>JAQNBH010000005.1:1531327-2198827 GCA_028752905.1 Cladorhizidae sp. MBARI D1340-BT2
TCATTGATAATAGTACTAGTCCACTCTCATTAATAATAGTACTAGTCCACTCTCATTGATAATAGTACTAGTCCACTCTCATTGATAATAGTACTAGTCACTCTCATTGATAATAGCTAGTCCACTTTCATTGATAATAGTACTAGTCCACTCTCATTGATAATAGTACTAGTCCACTCTCATTGATAATAGTACTAGTCACTCTCATTGATAATAGTACTAGTCCACTCTCATTGATAATAGTACTAGTCACACTCATTGATAATAGTACTAGTCCACTCTCATTGATAATAGTACTAGTCCACTCTCATTGATAATAGTACTAGTCCACTCTCATTGATAATAGTACTAGTCACTCTCATTGATAATAGTACTAGTCCACTCTCATTGATAATAGTGTCTAGTCCACTCTCATTGATAATAGTACTAGTCCACTCTCATTGATAATAGTACTAGTCCACTCTCATTGATAATAGTACTAGTCCACTCTCATTGATAATAGTACTAGTCACTCTCATTGATAATAGTACTAGTCCACTCTCATTGATAATAGTACTAGTCCACTCTCATTGATAATAGTACTAGTCCACTCTCATTGATAATAGTACTAGTCACTCTCATTGATAATAGTACTAGTCACTCTCATTGATAATAGTACTAGTCCACTCTCATTGATAATAGTGACTAGTCCACTCTCATTGATAATAGTACTAGTCCACTCTCATTGATAATAGTGTCTAGTCCACTCTCATTGATAATAGTGACTAGTCCACTCTCATTGATAATAGTACTAGTCCACTCTCATTGATAATAGTACTAGTCCACTCTCATTGATAATAGTACTAGTCCACTCTCATTGATAATAGTACTAGTCCACTCTCATTGATAATAGTACTAGTCCACTCTCATTGATAATAGTACTAGTCACACTCATTGATAATAGTACTAGTCCACTCTCATTGATAATAGTACTAGTCCACTCTCATTGATAATAGTACTAGTCCACTCTCATTGATAATAGTACTAGTCCACTCTCATTGATAATAGTGTTAGTCCACTCTCATTGATAATAGTACTAGTCCACTCTCATTGATAATAGTACTAGTCACTCTCATTGATAATAGTACTAGTCCACTCTCATTGATAATAGTACTAGTCCACTCTCATTGATAATAGTACTAGTCCACTCTCATTAATAATAGTACTAGTCCACTCTCATTGATAATAGTACTAGTCCACTCTCATTGATATAGTCCACTCTCATTGATAATAGTACTAGTCCACTCTCATTGATAATAGTACTAGTCCACTCTCATTGATAATAGTACTAGTCCACTCTCATTGATAATAGTACTAGTCCACTCTCATTGATAATAGTACTAGTCCACTCTCATTGATAATAGTACTAGTCCACTCTCATTGATAATAGTACTAGTCCACTCTCATTGATAATAGTACTAGTCCACTCTCATTGATAATAGTACTAGTCCACTCTCATTGATAATAGTACTAGTCCACTCTCATTGATAATAGTACTAGTCCACTCTCATTGATAATAGTACTAGTCCACTCTCATTGATAATAGTACTAGTCCACTCTCATTGATAATAGTACTAGTCACTCTCATTGATAATAGTACTAGTCCACTCTCATTGATAATAGTACTAGTCCACTCTCATTGATAATAGTACTAGTCCACTCTCATTGATAATAGTACTAGTCCACTCTCATTGATAATAGTACTAGTCCACTCTCATTGATAATAGTACTAGTCCACTCTCATTGATAATAGTGCTAGTCCACTCTCATTGATAATAGTACTAGTCCACTCTCATTGATAATAGTACTAGTCCACTCTCATTGATAATAGTACTAGTCCACTCTCATTGATAATAGTACTAGTCCACTCTCATTGATAATAGTACTAGTCCACTCTCATTGATAATAGTACTAGTCCACTCTCATTGATAATAGTACTAGTCCACTCTCATTGATAATAGTACTAGTCCACTCTCATTGATAATAGTACTAGTCCACTCTCATTGATAATAGTACTAGTCCACTCTCATTGATAATAGTACTAGTCCACTCTCATTGATAATAGTACTAGTCACTCTCATTGATAATAGTACTAGTCCACTCTCATTGATAATAGTACTAGTCCACTCTCATTGATAATAGTACTAGTCCACTCTCATTGATAATAGTACTAGTCCACTCTCATTGATAATAGTACTAGTTCACTCTCATTGATAATAGTACTAGTCCACTCTCATTGATAATAGTACTAGTCCACTCTCATTGATAATAGTACTAGTCCACTCTCATTGATAATAGTACTAGTCCACTCTCATTGATAATAGTACTAGTCCACTCTCATTGATAATAGTACTAGTCCACTCTCATTGATAATAGTACTAGTCCACTCTCATTGATAATAGTACTAGTTCACTCTCATTAATAATAGTACTAGTCCACTCTCATTGATAGTCCACTCTCATTGATAATAGTACTAGTCCACTCTCATTGAATAATAGTACTAGTCCACTCTCATTGATAGTCCACTCTCATTGATAATAGTACTAGTCCACTCTCATTGATAATAGTACTAGTCCACTCTCATTGATAATAGTACTAGTCCACTCTTATTGATAATAGTACTAGTCCACTCTCATTGATAATAGTACTAGTCACTCTCATTGATAATAGTACTAGTCCACTCTCATTGATAATAGTACTAGTCCACTCTCATTGATAATAGTACTAGTCCACTCTCATTGATAATAGTACTAGTCCACTCTCATTGATAATAGTACTAGTCCACTCTCATTGATAATAGTACTAGTCCACTCTCATTGATAATAGTACTAGTCCACTCTCATTGATAATAGTACTAGTCCACTCTCATTGATAATAGTACTAGTCCACTCTCATTGATAATAGTGCTAGTCCACTCTCATTGATAATAGTACTAGTCACTCTCATTGATAATAGTACTAGTCCACTCTCATTGATAATAGTACTAGTCCACTCTCATTGATAATAGTACTAGTCCACTCTCATTGATAATAGTACTAGTCCACTCTCATTGATAATAGTACTAGTCCACTCTCATTGATAATAGTACTAGTCCACTCTCATTGATAATAGTACTAGTCACTCTCATTGATAATAGTACTAGTCCACTCTCATTGATAATAGTACTAGTCCACTCTCATTGATAATAGTACTAGTCACTCTCATTGATAATAGTACTAGTCCACTCTCATTGATAATAGTACTAGTCCACTCTCATTGATAATAGTACTAGTCCACTCTCATTGATAATAGTACTAGTCCACTCTCATTGATAATAGTACTAGTCTACTCTCATTGATAATAGTGTTAGTCCACTCTCATTGATAATAGTACTAGTCCACTCTCATTGATAATAGTACTAGTCCACTCTCATTGATAATAGTACTAGTCCACACTCATTGATAATAGTGTTAGTCCACTCTCATTGATAATAGTACTAGTCCACTCTCATTGATAATAGTACTAGTCCACTCTCATTGATAATAGTACTAGTCCACTCTCATTGATAATAGTACTAGTCCACTCTCATTGATAATAGTACTAGTCCACTCTCATTGATAATAGTACTAGTCCACTCTCATTGATAATAGTACTAGTCCACTCTCATTGATAATAGTACTAGTCCACTCTCATTGATAATAGTACTAGTCCACTCTCATTGATAATAGTACTAGTCCACTCTCATTGATAATAGTACTAGTCCACTCTCATTGATAATAGTACTAGTCACTCTCATTGATAATAGTACTAGTCCACTCTCATTGATAATAGTACTAGTCCACTCTCATTGATAATAGTACTAGTCACTCTCATTGATAATAGTACTAGTCCACTCTCATTGATAATAGTACTAGTCCACTCTCATTGATAATAGTACTAGTCCACTCTCATTGATAATAGTACTAGTCCACTCTCATTGATAATAGTACTAGTCCACTCTCATTGATAATAGTGTTAGTCCACTCTCATTGATAATAGTACTAGTCCACTCTCATTGATAATAGTACTAGTCCACTCTCATTGATAATAGTACTAGTCCACTCTCATTGATAATAGTGTTAGTCCACTCTCATTGATAATAGTACTAGTCCACTCTCATTGATAATAGTACTAGTCCACTCTCATTGATAATAGTACTAGTCCACTCTCATTGATAATAGTGTAGTCCACTCTCATTGATAATAGTACTAGTCCACTCTCATTGATAATAGTACTAGTCCACTCTCATTGATAATAGTACTAGTCCACTCTCATTGATAATAGTACTAGTCCACTCTCATTAATAATAGTACTAGTCCACTCACATTGATAATAGTACTAGTCCACTCTCATTGATAATAGTACTAGTCCACTCTCATTGATAATAGTACTAGTCCACTCTCATTGATAATAGTACTAGTCCACTCTCATTGATAATAGTACTAGTCCACTCTCATTGATAATAGTACTAGTCCACTCTCATTGATAATAGTACTAGTCACTCTCATTGATAATAGTACTAGTCCACTCTCATTGATAATAGTACTAGTCCACTCTCATTGATAATAGTACTAGTCCACTCTCATTGATAATAGTACTAGTCCACTCTCATTGATAATAGTACTAGTCCACTCTCATTGATAATAGTACTAGTCCACTCTCATTGATAATAGTGCTAGTCCACTCTCATTGATAATAGTACTAGTCCACTCTCATTGATAATAGTACTAGTCCACTCTCATTGATAATAGTACTAGTCCACTCTCATTGATAATAGTACTAGTCCACTCTCATTGATAATAGTGTAGTCCACTCTCATTGATAATAGTACTAATCCACTCTCATTGATAATAGTACTAGTCCACTCTCATTGATAATAGTGCTAGTCCACTCTCATTAATAATAGTACAAGTCCAATCGCATTGATAATAGTACTAGTCCACTCTCATTGATAATAGTACTAGTCCACTCTCATTGATAATAGTGTTAGTCCACTCTCATTGATAATAGTACTAGTCCACTCTCATTGATAATAGTACTAGTCCACTCTCATTGATAATAGTACTAGTCACTCTCATTGATAATAGTACTAGTCACTCTCATTGATAATAGTACTAGCCACTCTCATTGATAATAGTACTAGTCCACTCTCATTGATAATAGTACTAGCCACTCTCATTGATAATAGTACTAGTCCACTCTCATTGATAATAGTACTAGTCCAATCGCATTGTTAATAGTACTAGTCCACTCTCATTGATAATAGTACTAGTCCACTCTCATTGATAATAGTGTTAGTCCACTCTCATTGATAATAGTACTAGTCCACTCTCATTGATAATAGTACTAGTCCACTCTCATTGATAATAGTACTAGTCACTCTCATTGATAATAGTACTAGTCACTCTCATTGATAATAGTACTAGTCCACTCTCATTGATAATAGTACTAGTCACTCTCATTGATAATAGTACTAGCCACTCTCATTGATAATAGTACTAGTCCACTCTCATTGATAATAGTACTAGCCACTCTCATTGATAATAGTACTAGTCCACTCTCATTGATAATAGTACTAGTCCACTCTCATTGATAATAGTACTAGTCCACTCTCATTAATAATAGTACTAGTCCACTCTCATTGATAATAGTACTAGTCCACTCTCATTGATAATAGTACTAGTCACTCTCATTGATAATAGCTAGTCCACTTTCATTGATAATAGTACTAGTCCACTCTCATTGATAATAGTACTAGTCCACTCTCATTGATAATAGTACTAGTCACTCTCATTGATAATAGTACTAGTCCACTCTCATTGATAATAGTACTAGTCACACTCATTGATAATAGTACTAGTCCACTCTCATTGATAATAGTACTAGTCCACTCTCATTGATAATAGTACTAGTCCACTCTCATTGATAATAGTACTAGTTCACTCTCATTGATAATAGTACTAGTCCACTCTCATTGATAATAGTGTTAGTCCACTCTCATTGATAATAGTACTAGTCCACTCTCATTGATAATAGTACTAGTCCACTCTCATTGATAATAGTACTAGTCCACTCTCATTGATAATAGTACTAGTCACTCTCATTGATAATAGTACTAGTCCACTCTCATTGATAATAGTACTAGTCCACTCTCATTGATAATAGTACTAGTCCACTCTCATTGATAATAGTACTAGTCACTCTCATTGATAATAGTACTAGTCACTCTCATTAATAATAGTGTTAGTCCACTCTCATTAATAATAGTGTTAGTCCACTCTCATTGATAATAGTACTAGTCCACTCTCATTGATAATAGTGTTAGTCCACTCTCATTGATAATAGTGTTAGTCCACTCTCATTGATAATAGTACTAGTCACTCTCATTGATAATAGTACTAGTCCACTCTCATTGATAATAGTACTAGTCCACTCTCATTGATAATAGTACTAGTCCACTCTCATTGATAATAGTACTAGTCCACTCTCATTGATAATAGTACTAGTCACACTCATTGATAATAGTACTAGTCCACTCTCATTGATAATAGTACTAGTCCACTCTCAATGATAATAGTACTAGTCCACTCTCATTGATAATAGTACTAGTCCACTCTCATTGATAATAGTGTTAGTCCACTCTCATTGATAATAGTACTAGTCCACTCTCATTGATAATAGTACTAGTCCACTCTCATTGATAATAGTACTAGTCCACTCTCATTGATAATAGTACTAGTCACTCTCATTGATAATAGTACTAGTCCACTCTCATTGATAAAAGTACTAGTCCACTCTCATTGATAATAGTACTAGTCACTCTCATTGATAATAGTACTAGTCCACTCTCATTGATAATAGTACTAGTCACTCTCATTGATAATAGTACTAGTCACACTCATTGATAATAGTACTAGTCCACTCTCATTGATAATAGTACTAGTCCACTCTCAATGATAATAGTACTAGTCCACTCTCATTGATAATAGTACTAGTCCACTCTCATTGATAATAGTGTTAGTCCACTCTCATTGATAATAGTACTAGTCCACTCTCATTGATAATAGTACTAGTCCACTCTCATTGATAATAGTACTAGTCCACTCTCATTGATAATAGTACTAGTCACTCTCATTGATAATAGTACTAGTCCACTCTCATTGATAATAGTACTAGTCCACTCTCATTGATAATAGTACTAGTCACTCTCATTGATAATAGTACTAGTCACTCTCATTAATAATAGTGTTAGTCCACTCTCATTAATAATAGTGTTAGTCCACTCTCATTGATAATAGTGTTAGTCCACTCTCATTGATAATAGTGTTAGTCCACTCTCATTGATAATAGTACTAGTCCACTCTCATTGATAATAGTACTAGTCCACTCTCATTGATAATAGTACTAGTCCACTCTCATTGATAATAGTACTAGTCACTCTCATTGATAATAGTACTAGTCACTCTCATTAATAATAGTGTTAGTCCACTCTCATTAATAATAGTGTTAGTCCACTCTCATTGATAATAGTACTAGTCCACTCTCATTGATAATAGTGTTAGTCCACTCTCATTGATAATAGTACTAGTCCACTCTCATTGATAATAGTACTAGTCCACTCTCATTGATAATAGTACTAGTCCACTCGCATTAATAATAGTGCTAGTCCACTCTCATTGATAATAGTACTAGTCCACTCTCATTAATAATAGTGTTAGTCCACTCTCATTAATAATAGTGTTAGTCCACTCTCATTGATAATAGTACTAGTCCACTCTCATTGATAATAGTACTAGTCCACTCTCATTAATAATAGTGTTAGTCCACTCTCATTGATAATAGTACTAGTCCACTCTCATTGATAATAGTACTAGTCCACTCGCATTAATAATAGTACTAGTCACTCTCATTGATAATAGTACTAGTCACACTCTCATTGATAATAGTACTAGTCACTCTCATTGATAATAGTACTAGTCCACTCTCATTGATAATAGTACTAGTCACTCTCATTGATAATAGTACTAGTCCACTCTCATTGATAATAGTGTAGTCCACTCTCATTGATAATAGTACTAGTCCACTCTCATTGATAATAGTACTAGTCCACTCTCATTGATAATAGTACTAGTCCACTCTCATTGATAATAGTACTAGTCCACTCTCATTGATAATAGTGCTAGTCCACTCTCATTGATAATAGTACTAGTCCACTCTCATTGATAATAGTACTAGTCCACTCTCATTGATAATAGTACTAGTCCACTCTCATTGATAATAGTACTAGTCCACTCTCATTGATAATAGTACTAGTCCACTCTCATTGATAATAGTACTAGTCCACTCTCATTGATAATAGTACTAGTCCACTCTCATTGATAATAGTACTAGTCCACTCTCATTGATAATAGTACTAGTCCACTCGCATTAATAATAGTACTAGTCCACTCGCATTAATAATAGTACTAGTCCACTCTCATTGATAATAGTACTAGTCACTCTCATTGATAATAGTGCTAGTCCACTCTCATTGATAATAGTACTAGTCCACTCTCATTGATAATAGTACTAGTCCACTCTCATTGATAATAGTACTAGTCCACTCTCATTGATAATAGTACTAGTCCACTCTCATTGATAATAGTACTAGTCCACTCTCATTGATAATAGTACTAGTCCACTCTCATTGATAATAGTACTAGTCCACTCTCATTGATAATAGTACTAGTCCACTCTCATTGATAATAGTACTAGTCCACTCGCATTAATAATAGTACTAGTCCACTCGCATTAATAATAGTACTAGTCCACTCGCATTAATAATAGTGCTAGTCACTGTCAACTCTTTCTCTGCAGATTGCTGCTCAGAAGGGAATCATGCAAGTGGTGGTCTCCAGAATCTTCATGGCCATGCCTGCCATGAGTAAGTCTGCAGAGCGCACATACATATGTACACAAATCACCCACATAACCCCACCATACACTGCACAATGCATACACCATCATCCACCTCGCCATGCACACACCACACATACACACCACACACATGAACATTCACCTCATGATCACTCACCTCATGATCAGATGATAGTTGAGTGACTGACCAAGTGTGTGTGCTGTGTGTGTGGCTCTCTTTCTCAGTGTTGTGTGTGTGTGTGTGTGTAGTTGCTTCTGCAGTGAGTGATGTCAACAACTTTGTGAGTATTGAGTTAGTTGTTGAGCATTCCTGTACATGCCCACCCTTGCATGCCTGCGTAATGCCTCCTCTCTGCCCTTCTCTTTCCTCTTCTCTTTCTAGTCATCCCACCAATTATCATGAACTCTCTGGAGAAAGGCGTTATCAAGGTATAGCGTGTGTATGTGTGTTGGGGGGGGGGGGGGGGGGGGGGGGTGTTATTGATCATCTCATCATCTCCCTTTTTGAAACATGCAATTAAGCAGTCGACAAAGAAATATTGGTTCCATTCATACTCCATTTAGCTGTCAAGTTTGGTACCACATTGAAATCATTGACTGTTGACCATCTAGAAAATGTATCAGCCACTAACTGTGGAAGCTAAGCTGTGCATCTCATAGCTGGCACAACCTCATAGAGTCCTTAGCTAGGCCTGGCCCAGTAGTCATGGCTGTGTGCATCTCATAGCTGGCACAACCTCCACAGCTAGGCCTGGCCCACTAGTCATGGCTGTGTGCATCTCATAGCTGGCCCAACCTCCTCGGCTAGGCCTGGCGCCAGTAGTCATGGCTGTGTGCATCTCATAGCTGGCCCAACCTCCTCAGCTAGGCCTGGCCCCAGTAGTCATGGCTGTGTGCATCTCATAGCTGGCACAACCTCCTCAGCTAGGCCTGGCCCCAGTAGTCATGGCTGTGTGCATCTCATAGCTGGCCCAACCTCCTCAGCTAGGCCTGGCCCAGTAGTCATGGCTGTGTGCACCCCTTAGATTGTTTCCATGGGAAACAGTAATCTCCTCTGCCCTGAGCTGCCACCCTAACAGTGCAGGTCAAGGGACTGTAGCTCTGCCAGGACAAGGGACTATAGTTCTGACAGTGCAGGTCAAGGGACTGTAGCTCTGACAGTGCAGGTCAAGGGACTGTAGCTCTGACAGTGCAGGTCAAGGGACTATAGTTCTGACAGTGCAGGTCAAGGGACTGTAGCTCTGACAGGTCAAAGTAGCTGTGAATGCATTTCTGTTCAAAGTCCCAGACCAGCAGATTTTGTTGCTGTTAATTGATTTGTCCCTGTTCAAATAGAGTTCTATATTATTGTGTTGTCCATGCACACATACACACAGAGAATTCCGTGGGTGAATGCTCCCCTGCAGATCTTATTGGTGGGATTATGGTATGCTATATTGTATGTGTACACAAATGCAATGCCGCTAGTTAATTAAAGGAGCTCGTGCACGTGTCTAGGATATGTAGTGGGATTCGTAGGGCAATAACCCCAGGTATTCTGGACCCAGTGCAGTGTTCTCCCTGTATCCTGAGTAGCTTGACACAAAGACGCACTACTCAGGATTAACCAGATTATAAAATGTTATATATGTATATACATGTATATATATAATTACATATATTTCCCTCTCGCTAGCGGAGCACTGGGCTATTGGTGACTCCCTGGGCTATTGGTGACTCACTGGGCTATTGGTGACTGCCCGAACTATTGGTGATTCCCTGAGCTATTGGTGATTGCCTGAGCTATTGGTGATTCCCTGGGCTATTGGTGACTGCCTGAGCTATTGGTGATTCCCTGAGCTATTGGTGACTGCCTGAGCTATTGGTGACTCACTGGGCTATTGGTGACTGCCTAAGCTATTGGTGACTGCATGAGCTATTGGTGACTCCCTGAGCTATTGGTGATTCCCTGAGCTATTGGTGACTGCCTGAGCTATTGGTGACTCCCTGGGCTATTGGTGACTGCCTGGGCTATTGGTGACTCCCTGGGCTATTGGTGACTGCCTGAGCTATTGGTGACTCCCTGAGCTATTGGTGACTCCCTGAGCTATTGGTGACTGCCTGAGCTATTGGTGACTCTCTGAGCTATTGGTGACTGCCTGAGCTATTGGTGACTCCCTGGGCTATTGGTGACTCCCTGAGCTATTGGTGACTCCCTGAGCTATTGGTGACTGCCTGAGCTATTGGTGACTCCCTGGGCTATTGGTGACTCCCTGAGCTATTGGTGACTCCCTGGGCTATTGGTGACTCCCTGGGCTATTGGTGACTCCCTGGGCTATTGGTGACTCCCTGAGCTATTGGTGACTCCCTGGGCTATTGGTGACTCCCTGAGCTATTGGTGACTCCCTGAGCTATTGGTGACTGCCTGAGCTATTGGTGACTCCCTGAGCTATTGGTGACTGCATGAGCTATTGGTGACTGCCTGGGCTATTGGTGACTCCCTGAGCTATTGGTGACTCCCTGAGCTATTGGTGACTGCCTGAGCTATTGGTGACTCCCTGAGCTATTGGTGACTGCATGAGCTATTGGTGACTGCCTGAGCTATTGGTGACTGCCTGGGACTGCCTGAGCTATTGGTGACTGCCTGAGCTATTGGTGACTGCCTGAGCTATTGGTGACTGCCTGGGCTATTGGTGACTGCCTGAGCTATTGGTGACTCCCTGGGCTATTGGTGACTCCCTGAGCTATTGGTGACTGCCTGAGCTATTGGTGACTCCCTGAGCTATTGGTGACTGCCTGGGCTATTGGTGACTGCCTGAGCTATTGATGACTCCCTGAGTTATTGGTGACTGCCTGAGCTATTGGTGACTGCCTGAGCTATTGGTGACTCCCTGAGCTATTGGTGACTGCCTGAGCTATTGGTGACTCCCTGAGCTATTGGTGACTCCCTGAGCTATTGGTGACTCCCTGAGCTATTGGTGACTGCCTGAGCTATTGGTGACTGCCTGAGCTATTGGTGACTGCCTGAGCTATTGGTGACTCCCTGGGCTATTGGTGACTCCCTGAGTTAGTGACTGCCTGAGCTATTGATGACTCCCTGAGCTATTGGTGACTGCCTGAGCTATTGGTGACTGCCTGAGCTATTGGTGACTCCCTGAGCTATTGGTGACTGCCTGAGCTATTGGTGACTCCCTGAGCTATTGGTGACTGCCTGGGCTATTGGTGACTGCCTGAGCTATTGATGACTCCCTGGGCTATTGGTGACTCCCTGAGCTATTGGTGACTGCCTGAGCTATTGGTGACTCCCTGAGCTATTGGTGACTGCCTGAGCTATTGGTGACTGCCTGAGCTATTGGTGACTGCCTGAGCTATTGGTGACACCCTGAGCTATTGGTGACTCCCTGAGCTATTGGTGACTCCCTGAGCTATTGGTGACTGCCTGAGCTATTGGTGACTGCCTGAGCTATTGGTGACTCCCTGAGCTATTGGTGACTGCCTGGGCTATTGGTGACTCCCTGAGCTATTGGTGACTGCCTGAGCTATTGGTGACTGCCTGAGCTATTGGTGACTCCCTGGGATACAAGGCATAATTAGTTGGAGTACCGGTCATACCGGTTCTCCCTAAAGCTGGTCATCATTACTTTGCCGGGGTGTACACTAAATAAAGAACCCATAGTCAGCTCTAACCTTAACTTGGTGTGACCTGGCTGATCTTGGCAGCATTGGCAACTTGATCTTAGTCTTTCTCCTCTTGCACTAGCTCTTGGCTATCTCTCTACTCTCTTTTACAGCGTCCCAGACTTCTCTCAACAGTTCATGCTTAGTTCCAGACATTCCACACATAACAAGCCCTAGCCCTAGCCCTAGCCCTAGCCCTAGCCCTAGCCCTAGCCCTAGCCCTAGCCCTAGCCCTAGCCCTAGCCCTAGCCCTAGCCCATAACACACAACACACACACACGCACACACACACACACACTTGTCGCTCCATCTAGCAAAATCAACTTGGTTATGCGAGTCACAGCTCACAGCCCAGAAATGGAGAGAAAGATTTGGAGACTATGACCTTTACTCAGTATATATTATATTATATTATTATTACTAATATGTTGTTGTTGTTGTTGTTGTTACTCTACTACTACTACTACTACTACTACTAATATTAGCTATTATTATTATTATATTATTATTAGTATTAGTAATGTATTAGTGTTATATTATAATTATTACTAGCCATATTATTATTATTAGTAGTAGTAGTAGTAGTAGTATTGTATTTGTATTTTGTTGATTTATATTTTTGTGCTCGAGCTCAAATGAGTTAAGGAAGTATTTGAAGAAAGGAAAAGGAAAGAGATGAGGTTGAGACTACTGAAATGACATAGCAGTAGGCATGGCAGTAGGCATGGCAGTAGGCATGGCAGTAGGCATGGCAGTAGCATAGCAGTAGGCATGGCAGTAGGCATGGCAGTAGGCATGGCAGTAGGCATGGCAGTAGGCATGGCAGTAGGCATGGCAGTAGGCATGGCAGTAGGCATACATTGAAAATAAATCAGACGATTTGACCTATCCTTACGGGAAGAACAACGAGGGGGGGGTCATACTAAATTCCTGCTTCTCTGCTAAAGAGGACCCCCCCCCAAACCTCCCCGCCCCCGTACACACAAACAAAAGAAAGTGAGAGAGAGAGAGAGAAAGAAAGAAAAAAGAAGAAAAAAACAAAACAGCTAAGGGGGAAAGCCAAGACAATAATGACCCAGACATCACGTGTCACGATAGCAGTAGGCATGGCAGTAGGCATGGCAGTAGGCATGGCAGTAGACATAGCAGTAGGCATAGCAGTAGGCATGGCAGTAGGCATAGCAGTAGGCATGGCAGTAGGCATGGCAGTAGGCATGGCAGTAGGCATGGCAGTAGGCATGGCAGTAGGCATGGCAGTAGGCATGGCAGTAGGCATAGCAGTAGGCATGGCAGTAGGCATGGCAGTAGGCATGGCAGTAGGCATGGCAGTAGGCATAGCAGTAGGAGTAAGAGCATCATTTGAATTTTGAGATTTGGAAGTCAAATGAACACTAGCACCTTGAGCCATATGGAGTATCAGTGGAATTGTTCAGTTAGCACCTTAGCATGTCATAGTGTGTAATAGTGTGTAATATCACTTACTTTATGTGATGAAACTCCTCCTATCTCTCCCACTCATCCACTCATCTTCTCTTCTTTCTATTATTTGCAGCTTGTCCTTTGCTACTCCACTCTGCTGTGCTATATTCCCACAGAGAAGGTATAGTAGTGTAGATGATGGTACAGATACATAGTAGATAGTAGATACATAGATATTAAATCTATGGTGTAGATAGATACATAGATATTAAATCAATGGTGTAGATGGTAGATAGATAGATACGTAGATAAATACATGCAGGGATATAGGTAGTATAATAACAGATAATATATTAGATAGATATGATACAGTGTGTATATATACAAGAAATTTCAAGTTGATACTCATTGTAGCATCCAAGAAACAATGTAGACCACAACTTTGAAGACCCTTTACCATTTATAATTGTATGGACAAAATTGTTTTTACAAGCAGTACAATATTGGTGTGCATTTATTTCTATGCATTTGTAACGGTAGAGGGTTGTCATGGTTGTGGTCTCCATGGGTATAGTCTTGCTTCTTTTGTGACCATTTATTGAGCATTTGGTGAGCGATGGCAGTGTTGGTATTTGTACTTACTTACCTTCTTGTTGTTTTTAATTAGAGCCAGCCCCTTGGCAGAATATCATGTACAGCCTCTTTGGACATTAGAGGACTCCACATTAGCAGCTCCTTTTTCTAACTGGATTCTGCTGTTGTTGTTGCTGTTTGTTTTTAGAGTAACCCCCTAGGTAGACGACCATCTAGCTAGAGCCTCCTTCAAAAACTTGGTAGCAGTTGCACAGAAGAACTCCACAAACCAAACATTAGAGAAGATGGATCTCAGTGAATCAGCTGACAGGCCACTTATTCTGCTTGTAATACATCACTTGAGCTAGCTAGATTTCCTCGCTAAACTTCACCCGGCTTGCCATCCTTGTATGGCTTCTTCTGCAAGCATGAAATTGGATTAGTCATGGACATGCATGGATTAGTCGTGGATGTGCATGGATTAGTCGTGGACATGCATGGATTAGTCGTGGAAGTGCATGGATTAGTCGTGGATGTGCATGGATTAGTCGTGGATGTGCATGGATTAGTCGTGGATGTGCATGGATTAGTCGTGGAAGTGCATGGATTAGTCGTGGATGTGCATGGATTAGTCGTGGACGTGCATGGATTAGTCGTGGAAGTGCATGGATTAGTCGTGGATTAGTCGTGGAAGTGCATGGATTAGTCGTGGACGTGCATGGATTAGTCGTGGACGTGCATGGATTAGTCGTGGATGTGCATGGATTAGTCGTGGAAGTGCATGGATTAGTCGTGGATGTGCATGGATTAGTCGTGGATGTGCATGGATTAGTCGTGGATGTGCATGGATTAGTCGTGGACATGCATGGATTAGTCGTGGATGTGCATGGATTAGTCGTGGACGTGCATGGATTAGTCGTGGAAGTGCATGGATTAGTCGTGGATGTGCATGGATTAGTCGTGGATGTGCATGGATTAGTCGTGGACATGCATGGATTAGTCGTGGACATGCATGGATTAGTCGTGGATGTTCATGGATTAGTCGTGGACGTGCATGGATTAGTCGTGGACATGCATGGATTAGTCGTGGACGTGCATGGATTAGTAGTGGACGTGCATGGATTAGTCGTGGAAGTGCATGGATTAGTTGTGGACATGCATGGATTAGTCGTGGACGTGCATGGATTAGTCGTGGAAGTGCATGGATTAGTTGTGGACATGCATGGATTAGTCGTGGAAGTGCATGGATTAGTTGTGGACATGCATGGATTAGTCGTGGAAGTGCATGGATTAGTCGTGGACGTGCATGGAATATTTGGAATCTCCTGATGCTAAAATTGTTATGAATGCACTCCAGCTGTGTGTGTGTGAGGAAACAAACGAGACCAGATACATTCCTGCAAAACCATTTAGGAAGCTGCCATGCCTTTAGCCAGAGACGTGGGCTTTTTGGGAGGGGAGGGTGGGAAGTGAGTCAGTCTTCAGATGCTCTGCTGCTCTTTGTTGTGTATACCTATTTACAGATTGGATTCTATAACTGAATATTAGCCGCTTGAAAATGCCCCGCTCTGTGGTGTGTGTACAGGGTGGTGTTCTTCAGGTGCACGGCTAATTATACTCTGTACTATATAATACATTACTTCACTCCTCCCTCCCTGCTCGTCCACTGGTACATGTGCTTGTCCCTGCATCCATGCAGTTCCATCTCAGTGTCTAGGTTGGAGGGAGACCTCCAGAGTTCAGTGCCTTCACATGTCAAGACCGTCTACTTCAACAAGGGACTCTAGAACAATTAAAGCACTTTAGCTGTGCAGTTCATAACAGTGCACACCCACACTGGGTGATCAAATATTTATATTTATTTTGCATATGTAGAGATTACACTGGGTGATCAAATATTTATCAAATATTTTATATATATTTTATATGTGCAGCAGATGACACTGGGTGATCAAATATTATCACTTATTTTGCATGTGTAACAGATGACACTGGGGGTCCGTAAGGTGATTGGTCAGTTACAGTGAGAGGTACATAACTACAGTCGAGCGGCTGGTGAGCTGAGGCGATGAAGGCTAGAGCATCTAGCAGAAAAGCTGAGAAGCAAAATTTAAAGCCACTCCAGTCGAGCTGTTCTCCACCTGTAGTTTGCTAGGAGCTGGAGAGCTCAGCTATTTATCTATCTCATGTGGTAGCCATGCTTGATGCCTTCAGCACTAGAGCCCAGCTACTTACCTATCTCGTGTGGTAGCCATGCTTGATGCCTGTAGTACTAGAGCCCAGCTACTCGTGTGGTAGCCATGCTTGATGCCTTCAGCACTAGAGCCCAGCTACTCGTGTGGTAGTCATGCTTGATGGCTTCAGCACTAGAGCCCAGCTACTCGTGTGGTAGCCATGCTTGATGCCTTCAGCACTAGAGCCCAGCTACTTAGTGGTAGCCATGCTTGATGCCTTCAGCACTAGAGCCCAGCTACTTAGTGGTAGTCATGCTTGATGCCTTCAGCACTAGAGCCCAGCTACTTACCTATCTCCTGTGGTAGCCATGCTTGATGCCTTCAGCACTAGAGCCCAGCTACTTGTGTGGTAGCCATGCTTGATGCCTTCAGCACTAGAGCCCAGCTACTTATCTATCTCGTGTGGTAGCCATGCTTGATGCCTGTAGTACTAGAGCCCAGCTACTTATCTATCTCGTGTGGTAGCCATGCTTGATGCCTTCAGCACTAGAGCCTAGCTACTTAGTGGTAGCCATGCTTGATGCCTTCAGCACTAGAGCCCAGCTACTTAGTGGTAGTCACTTGATGCCTTCAGCACTAGAGCCCAGCTACTTACCTATCTCCTGTGGTAGCCATGCTTGATGCCTTCAGCACTAGAGCCCAGCTACTCGTGTGGTAGCCATGCTTGATGCCTTCAGCACTAGAGCCCAGCTACTTACCTATCTCGTGTGGAAGCCATGCTTGATGCCTTCAGCACTAGAGCCCAGCTACTTATCTATCTCGTGTGGTAGCCATGCTTGATGCCTTCAGCACTAGAGCCCAGCTACTTGTGTGGTAGCCATGCTTGATGCCTTCAGCACTAGAGCCCAGCTACTTATCTATCTCGTGTGGTAGCCATGCTTGATGCCTTCAGCACTAGAGCCCAGCTACTTGTGTGGTAGCCATGCTTGATGCCTTCAGCACTAGAGCCCAGCTACTTATCTATCTCGTGTGGTAGCCATGCTTGATGCCTGTAGTACTAGAGCCCAGCTACTTATCTATCTCGTGTGGCAGCCATGCTTGATGCCTTCAGCACTAGAGCCCAGCTACTTGTGTGGTAGCCATGCTTGATGCCTTCAGCACTAGAGCCCAGCTACTTATCTATCTCGTGTGGTAGCCATGCTTGATGCCTGTAGTACTAGAGCCCAGCTACTTATCTATCTCGTGTGGCAGCCATGCTTGATGCCTTCAGCACTAGAGCCCAGCTACTTATCTATCTCGTGTGGTAGCCATGCTTGATGCCTTCAGCACTAGAGCCCAGCTACTTATCTATCTCGTGTGGTAGCCATGCTTGATGCCTTCAGCACTAGAGCCCAGCTACTTATCTATCTCGTGTGGTAGCCATGCTTGATGCCTTCAGCACTAGAGCCTAGCTACTTACCTATCTCGTGTGGCAGCCATGCTTGATGCCTTCAGCACTAGAGCCCAGCTACTTGTGTGGTAGCCATGCTTGATGCCTTCAGCACTAGAGCCCAGCTACTTATCTATCTCGTGTGGTAGCCATGCTTGATGCCTGTAGTACTAGAGCCCAGCTACTTATCTATCTCGTGTGGTAGCCATGCTTGATGCCTTCAGCACTAGAGCCCAGCTACTTATCTATCTCGTGTGGTAGCCATGCTTGATGCCTTCAGCACTAGAGCCCAGCTACTTATCTATCTCGTGTGGCAGCCATGCTTGATGCCTTCAGCACTAGAGCCCAGCTACTTGTGTGGTAGCCATGCTTGATGCCTTCAGCACTAGAGCCCAGCTACTTATCTATCTCGTGTGGTAGCCATGCTTGATGCCTGTAGTACTAGAGCCCAGCTACTTATCTATCTCGTGTGGCAGCCATGCTTGATGCCTTCAGCACTAGAGCCCAGCTACTTATCTATCTCGTGTGGTAGCCATGCTTGATGCCTTCAGCACTAGAGCCCAGCTACTTATCTATCTCGTGTGGTAGCCATGCTTGATGCCTTCTGCACTAGAGCCTAGCTACTTACCTATCTCGTGTGGCAGCCATGCTTGATGCCTTCAGCACTAGAGCCCAGCTACTTGTGTGGTAGCCATGCTTGATGCCTTCAGCACTAGAGCCCAGCTACTTATCTATCTCGTGTGGTAGCCATGCTTGATGCCTTCAGCACTAGAGCCCAGCTACTCGTGTGGTAGCCATGCTTGATGCCTTCAGCACTAGAGCCCAGCTACTTACCTATCTCGTGTGGAAGCCATGCTTGATGCCTTCAGCACTAGAGCCCAGCTACTTATCTATCTCGTGTGGTAGCCATGCTTGATGCCTTCAGCACTAGAGCCCAGCTACTCGTGTGGTAGCCATGCTTGATGCCTTCAGCACTAGAGCCCAGTTACTTATCTATCTCGTGTGGTAACCATGCTTGATGCCTGTAGTACTAGAGCCCAGCTACTTGTGTGGTAGCCATGCTTGATGCCTTCAGCACTAGAGCCCAGCTACTTATCTATCTCGTGTGGTAGCCATGCTTGATGCCTGTAGTACTAGAGCCCAGCTACTTATCTATCTCGTGTGGCAGCCATGCTTGATGCCTTCAGCACTAGAGCCCAGCTACTTATCTATCTCGTGTGGTAGCCATCTTGATGCCTTCAGCACTAGAGCCCAGCTACTTATCTATCTCGTGTGGTAGCCATGCTTGATGCCTTCAGCACTAGAGCCTAGCTACTTACCTATCTCGTGTGGCAGCCATGCTTGATGCCTTCAGCACTAGAGCCCAGCTACTCGTGTGGTAGCCATGCTTGATGCCTTCAGCACTAGAGCCCAGCTACTCGTGTGGTAGTCATGCTTGATGCCTGTAGTACTAGAGCCTAGCTAGTTATTGAGCAACTTGTCACTGTTCCTATACACATCAAAGGAAATACGCTTGATCTAGTAATAATAGTGACATCATTAATGACCTTTTAATTGACTCACTTAATTTTTTCTGATCACTTGATCATAATTATGCTCTCCAAGCATAACATCTAAACAGACACCGAGATATGTTTTTGACTTCTCTAAGGTAGATTATCAGCTCTCTCCTCTTACCTATTGGACACAGATTTCAGTAACTGCCTTTGAGATACGGACTGCCTGACACTAATTCAATTTATTCCCAAAGTCAGAATAAGGTCCTACCAACATTCTAAATGGATGACCCCAATTAATCGGAAGGAAAATACACTCGGAAGGAAATACAAATCTCATCCCACTTCTAACTTCTACAAACTCACTACCTCCCAATTCTCAATTCTCAATTCAGTCATCGCTGTCTAATGCAAAATCTATTGGAAAATAATCTTGTAAATGGGCCGACTTATAATAACAGTTCCAAGATTTATAAGCACATTCGTAGTCTAATTCCCCCCACATTGTTTCTAGATAATCTCAGAGCATCTTCTAACTCGAGAAAGGAAGACTTATTCAACAAGTATTTTCACTCTGTGTTCACCAGAAGCATTTGCAACCTGCCTCCAACAGATTCTCCACACCTTCAGATGTGCTAAATAGCATAAACATCTTGATCAAGAGGGGTGGGGTATTCATCACTTGACACAACTAGGTCTACACGACCCAATCATTTCAACCTTAAACTTCTCTAATCCTGTCCCTTGCTATCTATATATACACCTATTACTCATCTATTTTCTCTAAGCCTTTCCCAACACCCAAATGACTGGTGACTATTATTCCAATATATATAAATCCGGTGACAAATCATCCATCACTAACTACAGGCCAAGCTCACTTCCAAGTTCCATCTCCCTATCTTTGAGAGACTAATATAATTATAACAGAATAGCTGTCTTTGTAGACAAATCCATCTCAATTTGGATTTTTGAAAGTTCGCTCTATCGCACTTAAATATATAAGTCTTATCAATTGCTCACTCAATCAATATCTCAATTTCTGTAAAGCCTTCGATACGTTCTTCATAATGAGCTTCTCAGTACCTTTGGCATCACTGGTAATTTATGGCACTGGTTTAAGGCCTACCTTTCTTCCAGGTCTCAACAAGTGTTCCTAGATAGCCAATCCTCTCCACCCCTACCTGTAATCTCTGGTGTCCCCCAAGGAAGTATTCTTGGTCCCCTTCTGTTCTTGATCTACATTAATGATATTCCTTCTTCCATCTCAAACTCATTTATGCTTCTCTACACTTATGATACTAAATGTTTTAAGTTGATAAAATCTCCATCAGACACAGCTTCTTTACAAGTTGATTTGACTTCTCTCTCCAGGTGGTTGAAAGATGGGCGCCTCCCCTTCAATAATCAAAAGTGCCATCTTATGAGATTCTGTACCAATTCACCATTATACAACATTGGGAACGATCATTTATCAGAAAAAGTTTCACCAAAGATTTAGGAGTTCTGATTTCATCTGGCGTATCAGGAGCATAGCAAGGGGTGATGCAGAGGGGCGCTCGCCTCACCAATAGTTCCCACTAACCACACCCCTAGAATCAAGCCACACCCACAAATTAAGCTACACCTATATCAACTGATGCACCCCACAAGTCACACATGCTTGACTGAGTCAGAATTATTCCATTTTGTAATGAGCACATTACTGCTCATTTTGTTCAGTGGAGAGAGGTAATGTATGTGGGATGATCTCCATTCAAACAAGAGTGCTAATCTCATAGAGTGCTAATCTCTTTTTACAATAACATAGAGTGCTATTCTCTTTTTACAATAACATAGAGTGCTAATCTTTTTACATAAGCCACATGTTATGAAGCCAGGTGCTCGTTAAAAAAAATTAAGCCTTAGGGCTACTTCAAATAGCTCTCATCCAAATCAACCTAAGAAGTTTTGCTTTCCTTCAAGATCATTTGGCAGTAATGGAGAAAAGAGAAAATTTAAACCTGCTTGGTTTGAAGAATGGCCATGGCTGGATTATCAAGAAGACAACGACTCTGTGCTTTGCTTTTATTGTTCTGAAACACGCAAAATGAATTTGTTGGGTCTTTTTAGCAAGAGAGAAGATGCTTACATTTCTCAAGGATACTCCAACTGGAAAGACGGTAGATATATTATTAATTACTAGTCTTAAACTCTAAAGCAGGAAACATCTAAATGTCATCTTGATGCTGTTCGAGCAGTCACAGGATCGGGATCAAGCAAGAATGTCAGTGATGTGCTAGATCAGGCACACAAAGAAGAGAAGAAGCTAAATGGGCATATGTTGATGACTATTCCTGAGAATATGCAATTTTTAGGTAGGCAAGGACTAGCCTTCAGAGGACACAATGAGAAGGAGAGCAATTTCAGAAATTGAGAAGTTGTGATGAGCATGTAAGTTTAGAGTATAATGAGACTATATGTACTGTACTTGTTTCAAGATATTCTTGATTGGCTGGAAAAGAAAATGGACAAATATACGAGTCCAGAGATCCAGAATGAAATTTTGCAAGTGATGTCACATAGCATTATCGTAAGATCATTAAAGGTATTCAGCAAGTTGATTATTACAGCCGAATGTGGTGGATATGTCCCTAAGGAACAGTTGGTAATATGCTTTAGTCATGTCAGCCCAGATCTTGAAGTTCATGAAGATTTTGTAGGCTTATATCACTGCCCAGATATAACTGCCACTACTATAGTTCATATTATAAAGGATGCCTTACTGAGATTTAATCTTAGTCTATCACGTTGCCGTGGACAGTGTTACGACGGTGCTGGCAATTTGGCTGGAAGCAGAAAAGGAGTCAAGTCTCAGATATATACTCCAAGATGAACCACGTGCACTGTACACCCATTGTTATGGTCACACTTTAAGCCTTGCAATTGGTGACTCTATTAAAAGTGTGAAGCTTTTACGATCAAGTATGGACACCACATACGAAATTATCAATATTCACCCAAGAGGCACTCTTTTTGAAAATCTTAAAAGCGAACTTTCTCCTACCACGGTTGGTTTCATGTTTTATGTCCAACACGCTGGACTGTGCGTAATGACACTTTTAAAAGTATATATACTAGACAATTATTATGTCAATTTGAAATTGTGGGAAACAATTTTGGATAGTAAAGCAGATTCTGAGGTTAGAGCACGTGTAAATGGTGTTGCAAGGCAAATGCAAACATTTTTATGGAGCTTTCTTACTTGGAAACATTCCTAGGCATTCTGATAATTTGAGCAAGACCATTCAGCACACAAGAATGAGTGCTCCTGAAGCACAAAATCTGGCTAAGATGACTGTAACTACATTAAAGGTTAGTTTTATGATTGCCTTTGTGACAATATATTTTTTCTATAATCAATGAGATCTGATGAAAATTACAAGTTATTTTGGAAGTGTGTAACAGGTAACTGTGGTGTTGAGGAGCCAGTGTTACCTCGGAGACGAAAAACTCCAGTCAAAACAACAGTGGAACTGCACCTGCTACACCTGCTACACCTGAAGAATACTACCAAGCTGTATACCTTGAAGCCCTTGATACAGTAATCTTGAGCAATGAAGGATATCAGATCTATAAGACCCCAGAGCAGCTACTATTAAAAGGTGGAGGCAGAGAAAGTTTTGGTGGAGATAAAGATAGTGTTGCTTCAGGTAGTGGAAGTGAAGAGTATGATCAGTTATTTCAGTTGAATGAGGACAATTTAGTGAAAGATGAACTTTTGGTAAAAACATACTTCTGCTCCACTGAACAAAAACGGCTATGCTTATGAATGTTCATAGACTTAGCTAACTGACAAACTGACACTTTAGATTTAAGCTGTGTAGCTAATGAGTTTTGTGACGGGAATGAACGTAGGAAATACAAATTTCCAAAATTTTAGGTGATTGTGGTTAATATAATATGTTGGGCGTGGTTTGTATGTGGTTTCGCCTCACCAACCCCAAATTCATTGCTACGCCCCCTGCCTATCATTGAGTCTCCATGTATCATACATAATTGGAAAATCCTACAAGTCCCTGGACTTACCTTCCATCATTGCACCCAGTGAGTGCAAAGAAACAACTTTATCTCACTCTAGTGAAGTCTCTACTCACATATGCCTCTCCAATCTGGTGCCCTCATCTCAAGAAAGATTTGCTCCCATTGGAAAAGATCCAAAGAAGAGTAACTAAGTTTATCCTCGGAGATTTTTCATCAGACTACAAATGTCGCTTTAGCTTAAAAATTCTTCCCCTAATGATGACTCTGGAACTAAATGACATCTTATTTGTTGTAAAATCTCTAAAAAAAACCATTTGACATTCTTAAGGGGGTAGTTCACCCATTTCCCCCTTTTTTTCAGTTTAAAAAAAAATCATTTATAAATGTTGTTGTAAGCATCTACTAGCCATTTCCAAACTTTTAGAGGCATTGGAGCATCCATTTCGAAGTTATGGTGCTTTTTGTCCATGCTATTTCACTTATCTCGATTCAAAATTGGAAGAGACGCGCACAGAGAAGCTTACGCGAAAGGTAAGTTTTCGGCGCCATTTTAAAATGGCTTCCGCTTATACCTGGAAGCTCATCTGCCACTGATAGGTACCCAAATTTTTGGCCGAGTCATTTACTGCCCTACGCGCAGAGGCCCTGAATATATAGCTCTGGTGCGCACGTGGGATTTCCAGTCGCCTCGCGTACTGTTTTTTTTTGTGAAGTGTCACCATGTCTTCTCCGTCTTCTTCAGTTACTCGTCGCAAGCAGCGCCAAATCCGCCGCAAGAAGCGCTCTGGATATTGTGGCCATTCAGTGGTCCCAGGTGAGGTACCTTCTCCAGTAGTTGTTCCTTCTCCAGTAGCTGTTCCTTCTCCAGTAGCTGTTCCTTCTCCAGTAGCTGTTCTTTCTCCAGTAGCTGTTCCAGTTCCGCTGGTTACAGCTACTGGGAAAAAACTAGCTCTCAGTCGGCCATCATCCTCAACCGGTGAACCCAGTCAAGCCTGTAGCTCTGGTTCCGAGTGCGAGATGGAAGGGCTACGGCTGATCGATATCAAGAGTCTGCTAGCTGCTGTCTCTAGTCGGGCGAACTGCAATGTCTGTGGTTCACCCCTGACTGTTCGGGAAGACCTGAAGTTGAGGAGGGGAATATGTACAAAGCTCTCGTTGTCCTGTACCAATTCTTTGTGTCCAGGCAGCGATGATGTATTTTGTGATCCTTACAAGCATGCCAAGGATTTCAACTCCAGGTATCTTCTAGCAGTGATGATGTTTTTTTTGTGACCCTTCCATGCATGCCAAGGATTTCAACTGCAGGTATCTTCTGGCAGGGAGGATGTGTGGCAGAGGGCGTGCTGGGCTGGAGACCATTTCTGGGTTCATGGGCTTGCCTCCCCCAATGACCAAAGCCACCTTCTCTGTCTACAACAATACCCTCCAGCAGGCAGTACAGCAATCCACTCTGGAAAGCCAGAGAACAATCTCAGCGCAACTCCATTTGCTGCAGGGCACCGAGCCAGAGGATGTTGTTGATGTGACGATTACCTGTGATGGCACCTGGTCTAGGAGAGGCTTCGTAGCCAGATATGATGTGGTAGTGATCATGTCATGGGATTCTGGCCAGGTCCTGGATGCAGTAGTGCTAAGTAAGAGGTGCAAAATGTGCACGCTGAAGGAGAGTACTATGGAAGAACAGGACTTCCTTGTTTGGTATGAGGTGCATAAGGAATCCTGCAATGCCAACTACTCTGGCTCGTCACCAGCGATGGAAGCAGAGGGAACATCTCGCCTCTTTGCTCGTTCAGTTGAGCACCTCCAACTTCGCTACACCCGAGTGATATGTGATGGAGATTCCAAGTCAGTGACGCGGGTCAACCAGGAGAAACCCTATGGGAATCTCGAGATTGAGGTAATTTACAAAATTACAATTTGTCATATTTGTTTTTATTATTATTGTGTTTTTGACATTTCAGAAGTTGGAGTGCGTGGGCCATGTCCAGAAGCGACTCGGAAAGAGGTTGCGAGACCTCAAGAAGAAGACCTTCAAGGACGACACGGGCCGTGTGCTGAACCTGAAGTGGGGTGGGAAAAACAGACTCACTGACAAGGTCATCGACATGCTCCAGGTGTTTTTTGGCGGAGCTATCCGCAACAACTCGCATGAGCTGGATGCCATGTATAAGGCCATCTGGGCTGTGTTTTTCCACAACACTGCCACTGAGGGCGACCATGACCACTCCTATTGCCCTGCTGGTGAAGAGTCTTGGTGCAAATACTCCAGGGCTGTTGCCAATCATCAACCACCACCGCCTCACCCTCAAAATCCGTACATCCCTGTCGATCTTGCTCCTTATATCAAGCCTGTGTTTGTGGACCTCTCCAAACCACAACTGCTGGAGAGATGTATTGATGGCGCCACACAGAACCAAAATGAATCGTTTAATAACATCCTTTGGTCTCGGTGTCCCAAGACCGGATTCTGCTCACTCATCACCGTGGAGGCTGCATTGGGACTGGCGATTCTGACATACAACCACGGCTTTGTAGGCCTCTCTCCCATGTTGGAGAAGTTGTTAGGTTCCCCTCCAGTTGCCTTCACTGCCAAGTTTTTATCCTCTCAGGATGCTATTAGAGCTGTGAGTGCGATGCAAAAGGCAGAATCCACGAGCAGGAGACGGAGAAAGGCCCTGAGAGTGACAAATCTGTCATTGGAGGAGGAGTGTGTTGAGGATGAAGGTGTAACCTACGAGGCAGGCTGCTTTGATCATCTAAAAATCAAACATGTTCATGCTCGTAATGTAAAGAACCTCCACTCATTTTTCACTCGCATTCCTCATGTGTGGAATTCACTCCCTAGTATATATAGACTTGGATCTTTCAACTTAACTTTCAATGAACTCTCAGTTGACATAATAACATTAAAATCACCTCAATAATCAACTTCAATTTTTATTCACTCGACGTTTCGACTAGATGCTCTAGTCTTCATCAGGAATAGTGAGACACTAAGGCTCATGTGAGCCTGTTATATACCTATCCACCACGTGCCAGTACACGCGCCTATATAGCCAGATGTAAAAAATAAATCAATAATAATAATAATAATAATAATAATAATAATAATAATAATAATAAATAAATAAAATTAAATGAACAACAAATAAAAATGTACACATAATATAAAACAAAAATTACATAGCTATGTCATCTGCTCAGGTGCCTTCAAGGCTGGAACCGTATGGACTCAGTCATATGGATGGCAAGCGTCCGGATGGAATCACCATGGTGCCATGGAAATGTGGCAAGCCCCTGATGGGATGTGACCTGCCCCAACACTCGGGCACAGTCCTAAATGTGCTCAACCAGGAGCTCAGTAGCTGTGTCATGGCTGAAGAGAAAAAGGACAAGCAGCACTGCCTTACCAGGAAAAAAAATTTTGTGCCAGTTGCGGTAGAGACCCTAGGTGCCATTGGCCCAAAGTCATTTGCCTTCCTAAAGGAACTCGGAAGGAAAATAAAGCAACACACCGGGGAAGAGAATTCACACCAATTTTTGATACAACAATTGTCTGTGGCGGTACAGAGAGGCAATGCTCTTGCAGTCATGGGGGCAATGGGAGGCTCGGGCGTGGACAGTCTTGTGTAATTATTATTGTTGTTATTGTTGTTTGAATTTTGTTGTTTAAACAAATAATAAATGAACAAATAATAAATGTAATTATGGTGGTCGTGGCTTCAAGTTCAGGCTCTTCAGAGTAGCTCCCCAGCAGTCAGGCAAGTCCATTCCCCAGTCTCAATTGAACCGCTCACACTTTGGTGCTAGGCCGATGTGCAATGCCTCCTTCGCTAGCAGTTCCTTCTGTCTTCTGGCCTGGTCCAAGATGGTGGCTTCCTCCCACAAAATAGAATGCCCATTATCCCATGCATGCTCAGCAATTGCAGACTTCTCTTTATGACACTTTCTACAGGCATCTTGATGTTCTTTCACTCTGGTCTCTAGTCTTCTGATCTTCTCCCCTATGTAGTATTTCCCACAGCTACAAGGGATGCGGTACACAATGCATGAGTGTATTTTAGCTGGTAAAACATCCTTCACTCTGCTCAGTTGTGTCCTCAGAGACGATTTTGATGTTGAACTTCCTGCAGACCCTCCTGATGTCTTCACTCATCCCTGCTGCATAAGGAATCACTATCATAGGATCCTTCTTTTTAGACCCCTCATTGCCTGTGCTGGTGTATTCATCTTCCTTTCTGCGTTGAGATGTTTCTGCAGACGAAAGGTTGATGAAGGCTTGTGGATAACCATTCTCGATGAAGACCTTATTCAAATGATGTTCTTCCTTCCAAAGGTCCTCCTTCTCAGTCACTACTCTTCTGGCTCTATCATACAAGCTCTTCACCACTCCTCTTTTGATGTGGATAGGATGTTGTGATCTATAATCAAGGTACCGGTTGGTATGCGTGGGTTTTCTGTAATTGGTTGCAGTTAGACTTCCATCTTCCTTCCTGTGTATGTGGCAGTCCAGAAAGGGCAACGATCCAGCCACTTCAAGCTCCATGGTAAACTTTATGGATGGCCTGATGTTGTTCAGATGGTCCAACAACTCCTGCTCACTTCCCTTCTTCACAATATAACTTGTTATACTTCATTTCAAACTTTGATCTAAATAATTCATGCTCATAATTTTCTATGTCCATGTAACAAACAAACTAATATACCCCCCCCCCCCCCCAACTTCCACCACTCAAATCTCGATGGGAGGCAGCGAGTTCCATAATGAGACAATATGGAAATGATGAGATTTAGAACAATGACAGGAGTTGTACTCACGCTTACTGGAAGAAGAAGACCTGATCCAATAAAGTTGAAAATATAAAAGTTAGCTGATCTGTTCTTTATTGATCTAACTATGAAAAGCATGTCCTGTATCTCTGGCCAGCATGTCCTGTATCTCTGGCCAGCATGTCCTGTATCTCTGGACAGCATGTCCTGTATCTCCGGCCAGCATGTCCTGTATCTATGGCCAGCATGTCCTGTATCTCTGGCCACCATGTCCTGTATCGCATGTCCTGTATCTCTGGCCAGCATGTCCTGTATCTCTGGCCAGCATGTCCTGTATCTCGGGCCAGCATGTCCTCTATCTCCGGCCAGCATGTCCTGTATATCTCCGACCAGCATGTCCTGTATCTCTGGCCAGCATGTCCTGTATCTATGGCCAGCATGTCCTGTATCTATGGCCAGCATGTCCTGTATCTATGGCCGGCATGTCCTGTATCTCTGGCCAGTATGTCCTGTATCTCCGGCCAGCATGTCCTGTATCTCCGGCCAGCATGTCCTGTATCTCGGGCCAGCATGTCCTGTATCTCCGGCCAGCATGTCCTGTATCTCCGGCCAGCATGTCCTGTATCTATGGCCAGCATGTGTCCTGTATCTCCGGCCAGCATGTTCTGTATCTCCGGCCAGCATGTTCTGTATCTCTGGCCAGCATGTCCTGTATTTTCAGCCAGCATGTCCTGTATCTCTGGCCAGCATGTCCTGTATCTCCGGCCAGCATGTCCTGTATCTCTGACCAGCATGTCCTGTATCTCCGGCCAGCATGTCCTGTATCTCTGGCCAGCATGTCCTGTATCTCTGGCCAGCATGTCCTGTATCTCCGTCCAGCATGTCCTGTACCTCCGGCCAGCATGTCCTGTATCTATGGTCAGCATGTCCTGTATCTCTGGCCAGCAAGTCCTGTATCTCCGTCCAGCATGTCCTGTATCTCCGGCCAGCATGTCCTGTATCTCCGGCCAGCATGTCCTGTACCTCCGGCCAGCATGTCCTGTATCTCTGGCCAGCATGTCCTGTATCTGGCCAGCATGTCCTGTATCTCCGGCCAGCATGGCCTGTATCTCTGGCCAGCATGTCCTGTATCTCTGGCCAGCATGTCCTGTATCTCGGGCCAGCATGTCCTGTATCT
Source organism: Cladorhizidae sp. MBARI D1340-BT2 (assembly GCA_028752905.1). NCBI lineage: Eukaryota > Metazoa > Porifera > Demospongiae > Poecilosclerida > Cladorhizidae > Cladorhizidae sp. MBARI D1340-BT2. The sequence continues at coordinate 1,561,019 of JAQNBH010000005.1, forward strand.
CTGGCCAGCATGTCTTGTAAGTTGATGAGAAGTCATTTGGAATGTATTTAGTGGCATGCCTAAGGTGATGATGTTTTTGATGAGACATGGCCTCCAGATCTGGGAGCAATAAGTGAGTTTGGATCTCACTAATGCGATGTAGAAACATCTTTTTCAACTGAGTTTGAGATATAGAGGCTTTTATACTGTGACTTATCAGATTGAGTGAGATATTCGCTGGTTGGCACATTATCTCAATGTGGCTAGACTAGCGAGTAGAAGACATGGAACTCCTAAGGGCCCTTTGGAATTTGACAGAGTTTTGAGTCACTTGTTGAATAGGAGCTGGAAACTTCTTTTCGGCAGATAACAGAGAGAACCTCATCACCGAACATCATTGAGTGGAAGGTTCCACTCTTCACACATCTAGCTTTAAGTATCTGCAGTGCATCACAATCGTTGGCAGATGAAATGGACTTAATTAACTTGGTCAGCAATAAGGTAGGTTGATGAGAATGAAATGAATTCTCGAAGGTCAGATTAGGAAAAGTAGCTGGCCTAAAAATGCCACCCTGTGGTACACCTGATAGGCTTCGCAGAGGGGATCCATCATTGTCTACATAGTGTGACTATTAGACGGATATGCACGGTACCAGCGCCATGACAATAAACTTCCAAAGCTTGAAGAGAAGTTCTACATGAGGTACAGAATCAAAGGCCTTCCTATCTAGATAACTGACACCTGTGCCCTGTGGTCTCCTTATCTAGATAACTAACACCTGTGCCCTGTGGTCTCCCTGTCTAGATAACTAACACCTGTGCCCTGTGGTCTCCCTATCTAGATAACTAACACCTGTGCCCTGTGGTCTCCCTATCTAGATAACTAACACCTGTGCCCTGTGGTCTCCCTATCTAGATACTGACACCTGTGCCCTGTGGTCTCCCTATCTAGATAACTAACACCTGTGCCCTGTGGTCTCCCTGTCTAGATAACTAACACCTGTGCCCTGTGGTCTCCCTATCTAGATAACTGACACCTGTGCCCTGTGGTCTCCTTATCTAGATAACTAACACCTGTGCCCTGTGGTCTCCCTGTCTAGATAACTGACACCTGTGCCCTGTTGTCTCCCTATCTAGATAACTAACACCTGTGCCCTGTGGTCTCCCTGTCTAGATAACTGACACCTGTGCCCTGTGGTCTCCCTATCTAGATAACTGACACCTGTGCCCTCCCTGTCTAGATAACTGACACCTGTGCCCTGTTGTCTCCCTGTCTAGATAACTAACACCTGTGCCCTGTTGTCTCCCTATCTAGACTGACACCTCTGCCTTCCCTGTCTAGATAACTGACACCTGTGCCCTGTTGTCTCCCTATCTAGATAACTAACACCTCTGTCCTCCCTGTCTAGATAACTGACACCTGTGCCCTGTTGTCTCCCTATCTAGATACTGACACCTGTGCCCTGTGGTCTCCCTGTCTAGATAACTGACACCTGTGCCCTGTGGTCTCCCTGTCTAGATAACTGACACCTGTGCCCTGTGGTCTCCCTATCTAGATACTGACACCTGTGCCCTGTTGTCTCCCTATCTAGATACTGGCACCTGTGCCCTGTGGTCTCCCTGTCTAGACTGACACCTGTGCCCTGTTGTCTCCCTACTGCCTGATGATTGGTGGAGTGATTTAGGAGTGGATTAGTCGGATAAGAACTATTACTCAAAAAGCCAAATTGATCTATGGCCATGAGAGAGTGTAGGAAGGGAAAAACTTTAGGGGTAATGATGGGGTAATGTTAATGTACATATATAATAAGGAGGTAAGGTAGATCTGCAATTATGTTATCACTTTTTGTTGTTGAAAACTGGTGGATTTTCCATTCTCGGCAGGTATTAATGCGGTTTGAAGAGAGATGGTTTGGAGAGAGATTGAAAAATAATGCCACAGGTTCGCAGAGGAATGCAGCATATTTCAAAGGGCACAACCTGAGGCCTTCTAGCTAGGGCTAGGGCTAGGGCTAGGGCTAGGCTAGGTTGGATCCAATTGTGTATTAGTTGGGACTGGGGAGGACGAACTTTGGGCTAGGGCAGGGCTAGGGCTGTTGATATCAGGAAAAACAAAGTTACTTTTTATAAAAACAAGTAGCTACTCGTTGAAAATTGTTACTTTAGAGCTGAATCGCTGAATCATATATATATGCTGCAGGAGAAGAGTTATGAGTCATATACAGGAGAGGAGTTACTATATACCAGGCGATGCAAGATGTGATTTTTTTCAGGGAGTGTCTAATTTCTGGGTTGAACCACTTTGGACATTTGTATTGTGATGATTTAAATTTGGTGAAGTGATCAGGGGAGATATTGTTCTCAGATTTGATGGGAGACCAAAGAGAATTCACATCAGAAAAAAAACGGGCATGATAACAAAAGAAGCCACTAAAGTGGTGTGCTAAGCTTTCACAGTGAGCTTTTGAATCATTGTTGTATATAGAGGAATTGAGAGTGATGATTAGGAGATGGGAAGAATGATTGTATATAGAGGAATTGAGAGTGATGATTAGGAGATGGGAAGAATGATTGTATATAGAGGAATTGAGAGTGATGATTAAGAGATGGGAAGAATGATTGTATATAGAGGAATTGAGAGTGATGATTAGGAGATGGGAAGAATGATTGTATATAGAGGAATTGAGAGTGATGATTAGGTAGATGGGAAGAATGATTGTATATAGAGGAATTGAGAGTGATGATTAAGAGATGGGAAGAATGATTGTATATAGAGGAATTGAGAGTGATGATTAGGAGATGGGAAGAATGATTGTATATAGAGGAATTGAGAGTGATGATTAGGAGATGGGAAGAATGATTGTATATAGAGGAATTGAGAGTGATGATTAAGAGATGGGAAGAATGATTGTATATAGAGGAATTGAGAGTGATGATTAGGAGATGGGAAGAATGATTGTATATAGAGGAATTGAGAGTGATGATTAGGAGATGGGAAGAATGATTGTATATAGAGGAATTGAGAGTGATGATTAGGAGATGGGAAGAATGATTGTATATAGAGGAATTGAGAGTGATGATTAGGTAGATGGGAAGAAATAAGATGAAATAAATAAGATGATGGCCTCATCTAAGATCATGGTCTGATCTCTCCGAACAGATAGAATATCTGCAATGAGAGAGCATAAACCATTGGGAAGGTTAGAGGTCACTACATCTAAGCTATTGCCCTTTCAGTGAGAAGAAGATTGAACTAATAAGTTAAGGGAGAAACGTGTCATCACAAAAAAGTGAACCAACATGGGAGGAGGATAACAAGTGGACCAGTTTATGAGGGGTATTGAAGTCAACAACTATGAGATGTGCATTTTGAACAAAGGCAGTGGCACATTTCTTGTATGAGGTTAAAAAAGAGGGAGGAGAAATACACAGCACAGAAACATTTTTGAGAGAAGATTTCGACAACAATTAATTCAGCAGATGGAGTAGAGAGGAATAAGCTAGAAGGGAGTGGATTACACACAGCCACAGAGTTGCTTGTGTTGGAGCTAAGCCAGGTCTCAATTAGTGTTATGATATTGGAAGATCTATATATAAACTACTGATTGAAGGGGGAAAAAGCCAGTTTGTTTTGTAAGCTTCTAGAGTTCCATACATGGATTTTAATGACTGTCCTCTGGTCATTTAGGTGATGAAGGATTAGTGGGTGAGAGGAACAAAGTGGGAGCTGAAATGGGAGAGGAAGGGGAGGCAGGGTAAGTTACTGGGATTAAAGTTTCTATATGGCAGGGGAAGAGACTGGGTCAGCTACTTCAGGAGGCATAGTTAAGAAACTACTTTCTAACTCGGCAGTGAAACACTGCCAATAACTTCACCAACTAGAAGTGGGCCATTCTTATCGTGATAACTGCACCAGTCAATAAGTAAAACACGCTGTTTTAGATTCACATTGGCTTGCAGAGCGGTCCGGTAGGGCTTGATTGATATCTTGAGCTGGTTGGCAAGTCGTGATCAATTTGAGAGAATATTACTTACATTATGTGATCTTGTGAGTTTAACCAGGAGTGGTTGATTGTGTGCAGGGGAGTAGTTGCCCACCGATGCAATCCTGGAAATTGATTGATCTGACAAGATGTCTGAAGTGGAGGGATTGAGAAAGCTGAAGTGAAGTTGTTGGCGGCTCTCTTATGACAAAGTGGACCTCTTGGCTTCTCTTCTCCTCCATGAAGTATATGCTATACTTGTGGCCGTCAGCTGTTTCTGAGGAGGCACTACAAAATGTATTGTCGGAAATAAGTTCCTTCTTCTTTGTAGGTCACATGCTCTATATTGGGCATAGCTACATATGGACTGAGCATTTGTCAGGGAGAAGAGCCCTTATTTCTGACTTTCCCACTCAGCTGTATTTTGGTGGTCTTTCCGAGTTAAACTTTAGGCAACTGACTCCCCCAGAGTGTCCAAACAACCTTGGACATGAAAAGGGAGCACTAGATTTGGACAATGCAGTGAACCTGGCCTTTGACAAGCCTGCACACTAATGTGTCCACTCCTGGCCTTTGACAAGCCCACACACTGACGTGTCCACTCCTGGCCTTTGACAAGCCCACACACTGATGTGTCCACTCCTGGCCTTTGACAAGCCTGCACACTGATGTGTCCACTCCTGGCCTTTGACAAGCCTACACACTGATGTGTCTACTCCTGGCCTTTGACAAGCCCGCACACTGATGTGTCCACTCCTGGCCTTTGACAAGCCTGCACACTGATGTGTCCACTCCTGGCCTTTGACAAGCCTGCACACTGATGTGTCCACTCCTGACCTTTGACAAGCCCACACACTGATGTGTCCACTCCTGGCCTTTGACAAGCCCACACACTGATGTGTCCACTCCTGACCTTTGACAAGCCCACACACTGATGTGTCCACTCCTGGCCTTTGACAAGCCCACACACTGATGTGTCCACTCCTGGCCTTTGACAAGCCTGCACACTGATGTGTCCACTCCTGGCATTTGACAAGCCTGCACACTGATGTGTCCACTCCTGGCCTTTAACAAGCCCACACACTGATGTGTCCACTCCTGACCTTTGACAAGCCCACACACTGATGTGTCCACTCCTGGCCTTTGACAAGCCTGCACACTGATGTGTCCACTCCTGGCTTTTGACAAGCCTGCACACTGATGTGTCCACTCCTGGCCTTTGACAAGCCTGCACACTGATGTGTCCACTCCTGGCCTTTGACAAGCCCACACACTGATGTGTCCACTCCTGGCCTTTGACAAGCCTGCACACTGATATGTCCACTCCTGGCCTTTGACAAGCCCACACACTGATGTGTCCACTCCTGGCCTTTGACAAGCCTGCACACTGATGTGTCCACTCCTGGCCTTTGACAAGCCTGCACACTGATGTGTCCACTCCTGGCCTTTGACAAGCCTGCACATTGTTGTGTCCACTCCTGACCTTTGACAAGCCTGCACAGTGATGTGTCCACTCCTGGCCTTTGACAAGCCTGCACACTGATGTGTCCACTCCTGGCCTTTGACAAGCCCACACACTGATGTGTCCACTCCTGGCCTTTGACAAGCCTGCACACTGATGTGTCCACTCCTGACCTTTGACAAGCCTGCACACTGATGTGTCCACTCCTGGCCTTTGACAAGCCTGCACACTGATGTGTCCACTCTTGGCCTTTGACAAGCCTGCACACTGATGTGTCCACTCCTGGCCTTTGACAAGCCCACACACTGATGTGTCCACTCCTGACCTTTGACAAGCCCACACACTGATGTGTCCACTCCTGGCCTTTGACAAGCCTGCACACTGATGTGTCCACTCCTGGCCTTTGACAAGCCTGCACACTGATGTGTCCACTCCTGGCCTTTGACAAGCCTGCACACTGATGTGTCCACTCCTGGCCTTTGACAAGCCTGCACACTGATGTGTCCACTCCTGGCCTTTGACAAGCCCACACACTGATGTGTCCACTCCTGGCCTTTGACAAGCCTGCACACTGATGTGTCCACTCCTGGCCTTTGACAAACCTGCACACTGATGTGTCCACTCCTGGCCTTTGACAAGCCTGCACACTGATGTGTCCACTCCTGGCCTTTGACAAGCCCACACACTGATGTGTCCACTCCTGGCCTTTGACAAGCCCACACACTGATGTGTCCACTCCTGGCCTTTGACAAGCCCACACACTGATGTGTCCACTCCTGGCCTTTGACAAGCCTGCACACTGATGTGTCCACTCCTGGCCTTTGACAAGCCTGCACACTGATGTGTCCACTCCTGGCCTTTGACAAGCCTGCTGCACACTGATGTGTCCACTCCTGGCCCTTGACAAGCCCACACACTGATGTGTCCACTCCTGGCCTTTGACAAGCCCACACACTGATGTGTCCACTCCTGGCCTTTGACAAGCCCACACACTGATGTGTCCACTCCTGGCCTTTGACAAGCCCACACACTGATGTGTCCACTCCTGGCCTTTGACAAGCCTGCACACTGATGTGTCCACTCCTGGCCTTTGACAAGCCCACACACTGATGTGTCCACTCCTGGCCTTTGACAAGCCTGCACACTGATGTGTCCACTCCTGGCCTTTGACAAGCCTGCACACTGATGTGTCCACTCCTGGCCTTTGACAAGCCTGCACATTGTTGTGTCCACTCCTGACCTTTGACAAGCCTGCACACTGATGTGTCCACTCCTGGCCTTTGACAAGCCTGCACACTGATGTGTCCACTCCTGGCCTTTGACAAGCCCACACACTGATGTGTCCACTCCTGGCCTTTGACAAGCCTGCACACTGATGTGTCCACTCCTGACCTTTGACAAGCCTGCACACTGATGTGTCCACTCTTGGCCTTTGACAAGCCTGCACACTGATGTGTCCACTCCTGGCCTTTGACAAGCCCACACACTGATGTGTCCACTCCTGACCTTTGACAAGCCCACACACTGATGTGTCCACTCCTGGCCTTTGACAAGCCTGCACACTGATGTGTCCACTCCTGGCCTTTGACAAGCCTGCACACTGATGTGTCCACTCCTGGCCTTTGACAAGCCTGCACACTGATGTGTCCACTCCTGGCCTTTGACAAGCCTGCACACTGATGTGTCCACTCCTGGCCTTTGACAAGCCTGCACATTGTTGTGTCCACTCCTGACCTTTGACAAGCCTGCACAGTGATGTGTCCACTCCTGGCCTTTGACAAGCCTGCACACTGATGTGTCCACTCCTGGCCTTTGACAAGCCCACACACTGATGTGTCCACTCCTGGCCTTTGACAAGCCTGCACACTGATGTGTCCACTCCTGACCTTTGACAAGCCTGCACACTGATGTGTCCACTCCTGGCCTTTGACAAGCCTGCACACTGATGTGTCCACTCTTGGCCTTTGACAAGCCTGCACACTGATGTGTCCACTCCTGGCCTTTGACAAGCCCACACACTGATGTGTCCACTCCTGACCTTTGACAAGCCCACACACTGATGTGTCCACTCCTGGCCTTTGACAAGCCTGCACACTGATGTGTCCACTCCTGGCCTTTGACAAGCCTGCACACTGATGTGTCCACTCCTGGCCTTTGACAAGCCTGCACACTGATGTGTCCACTCCTGGCCTTTGACAAGCCTGCACACTGATGTGTCCACTCCTGGCCTTTGACAAGCCCACACACTGATGTGTCCACTCCTGGCCTTTGACAAGCCTGCACACTGATGTGTCCACTCCTGGCCTTTGACAAACCTGCACACTGATGTGTCCACTCCTGGCCTTTGACAAGCCTGCACACTGATGTGTCCACTCCTGGCCTTTGACAAGCCCACACACTGATGTGTCCACTCCTGGCCTTTGACAAGCCCACACACTGATGTGTCCACTCCTGGCCTTTGACAAGCCCACACACTGATGTGTCCACTCCTGGCCTTTGACAAGCCTGCACACTGATGTGTCCACTCCTGGCCTTTGACAAGCCTGCACACTGATGTGTCCACTCCTGGCCTTTGACAAGCCTGCTGCACACTGATGTGTCCACTCCTGGCCCTTGACAAGCCCACACACTGATGTGTCCACTCCTGGCCTTTGACAAGCCCACACACTGATGTGTCCACTCCTGGCCTTTGACAAGCCCACACACTGATGTGTCCACTCCTGGCCTTTGACAAGCCCACACACTGATGTGTCCACTCCTGGCCTTTGACAAGCCTGCACACTGATGTGTCCACTCCTGGCCTTTGACAAGCCCACACACTGATGTGTCCACTCCTGGCCTTTGACAAGCCTGCACACTGATGTGTCCACTCCTGGCCTTTGACAAGCCTGCACACTGATGTGTCCACTCCTGGCCTTTGACAAGCCTGCACATTGTTGTGTCCACTCCTGACCTTTGACAAGCCTGCACACTGATGTGTCCACTCCTGGCCTTTGACAAGCCTGCACACTGATGTGTCCACTCCTGGCCTTTGACAAGCCCACACACTGATGTGTCCACTCCTGGCCTTTGACAAGCCTGCACACTGATGTGTCCACTCCTGACCTTTGACAAGCCTGCACACTGATGTGTCCACTCTTGGCCTTTGACAAGCCTGCACACTGATGTGTCCACTCCTGGCCTTTGACAAGCCCACACACTGATGTGTCCACTCCTGACCTTTGACAAGCCCACACACTGATGTGTCCACTCCTGGCCTTTGACAAGCCTGCACACTGATGTGTCCACTCCTGGCCTTTGACAAGCCTGCACACTGATGTGTCCACTCCTGGCCTTTGACAAGCCTGCACACTGATGTGTCCACTCCTGGCCTTTGACAAGCCTGCACACTGATGTGTCCACTCCTGACCTTTGACAAGCCTGCACACTGATGTGTCCACTCCTGGCCCTTGACAAGCCTGCACACTGATGTGTCCACTCCTGGCCTTTGACAAGCCTGCACACTGATGTGTCCACTCCTGGCCCTTGACAAGCCTGCACACTGATGTGTCCACTCCTGGCCTTTGACAAGCCTGCACACTGATGTGTCCACTCCTGGCCTTTGACAAGCCCGCACACTGATGTGTCCACTCCTGGCCTTTGACAAGCCTGCACACTGATGTGTCCACTCCTGACCTTTGACAAGCCCACACACTGATGTGTCCACTCCTGGCCTTTGACAAGCCCACACACTGATGTGTCCACTCCTGGCCTTTGACAAGCCTGCACACTGATGTGTCCACTCCTGGCCTTTGACAAGCCTGCACACTGATGTGTTCACTCCTGGCCTTTGACAAGCCTGCACACTGATGTGTCCACTCCTGGCCTTTGACAAGCCTGCACACTGATGTGTCCACTCCTGGCCTTTGACAAGCCTGCACACTGATGTGTCCACTCCTGGCCTTTGACAAGCCTGCACACTGATGTGTCCACTCCTGGCCTTTGACAAGCCCACACACTGATGTGTCCACTCCTGGCCTTTGACAAGCCCTCACACTGATGTGTCCACTCCTGGCCTTTGACAAGCCCGCACACTGATGTGTCCACTCCTGGCCTCCGGCCAGTGTTTCCTGGGCTTAGTGTTGGACTCGATAATTAGCAGTGACAGGGATAGGAGAAGTTTGAGCAGTGACAGGAGTAGTTTTAGTCTTAAGTCTCCATTTTGGCTATTTTAGTTTGTACGAGTCAGAGGCAGCGGGTTTTTTCTTCAAGACCCACAGGTCCCCACAGTTTGTGATGGCTGGCCTGTAGCCTCAAGAACAAGCCTCAAGAACAAACCAATTCTACATCTTGTGTAAGCCATGCTTGATCCTTCATATGTATCCATGACTACCTCGTGTGTAAGATCCTTCATATGTATCCATGACTACCTCGTGTGTAGGCCATGCTTGATACATATTCCTTCATATGTATCCATGACTACCTCGTGTGTAGGCCATGCTTGGTTTCATATGTATCCATGACTACCTCGTGTGTAAGATATACTTGATCCTTCATATGTATCCATGACTACCTCGTGTGTAAGATATGCTTGATCCTTCATATGTATCCATGACTACCTCGTGTGTAAGATATGCCTTGATCCTTCATATGTATCCATGACTACCTCGTGTGTAAGCCTGCTTGATCCTTCATATGTATCCATGACTACCTCGTGTGTAAGCCTGCTTGATCCTTCATATGTATCCATGACTACCTCGTGTGTAAGATATGCTTGATCCTTCATATGTATCCATGACTACCTCGTGTGTAAGCCTGCTTGATCCTTCATATGTATCCATGACTACCTCGTGTGTAAGCCTGCTTGATCCTTCATATGTATCCATGACTACCTCGTGTGTAAGCCGTGCTTGATCCTTCATATGTATCCATGACTACCTCGTGTGTAAGTCGTGCTTGATCCTTCATATGTATCCATGACTACCTCGTGTGTAAGCCGTGCTTGATCCTTCATATGTATCCATGACTACCTCGTGTGTAAGCCTGCTTGATCCTTCATATGTATCCATGACTACCTCGTGTGTAAGATATGCCTTGATCCTTCATATGTATCCATGACTACCTCGTGTGTAAGCCTGCTTGATCCTTCATATGTATCCATGACTACCTCGTGTGTAAGTCGTGCTTGATCCTTCATATGTATCCATGACTACCTCGTGTGTAAGCTGTGCTTGATCCTTCATACGTATCCACGTCTATGTCATCTGTAAGCCGTGCTTAATTCTTCATATGAACATAAGTCCACTTGTATAAACAATGCTGTCATATTTTAGTGCTACCAGCAGTTGTAACAGACTCAAAACTTGGTACTGGAAAGAGATGGAGATTATGCTTCACACTCATTCTAACCTGTAGCTAGTTCCCAAAGAAGCATTTGGTATATCAATCAGCATAGCATGAATGTGTGCTAAGAAAACCACGTGGTTTTCAGACCCTCTTTCCTCCCTTAAATAAAATAAACTCCTCCCATTTCTGCATTTTCATCCCAGTTACGTTTCTTGGCAGGTGTGCACGTGTTGAGCATGTTTCTAGGAGCACAAACAACTAAACAGGACTGTGACAGTGTCCTACTACCTGACAATGACCTACTACCTGACAGTGTCCTACTACCTGACAGTGTGGCATGGTGTGTCCTACTACCTGGCCTCTGGTGGCATGGTGTGTCCTACTACCTGGCCTCTGGTGGCATGGTGTATCCTACTACCTGACAGTGTGGCATGGTGTGTCCTACTACCTGGCCTCTGGTGGCATGATGTCCTACTACCTGGCCTCTGGTGGCATGGTGTCCTACTACTACTGACCTCTGGTGGCATGGTGTCCTACTACCTGACCTCTGGTGGCATGGTGTGTCATACTACCTGACTTGCATGCACATAAAAGAAGATGGTCATATCCAATACAGATTTTCTGCCAATTAGTTTGGATGTAGTGGAGAGAGTGGCACGGGCATGCAGGCCTGTGCATGACATTCCAGCAGTTTCAGCCACAACATCCTTTCTAGAGATCTCTTCACTTACCAGTGTACATCTTTTTGACCAAGGAAATGGGAGCAATAAAGTCAACAAAATGAAGAGTATACTAGTGCTAAGATACACAAGGCAAAATAAACAACTTGTGAGTTCTCTTACTGCTCACTAGTCGTCTGATGCAGATGGGGAAAGAATGTACCGCGAGACTGGTCTCCTGGTGCCACTGGAGGGACTGGTGTCCTGGTGCCACTGGTGGGGCTGGTCTTCTGGTGCCATTGGCGGGACTGGTCTCCTGGTGCCACTGGCTGGACTGGTCTCCTGGTGCCACTGGAGGGACTGGTCTCCTGGTGCCACTGGTGGGACTGGTCTCCTGGTGCCACTGGAGGGACTGGTCTCCTGGAGCCACTGGAGGGACTGGTCTCCTGGTGCTACTGGTGGGACTGGTCTCCTAGTGCCACTGGAGGAACTGGTCTCCTGGTGCCACTGGCTGGACTGGTCTTCTGGTGCCATTGGCGGGACTGGTCTCCTGGTGCCACTGGCTGGACTGGTCTCCTGGTGCTACTGGAGGGAGGTCTCCTGGTGCCACTGGTGGGACTGGTCTCCTGGTGCCACTGGTCTCCTGGAGCCACTGGAGGGACTGGTCTCCTGGTGCCACTGGCTGGACTGGTCTTCTGGTGCCATTGGTGGGACTGGTCTCCTGGTGCCACTGGTTCTGTTCCAAAAGAGACCGTAATGAATAGTTTAAATGGAATTATCTCCAAGACGAACATACATACTTAGGCTATCAAATCTACACGGGAACATCTGACTATTTGTGTTGCTTGCTCTATATAACCAACACTCAGTCCTGCACTGCAGTTGGGGGCATGTAGATGAGGCTTCAATGAGAGAGCAAGAACACTCGCATGAAAGCCAAGCCTCCTAACCTTGTGTACTACAGAGTTTCATGTTAAAAAGGAACCTCATGTGCCAATTTTGTCAAGAATGAGCTATTTCAGACAGTTCTTCCTCAAAACACTCAAAAACTTCCCAACTGAAGCAAAAAAAAGAGCTTTTTGGTTACAAAGGGTAGACCATGTTTATCATACTATATTTATATGGGCAGGTGACGACTATATGGTGGTGACTGCCAAACTTTAGTCCATGTATACCTATGTTGCTGGCAAACCACATATGCTGGTAGTCTGTGTATGCACATATATAGTGGTGGCTGGCAAACCCCATATAAATATATGCTGGTAGTGTGTGTATGCACATATATAGTGGTGGCTGGCAAACCCCATATAAATATATGCTGGTAGTCTGTGTATGCACATATACATATAGTGGTGGCTGACAAACCCCATATAAATATATGCTGGTAGTCTGTGTATGCACATATATAGTGGTGGCTGGCAAACCCCATATAAATATATGCTGGACGGTAGTGTGTATGCATGCATCTAGTGGTGGCTGGCAAACTTCTTTTGCAAAGATACTTGCTATCTATTATAGCTACAAGCATTTGATCTCACACACACCATGCAATGTAATTATTACAGTGACAGTGTGTACCCAACTATACATAGTATTTACTATAAACTATATATAGATGCGGTGGTATTGTCGTAAAGTCAGTTTTGAAGAACAGGTTGGACATTTGTGTTTGAGGGCTATAGATTTCTTGAGGCAGTTGTCGCAGAAAAGATGGCCACATTTTGTTGTCACCAAGAAATGGCCAATGAGAGAGAAGTTCTTTTGTGTCTCCATGCAGATGGGACAGGTGATGATATGGTTCAGGTGGGGCATGAGGGGAGGCGACATCTTGCACTTTGGTTTGATATCAGATGGAACTGGTGGGGTGGTGGTATGGTACGAACCAACTAGAATTACATCATCGTCATCATCACTCGAGTTATGATGATGTAATGGTTGTTGTTGTTGGCTATAACTGACTGCAACTGGTACCTCTTCTCCATGAGTAGGGCCACCCATTCCATCCCTCTCCAAGCTCCCTCTATTCCCTACCATAATCCTCACAGGAGATGAGAGATCAATATACTCGACATGTTCCACTATATTCACATGATGGGGCCGATGGTTCACATGATGGGGCCGATGGTTCACATGATGGGGCCGATGGTTCACCACTTCCTCATCACTGTCCCCTGTCAGGTCCACCACCACATCTCCCTCAGGTGAGGGAGCAAGGATTAGTGGTAGTCTAGCCAGATCACCTACAACAAAACTGCACACAAACGCAAGGACGTTATCAGTCGCCTCCTCCTAACTTATGCACCTGGAACGCATAATACTAACCTGTTCACATTCCCTACTGAGTTGGAAATAGTGGTAGATGTGGCATCAAACCTTCCAGCGTTACCTCTACTAGCCATCTCGCGACCTTAGAAACCTAGGCCTTTCAACTTCTTTACCCCGCAGAGCACTACACAATAACTTCTATCCGAGGTCTCAACATAAAGCCCTGCACTACATTACTATGACATCATAATGTGTATTCGTTTAATTTGTAGACCAACTTCTTCATAATTCTAGAGATGTCTTCGTTTACTCAAGAACAGGTGGCGCACTTCAGGCAAGTGTTTAGCCAGTTCAGTGACGACGAAAGCGGTGGCGTGAGCAGAGAGAACTTCGCAACTGCAGTCCGGACCGGTTTTGAAGGTTCTAACTTAGCTGGGGACCTTCCCTCTGCTCGAGAGCTCGACGCGGAGTTCCAATCAGTAGTGGGGGATGGTGAAGTAGTGCCTTGGCAGCAATTCTTTCAGGTACTGTCTTAATGCACTCCATACGCTTCATTGTCACCATTAGCTGCCACCACACCACCATTATCATGAACATTCTGGTACGTGTGTATGTATGTAGGTCTTGATTCACTTAAACGTGGCTTCTCCTCCACCTGAGGTACCCATACAAAGATCACCAGGCGGCCCACATGTCCAGTTTACAGCTGAAGTGGCCGATGAGGCTCCTCCTCCATCTTACGAGCTGATTGAGGAGGAAGCCCAGAGCAATACTTTAGGTAAAGGCTTAGATATTGACACAAAAAAATTACTCGATGGGAGACAGATACAGGGCTCTTGGTACTGATGGTGAAACCCTATCGTTGTTCGCTAATAAGCATACAACACTAATGAACACTACAAATACAATGTATCTCTAGTTCAGGGTTCCCAAACTGAGCCCTTACTCTTAAACTTGGACTGCCCCCTTGCATATATTATGTGAAATACGTATTCAGCACCCATGGGTGCTCAACCTTTTGATGATCAGATGGATGGGTGCATGCTATGTGTAGAGGATGCTGGCATCATGAAACTGGCATCATTTATTGTAAAAATGCACAGCCACATCATTCACGTGCACGTGATGATTCACAATGAAGTCAGCAAGTTTAGACGAGGGTGTGCTGGTTGTTTTAATGTCTAACTTGATGTCTAGCTGCTGTCTCTGCTTTAGCTGTTGCTGTTGTCGATCTTCAGGTTCTCTAAAACGTCAAACTCCTTGACTTTAACTCCATCCAAGTCTGCAAATGGATTATCATCACTACCCTTCTTGAAGGCTTTGCATACGGTTTTGACAATATCTACATATTGGGCGCATGCTAGATGCGGTGCACACAATAACAGAGAAAAGATGCTAGGACATTTGTCATACCAATTGCAATTTTGATCAGCCACTATTCTGGACTGCTCGGACAAATGTTCATTCACTTTTTTGATCTAGTAGAGGCCAAAATTAAATTTTGGTGCGTGGAATTCCGGTGCAGAATCCATTGAGTGTGTGGACCTTCCGTGAAATTCATTTGGTATAAATCCTTGGGGGACTTCATCGCCATGTCATGTCCAGAGCCGCAGCATTCGAGCAGTAGGTCAGGCTTTGTGGATTCCAAGAGCTAATCCAGTATCCAGTTGAGCGGCCTGGAGTTACTGCATTGAGAGTCAGTCAACTGTAGCGATGTCTGGATACGCGTTCGAGCATTGGTCAGTTACGTGATGTCGAGAGCCTACTGCAGTCTAGCGGCCAGTGAGTTGAGGCGATGACGAAGCCACTCCATCAAGTTGTTCTCCATCTGTAGCACTTCCAGAGCTGGTGCAATCGAGGGTGCAGTCAGCAGAGGTGATAACTGAACTTTCTTTCAGCTGTGCCGATGTCGAGAGCGACTTCGAGTGATTATTAGGTAGCTGTTTCGAAGTCTACAACTGCTCCAACTGATCCCCAGATGCTGTGATGTCGAGGGCTACTCTGCCAATTCTCAGAGGACTACAGTCAAGCCTCATCTTGCGGGGGGGAGGGGGGGGGGGGGGGGGGAACTCCTCCCATTTTCATCGTCGTTAGTTTTCTTAGGCTTTGGGCTGAGACATCGCTACTCTGCGTGGAGTACTAACAACTAGCAAAGATAAACAAAAACAGCTGTTTTGTGCTTGTTACCTAAATAACAAGCAGTTAGGTAGAGCTAGTGCCGATTACTACACATAGTACTGCAAGTGTCGACACTGCCGCACATGCCCGGTCCTTGATCTAGATTAGCCACACCCACAAACATTGGTCAGTCCGTATGGCAGACCATAAGTTGCCTTCCTTCTGGTACATTTGTCAGAAATAGGCCGATGACCAGCTGCTATTGTAGATGTTCCCTGCTAAACCTTAGTTTGCCGAAGACAGCGCAGTGGGTGCTTGCTGCACATACAAGTAAGGTCATATATATACTGGACGAACAATAGATAACCTGCACGTGGCCAGTAGAAACTCGCCCTGTGGTGTGCAGGCTTAAAATTAAAATAGATCACCAACAATCACACCATTGCAATCTTGGACTGTCTCTTCTTGGCTAATCCTACCAGAAGCTCTTCAGCTGAGGAAAGCTATGCTTATTGGAATCCCTTCATTTTTTAAGCAAAGGTGGCGTTCTGATTTTTTTCTTTGTTGTGTGTAAGTGTTGTAGAATAGCAAGTGTTGTAGAATAGCTTGTCTTAGCATGGCATAACTTGGCTTGTCTTAGCATGGCATAACTTGGCTTGTCTTAGCATGGCATAACTTGGCTTGTCTTAACATGGCATAACTTGACTTGTCTTAGCATGGCATAACTTGACTTGCCTTAGCATGGCATAACTTGGCTTGTTTTAGCATGGCACAACTTAGCTTGTCTTAACAGGTATTACTTGGCCACGGCATAACTTTTGTTGGCTCTGCTCAGCGGAGGGGATTCATTGTAACATTACAGTCAGTGATATCAAGGGGAGACAGTTGCATTTTTAATTTTTTTAATTTTTACTTACAGTTACAATTTTAGAGCTCTGTAGATTCTGCAAACTTCATGGTATGGACTTGATATATAGCTCAAAAGATAGGTCTCTCTGTGTGCTCTCTTTTGATACTAAAATATGTTTCATAGGTGTAACTATAGGCAAGTTACTAGACCCTAAAGTGGAGGGACCTCAAAAACCTGAATCCAAAAACCTCAGCCAAAATAACTACCAGATTGCTAAGTGCTAAAGATTGAAATTGGTACGAGTGGCTAGAGGAAGCCCACCTCTATTCAATCACCCTTTTCATTAGGTGTTAAAAATTTTAGTATGTGGTAAAGCGCGCGGGTGGAAAATTGATTACGTTTAAAAAGATCATTTTCCACCCGCATGCTTGACCATGTACTTACATTTTAACGCCTAATGAAAAAGGTCATTGAATAGCCTAGGGCTTCCTCTAATCTTTAGCACTTAGCAATCTGGAGTTATTTTGGCTGAAGTATATTTTAGTATCAAAAGAGAGCACACAGAGAGACCTATCTTTTGAGCTATATATCAAGTCCATACCAGAAGTTTGCAGAATCTACGGAGCTCTAAAGTTGTAACCATAAGTTTAAAAAAAAGAATTAAAAATGCAACTGTCTCCCCATGGCATATCTTGGCTTGTCTTGGCATGGCATAACTTTTATTGGCTCTCCTCAGCGGAGGGGATTCATTGTAGCATTACAGGCAGTGATATCAATAGATATTCCTAGAACAACTATTATCACCCTTCCCCTATATCAGACACTTTGAACTTGTTTGAATATTTTCTTTAGAAAGATGGTATTTTCTCCTGCATACAGACTCTGTCCTGATATTCCACTTTGTTTCAGCCTGTCCTGATATTTCACTTTGTCTCAGCCTGTCCTGATATTTCACTTTGTCTCAACCTCTCCTGATATTTCACTCTGTCTCGGCCTGTCCAGATATTTCACTTTGGTCTCAGCCTACTGAGGTATTGCTGAATCTTTCCCTTGACAGCTATTTGCATCTGGGGGCTTTGATCTCTCACCCGATGGGTGTTCTTGCTCTATTGTTTCTTATGTAAACCTTGCCGGTGTTCCTGTCTTTCTCTCAGCCTTTGCTCCCTCTAGTCTGGGCTCCTAACTCAGTCTGCTTCTCTCATTTCTCTCAGTCTTTGCTCCCTCTAGTCTGGACTCCTAACTCAGTCTGCTTCTCTCATTTCTCTCAGCCTTTGCTCCCTCTAGCCTGGGCTCCTAACTCAGTCTGCTTCTCTCATTTCTCTCAGTCTTTGCTCCCTCTACCTGGGCTCCTAACTCAGTCTGCTTCTCTCATTTCTCTCAGCCTTTGCTCCCTCTAGCCTGGGCTCCTAACTCAGTCGGCTTCTCTCATTTCTCTCAGTCTTTGCTCCCTCTACCTGGGCTCCTAACTCAGTCTGCTTCTCTCATTTCTCTCAGTCTTTGCTCCCTCTAGTCTGGACTCCTAACTCAGTCTGCTTCTCTCATTTCTCTCAGCCTTTGCTCCCTCTAGTCTGGGCTCCTAACTCAGTCTGCTTCTCTCATTTCTCTCAGTCTTTGCTCCCTCTACCTGGGCTCCTAACTCAGTCTGTTTCTCTCATTTCTCTCAGTCTTTGCTCCCTCTAGTCTGGGCTCCTAATCAGTCTGCTTCTCTCATTTCTCTCAGCCTTTGCTCCCTCTAGCCTGGGCTCCTAACTCAGTCTGTTTCTCTCATTTCTCTCAGCCTTTGCTCCCTCTAGCCTGGGCTCCTAACTCAGTCTGCTTCTCTCATTTCTCTCAGTCTTTGCTCCCTCTAGCCTGGGCCCCTAACTCAGTCTGCTTCTCTCATTTCTCTCGGCCTTTGCTCCCTCTAGCCTGGGCTCCTAACTCAGTCTGCTTCTCTCATTTCTCTCGGCCTTTGCTCCCTCTAGCCTGGGCTCCTAACTCAGTCTGCTTCTCTCATTTCTCTCATGTCTCAGTGTCCCCATGGTGTGTGAGGGCATGTCAAGGTGCGGTGTCCCCATGGTATGTGAGAGGCGTGTCAAGGTGGTGTCCCCATGGTATATGAGTCGTATCAAGGCAGTGTCCCCATGGTATGTGAGAGGCATGTCAAGGTGCGGTGTCCCCATGGTATGTGAGAGGCGTGTCAAGGTGGTGTCCCCATGGTATATGAGTCGCATCAAGGCAGTGTCCCCATGGTATGTGAGAGGCATGTCAAGGTGCGGTGTCCCCATGGTGTGTGAGGGTGCAGTCCCATACATTTTTTTTTGCTATGCATGTTGTTGACTGGACATGCTCCTGTTCTTTGGTGGTGGGGGACAAAGTCTTTTACAACTGCAACTTTAGGTGTGTGAGAGGCGTGTCAGGGTGCAGTGTCCCGATGGTGTGTGTGAGGCGTGTCAGGGTGCAGTGTCCCCATGGTGTATGAGAGGCGTGTCAAGCGGTGTCCCACTGTGTGTGAGGTGTGGTCAAGTGGTGTCCCCATGGTGTGGCTGGATATGTTGAGTAATTATTGCTTCTTTACGTGATTGAATGCTCGTTATTTGTAGCATGTTATAATTATAGCTATAACTTATATCACCAAGCTCTTCATGCTATTAGCTGCAGTTGGTGTGCGAATCAGCTCCATTCAGGTAAGCAGACAAAGCTAGCATCGCTACGACACTGTATGTCTACCACAACACTTGCAGCAAAGACATTCATCCAGGAGCAGAGCAGAGGGAGTCGGATTGAACCCAGCTAAGTACAATTGCCTGTGCAGTTTTCCGAAGAAGAAGGGCTTCCAGGAAGGCCAGGAAGGGATCGATTATGACGGCAACTGTGATCATCGACCATTAAAAAAAATTGTTGGTTCTCCCCATCCAACCAGAAGTCGAGCTTGCTGGCTATTTCTCCAGAACAGTCTACTTGAAATGTGTACATAGAAGATCCTGTTAAACATGATCGTATTGTGGCCAATGTAGTCTACTTGAAATGTGTACATGAAGATCCTGTGTTAAACATGACCGTATTGTGGCTAATGTAGTCTACTTGAAATGTGTACATGAAGATCCTGTGTTAAACATGATCGTATTGTGGCCAATGTAGTCTACTTGAAATGTGTACATGAAGATCCTGTGTTAAACATGATCGTATTGTGGCCAATGTAGTCTACTTGAAATGTGTACATGAAGATCCTGTGTTAAACATGACCGTATTGTGGCCAATGTAGTCTACTTGAAATGTGTACATGAAGATCCTGTGTTAAACATGACCGTATTGTGGCTAATGTAGTCTACTTGAAATGTGTACATGAAGATCCTGTGTTAAACATGACCGTATTGTGGCTAATGTAGTCTACTTGAAATGTGTACATGAAGATCCTGTGTTAAACATGACCGTATTGTGGCCAATGTAGTCTACTTGAAATGTGTACATGAAGATCCTGTGTTAAACATGACCGTATTGTGGCCAATGTAGTCTACATGTACTTGAAATGTGTACATGAAGATCCTGTTAAACATGACCGTATTGTGGCCAATGTAGTCTACTTGAAATGTGCACATGAAGATCCTGTTAAACATGATCGTATTGTGGCCAATGTTGAGCTTGCTGATGTGTCCACTTACAGCGTGGAATCGGTTAAGTTTGTGGGTTGGTTCTCTATAAATTAAAAAAGTGGAGGTGCGCCTTATTAACCTTAGTGTGCTCAGTGACCTGGGACTGCGATGTTTGCAGCCAATAGCAAGATCTCACACACCTATGGCTGTTATGTAACCTAACTTGCAGATATGATTGGACATGAAATGGGTGACCTTTGTACTTTGCATTTACGATTCATCGTTCATGCATGACCATGTAACTTGAGAACATCTCCTTCCTATACACTCAATTTCCCTCCTGCAACACTGACTATTTCCCTCCTGCAACACTGACTATTTCCCTCCTGCAACACTGACTATTGTCCTCCTGCAACACTGACTATTTCCCACCTGCAACACTGACTATTTCCCTCGTGCAACACTGACTATTTCCCTCGTGCAACACTGACTATTTCCCACCTGCAACACTGACTATTTCCCACCTGCAACACTAACTATTTCCCTCCTGCAACACTGACTATTTCCCTCCTGCAACACTGACTATTTCCCTCCTGCAACACTGACTATTTCCCTCCTGCAACACTGACTATTTCCCTCCTGCAACACTGACTATTTCCCACCTGCAACACTGACTATTTCCCTCCTGTAACACTGACTATTTCCCACCTGCAACACCGACTATTTCCCACCTGCAACACTGACTATTTCCCTCCTGCAACACTGACTATTTCCCTCCTGCAACACTGACTATTTCCCTCCTGCAACACTGACTATTTCCCTCCTGCAACACTGACTATTTCCCACCTGCAACACTGACTATTTCCCTCCTGCAACACTGACTATTTCCCTCCTGCAACACTGACTATTTCCCTCCTGCAACACTGACTATTTCCCTCCTGCAACACTGACTATTTCCCTCCTGCAACACTGACTATTTCCCTCCTGTAACACTGACTATTTCCCTCCTCCAACACTGACTATTTCCCTCCTGCAACACTGACTATTTCCCTCCTGCAACACTTACTATTTCCCTCCTGCAACACTGACTATTTCCCTCATGCAACACTGACTATTTCCCTCCTGCAACACTGACTATTTCCCTCCTGTAACACTGACTATTTCCCTCATGCAACACTGACTATTTCCCTCATGCAACACTGACTATTTCCCTCCTGCAACACTGACTATTTCCCTCCTGCAACACTGACTATTTCCCTCCTGCAACACTGACTATTTCCCACCTGCAACACTGACTATTTCCCTCCTGCAACACTTACTATTTCCCTCCTGCAACACTGACTATTTCCCACCTGCAACACTGACTATTTCCCTCCTGCAACACTGACTATTTCCCACCTGCAACACTGACTATTTCCCTCCTGCAACACTGACTATTTCCCACCTGCAACGCTGACTATTTCCCACCTGCAACACTGACTATTTCCCTCCTGCAACACTGACTATTTCCCACCTGCAACACCGACTATTTCCCTCCTGCAACACTGACTATTTCCCTCCTGTAACACTGACTATTTCCCACCTGCAACACTGACTATTTCCCTCCTGCAACACTGACTATTTCCCTCCTGCAACACTGACTATTTCCCTCCTGCAACACTGACTATTTCCCACCTGCAACACTGACTATTTCCCTCCTGCAACACTGACTATTTCCCACCTGCAACACTGACTATTTCCCACCTGCAACACTGACTATTTCCCTCCTGCAACACTGACTATTTCCCTCCTGCAACACTTACTATTTCCCTCCTGCAACACTGACTATTTCCCTCATGCAACACTGACTATTTCCCTCCTGCAACACTGACTATTTCCCTCCTGTAACACTGACTATTTCCCTCATGCAACACTGACTATTTCCCTCATGCAACACTGACTATTTCCCTCCTGCAACACTGACTATTTCCCTCCTGCAACACTGACTATTTCCCACCTGCAACACTGACTATTTCCCTCCTGCAATGATGACTGTTGAATTGATTACAGACTAAACTGGTGAGGACATTATTTATTTATGTATCGGCAGGCAAGACGAGAGCCTTCACTGATGATTTCAATGGAAATGTTTGTCTTGCTGCACAGAGAGAGAGTGTGTGGGAATGTATGTATTCACCATAGGTTTGAATGGGTAGCCTGCCTTAAACAATAATTTGGGCTTGAATACCTGGAACTGGTGCTCTTAATAAACGGTTGAGACCTAGCATAGTTGAAGATGTACTAGAATGGGTTGCATGGTTTGTTACGTGTGCAACTATGATGCTGTCAGGACAGGGATGCTGGAGTTTCATGCTGTCAGGACAGGGATGCTGGAGTTTCATGCTGTCAGGACAGGGATGGAGTTTCATGCTGTCAGGACAGGGATGCTGGAGTTTCATGCTGTCAGGACAGGGATGCTGGAGTTTCATGCTGTCAGGACAGGGATGCTGGAGTTTCATGCTGTCAGGACAGGGATGCTGGAGTTTCATGCTGTCAGGACAGATATGCTGGAGTTTCATGCTGTCAGGACAGGGATGCTGGAGTTTCATGCTGTCAGGACAGGGATGCTGGAGTTTCATGCTGTCAGGACAGGGATGCTGGAGTTTCATGCTGTCAGGACAGGGATGGAGTTTCATGCTGTCAGGACAGGGATGCTGGAGTTTCATGCTGTCAGGACAGGGATGCTGGAGTTTCATGCTGTCAGGACAGGGATGCTGGAGTTTCATGCTGTCAGGACAGGGATGCTGGAGTTTCATGCTGTCAGGACAGAGATGCTGGAGTTTCATGCTGTCAGGACAGAGATGCTGGAGTTTCATGCTGTCAGGACAGGGATGCTGGAGTTTCATGCTGTCAGGACAGAGATGCTGGAGTTTCATGCTGTCAGGACAGGGATGCTGGAGTTTCATGCTGTCAGGACAGGGATGCTGGAGTTTCATGCTGTCAGGACAGGGATGCTGGATGTCAGGACAGGGATGCTGGATGTCAGGACAGGGATGCTGGAGTTTCATGCTGACATGTACTAGTTACTCAATTCATCATCAACGTGCTGAGGTGGGGCATTTTTATCTTGGTGAAGACACAATTCATTGCATTTACTGCTCACTCCCTCGGACAGAATACAAGAGAGAACTGGATAGATCCATGTAGGTAGTTGTTGTTAGGTGTGTGGAGTTTGTCTGTTTCACCACCTAGCATTAACTTCCTCAGCTCGAGTTCGACGTCGTAGCTAGGTGTAACTTATTATTGAATATACAGCATACACTACACTGACACAGCTCAGAGCTGAAAACCCTTCCATTCCCAGAGGTGAGCTGCCCTTAAATAGGCTGGCTCACCTCCCATAGGCCACGACCATACAAGGTATGTACAGACAATCACACCATTGCAACTACCAATCATATCTCATACGTACTGTAACAAGCAGTTGTTTAAGGTTCATGCAAAGTTCAGTGGGAGGTCAAGTATTGACCGTGTCCGGGTGTGGTAGCCCTGACAGTTGCTGTCTATAGGAGGGATTAATGGCATGTGTGCAGATGATGGAGAGCTTACTGAATGATGTCAAGAGTGCAAACTATCACTTTAATAAGATATCTGAACTTTAGGACTAGGAAAATTCTGTCAGGAAGTGCTGCTCAGTGGCCTCATTCTTGTGTGTTTTCCACCTTCAAGGGAAGATGCTTCCAATTGCTCTTAACAAAACTCTCCTCTGTCAGCTCTA
Source organism: Cladorhizidae sp. MBARI D1340-BT2 (assembly GCA_028752905.1). Classification (NCBI taxonomy): domain Eukaryota; kingdom Metazoa; phylum Porifera; class Demospongiae; order Poecilosclerida; family Cladorhizidae; species Cladorhizidae sp. MBARI D1340-BT2. Next base: position 1,584,989 of record JAQNBH010000005.1, read on the forward strand.
CTTCCACATGGACATTACTGCCAACCATTATGTTGCTAGACACCAGGTTGCTAACACCAGGTGGCTAGACATCAGGTTACTAGACATCAGGTTACTAGAAACCAGGTTACTAGAAACCAGGTTACTAGACATCAGTTTACTAGACATCGGGTTACTAAACACCAGGTTACTAGACATCAGGTTACTAGAAACCAGGTTACTAGACATCGGGTTACTAGAAACCAGGTTACTAGACATCGGGATACTAGAAACCAGGTTACTAGACATCGGTTTGCTAGATATCAGGTTACTAGACATCGGGTTGCTAGATATCAGGTTGCTAGACATCAGGTTACTAGACACCAGGTTACTAGACATCAGGTTACTAGACACCAGGTTACTAGACATCGGGTTACTAGACACCAGGTTACTAGACATCGGGTTACTAGAAACCAGGTTACTAGACATCGGGATACTAGAAACCAGGTTACTAGACATCGGTTTGCTAGATATCAGGTTACTAGACATCGGGTTGCTAGATATCAGGTTGCTAGACATCAGGTTACTAGACACCAGGTTACTAGACATCAGGTTACTAGACACCAGGTTACTAGATATCAGGTTGCTAGACATCAGTTTACTAGACATCAGGTTACTAGACACCAGGTTACTAGATATCAGGTTGCTAGACATCAGTTTACTAGACACCAGTTTCTAGACACCAGGTTACTAGACATCGGGTTACTAAACACCAGGTTGCAACTTTAGCAAATGAAATCTCGTACACCAAATAATAAACTGCTCATATTATACTGCCAATATTATACTGCCCATATTATACTGCCAATATTATACTGCCAATAGTATACTGCTCATATTATACTGCCAATATTATACTGCTCATATTATACTGCATTATACTGCCAATATTATACTGCCAATATTATACTGCCAATATTATACTGCCCATATTATACTGCCAATATTATACTGCTCATATTATACTGCATTATACTGCCAATATTATACTGCCAATATTATACTGCCAATATTATACTGCCAATATTATACTGCTCATATTATACTGCCAATATTATACTGCTCATATTATACTGCCAATATTATACTGCTCATATATACTGCTCATATTATACGGCCAATATTATACTGCTAATATTATACTGCCAATATTATACTGCCAATATTATACTGCTCATATTATACTGCCAATATTATACTGCTCATATTATACTGCCAATATTATGCTCATATTATACTGCCAATATTATACTGCCAATATTATACTGCTCATATTATACTGCCAATATTATACTGCTAATATATACTGCTCATATTATACTGCCAATATTATACTGCTAATATATACTGCTCATATTATAATACTGCTCATATTATACTGCCAATATTTATGCTCATTATACTGCTCATATTATACTGCCAATATTTATGCTCATATTATACTGCCAATATTATATTGGTGGTACTGTACATGACAGATTTGCGAGTTTGCTTAGATCTGTTGTGAATGACTGTAAGGTGTGTTTGTCAGTATGATGTGTCCAGACAAAGGCTGTGGGAAGCTTGAGCCATAGAGCAGATGTTCTGTCAGCTGCTCTGCCATGCTCTTCTAATGCAAGAAATTGGCCAATTACTATCCACTTTCTAGCTACAGTTCTGTTGGTGGTGGGGTTAATGATAATCATGTTCCTTATTAGTGCACGACATCCTACATCCTATAATTACTGACTACAAACACACACATACAATTTATAAGTGACCCTGTGTGCATGTGACCCTGTGTGCATGTGTACCCATGTGATCCTGTGTGCATGTGTACCCATGTGATCCTGTGTGCATGTGTACCCATGTGACCCTGTGTGCATGTGTACCCATGTGACCCTGTGTGCATGTGTACCCATGTGATCCTGTGTGCATGCGTACCATTGTGACCCTGTGTGTATGCACACCCATGTGACCCTGTGTGCATGTGTACTCATGTGACCCATATATGTGCATGTGTCTCAGTATGTCCTCAAGTGTGTGTGTGTGCATGCATGTGTGTGTGTGTGTGTGTGTGTGTGCATGCATGTGTGTGTGTGTGTGGGTGTGGGTGTGTGATAAAGACTGCTCCATTAGTGTCCTGCTAACTGTTACCAGAAGAAAGGCTTGGAGATGTATACACACATTGTGTGTATACATCTCCAGCTTGCCTCTAGCTGTGCATACATGTGCGTTATGTGCAGGGTTTCATTTAGGGGGGGGGGGGGGGGGGGGCTGCTGCCCCCCCTTGGAACCTTTTTGCCCCCCCCCCCCCCCCCCCCCCCCTTGGAAATTGTATTATTAAAATTCATTAGAAACTTTGTCACATCTTTAACCATCAGGCCCCCCCCCCCCCTCCTTAAAATCCAGATTCTTCCAGTTGCCCCCCTTTGGACAATTTTCTGAATGAAACCCTGATGTGTGTGTGTGGAGCTGCAGGACAGGGTGCCTGTACATACCTACCTCTAGTTGTACATAGTTATGTGTGTGTGTGTGTGTGGAGCTGCAGGACAGGGTGCCTGTACATACCTACCTCTAGTTGTACATAGTTATGTGTGTGTGTGTGTGTGTGGAGCTGCAGGACAGGGTGCCTGTACATACCTACCTCTAGTTGTACATAGTTGTGTGTGTGTGTGTGTGGAGCTGCAGGACAGGGTGCCTGTATATACCTACCTCTAGTTGTACATAGTTATGTGTGTGTGTGTGTGTGGAGCTGCAGGACAGGGTGCCTGTACATACCTACCTCTAGTTGTACATAGTTATGTGTGTGTGTGTGTGTGTGTGTGGAGCTGCAGGACAGGGTGCCTGTACATACCTACCTCTAGTTGTACATAGTTGTGTGTGTGTGTGTGTGGAGCTGCGGGACAGGGTGCCTGTACATACCTACCTCTAGTTGTACATAGTTATGTGTGTGTGTGTGTGTGTGTGTGGAGCTGCGGGACAGGGTGCCTGTACATACCTACCTCTAGTTGTACATAGTTATGTGTGTGTGTGTGTGGAGCTGCAGGACAGGGTGCCTGTACATACCTACCTCTAGTTGTACATAGTTATGTGTGTGTGTGGAGCTGCAGGACAGGGTGCCTGTACATACCTACCTCTAGTTGTACATAGTTATGTGTGTGTGTGTGGAGCTGCAGGACAGGGTGCCTGTACATACCTACCTCTAGTTGTACATAGTTGTGTGTGTGTGTGTGTGTGGAGCTGCAGGACAGGGTGCCTGTACATACCTACCTCTAGTTGTACATAGTTATGTGTGTGTGTGTGTGTGGAGCTGCAGGACAGGGTGCCTGTACATACCTACCTCTAGTTGTACATAGTTATGTGTGTGTGTGTGTGTGTGGAGCTGCAGGACAGGGTGCCTGTACATACCTACCTCTAGTTGTACATAGTTGTGTGTGTGTGTGTGTGTGGAGCTGCAGGACAGGGTGCCTGTACATACCTACCTCTAGTTGTACATAGTTATGTGTGTGTGTGTGTGTGTGGAGCTGCAGGACAGGGTGCCTGTACATACCTACCTCTAGTTGAACATAGTTATGTGTGTGTGTGTGTGTGTGTGTTGTGTGTGTGTGTGTGTGTGTGTGTGTGTGTGAAGTTGATGGTATTCTGAAGATGTTAACTTTGTACATTTCTGGACAAAATCGAGTGATGGCTTTTGATCAGCCACTCCATCTCTGTACCATTTGTCCAGTGGTGTTGACAGAGTCTCATAAGAAGACCACTGCAGCGTGGTTGTGTTGTAATACCCTCACTCACCTGGGTCTGTGGATGGCTCTGATTAATGGGTGGTTGGGTCTATGGGAGGTTGGGTCTATGGGTGAGTGGATGGGTCTGTGGTTGGCTGGGTCTACGAGTGTGGTTGGCTGGGTCTGTGGGTGGCTGGGTCTACGAGTATGGTTGGCTGGGTCTACGAGTGTGGTTGGCTGGGTCTATGAGTGTGGTTGGCTGGGTCTATGAGTGTGGTTGGCTGGGTCTACGAGTGTGGTTGGCTGGGTCTATGAGTGTGGTTGGCTGGGTCTACGAGTGTGGTTGGCTGGGTCTACGAGTGTGGTTGGCTGGGTCTACGAGTGTGGTTGGCTGGGTCTATGAGTGTGGTTGGCTGGGTCTACGAGTGTGGTTGGCTGGGTCTACGAGTGTGGTTGGCTGGGTCTATGAGTGTGGTTGGCTGGGTCTATGAGTGTGGTTGGCTGGGTCTACGAGTGTGGTTGGCTGGGTCTATGAGTGTGGTTGGCTGGGTCTACGAGTGTGGTTGGCTGGGTCTACGAGTGTGGTTGGCTGGGTCTATGAGTGTGGTTGGCTGGGTCTACGAGTGTGGTTGGCTGGGTCTACGAGTGTGGTTGGCTGGGTCTACGAGTGTGGTTGGCTGGGTCTACGAGTGTGGTTGGCTGGGTCTATGAGTGTGGTTGGCTGGGTCTACGAGTGTGGTTGGCTGGGTCTACGAGTGTGGTTGGCTGGGTCTATGAGTGTGGTTGGCTGGGTCTACGAGTGTGGTTGGCTGGGTCTGTGAGTGTGGTTGGCTGGGTCTACGAGTGTGGTTGGCTGGGTCTACGAGTGTGGTTGGCTCGGTCTACGAGTGTGGTTGGCTGGGTCTACGAGTGTGGTTGGCTGGGTCTACGAGTGTGGTTGGCTGAGTCTACGAGTGTGGTTGGCTGGGTCTACGAGTGTGGTTGGCTGGGTCTATGAGTGTGGTTGGCTGGGTCTGAGTGTGGTTGGCTGGGTCTACGAGTGTGGTTGGCTGGGTCTGTGAGTGTGGTTGGCTGGGTCTATGAGTGTGGTTGGCTGGGTCTATGAGTGTGGTTGGCTGGGTCTGTGAGTGTGTTGGGTCTACGAGTGTGGTTGGCTGGGTCTGTGAGTGTGGTTGGCTGGGTCTATGAGTGTGGTTGGCTGGGTCTACGAGTGTGGTTGGCTGGGTCTACGAGTGTGGTTGGCTGGGTCTATGAGTGTGGTTGGCTGGGTCTACGAGTGTGGTTGGCTGGGTCTATGAGTGTGGTTGGCTGGGTCTACGAGTGTGGTTGGCTGGGTCTACGAGTGTGGTTGGCTGGGTCTACGAGTGTGGTTGGCTGGGTCTATGAGTGTGGTTGGCTGGGTCTACGAGTGTGGTTGGCTGGGTCTACGAGTGTGGTTGGCTGGGTCTACGAGTGTGGTTGGCTGGGTCTATGAGTGTGGTTGGCTGGGTCTATGAGTGTGGTTGGCTGGGTCTATGAGTGTGGTTGGTTGGGTCTACGAGTGTGGTTGGCTGGGTCTACGAGTGTGGTTGGCTGGGTCTACGAGTGTGGTTGGCTGGGTCTACGAGTGTGGTTGGCTGGGTCTATGAGTGTGGTTGGTTGGGTCTACGAGTGTGGTTGGCTGGGTCTACGAGTGTGGTTGGCTGGGTCTATGGGTGTGGTTGGTTGGGTCTACGAGTGTGGTTGGCTGGGTCTGAGTGTGGTTGGCTGGGTCTATGAGTGAGGTTGGCTGGGTCTACGAGTGTGAGTGTGGTTGGCTGGGTCTATGAGTGTGGTTGGCTGGGTCTACGAGTGTGGTTGGCTGGGTCTATGGGTGTGGTTGGCTGGGTCTACGAGTGAGGTTGGCTGGGTCTACGAGTGAGGTTGGCTGGGTCTGTGAGTGTGGTTGGCTGGGTCTACGAGTGTGGTTGGCTGGGTCTTGAGTGTGGTTGGCTGGGTCTATGAGTGTGGTTGGCTGGGTCTACGAGTGTGGTTGGCTGGGTCTACGAGTGTGGTTGGCTGGGTCTATGAGTGTGGTTGGCTGGGTCTGTGAGTGTGGTTGGCTGGGTCTATGAGTGTGGTTGGCTGGGTCTACGAGTGTGGTTGGCTGGGTCTATGAGTGTGGTTGGCTGGGTCTACGAGTGTGGTTGGCTGGGTCTACGAGTGTGGTTGGCTGGGTCTATGGGTGTGGTTGGCTGGGTCTACGAGTGTGGTTGGCTGGGTCTATGAGTGTGGTTGGCTGGGTCTATGAGTGTGGTTGGCTGGGTCTACGAGTGTGGTTGGCTGGGTCTACGAGTGTGGTTGGCTGGGTCTACGAGTGTGGTTGGCTGGGTCTATGAGTGTGGTTGGCTGGGTCTACGAGTGTGGTTGGCTGGGTCTACGAGTGTGGTTGGCTGGGTCTACGAGTGTGGTTGGCTGGGTCTATGAGTGTGGTTGGCTGGGTCTACGAGTGTGGTTGGCTGGGTCTACGAGTGTGGTTGGCTGGGTCTATGAGTGTGGTTGGCTGGGTCTACGAGTGTGGTTGGCTGGGTCTATGAGTGTGGTTGGCTGGGTCTGAGTGTGGTTGGCTGGGTCTACGAGTGTGGTTGGCTGGGTCTATGGGTGTGGTTGGCTGGGTCTATGAGTGTGGTTGACTGGGTCTACGAGTGAGGTTGGCTGGGTCTATGAGTGTGGTTGGCTGGGTCTACGAGTGTGGTTGGCTGGGTCTATGAGTGTGGTTGGCTGGGTCTACGAGTGTGGTTGGCTGGGTCTACGAGTGTGGTTGGCTGGGTCTGTGAGTGTGGTTGGCTGGGTCTACGAGTGTGGTTGGCTGGGTCTATGAGTGTGGTTGGCTGGGTCTATGAGTCGGGTTGGCTGAGTCTGTGCAATACTTTGGTAAAGGCTAAGTACTTGCCAACATTTCAGTGTTGGGACAGCCTTGAGGTCCTTGTGTACTTATTTGGTTTCTGCTCTCGAGTGCTTGGCAGCGGGTCTGTGGCTCAACGGTGTGGTCGAATAGTAATATTTGGTGACTTTATGCACAGGCCGCAGCCTTTTGAGATCTGTGGGCAACTTTTTTGGAGTGACTGAGATTTCCCAGAGAGGAGGTGATGGTCAGATGGGCTGGGAGCAGTTCAATGAGAGGAACTTGGAGGTCAGCACACACACACAACAACACCCACACACACACACACACACACACACACACACATAGGGACACATGCACACACAGGGACATATGGTGGCATACAGGGCACATGGTGGCACACACGGGCACATGGTGGCATACACAGGGGCACATGGGAACACACACAGGGGCACATGGTGACACACACACGGGCACATGGTGGCATACTACAGGGGCACATGGTGGCATACACAGGAGCACATGGGAACACACACAGGGGCACATGGTGACACACACACGGGCACATGGTGGCATACTACAGGGGCACATGGTGGCATACACAGGAGCACATGGTGGTATACACAGGTGCACATGGTGGCATACACAGGGGCACATGGTGACATACACAGGGGCACATGGTGACATACACAGGGGCACATGGTGACACACACAGGGGCACATGGTGGCATACACAGGGGCACATGGTGACAAACACAGGGGCACATGGTGACACACACAGGGGCACATGGTGGCATACACAGGGGCACATGGGAACACACAGGGGCACATGGGAACACACACAGGGGCACATGGTGACACACACAGGGGCACATGGTGGCATACACAGGGGCACATGGTGACAAACACGGGCACATGGTGACACACAGGGGCACATGGTGGCATACACAGGGGCACATGAGAACACACACAGGGGCACATGGTGGCATACACAGGGGCACATGGTGACACACACAGGGGCACATGGGAACGCACACAGGGGCACATGGGAACACACACAGGGGCACATGGTGACACACACAGGGGCACATGGTGGCATACTACAGGGGCACATGGTGGCATACACAGTAGCACATGGTGGTATACACAGGTGCACATGGTGGCATACACAGGGGCACATGGTGGCATACACAGGGGCACATGGTGACATACACAGGGGCACATGGTGACACACACAGGGGCACATGGTGGCATACACAGGGGCACATGGTGGCATACACAGGGGCACATGGTGGCATACACAGGGGCACATGGTGACAAACACGGGCACATGGTGACACACACAGGGGCACATGGTGGCATACACAGGGGCACATGGTGACACACACAGGGGCACATGGTGGCATACACAGGGGCACATGGGAACACACAGAGATGTGTTGTGACACACACGGGGACACAGCATGGTGATACACTCCTTCCCCTTGTGGTCTTATCCCTGGCAGGGCCCTGGTCTGTTCTCTACCCTCACTCGCAGAACTTCTCTCGGGAATAACACGCAGGAGGTCCCTGGCTATCCTGGCGTTCCAACCGGACACAGCTTTGATCTCAATGAGTTGGGAGACGATAGTGATGATGAAGAAGAGGTGGGGCTTACTTCAGCCGCTCCCCCTGATTATAATGATGTTATCGAAGGTGGACCTACTAGGTGTGTTCAGCCACACCCGTGTGTGGTTCAGTGATAGTGCTGTGTTGATAATGCTGCCATGCCCATCTCTGCTTTCACATACACCCACACAGAGATTGACACACACACACACAAACACACACACTGGCCACCTTTCTGCCAGTAAGTGGACGTCTGAGCTCAAGCGGCTGTATGCATCACCATGGTGGCCAGTCCTGTACGCATCACCATGGTGGCCAGTCCTGTACGCATCACCATGGTGGCCAGTCCTGTACGCGTCACCATGGTGGTCAGTCCTGTACGCGTCACCATGGTGGCCAGTCCTGTACGCATCACCATGGTGGCTAGTCCTGTTCGCATCACCATGGTGGCCAGTTCTGTACGCATCACCATGGTGGCCAGTTCTGTACGCATCACCATAGTGGCCAGTCCTGTATGCATCACCATGGTGGCCAGTCCTGTACGCATCACCATGGTGGCCAGTTCTGTACGCATCACCATGGTGGCCAGTCCTGTACGCATCACCATGGTGGCCAGTCATGTACGCGTCACCATGGTGGTCAGTCCTGTACGCATCACCATGGTGGCCAGTCCTGTACGCATCACCATGGTGGCCAGTCCTGTGCACATCACCATGGTGGCCAGTCCTGTACGCATCACCATGGTGGCCAGTTCTGTACGCATCACCATGGTGGCCAGTCCTGTACGCATCACCATGGTGGCCAGTCCTGTGCGCATCACCATGGTGGCCAGTCCTGTGTGCATCACCATGGTGGCCAGTCCTGTACGCATCACCATGGTGGCCAGTCCTGTACGTGTCACCATGGTGGCTAGTCCTGTACGCATCACCATGGTGGCCAGTCCTGTACGTGTCACCATGGTGGCTAGTCCTATATGTGTCGCCATGGTGCCGGTCCTGCATGTGTTACCATGGTAAACATCACACTCATAATGACAGCTATAGTTTCTTGTTTTGCCCTGTCCTCCTCTGACCTTTCCTGAGCACAAGAGCTTGTGAACTCTTGTGGACTTGGCTCTCTAGGTTCTCTCTCCTGAGCAGATGCAACTACTTTATCTTCCCAACGCAACTTCGTTGATCCAACAGCAGCTTCTGGGGGAGGCAGTCCTCCTTCATTGTGGCTAGATGGTCCAACCAGAGAGTCTCCGTGCTGCAATTACATCCCCAAAATGCTTCCTCACTTGCACACTGCTAATGTGATCTTCTCCTGCTGAGCCTTTAGTGATGTTCAGGATGCATTAAAGGAATCAGTTGCTGAACGCCTCCCCAAGCATCTGCTCCACACAGCAACACACCAACCATCTCCACACCATACAGGATACGGATAATCTTCATGGAACACAGGTGTACAGACCACCATCATGGTGGAACATACATAGGTGTGCACAGACAGACCATCATGGTGGAACATACATAGGTGTGCACAGACAGGCCATCATGGTGGAACATACATACAGTAGGTGTGCACAGACAGGCCATCATGGTGGAACATACATAGGTGTGCACAGACAGGCCATCATGGTGGAACATACATAGGTGTGCACAGACAGGCCATCATGGTGGAACATACATAGGTGTGCACAGACAGACCATCATGGTGGAACATACATAGGTGTGCACAGACAGGCCATCATGGTGGAACATACATAGGTGTGCACAGACAGGTCATCATGGTGGAACATACATAGGTGTGCACAGACAGGCCATCATGGTGGAACATACATAGGTGTGCACAGACAGACCATCATGGTGGAACATACATAGGTGTGCACAGACAGGTCATCATGGTGGAACATACATAGGTGTGCACAGACAGGCCATCATGGTGGAACATACATAGGTGTGCACAGACAGACCATCATGGTGGAACATACATAGGTGTGCACAGACAGGCCATCATGGTGGAACATACATAGGTGTGCACAGACAGGCCATCATGGTGGAACATACATAGGTGTGCACAGACAGGCCATCATGGTGGAACATACATAGATGTGCACAGACAGGCCATCATGGTGGAACATACACAGGTGTGCACAGACAGGCCATCATGGTGGAACATACATAGGTGTGCACAGACAGGCCATCATGGTGGAACATAGGTGCACAGATATACACGTTCTTTCAAGGCACGTGCACTCTTGCCTCTCCATGACCTCTGCCTGACCTCTGCCTCCAACACCACATACATTCACACTGCACTGCTTGATAGTCCTTCCTCGGATGTTGATTGGCTGTAGGACCTCTGACTGCAGGTCAAGGTTCATGTGCTATAAGTACAAGCTTAGTCCTGCGCAGGCTCACAGTCATCCTCTCCCCCCCTTCCCCTCTCTCAAGTGACCTCATCTACATAGTACAGCGGCTGCTCTCTCCACTCACTTATCTGGCAGACACAACAGCCATATCAGCAGCAAACTGTAGCTCAGCCACTGCTATTTTTATTAAAGGTCTCCTAGTCTCTTCGATGGCATTTTGGAGATCACACACACACACACACTCCTATTAATTAAAACTAGGAGCTATATGTGCTGTATAATATCAACACTTGCTGAACCATGACACACCTCTCATATATATGTATGTATGTCTGTATGTATCTTAAACACACATACATACATATGCAGTTTGGATCGGCAGCCAACGAGCCAGGCTCAGCGCTATCCAGGTAGCTATGTGTAGTGTATTCTATACACACCATCTCTGAACAGTATCTGTACCTCTACTACTTATACAACACAACCAGTGGTGAATTAGTGTGTTCTAGATGCTATCTCTATAACACAACCAGTGGCAGTGTTCTATATGCCCAGTGGTTGAGGATAAATCACATCTCTTTGTACAGTATGTGTGTTTTAAGCTAAAAGGATGCCTCACTTTTGCTACCAAAACTAAAAGCATGCCTCACTTTTGCTACCATAAACTAAAAGCATGCCTCACTTTTGCTACCATAACTAAAAGCATGCCTCACTTTTGCTACCATAACTAAAAGCATGCCTCACTTGTGCTACCATAAACTAAAAGCATGCCTCACTTTTGCTACCATAACTAAAAGCATGCCTCACTTTTGCTACCATAACTAAAAGCATGCCTCACTTGTGCTACCATAACTAAAAGCATGCCACACTTTTGCTACCATAAGCTAAAAGCATGCCTCACTTTTGCTACCATAAACTAAAAGCATGCCTCACTTTTGCTACCATAACTAAAAGCATGCCTCACTTTTGCTACCATAACTAAAAGCATGCCTCACTTGTGCTACCATAACTAAAAGCATGCCACACTTTTGCTACCATAAGCTAAAAGCATGCCTCACTTTTGCTACCATAAACTAAAAGCATGCCTCACTTTGATTGGCTATACACACATACCTAATGACTCATCCAAGTTTTGAGATTGAGTGGATGGGAGAGTCGGTCATGTCTTCTCTCTCTTCTTAGAGCCAACTCGCTCCAGAGAATCGGGCGACCTCATCTCTAATAAAGTGGAGGCATGGCAGTACTACCAGACTTATATCAAGGTGGGCATAAAATAGAATAGCCAGGTGGTAACCCTTTAATTATAAACTGGATACTTTCCACATGTTTTACATCATATTTGTAGCTGTGTATGTATGTGTGTACATGTGCAGAAGCTAGCTTTGTGGGAGAAGGGGGGGTTGGAGAGAAATGAGGGGTGAAGGACACAGCTATAGCAGCTTGCTTCCAAGAACTCTACCTTGTCTTCAACCAGTAGGAATATAAGTTGTTGCAAATTCCAGCTCAAGCTGACTTGCTCTTCATCAAGATGTCTGTTTGTGTCTGGAAGATTTTATCCAAGTTGCTATCTTGTAATCTGCCACCTCACCTCATTATCCTCACCCTGAAGAAATCGTGTTCAGGCAGGTCATAGCTTGCTCAGGCAAGTCATACATGTAGCTTCTTCCTAGGTGAGGCTACCTAGTGCTCAGGCGGGCCATAGATTCTTCCTAGGTGAGGCAACCTAGTGCTCAGGCAGGTCATAGCTTCTTCCTAGGTGAGGCTGCCTAGTGCTCAGGCAGATCATAGCTTCTTCCTAGGTGAGGCTGCTTGCTCAGGCAGGTCATAGCTTCTTCCTAGGTGAGGCTGCCTAGTGCTCAGGCAGGTCTCATAGCTTCTTCCTAGGTGAGGCTGCCTAGTGCTCAGGCAGGCCATAGCTTCTTCCTAGGTGAGGCTACCTAGTGCTCAGGCAGGTCATAGCTTCTTCCTAGATGAGGCTGCCTAGTGCTCAGGCAGGTCATAGCTTCTTCCTAGGTGAGGCTGCCTAGTGCTCAGGCAGGTCATAGCTTCTTCCTAGGTGAGGCTGCCTAGTGCTCAGGCAGGTCATAGCTTCTTCCTAGGTGAGACTACCTAGTGCTCAGGCAGGTCATAGCTTCTTCCTGGGTGAGACTACCTAGCTCAGGCAGGCCATAGCTTCTTCCTAGGTGAGACTGCCTAATGTTCAGGCAGGTCATAGCTTCTTCCTAGGTGAGACTACCTAGTGCTCAGGCAGGTCATAGCTTCTTCCTAGGTGAGGCTACCTAGTGCTCAGGCAGGCCATAGCTTCTTCCTAGGTGAGGCTGCCTAGTGCTCAGGCAGGTCATAGCTTCTTCCTAGGTGAGGCTGCCTAGTGCTCAGGCAGGTCATAGCTTCTTCCTAGGTGAGACTACCTAGTGCTCAGGCAGGCCATAGCTTCTTCCTAGGTGCTCAGGCAGGCCATAGCTTCTTCCTAGAGGCTGCCTAGTTCTCAGGCAGGCCATAGCTTCTTCCTAGGTGAGGCTACCTAGTGCTCAGGCAGATCATAGCTTCTTCCTAGGTGAGGCTGCCTAGTGCTCAGGCAGGCCATAGCTTCTTCCTAGGTGAGGCTACCTAGTGCTCAGGCAGGCCATAGCTTCTTCCTAGGTGAGACTACCTAGTGCTCAGGCAGGTCATAGCTTATTCCTAGGTGAGACTACCTAGTGCTCAGGCAGGCCATAGCTTCTTCCTAGGTGAGGCTGCCTAGTGCTCCTGAGGGCAGGTCATAGCTTCTTCCTGGGTGAGACTACCTAGCTCAGGCAGGCCATAGCTTCTTCCTAGGTGAGACTGCCTAATGTTCAGGCAGGTCATAGCTTCTTCCTAGGTGAGACTACCTAGTGCTCAGGCAGGTCATAGCTTCTTCCTAGGTGAGGCTACCTAGTGCTCAGGCAGGCCATAGCTTCTTCCTAGGTGAGGCTGCCTAGTGCTCAGGCAGGTCATAGCTTCTTCCTAGGTGAGGCTGCCTAGTGCTCAGGCAGGTCATAGCTTCTTCCTAGGTGAGACTACCTAGTGCTCAGGCAGGCCATAGCTTCTTCCTAGGTGCTCAGGCAGGCCATAGCTTCTTCCTAGAGGCTGCCTAGTTCTCAGGCAGGCCATAGCTTCTTCCTAGGTGAGGCTACCTAGTGCTCAGGCAGATCATAGCTTCTTCCTAGGTGAGGCTGCCTAGTGCTCAGGCAGGCCATAGCTTCTTCCTAGGTGAGGCTACCTAGTGCTCAGGCAGGCCATAGCTTCTTCCTAGGTGAGACTACCTAGTGCTCAGGCAGGTCATAGCTTATTCCTAGGTGAGACTACCTAGTGCTCAGGCAGGCCATAGCTTCTTCCTAGGTGAGGCTGCCTAGTGCTCCTGAGGGCAGATCATAGCTTCTTCCTAGGTGAGGCTGCCTAGTGCTCAGGCAGGCCATAGCTTCTTCCTAGGTGAGGCTGCCTAGTGCTCAGGCAGGTCATAGCTTCTTCCTAGGTGAGGCTACCTAGTGCTCAGGCAGGCCATAGCTTCTTCCTAGGTGAGGCTGCCTAGTGCTCAGGCGCAGGTCATAGCTTCTTCCTAAGTGAGGCTGCCTAGTGCTCAGGCAGGTCATAGCTTCTTCCTAGGTGAGGCTACCTAGTGCTCAGGCAGATCATAGCTTCTTCCTAGGTGAGGCTACGCAGGCCATAGCTTCTTCCTATGAGGCTGCCTAGTTCTCAGGCAGGCCATAGCTTCTTCCTAGGTGAGGCTGCCTAGTGCTCAGGCAGGCCATAGCTTTTCTGACCTACAGCCCCTCCCTCTTGAACTAAACCAATTTTGAAACTTCAACGACTACTGTGTTCAGGAAATGGACCCAAGTTGTGTGTGTGTGTGTGTGTGTGTGTATCTTGTGTAGGCGGAGAGGAGACTGCGCCAGCGACGTCATCAGACAGACGCCTACGAGTTCTTTGGATCTGCTGGTTAGTTCTAAACCCATACACACATGTACATGCAATGTATGTGCACATGTGTTGAAGCCTGATCCTAGACCACACCCGCATGTGCATGCACAATGTATGTGCACATGTGTTGAAGCCTGATCCTAGACCATGCCCACATGTACATGCCAATGTATGTGCACATGTGTTGAAGCCTGATCCTAGACCACGCCCACATCCCCAGACATGTGGAGTTGCTGCTGCATGCTTGTTCTCTGTGTCTGTGCTGCCGTCTAGGAGGAGGAGGAGGGCAGGTGTCCGGGGATAGAGCAAACCCTAGCAACTCTCTTCGCAGGGAAAGACTCAACTCTGCCGAGCCCAACCCTGAGGTAGTGCGTAGAGTGAAGAGGAAGAAGAGGACCAAACTGCAGAGACAGAGTACGTTAATCAGGACGGAGGTGGAATCCCTCCCTTCCTTTTGGCCCATCTTCATCATCCTCGTCTCCCTGACTCAGGTCCGTCTGGTGTCTGCCGCTCTTTAGTTTGTGTGTGTGTGTGTGCATGCGTGTTGATCAACATTACTTGAGACATTTAGCTCAGTTGGGTTTTGCTTAAGCTACATGACCACACCCATGGCCACTAACTCCTTACATACATGTCAACCTAATCCTAGATGAAGGATTTAGAGGAGTGGGTGCTTGCTACATGTACCCAGCCTGATCCTAGATGAAGGATTTAGAGGAGTGGGTGCTTGCTACATGTACCCAGCCTGATCCTAGATGAAGGATTTAGAGGAGTGGGTGCTTGCTACATGTACCCAGCCTGATCCTAGATGAAGGATTCAGAGGAGTGGGTGCTTGCTTCATGTGCCCAGCCTAATCCTAGAGTGAAGGATTTATAGGAGTGGGTGCTTGCTTCATGTGCCCAGCCTAATCCTAGATGAAGGATTCAGAGGGGTGGGTGCTTGCCACGTGTGCCCAGCCTAATCCTAGAGTGAAGGATTCAGAGGGGTGGGTGCTTGCTACATGTGCCCAGCCTAATCCTAGATGAAGGATTCAGAGGGGTGGGTGCTTGTTACGTACATGTGCCCAGCTTAATCCTAGATGAAGGATTTATAGGAGTGGGTGCTTGTTACATGTGCCCAGCCTAATCCTAGATGAAGGATTTAGAGGAGTGGGTGCTTGCTACATGTGCCCAGCCTAATCCTAGAGTGAAGGATTTATAGGAGTGGGTGCTTGCTACATGTGCCCAACCTAATCCTAGATGAAGGATTCAGAGAGGTGGGCGCTTGCTACATGTGCCCCAGCCTAATCCTAGATGAAGGATTTAGAGGAGTGGGTGCTTGCTACATGTACCCAGCCTAATCATAGAGTGAAGGATTCAGAGGAGTGGGTGCTTGCTACATGTGCCCAGCCTAATCCTAGAGTGAAGGATTCAGAGGGGTGGGTGCTTGCTACGTACATGTGCCCAGCCTAATCCTAGATGAAGGATTTAGAGGAGTGGGCGCTTGCTACATGTGCCCAGCCTAATCCTAGATGAAGGATTTGGAGGAGTGGGTGCTTGCTTCATGTGCCCAGCGTAATCCTAGAGTGAAGGATTTAGAGGAGTGGGTGCTTGCTACATGTGCCCAGCCTAATCCTAGATGAAGGATTCAGAGGGGTGGGTGCTTGCTACATGTGCCCAGCCTAATCCTAGATGAAGGATTTAGAGGAGTGGGTGCTTGCTACATGTACCCAGCCTAATCCTAGAGTGAAGGATTCAGAGGAAAGCATTTGTCTTCTTCTCCAGAAGTGTTTTTGGACGTACACTGTACATCTTTAACTAGCTGAAGGCCATGATCTATTGTAGGCTGTTAATTTTTTAAGCTGATTAACCGCACAAGTGACTTGGACGTACACTGTACATCTTTAACTAGCTGAAGGCCATGATCTATTGTAGGCTGTTAATTTTTTAAGCTGATTAACCGCACAAGTGACTATAGGCACTAACTCGTTCACAAAAAATATTAAAAATGCACCAATCGTCATAAACACGGATTTGTTTTATAACTTGCACATGCTTTATTGTATAACTTGCACGTGCTTTAGCGACACTTGAGGGGGAGAAAACTAAATAATTTTTTTTAATGGCCGGCAATCACAACAACAATTTCTCCCTTACTGCTCTCATGAACAATCTCTCCCTTACTGCTCTCATGAACAATCTCTCCCTTACTGCTGTCATCAATCTCTCCCTTACTGCTCTCATGAACAATCTTTCCCTTACTGCTCTCATGAACAATGTCTCCCTTACTGCTCTCATGAACAATCTCTCCCTTACTGCTCTCATGAACAATCTCTCCCTTACTGCTGTCATCAATCTCTCCCTTACTGCTGTCATGAACAATCTCTCCCTTACTGCTGTCATGAACATCTCTCCCTTACTGCTGTCATGAACAATCTCTCCCTTACTGCTGTCATGAACAATCTCTTCCTGGCCTTCCTGGAAGCCCTTCATCTTCAGAAAGCTGCACGGGCATCTGTACTTTGCTCTTGAGAAATGATTAGCTCCTGGATGAATTTCTTTGGTGTCACTGTAAGTGTTGTTGTAGACATACAGTGTCGTAGCGATGCTAGCTTTGTCTGCTTACCTGAATGCTCCTGGATGAATGTTGTTGTAGACATACTGTACAGTGTCGTAGCGATGCTAGCTTTGTCTGGTTAACTCAAACGAGCATACTCTTATACCAAACTGTAGCTTACTGTATTTGCATTGAGTAGTTTGGCAGTTTATTTTTGAGAAAAAAGTTATGGCCATAACTGCAATAAAACACTGCAAATGATAGTCTGCAGTCAATAGGGACTGTCATCCATTTAATTATGTGTACAGTATGAAATGTGTATATAACTTGTTGTCCTTTACCTCCTAATGTAATTTTAGTCCTGTATGATGGCTTATTTTACAGGCTTTCTAATGGTGTGCTCTAGGACCTTTTTCAAACTAGTATTCTGTCTAACCTTCATTTCTGGTTTAAAAAGAAAGGGGAGGGAAGGGGCTAAAAACTGGTTTACCATTTAAAGTACCGTATCATGCATGCCATGGTCTGATTATACACCAAGATGTAGCCAGTGCAGATGCTTTCTGGTGGTACGTATCTTCTTTTTTTCTTTTTTTTGCCATGCATGTATATACGTGTTTATCTTTTGGAACTTGCTAGTTGGAATGTGAAGTAAGGTCAGTGCACCAAACTCGTTTAGGAAATAACTTACCAGCATCAAGTCTTGAATGAAGTGTGATTGAGCTGCACAAACACTGCAACCTAATGGTGATCTATATGTATATTTTATTTTAAGTGGACTTATGTCCGTGTGAAGGAGGTCTAAAATTATAAACACAAACACTATTAAACCAACCTTGTGTGGTTACGACTTTAGAGCTCCATAGATTCTGCACACTTCACTTTATGAACTTGATATGGAGCTCAAATGTCTTGTCCTCTCTTTTGGGGGTGTCCTCAAAATATTGTGCCTTTGTAGTTGTGGTTCTGATTGGGTGCTAGCCATGTTGTCTGCGGCTAGAGGAAGCCATGTTGTCTGCGGCTAGAGGAAGTCATGTTGTCTGCGGCTAGAGGAAGTCATGTTGTCTGCAGCTAGAGGAAGCCATGTTGTCTGCGGCTAGAGGAAGCCATGTTGTATGCGGCTAGAGGAAGCCATGTTGTCTGTGGCTAGAGGAAGCCATGTTGTCTGCGGCTAGAGGAAGCCATGTTGTCTGCGGCTAGAGGAAGCCATGTTGTCTGCGGCTAGAGGAAGCCATGTTGTCTGCGGCTAGAGGAAGCCATGTTGTCTGCGGCTAGAGGAAGCCATGTTGTCTGCGGCTAGAGGAAGTCATGTTGTCTGCGGCTAGAGGAAGTCATGTTGTCTGCGGCTAGAGGAAGCCATGTTGTCTGCGGCTAGAGGAAGCCATGTTGTCTGCGGCTAGAGGAAGCCATGTTGTCTGCGGTTAGAGGAAGTCATGTTGTCTGAGGCTAGAGGAAGTCATGTTGTCTGCGTGGGGTGGGGTAGGGGAAGAGATAGGTAGGGTGGGATGGGGTGTGGTAAGGTAGTTAGGTGGGTGGGATGGGGTGTGGGGTGGACTCTATACTTGTTAAATGGTCCTAGAGCACACATTAGAAAGCCTGTAAAATAAGCTATCATACGGTACTAAAAGGTAAAGGACAACAAGTTATACACATTTCATACTTTACATAATTAAATGGATGACAGTTCCTTAAGTGGATTCTTGTGCAGATGTGAACTCTATTGCTGTCTTTAGTCTCACTATGTTTCCTTGGGGTCTGCTCAGTGTATGCAGTGGAACATTTACTGTATGCATTACTGCCCCTCCCTCTCTCCTGCCCACTCCTGCCCTCTCTCTTGCCCACTCCTGCCATGTCTCCCTCTCTCTTGCCCACTCCTGCCATGTCTCCCTCTCTCTTGCCCACTCCTGCCATGTCTCCCTCTCTCTTGCCCACTCCTGCCCTCTCTCTTGCCCACTCCTGCCATGTCTCCCTCTCTCTTGCCCACTCCTGCCATGTCTCCCTCTCTCTTGCCCACTCCTGCCATGTCTCCCTCTCTCTTGCCCACTCCTGCCATGTCTCCCTCTCTCTTGCCCACTCCTGCCATGTCTCTTGCCCACTCCTGCCATGTCTCCCTCTCTCTTGCCCACTCCTGCCATGTCTCCCTCTCTCTTGCCCACTCCTGCCATGTCTCCCTCTCTCTTGCCCACTCCTGCCATGTCTCCCTCTCTCTTGCCCACTCCTGCCATGTCTCCCTCTCTCTTGCCCACTCCTGCCATGTCTCCCTCTCTCTTGCCCACTCCTGCCCTCTCTCTTGCCCACTCCTGCCATGTCTCCCTCTCTCTTGCCCACTCCTGCCCTCTCTCTTGCCCACTCCTGCCATGTCTCCCTCTCTCTTGCCAACTCCTGCCCTGTCTCCCTCTCTCTTGCCCACTCCTGCCCTCTCTCTTGCCCACTCCTGCCCTGTCTCCCTCTCTCCTGCCCACTCCTGCCATGTCTCCCTCTCTCTTGCCCACTCCTGCCATGTCTCCCTCTCTCCTGCCCACTCCTGCCATGTCTCCCTCTCTCTTGCCCACTCCTGCCCTCTCTCTTGCCCACTCCTGCCATGTCTCCCTCTCTCTTGCCCACTCCTGCCATGTCTCCCTCTCTCTTGCCCACTCCTGCCCTCTCTCTTGCCCACTCCTGCCCTGTCTCCCTCTCTCTTGCCCACTCCTGCCATGTCTCCCTCTCTCTTGCCCACTCCTGCCCTCTCTCTTGCCCACTCCTGCCATGTCTCCCTCTCTCCTGCCCACTCCTGCCATGTCTCCCTCTCTCTTGCCCACTCCTGCCATGTCTCCCTCTCTCTTGCCCACTCCTGCCATGTCTCCCTCTCTCTTGCCCACTCCTGCCATGTCTCCCTCTCTCTTGCCCACTCCTGCCATGTCTCCCTCTCTCTTGCCCACTCCTGCCATGTCTCCCTCTCTCTTGCCCACTCCTGCCATGTCTCCCTCTCTCTTGCCCACTCCTGCCATGTCCCCCTCTCTCTTGCCCACTCCTGCCCTCTCTCTTGCCCACTCCTGCCCTCTCTCTTGCCCACTCCTGCCCTCTCTCTTGCCCACTCCTGCCATGTCTCCCTCTCTCTTGCCCACTCCTGCCATGTCTCCCTCTCTCTTGCCCACTCCTGCCCTGTCTCCCTCTCTCTTGCCCACTCCTGCCATGTCTCCCTCTCTCTTGCCCACTCCTGCCATGTCTCCCTCTCTCTTGCCCACTCCTGCCATGTCTCCCTCTCTCTTGCCCACTCCTGCCATGTCTCCCTCTCTCTTGCCCACTCCTGCCATGTCTCCCTCTCTCTTGCCCACTCCTGCCATGTCTCCCTCTCTCTTGCCCACTCCTGCCATGTCTCCCTCTCTCTTGCCCACTCCTGCCATGTCTCCCTCTCTCTTACCCACTCCTGCCATGTCTCCCTCTCTCTTGCCCACTCCTGCCCTGTCTCCCTCTCTCTTGCCCACTCCTGCCATGTCTCCCTCTCTCTTGCCCACTCCTGCCATGTCTCCCTCTCTCCTGCCCACTCCTGCCATGTCTCCCTCTCTCTTGCCCACTCCTGCCATGTCTCCCTCTCTCTTGCCCACTCCTGCCATGTCTCCCTCTCTCTTGCCCACTCCTGCCCTGTCTCCCTCTCTCTTGCCCACTCCTGCCCTGTCTCCCTCTCTCTTGCCCACTCCTGCCATGTCTCCCTCTCTCTTGCCCACTCCTGCCCTCTCTCTTGCCCACTCCTGCCATGTCTCCCTCTCTCTTGCCCACTCCTGCCATGTCTCCCTCTCTCTTGCCCACTCCTGCCATGTCTCCCTCTCTCTTGCCCACTCCTGCCATGTCTCCCTCTCTCTTGCCCACTCCTGCCCTGTCTCCCTCTCTCCTGCCCACTCCTGCCATGTCTCCCTCTCTCTTGCCCACTCCTGCCATGTCTCCCTCTCTCTTGCCCACTCCTGCCATGTCTCCCTCTCTCTTGCCCACTCCTGCCCTCTCTCTTGCCCACTCCTGCCATGTCTCCCTCTCTCTTGCCCACTCCTGCCCTGTCTCCCTCTCTCTTGCCCACTCCTGCCATGTCTCCCTCTCTCTTGCCCACTCCTGCCATGTCTCCCTCTCTCTTGCCCACTCCTGCCATGTCTCCCTCTCTCTTGCCCACTCCTGCCTTGTCTCCCTCTCTCTTGCCCACTCCTGCCTGTCTCCCTAGGTGCTGACTACGATTGTGCTCCTGTCCATCTATGGTCTTGCTCCCATCAAAGTCTTCCCCGTGGAAAAGACAGGAGAATTCGATTCCTTGAGCACTGTCAGCACCACAGAGAACATTTCTTACTTTCGAGGCGTCAATCTTTGGATTGGCCCCAGTCCTCTCAACCTAATTCAGCTGGGCGCAAAGTTCACTCCTTGCATGCGCAAGGACTTTGGAATCCGACGTCGGAATGGGAAAATCTACGTGGACAGCCAGACCAATTTTGGCTGCTGTCAGAACCAAGGTCTAGTGGGGACCACCCTCATTTCTCGCTGTGTCTCCCCCACACAACTCCCTGAATCCAATGTGACTTTCTTTGAGCGTTATCCAACACTCTGCTCCACCAACACCTCGAAGGCTGGCCCTCCCACCTTCCACCCTTGCTGCATCTCCGTCACAGGTCACTGTGAGGTCATGCGTCTGGAGGAGTGCATGGCGCGGGGTGGCTTCTATCACGAGGACCAAGTCAACTGCCAGGACGTGAGTTTGAGGGCTACATGATGTGGTTATTATTGTTAGAGCCAACCACAGATATAAGTACATACAATGAAGAGTGGCAGAGCACATGTGGCTTTCACCACAACCCGTGAAATACCCCCAAGAATCCTTCTGTTAATCACCCCTCTGTGAATATTGAATCCCTCAAATATTCCCCCCCTTAAATCACCCACTCTATGATACCACTCCCTCCGTGAATATTAAACTCCTCAAATAGTCACTCCATTATATCATCCCTCTGTGAATATTGAAACCCTCAAATAACCTCACTCTGTGGTATCATCCCTCTGTGAATATTGAAACCCTCAAATAACCTCACTCTGTGGTATCACCCCTCTGTGAATATTGAAACCCTCAAATAACCTCACTCTGTGGTATCATCCCTCTGTGAATATTGAAACCCTCAAATAACCTCACTCTGTGGTATCACCCCTCTGTGAATATTGAAACCCTCAAATAACCTCACTCTGTGGTATAACCCCTCTGTGAATATTGAAACCCTCAAATAACCTCACTCTGTGGTATCACCCCTCTGTGAATATTGAAACCCTCAAATAACCTCACTCTGTGGTATCACCCCTCTGTGAATATTGAAACCCTCAAATAACCTCACTCTGTGGTATCACCCCTCTGTGAATATTGAAACCCTCAAATAACCTCACTCTGTGGTATCACCCCTCTGTGAATATTGAAACCCTCAAATAACCTCACTCTGTGGTATCATCCCTCTGTGAATATTAAAACCCTCAAATAACCTCACTCTGTGGTATCATCCCTCTGTGAATATTGAAACCCTCAAATAACCTCGCTCTGTGGTATCACGCTCTTGCCCTCAAATAGTCCCTCTCTATGATATCCTGTCTGTGAATATTAAATCCCTCAAATATATATTACCCCTCTGTGAATATTGAACCCCCTAAAATAATATCTATATCACCCCCTCTGAATTTTAAACCCCCCCTCAAATAGTCCCACTCTGTGATATGGTGTGTGTTTTGAGATATGGTGTGTTTGCAGGTGAACTGCTTCAGATCCATATGTGACTTCAACGAGTTGCTTGTGAGTGATATGGTGTGTGTTTGCAGGTGAACTGCTTCAGATCCATATGTGGCTTCAACGAGTTGCTTGTGGGTGAGTTGAACAATGAGGACGGTCAGCCAGATCCTCTCTCCCCCAACCCTCAGCAATTCTGGCGTTTCTTCACGTCCATCTTCATACACTTGGGCATCATCCATCTGATAATCATCATGCCGATACAGCTCTACGTGGGCGCCAAGATTGAGCGCACTGTTGGCTGGCTTCGTGTCGGCATCATCTACATCCTCAGTGGAGTGGGAGGCAACCTGGTGAGTGCACCTACTCCTACACGTCCAGAATTATTCACCACAACAGGAAGAGCCGCCATTTTTGTGGGGTTTGTATATATATAATTTATATATATATATAAAAACGTGAAAACTATTTTGGTCTCAAATTTACACCCTAAGGTGGTCATTGACACTTGCCATTTATGGTGCTGGCAGAGTAACCACAGATCAGTGAATCTTTAATACTAGCCCATTACCATCTGAGGTGAACACATAGACTGGACTCCATCGCATGAGAAAAGGATAAACATACATGTACGATACAGAAAATAAAGATGACATAAAAAAATTATTTACTAAGGAAAAGACATGTTACTCATGCCATGTTACTCATGCCATGTTACTCCTGCCATGTTACTCCTGCCATGACGTTACTCATGCCATGTTACTCATGCCATGTTACTCATGCCATGTTACGCATGCCATGTTACTCATGCCATGTCACTCATGCCATGTCACTCCTGCCATGTTACTCCTGCCATGACGTTACTCATGCCATGTTACTCCTGCCATGACGTTACTCATGCCATGTTACTCATGCCATGTTACTCATGCCATGTTACTCATGCTTCTTCTTATCCAATTCTCAACTGGTATGTAATGAAATGGCAACATAAAAAGTATCACAACTCAAGAATGGTTGACAAGAATGACGTATGGAACAGTCAGCACAGCAGCGAACAATGAAACTAAAATTATTATTATTATTTTTTAAGAAACCCCCAAAAAGTTCTGGTCCTTCCTTTCAGGCTAGTTCATACTGTGACCCACGCACTCGCGTGGCATGCATCATAATTATGCTTGTGATGATTGTGCATTGCGTTGCATCGCTACCTGCGCTAGAGTCGACTCTTTGGGATCTGTTCTCCTGCCAGTGCTTGTGTAGGATTGTGCATTGCGTTGCATCGCTACCTGCGCTAGAGTGGGATCTGTTCTCCTGTGTCGGATTGTGCATTGCGTTGCATCGCTACCTGCGCTAGAGTCGACTTTGGGATCTGTTCTCCTGCCAGTGCTTGTGTAGGATTGTGCATTGCGTTGCATCGCTACTGCGCTAGAGTGGGATCTGTTCTCCTGTGTAGGATTGTGCATTGCGTTGCATCGCTACCTGCACTAGAATCGACTCTTTGGAATCTGTTCTCCTGCCAGTGCTTGTGTAGGATTGTGCATTGCGTTGCATCGCTACCTGCGCTAGAGTCGACTCTTTGGGATCTGTTCTCCTGCCAGTGCTTGTGTAGGACAGGGGAAGCATGCCTTAAATGTGGGAGGAGTCTAACAAGTTGGACTGGCTTAAGGGCTAGAGAGAAGGCCTAGAAACAGGCAAGTCGCAGGGGGGAAATAGCGAGTATTTATTGTAATGATGTGATGGTAACTATCCGAGGGCATTGATGGCTTAACTATCCCAGTATTGTTTTGTTAACTATCCCAGTGCAGTGATTGGTTAACTATCCCAGTGCAGTGATTGGTTAACTATCCCAGTGCAGTGATTGGTTAACTATCCCAGTGCAGTGATTGGTTAAGAGTCTGGCTAGAGTCAGGCTGATTTTGTGAGCCGCTCATTGTGATGGCCTGACATCATTATGTTGACATAGTTGACTCCTTTGCTCCTTCCTCCCCTCTCTCTTTCAGATCAGTGCCATCTTCATTCCTTATGGTGTGAATGCGGGGGCGTCTGGTGCGGTGTTTGGTCTTCTAGGCGTTCTGTATGTGGAACTCTTCCAGTTCTGGCAGATAGTGGACCGTGCGTGGCTGGAGCTTATCAAGCTGACGTGCTTTGTGGTCTTCTTGCTGGCCTTGGGGACACTCCCTTACGTGGACAACATGTCCCACATAGGCAAGTAGAGGGCGTGGCATAGGCAGTAAAGGGTGTGCACATATGTCATTTGTGTTCGTATGTGCCACTCACTCTCTCTCTTTCTCACAGGAGGACTGTTGTTTGGGGTGCCCACTGCCATCGTCTTTGTGCCATACATTACATTTGGCAAGTGGGATGCTGCCAGGAAGAGGATCTTGCTGGTGATCTGCATTCCTCTCCTCTTGGCTATGTTTATCTTTGGGTTTCTTACCTTCTACATCATCCCGGACACCAGCTTTTGCAGTTTCTGCCACTACATCAACTGTGTGCCGTATGTTCCCCGCTTCTGCCCCGAGGAGTTCGCTAACCCTAACCCCAGTGTCTTCTCCCTGTAATCAGGGTCTGAAGCCCCCCCCCCCCCCCCCCCCACAGATCCCGACAGAAACAATGAATTTTTAGACTGTGTGTAGAAAGCAGTTTGCCATGTGGTAGATGAGATATAATTATAATGCAAACAAAATATTTTTAATAACTTAAGTACACTAGGAACCATTTAGACCACTCCAACTTAGATCTCCTTTTACGTTTAGGTCCAGGTCAGGGGCTAGGGCAATGACTAGAGCAATGCTCATTGAACGAATGCCGGAACTTTGTTACTTCTTTGGACAAGGAACAACGATGTGCCTTCTCTGACACTCCTTTATTTGCGCTATTTCTCGATACCAAAACAGATCGAAACAGAACCAAAACAAACAGGAAGTAAACTAATATGTGGCAGAAAAGCCCACAGCAGGCCATTTAAAGCCCACAGCAGGCCATTTAAAGCCCAGAGCAGGCCACTAACTGCTAAAGGGGATCTTATCCGACACGAACAGAACCCTAACATTCATCAAAACAGACCACAAATGATGTAATACAAAATTGTCGTTGGTTGTTTGTAATTACACAATCTCAAACTTGCTCTCTGCGTTTTGATGAGGATGATGAGGATGATGCTAAGACTCGCCCGAGTTTGATTATACCTGTTGCTAGTTATTTCACTCGTCCCTGTTACAAGGAATTACTACCATTAGGGGGTCCTTCTTTCCAGAACCCTGATTGCCTGTATCAAGTGTATTCACTGCGTATAGATATATATACTTGCAGAGGAAAGGTTGATAAAGGCTTGTGACCTCTAGCCCTAGCCCTTATTGAGCTTTTTGTTAGCAAGAGGAACTGAATCAAATCACTAAGGAGAGTTAGACTCTCAAGATGAGTTAGAACTTGTTCCACTAACTGTGTCGACCAGGAAGACACCCAATTTGAAAACCATAAGTTATCAGAAGGCCACACAGAAGAAGTAGGATGTTCAGCACAGTGAAGAGAAGTAGGATGTTCAGCACAGTGTTGTACCAGTGAAGAGAAGTAAGATGTTCAGCACAGTGTTGTACCAGTGAAGAGAAGTAGGATCTTCAGCATAGTGTTGTACCAGTGAAGAGAAATAGGATGTTCAGCACAGTGTTGTATCAGTGAAGAGAAGTAAGATGTTCACACAGTGTTGTACCAGTGAAGAGAAATAGGATGTTCAGCACGGTGTTGTACCAGTGAAGAGAAATAGGATGTTCAGCACAGTGTTGTACCAGTGAAGAGAAGTAGGATGTTCAGCACAGTATTGTACCAGTGAAGAGAAGTAGGATGTTCAGCACAGTATTGTACCAGTGAAGAGAAGTAGGATGTTCAGCACAGTATTGTACCAGTGAAGAGAAGTAAGATGTTCAACACAGTGTTGTACCAGTGAAGAGAAGTGGGATGTTCAGCACAGTGTTGTACCAGTGAAGAAGAAGGATGTTCAGCACAGTGTTGTACCAGTGAAGAGAAGTAAGATGTTCACACAGTGTTGTACCAGTGAAGAAGAAGGATGTTCAGCACAGTGTTGCACCAGTGAAGAAGAAGGATGTTCAGCACAGTGTTGCACCAGTGAAGAGAAGTGGGATGTTCAGCACAGTGTTGTACCAGTGAAGAGAAGTAAGATGTTCACACAGTGTTGTACCAGTGAAGAGAAGTAGGATGTTCAACACAGTGTTGTACCAGTGAAGAGAAGTAAGATGTTCAGCACAGTGTTGCACCAGTGAAGAGAAGTAAGATGTTCAGCACAGTGTTGTACCAGTGAAGAGAAGTAGGATGTTCAGCATAGTGTACCAGTGAAGAAGAAGGATGTTCAGCTCAGTATTGTACCAGTGAAGAGAAGTAGGATATCAGCACAGTGTTGTACCAGTGAAGAAGAAGCACAGTGTTGTACCAGTGAAGAGAAGTAAGATGTTCAGCACAGTGTTGTACCAGTGAAGAGAAGTAGGATGTTCAGCATAGTGTACCAGTGAAGAAGAAGGATGTTCAGCACAGTATTGCACCAGTGAAGAGAAGTAGGATGTCAGCACAGTGTTGTACCAGTGAAGAAGAAGGATGTTCAGCACAGTGTTGTACCAGTGAAGAGAAGTAGGATGTTCAGCACAGTGAAGAGAAAGCCTTTCAGCCAAAGGATGAGATTAGACTACGAAAAGAAATAGAAGTTGGTATGAACAATTTCCGTGGCTTCATCTGTGTATATACATCTCCGTAAGAAAAATTGCTTACATTCAGTAAATCTGCAGAGAAAGTGTTCACTGAAAATGGTTTCCAAAGTTGGGGTAAAAAGCTGTTGAAAGGCTCCCATAAAGAAGAAATTGATGTCTCGAGGAAGACCTACAATTAAGAGTCGGATAAGTGCATAATTGAATGATCAGCACGAATGCGTCTTTTAAACCAATGAAGGAAATACAATTTCTTGCTTGTGAAGCCAGGCCATACGGAGTCCGAAGAAATCTGAAGAACTATTACTAATGTTGAGCCTTAAAGATGAAGTGGTCAAAACCTGGGCCAAGGAGAATCGGAAATCAATTATTGGTCGAAGATTGCTACGCAATGTATTGAAAAAATGTAAGAAGGAATCCCTGTGTGGTTTTCAGTTATTGAGATGAAGCAACTGATGTTTGCAATATACTTAACAGCTGAACTTATCAATGCTCTGGGTGAATGATCAATACGAAGTTCTAGGAGATCCTGTAAGCATATTTCGAGTATATACCTGATAAGACCTTATTTACAGTGATTAAAGAGCTCCTCATAAAGTGTAGCCTTCCATTGCATTTATGTCGTGGGCAAGCCTATAAAGGTGCAGCCTATATGCAAGGGAAATGAACACAAGTAGCAGCATGATGACACAGTAGTGAGCCTAAAGTTGTTTTGCTCAACGAGGTGGACTGCTTGAACCTCAGCAATTCTTAAAGATAATGGCAGATGTAGAAGAAATTCATGCTATATATATACCACCAACGATGATTAGCAAATGGTTTGCAGCAGTCGCTAGAAAAGTTCAAGACTCGGCTTGGCCTCGTGCCCAGTCACTGAGTGCAGCCAAACAAATATCACTTGCTCTACAAAAGAAACTTGTCAGATCTGAGGAAGGAGGAAACAACCTTCATGTTCATACGACAGTGGCAGTGAACCCCATCAATTCAGTGAAGGTGTACTATAGAAGATTCTACTATGAAACTTGTGGTGAACTTCAAAATCGCTAGGAGACAGCACATTAAAAGTGGGGGGTCTGAAAAAATGTTTCATATATCAATTGAAGGTAACCCCCAACCCCCAAGAATTTTTTTGACATGAAATAACAGTCTGAGAGGGAATAAGCTTTACATCAAATTACATTATACACTAAAAGCGTCCCCAAAAACTTCATTCGTTCATTGTTGACAAAAAAATTGCCACCATACGAGTCTAGAGAATCTGTTAGTTCCTTGTGGATAGGCAGCCTTATATACTTCCGTCATGGTTGAACGGACATGTGTTAACACATGCTTTAGAGCTGAGAATGTCCTTTCAGAAGTTGTAGATGTAACTGGAATTGTTAAATACAGACGTAGAAGTTGGTGCTGTTGGCAACATTTGTTTAAAGATTTCTCTCTTATTCATTACATCACATATTGTGAGTACGGAAGTGACTTCTTTCACCTCTGGACTACCCTGTCTGACTACATCCTGTAACAGTTGAAGGTGCCTAGCTAATGCAGGCATGTCAACATCATCTTTATAGCAGGACTCCTTTAGATCCTTCAGGTGTCTTCATAATCTTGACCATTAGCTGCACTTGTGAGGGTTTTTCAATTGCAATGACAGAAGGAATATGCTTGTCACTAAATCTGTCCTCGAGCTCACCACAAAGTAGGTCACAAGCTTCTAAATGCATTTGACGAAAGTAGGCCTTTGCAGATGTAAAGATATTTGGAGCACTCCCGATCTCAAACCTTGAAGGACGTCTTCTGTAGCGAGGCAACTCTGGCTTACCGATGTTGTGTTCCTGGGCAAGACTATCATGTCATAAAACCTCTCAAAATTTTCACTAGACCTTCTTCTCTTGAAAAACTCGTTGGCTGCATCAACAGCAGAGAAAGAGCATCATTCAAGGCTATATCTTTCCTTTGTAGTGTGAATGAAACTTGCTCTGCTGCACTGAACAAGAGATGGCCGAGTTGAAGTCGCTAAATTTTTCCAATGAATGCAACAATCCACTTGCCTTTAGACCATACTCATCATGTGTAGTTGAGTGTATTTTATCCAAAGTTTCCAACAGCAAGGTATAGTCAGTGAGAATAGCTTCTATGGCAGTAGTTGTTGCTGTCCCATCAGGTTGAACATAATGGCTTCAAAGTAACGCAATCTTCAGCTGATTCCTGCATCTTTGATGTGATCGTTTTGGAGAATATCGGATTAGTTTGCTTATTTCTTTTGCTGTTTCTAAAGCATCCCAAACACACGGCAGCTACCTTCCAATGTCTTGTAGACAAAGGTTCAACGAATGTGCACAACAATGTACAGCAATTGCAGCTGGATTTTCATTTTAAATCTTGTTGCAACACCTGATCTTCTTCCCTGCATATTGGAAGCCCCATCGTATGCCTGTCCCCTGCATAATGATGTTGGGAGGTTACACCTTATCCAAACATCCTTTAATACACTGAACAGGGTCTCAGCTTTAGTGTCTGGAACTTGAAACAAGCCAATGGGATCCTCTTGTACAGTGTAATCAGCATTAACCCGGTAAGTTCAGCTGTTCACTATTGGTCACATCTGTTGCTTCATCGGCAATAATTGAAAACCATGAAGGTTTTGTGGCCTTTAAAAAGTTACGCAGTACCATCTGCCCAAGAATAGTAATTTGCCCATTTACTGCTTGGTGCGAGGTGAACCGATTTCCTTATCCAATTCTCGATACATTCATTGTCCTCGCTCCATGTTAACAGAAGCTGTTGTAAATTACCTTCTTCTTCATGATTACCTCGTATTGACGAGTAAGGTATTTTAAGGGGGTCCACTACCCCAAAAAACCACAAAAAAACACAACTTCTCTCTGCTTCAGAATTTTTATTTGAAATCTTGTATGATGTGTACCTATACACAGACCTACCTGGTGCAGTGCCAACTAACCAGCTCCAACTGATCCGGACTTAGTGAACATTTAAGATTTCACGAGGACGGTCATATTTGGAGACTAGTTTACTTTGGATTTCACAACTTAGCTATATACCACTTACAAAGTATGAAACACAATATATTGTTTTTAAAATAGTGTGATATGGATTTTAAAAATTAAAAAATTCTATTGCAATTTCTTGGTAGCATTTTCATTGTTTTTTTTGGTATTTTTTTGTATATAGCTACCTGTTGACAATCATATATATATACTTGCTTAAAATTAAAAAATAAAAAACAGAGAATGTCATCTTGTAGCTCTCATTGAGAGAAAACAGAATCTATATAATTTTGTCTGATTACTCCAAATATGAAGCAGGGAGAACCGTCCTTGCCCCCCCCCCCCCCCCCCCCCCCCCCCCAAAAAAAACTTTTTCGGGACAGGCATGCTTCAAAAAAGATGTGGGCGGAGTTCAGTTAGCACTTCTTCCTGACATCAAGAAACGTACACAAGAAGTGGAGACAGTCACTTCGGCGCACGCGTGCAATGAACTATTTAAGGAAATGTTATATATATACCTGTGTACACAATTGCTTCGCCTCTATCTCACCACACCCACCTAATCTGCTAAAGCTGAAAGGACATTCTCTGCCCTCAAGCGTCTCTTCACTTACTTACGATCAGCCACAACTGAAAAGTTTCATGTGCACAAATAATTTACAAACTCATTACATTTAATTTCTGTGGCTAAGGAATTCGTGTCATCACATGATGAGTATTTTGATAGTTATGAATTTTCACTGTTCGCCTCTGGGCTATTTAAGGAAGCATTTTTTATTCATTTTTTAAAGCTTCTGTGCTAAGCTCAGTTACTCAGTTACTTAAAGGCGAATGACTTCTGCACCCCCCCCCCCCCCCCCCCCCATTTTGAAAGTGTGGTGTCTCAACCCCTGGCTAAATTTAGCTAAGTAGTCAAATGTTCATGCTGTTCAAATTCTGTCAGTTTTGGACCATTTTAGGTTCTTCAGGCTTCATTTTGTATTAGTGTCCTAGTGCTCTGGTTTCCTGCTTATTTTAGTATCCTAGTGGTCTGCTTATTTTAGTGTCCTAGTGGTCAGCTTATATTAGTGTCCTAGTGCTTTACTTATTTTCGTGTCCTAGTGGTCCGCATATTTTCGTGTCCTAGTGGTCTGCTTATTTTAGTTTCCTAGTGCTCTGGTACCCTAGTGGTTAGTTCCCTAGTGGTCTGTTTATTTTAGTATCCTAGCGGCCTAGTGGTCTGTTTATTTTAGTATCCTAGCGGCCTAGTGGTGTACATTTTAGTTTCCTAGTGCTCTGGTGTCCTAGTGGTCTGTATATTTTAGTGTCCTAGAGGTCTGCTTATTTTAGCGTCCTAGAAGTTAGTGCCCTAGTTAGGTCCGCTTATTTTAGTTGCCTAGTGGTCTGCTATCTTGCCCTCCAAAATCCCATTTACCTTTCCGGCAACCCTAAGCTAAACAATTCCAAATCTTACAGCACCAGCGAAGTTTCACCGTCGTCTTTGCCATCTCCACAAAAGGAACAGAGCTTGCTGACCAACCAGTCACAACTCAGTTCAGCTCCATATATATACAGAGATAGTGGTGTACAAATCTTGAATGCCTCTTTCCGTGGGGAGAAGGGAAAAAAGAAGGGAAAAGTCTAAAACTCGGTGGGATTACTAGATCTCAAGGCGCCACGCCCACCCACAAAAGCATACGAGCACGTGGCCGCTACCAACAGTGAAGAGTTAATCCCTTCAAACCAGAAAACCGATCTGCAGCCACTTATCTTAGACGAAGAGAGATGTCGCTGGGCGGGTCAGGAAACGGGCAAGTAGACCCCGAGCTAGAGCGCTTGCTGATGATTGAAAAACAGAAGGCTCTGTATGCTACCAACGTGCACAAGCTCACGAACAAGTGCTGGGATAAATGCGTGGACAAGATCTATAACAAGCCTGATAGCAAGACTGAAACGTGCATATCCAATTGTGTGGACAGATTTGTGGACTCGACTTATTTTATAACCAACCGACTAAGCCAGCTTGGCAACAGATGAGGACTGTCATATTAAAAGACATGCTTATAGCAGCATATGTATGTATCATCACTTGTGTAGGAAAAAGTTTGGAAGTGTACAGTTTGTTTCTTCAGACAAGTTTCTTGGCCTCAAAGAAGCTCTTGAGGTGTCTCATCTGCCAGATGCCCATGAGGATGAGGATGATGGCTTGTCCCAGAGACCACCACAGCACGCGAGCGTTGGTGCTGTCACTCACTGTCCTGAAACGCTCCTCCCTGACCTGCAAAGGGAACAAATGTACCCAGTTGGGGGGGGGGGGGGGGGCATAGACGGCAATTAAAATGTGGTGGGCTGAATGTCACCCATTGACTAATATAATCATGCATAACACACAATCGTGCATAACACAGTGTGAAATGATGCAACAATAAACATGCAGAGTTAGAGACGATTGCCAAAGTACTTCTTGTTCTGTTCACCACATTTGTTTCTCCCACCTGGCCCAGTATCTCAGTCACTGAGTATTCATGAATATGATCCCTAGGGCACGCACAGCACTCTGTTGCAAGGTTATTACTGCAGATTCTGTTGCTTGCTATAGTTTTCTCGAGTTTCAGATGAGGGAGAGTACAACAATATATAAATGGCCAGCAATGTTGTCTTTGAGGGACTCCTAGCTAATCTTATGTTTCTGAAAGCTGAAGACTTCACAAATCTATAGGTAACCCTCTGACTCTCTTCGGGGCTTTGAGAAGTGAGGCACTCCTGGATGGATTAAGTGCTGTTCATGACCTGGGCAAGCTTTTGTTGGCTTCAATGGAGCCGATCCAACCAACTGCAGCTTGTTGCATTTGCATTCTAAAGTTCTAGCTACAGCTGGCTAGCTAGTATAAATCTGACAGCGTTATAGCTAGAGGCTAGGGGTGTGGTTACAATTGGGGGGGGGGGGGGGGGGGGGGGGGGGACCTACCACGGCCTACCCATACAATCTCGCCACATTATTCAACCATTCAAATCGTACCAGCTCAGGTATTGATATACTACAGGTCAAGCCTCAGAGAGTGAGAAGAGAATGTTATGATTGTGTCAGAAACTTGCATAAGCACTGCCACCCTTTCCCCTTCCAAAACAACAGCCCATTCTATTGAAGCACTTGCTCACGCGCCAGGCCCAGAGTCTGGAGTGTTGCTAGGCATCAAAGCAGCCAGGCCCAGAGTCTGGAGTGTTGCTAGGCATCAAAGCAGCCAGGCCCAGAGTCTGGGCATCAAAGCAGCCAGGCCCAGAGTCTGGAATGTTACTAGGCATCAAAGCAGCCAGGCCCAGAGTCTGGAGTGTTGCTAGGCATCAAAGCAGCCAGGCCCAGAGTCTGGAGTGTTACTAGGCATCAAAGCAGCCAGGCCCAGAGTCTGGAGTGAGGCATCAAAGCAGCCAGGCCCAGAGTCTGGAGTGTTACTAGGCATCAAAGCAGCCAGGCCCAGAGTCTGGAGTGTTACTAGGCATCAAAGCAGCCAGGCCCAGAGTCTGGAGTGTTACTAGGCATCAAAGCAGCCAGGCCCAGAGTCTGGAGTGTTACTAGGCATCAAAGCAGCCAGGCCCAGAGTCTGGAGTGTTACTAGGCATCAAAGCAGCCAGGCCCAGAGTCTGGAGTGTTACTAGGCATCAAAGCATTGACAGGTGATATATAATGAGAACACGTGCACTGACAAATATAAGTATTCCATTTATGCATCATTGGAAAAAATCTCCTTCATCCGCAACCTAATGAACGTTTTGAAAGACACAAAGAGGCATGTCATTATGGCCAGTTATGTGTACATGTTGCAGTAGCTATGACTAGCCTAACCATGGAGGGCTTATAGCTAGCCTAACCAGCTAGCCTAACCATGGTGGGCTTATAACCAGCTAGCCTGATCATGGTGGGCTTATAGCTAGCCTAACCGTGGTGGGCTTATAGCTAGCCTAACCATGGTGGGCTTATAGCTAGCCTGACCATGGTGGGCTTATGGCTAGCCTAACCATGGTGGGCTTATAGCTAGCCTAACCGTGGTGGGCTTATAGCTAGCCTTACCATGGTGGGCTTATAGCTAGCCTAACTATGGTGGGCTTATAGCTATCCTAAACGTGATAGCTTGAGTCTGAGGATTTCTTCACTGTTCATGTGTTGTACTCCAAAGACCTGGAGTGAAACTTCTTCACAAGCAGTACTTACCATAATAGCCTCTAACAGAAGGCAGTCCAGTGTTCAGAGATAGTGCCGGTCTCTGAACAAGAATGCATGAATAGCTCACCTGCAGTTTCTGGCCATGGACAGTAAGAGCTTTGGTGTCCTGACAAAGAAGTCACTGCCTGGTTTGGTTTGTACAGACCATGTTCAGTGATGTACTTGAAGTGGGAGGACCCATAATTGACTTGAAGCCGACTGGATGGCCTGCAGCATTGAGAGAGCTGAAGGTTTCTGTAGTTATGACAACAGAGAAATGTCATAAATACTTCCAAGGTGTTTTCAGCATCAGCATTACGTGACTTCTTTCAGGAATCTAAAGCTATTCTATATGATGCACACCTTGCATTATAATCGTGCAATTGTAATCAAGCTGGCTCTTTTTAAAAAAGAATTGCTAGACCTCTTATGTCCAGCCAGTGCTTCACCAAGTGGTCTACTTCATCTTGGTCCAAGTATGCTTTCCTCTTGGAATAAGAGTGGAGGAGTCAGCCACGCGAACCAGTGGAATAAGGAACTAATCACTCAACCCAGCCGGATTAACCAGTCTCGCAAGAGAAATATGAAGGAGAAAATCTCTTTAAACTAAGAAATAGCTAGCCACGCGAACCAGTGGAATAAGGAACTAATCACTCAACCCAGCCGGATTAACCAGTCTCGCAAGAGAAATATGAAGGAGAAAATCTCTTTAAACTAAGAAATAGCTTGCTATTTGGATATCATTTGTGGCAAAATGCTCTGTTTAGCTAACGCTAAGTCTTGAGACGGCTCACTATTGGAATCCTTCCCAAGCCAGAAGTATAACCAACCAGTGAGTACGCTGGAAAGTGTTTTGGAGCTTCATAGACAATGGAGGAAGGGCTACCAGCACCACTGGAGGAGGGGCTACCTGCACCACTGGAGGAGGGGCTACCTGCACCACTGGAGGAGGGGCTACCTGCACTACTGGAGGACTGGGAAAGTGTCCTGCAAATGAGTATCAACAAGCTTGCTGGGAAACTGTGGACAATTATGGACAATTATGGACAATATTGGGTGTGGTCATTAAAAAATTCTTGTTTCATTGTTTTATTGTTTGTTTTGTGAAATACGTTGCCATGACGGAGAAGCCAACATGCATGCACAAAACCGATAGTTTTATAAACGACAGAGAGCTCAGTGCTTCACAGTGAGACTAGGATCCACAACAAAGATGGTTTGAACCAATGAGGTTTGGGAGAGGCTTAACAACCTGAGTTTATAGCATATCATCAACCATTGCCAAGAGCATAATCTTGAAAAGCCTTCTCTCGTAATAGTTTTTAGAATGCTGATATTAGTTGATGACTTGATGGAGATGTCATTTGATTCCTCTCAATATCATCTTATAAAACAACAAGAGAAACACTAACTTGCTTTGGCCTTCATCAAAATTACCCGGAGCAAGTTGGTAGAAAATCACCAGCTCCCAGAATTGTGTAAGAGAAAGTCAAACAGAGAACATGCATCTATTTTTCGTACCCTCTGGTAAGCCTGCTCTTTGGTGATCTGCTCAATCTGGTCCAACAGTTGTCTCACTCTTAGCTGTAGCTCGTTCAGTTTCTCCTTAGCAGCGATGTGGGCGTAGTCCACAGCATTCTCCCCAATAGAAATGTCCAAGTGCACACGCTAAAATACAATGCAAAAGAAACTGACTTTAATTAGTAAGTAGTTAGAGTGCCCCTACAACTAATAACTAAAGCTGCATTACCAGTCTGTTGCCTCCAAACCATCGTGTACTATTAGTGCCAATACAGATGGTGTGTTCCCCAGATTCATGGGAAGTAAAGGTAAACCTTCCCTCAGCCGCATAGTGCCGAGACAACATTACCTTCTGATCAGGGTTCTTAATCTACAAAGAAAACCTGTCATCAAGGTAGAGTAGCAGTGCATTACAATATTGTACCTCAACATGCATGCCTATGCCAGGACTTGAGGGGAGCCACTGCTGCTGAGAATTATCAAATAGTTGAGTTTTGTATTTTCCTGAATAACCAATTTCAATGTACTGTCAAAGTTAGCCACCAATGGTTAATAGCTCTACAATCATCCTCACCGACAATCATCGTTTCAGCTGGTATTTCTTCCATGAAGCATTTCTGCTGAGTCTCTCCGATATGAAAGTACAAACCTTGACACAGACCAAAACATAGCCCAGTAAGGACTAGTCCAAGTAACCAAGTCATCTTGTTGAATTCTTTCCCTCCTGACCGTAACCGCAAAAAAAGGGAAAAGGGTCTCCCAGGGTGTAGGAACGGATCTGACCTTTTTAACACCGCAGGCGCCAGAATAAGTTCGTGAGCTAATTACAAGGTGCATGTTATTATCATTTTTAGGTTCACTCAGAGATATGTTGATCCAAGTCATCTGCAGATGGAAATGAGTTGTCGATAATCCGCGTTGGGATCAATTCACATATACGGCCAGTAGCCAAATAAATTAGTGCGCGTGAAAAATACTTAAAATACTAAAAGCATACATGGCAACAACACAACTGGTGTTAATGAACTATCATCCTTTGAAGACATTAATGCTGAATATACACTCAGCATTAGTCCTCAAGATGCATATAAATAGAATCTGAAACTTGTGTTTGGAGAGCAACCATGTCTCTGTTGGAAATAGGAGAGATTGTATTTCGGGATGTGGAAACGTTGATGACCTACCTTAGGGGCAAAGGACTCCTATGTTCATCTGCTGATTGCTCAAAGTATGTTGCTAACAGTATATTCTATATTCTATATTCTGTAGCTAAATATATTGATACATAAAATAAGTATGCTGGTAGGTGTAATGATGTTAGCTATAGTCTTGACACACCACTTTTGTCTAAAGGTGTACTGCCAGGGTTGCCATGAGGGAGGTCAGAAGAGAAGACATTTCAGATGGCTATTGCTGGAGATGCCCGGCATGTTCAACCAGGACCAGTATGAGCAGGAAGTTTTTTTTCAAAATCAAAGTTAGCCAGTGTCAATTTGTCATATGCTGTGTTTCTTGGTTCTATATAGATTAAAGTGGGTCCTGATAATGTATCTGTGGTCTCGGGAGTATCCTGTATGCGAGGCAAGCAGAGATGCTGGCATCAGTCCACAAAGAGGGGTGGATATCTATCAGTGGCTGAGGGAAGTTTGTTCACTAAGCTATTGCAAGCGCCAATTGTGCTTGGAGGGGTGGTGCAAATAGATGAATCGCTCTTCCGACACAAACCAAAGGTTTATAGACAGATTTAGTATATTTAGAAACTTACTTATCTCATTTTACCTTATCTGGATCCCATTATCTTACTTTACCTAATCTAACATACCACAGAGGCAGACCTCTAGCCCAAGAAGTCTGGGTGTTCGGAATGGTCGACATCTCCATCTCACCAGCCTTGGGCTTCATGCAGGAAGTGGCAAAAAGAGATGCGGCCACCCTACTGCTCATCATACAAGCCCATGTTGCACCCAACACAGTCATCCACTCAGACCAGTGGAGGGCTTATAGCCAAGTTGGATCGCTTGCTGGTGTCTCTATCCACCAAACTGTCAACCATTCCCTGCATTTTGTAGACCCTCGGGTACCCATACACAAAACATCGAGTCTTATTGGAATAGGGTAAAGACGAAACTGAAGAGGATGAAAGGATGCCATGCACATCAGACTGGAAGCTACCTGGATGAATTCATGTGGTGAGAGTGGCATGGACAGTCAAAACACATTGCATTATTGTTAAATATAAGTCAGCAATACCCTGACTGTATGAATGATATAATAATGTATAAAATAAGAATTGGATGGGAATAAGAAGTGGATGGGAATAAGAATTGATTTATAGAAGATATAAAATAGATGGGCCATTAAATAAGAATTGAATTGAATTATAGCAAGAATAATAAAATAGATGGGCCATTAATTAATGCTATGCTTTCAGTTAATTATTTATTTTTCACACGCACTAATTTATTTGCCTACTGGCTGAATCGTTGCATCATTCCGATCCGTAGAGCGCTAAAACTGTGCAGGTAACCCAACGGACAACGGAGCTTTCGGA
The DNA here is from genome assembly GCA_028752905.1 of Cladorhizidae sp. MBARI D1340-BT2. Classification (NCBI taxonomy): domain Eukaryota; kingdom Metazoa; phylum Porifera; class Demospongiae; order Poecilosclerida; family Cladorhizidae; species Cladorhizidae sp. MBARI D1340-BT2. The sequence goes on from JAQNBH010000005.1 coordinate 1,623,683, forward strand.
ACGCAAGAGTAGGATTATTTGCGGCCAATTCGAACCAATCAATATCCTAGAACTTATCAGCAGACCTTGTGAAATTAAGGCAAGTGTTGTATGATAGAATTTATATAGCTAAGAAGAACTGACTCGGCTAGCAGCCTGGGGTAGGGGATTATACTTAGAAGGTGAGGGGATCCCATGCCATTTGAAACAGGGAGAAACTGAGAGCACATGCACTGCAGCTTGGAAGTATCTAGAAATATTTGAAATGGAAGTTCCTACTACCAAGCGCAGGAAGGTAGCTTCTCAGCAAGTGACATTAAAAAGTTTCTTCCAACCTTTACCAAGTGAGTCAAATCAATGGCTAAGAACCATAGCAATATTTGATAAAAACTGTAGGTGAAAGGTAGTTGAGAGTACTGAATGCTAGAATCAAAGTTCATGGTTAACCTTTAGCTGGCATTTTAAAACTGGCATAGAAATCAATTGAAGGCAAAGAGTTCCATAACTGGCAGGAAGTTGAAATTAGAAGTGCTGACGGTCTTCTTGAAGGTGAAACATGTTAAGTGCCCACAGCTGACCATATTTGGTGGGTGAGGATGTTAGTACTGATATGTAAGGTATTGGTGGGTGAGGATGTTAGTACTAATATGTAACGTATTGGTGGGTGAGGATGTTAGTACTGATATGTAACGTATTGGTATTGGTGGGTGAGTATGTTAGTACTGATATGTAAGGTATTGGTGGATGAGGATGTTAGTACTGATATGTAACGTATTGGTGGATGAGGATGTTAGTACTGATATGTAACGTATTGGTGGGTGAGGATGTTAGTACTGATATGTAACGTATTAGTGGGTGAGGATGTTAGTACTGATATGTAAGGTATTGGTGGGTGAGGATGTTAGTACTGATATGTAACATATTGGTGGGTGAGGATGTTAGTACTGATATGTAACGTATTGGTGGATGAGGATGTTAGTACTGATATGTAACGTATTGGTGGGTGAGGATGTTAGTACTGATATGTAATGTATTGGTGGGTGAGAATGTTAGTACTGATATGTAACATTGGTGGGTGAGAATGTTAGTACTGATATGTAATGTATTGGTGGGTGAGGATGTTAGTACTGATATGTAACATATTGGTGGGTGAGGATGTTAGTACTGATATGTAACATATTGGTGGGTGAGGATGTTAGTACTGATATGTAACGTATTGGTGGGTGAGGATGTTAGTACTGATATGTAACGTATTGGTGGGTGAGGATGTTAGTACTGATATGTAACATATTGGTGGGTGAGGATGTTAGTACTGATATGTAACGTATTGGTGGGTGAGGATGTTAGTACTGATATGTAACATATTGGTGGGTGAGGATGTTAGTACTGATATGTAACGTATTGGTGGGTGAGGATGTTAGTACTGATATGTAACGTATTGGTGGGTGAGGATGTTAGTACTGATATGTAACATATTGGTGGGTGAGGATGTTAGTACTGATATGTAACGTATTGGTGGGTGAGGATGTTAGTACTGATATGTAACGTATTGGTGGGTGAGGATGTTAGTACTGATATGTAACATATTGGTGGGTGAGGATGTTAGTACTGATATGTAACGTATTGGTGGGTGAGGATGTTAGTACTGATATGTAAGGTATTGGTGGGTGAGGATGTTAGTACTGATATGTAATGTATTGGTGGGTGAGGATGTTAGTACTGATATGTAACGTATTGGTGGGTGAGGATGTTAGTACTGATATGTAACGTATTGGTGGGTGAGGATGTTAGTACTGATATGTAACGTATTGGTGGGTGAGGATGTTAGTACAGGTATTGGTGGGTGAGGATGTTAGTGCTGGATGAGGATGCTAGTACTGATATATATATATATATATAACTGTTGATACTGAAGTGGGCAGTTGCTCCTAATCATAAAAAAAGCACATCATTCAGCTCGAGAATCTTCAACAATGGTACACAATACTAATCGTTTATAATCTGATCTAGAATGAATTTGGTGATGTCTAAAAGAGCTTATTGAAGTGGTTTGGACCTTTCCTAACCTCTTGCAGGTCTCAGCCAAAGATTATAAATATTTTAGGGTGAAATATAAAGTACCATATCTTTGCTCGCATTCGCACTAGTGTCCTGATTTATATATCATGCACTCTGTGCTTTCTAATGTAATTCTCTTTTGTAATTTATTTGGCCATACTTTTTTCCTTCGTGATTATAGGCTCTCCGAGTGCAGACTGAATGCCGTTAAGTAGTGATAAATACTACTTCTATACTTGTAGCTACTGGCTATGGACGTGGTTCATATGGTGGGGGGCTACTTTTAGAGCTTCATTGCATCGGATTGTGGAGCTATGTAGATACTCTCAATGAACTCTTTGGTTGACATAATAGCATTACAATAACCTTCTCAATAGGCAACTTGGAATTGCATTTTCTCGATGTGGACGTTCGACTAGATGCTCTAACCTTCATGAAGGCTAGAGCATCTAGTGAAACAATTTCAAGTTGGTCATTGAGAAGGTTATTGTAATAGCAGATACTTCCTGAGAAAGTCAATATAATGCTCTCACAACCACTGCACCATATCACTACTTATTTACTATTTATTTTGTCCTTGCAAAATAAATACAACATAATATTTTTATGTTGTATATAGGATGTTTAACTAATATATAAATATAACATGCTATAGGATGATTAACTAATGCTAGGTATAAATATAACATGTTGTAGGATGTTTAACTAATGCCAGGTATAAATATAATAAATATAACATTATGTTGTAGGATGATTAACTAATGCTAGTATAAATATAATAAATATAACTTGTTGTAGGATGTTTAACTAATGCTAGGTGTAAATATAATAAATATAACATGCTGTAGGATGTTTAACTAATGCTAGGTATAAATATAATAAGTATAGCATGCTGTAGGATGTTTAACTAATGCTAGGTATAAATAATTATAGGTATAAATATAACATGTTGTAGGATGTTTAACTAATGCTAGGTATAAATATAATAAATATAACTTGTTGTAGGATGTTTAACTAATGCTAGGTATAAATATAATAAGTATAACATGTTGTAGGATGTTTAACTAATGCTAGGTGTAAATATAATAAATATAACATGTTGTAGGATGCTAAACTAATGCTAGGTATAAATATAATAAATATAACATTATGTTGTAGGATGATTAACTAATGCTAGGTATAAATATAATAAATATAACTTGTTGTAGGATGTTTAACTAATGCTAGGTGTAAATATAATAAATATAACATGCTGTAGGATGTTCAACTAATGCTAGGTATAAATATAATAAGTATAGCATGCTGTAGGATGTTTAACTAATGCTAGGTATAAATAATTATAGGTATAAATATAACATGTTGTAGGATGTTTAACTAATGCTAGGTGTAAATATAATAAGTATAACATGCTGTAGGATGTTTAACTAATGCTAGGTATAAATATAATAAATATAACATTATGTTGTAGGATGATTAACTAATGCTAGGTATAAATATAACATGTTGTAGGATGTTTAACTGATGCCAGGTATAAATATAATAAATATAACTTGTTGTAGGATGTTTAACTAATGCTAGGTATAAATATAATAAATATAACATGTTGTAGGATGTTTAACTAATTGCTAGGTATAAATATAATAAGTATAACATGTTGTAGGATGTTTAACTAATGCTAGGTGTAAATATAATAAATATAACATGTTGTAGGATGTTTAACTAATGCTAGGTATAAATATAATAAATATAACATGTTGTAGGATGTTTAACTAATGCTAGGTGTAAATATAATAAATATAACATTAGGATGTTTAACTAATGCTAGGTATAAATATAATAAATATAACATGCTGTAGGATGTTTAACTAATGCTAGGTGTAAATATAATAAATATAACATGTTGTAGGATGTTTAATTAATGCTAGGTATGTTTTCATATCTGGCTAACTGGTTAAAAGTTGAGCTTACACTTATGCCTTGAATTTTAATCCATTGACACCAATTTGAAGGCTGTGCAGACGTATATATTTTATTTCTGGATGAGTTTGTAAAATTTCTCACTGATCCTCCTAATGCACAGCCTGAGATGGTGGTCGATATGTTCACTAGCATTAGTGACCAAGAAATAAAAAGATTACACCTATCTCACTTCACTTCAGCTACACAGTTGAGAATTTGGGACGAGTGTGGATGTGAGAGGAGTCCTTCATGTAGGAGTGACTGATAATGCTTGGGATGAGTGTGTGTCCTGATGTGGGAGGAGTCCTTCATGTAGGAGTGACTGATAATGCTTGGGATGAGTGTGGATTGTCCTGATGTGGGAGGAGTCCTTCATGTAGGAGTGACTGATAATGCTTGGGATGAGTGTGGATGTCCTGATGTAGGAGGAGTCCTTCATGTAGGAGTGACTGATAATGCTGACTCTATGTTCATTAAATGGAAAGGCAGGAAGAGATGGGTTGCCAGCACTGACAATGTTGATATCCACTTCAAACGAAGAAAAATGTCCATAAAAATATGATTTTGTACATTTTCTAAATGTTGGAGAGATAAATTTGTCTTGTGAAATGGATTCTTGTGTGCATGTTTCTATGGGAACAAAATGTCTGCTGTGGTGCGTGTGCAAAAGTATGTGGTTTTGGGCACTGTAAAAGTAAGACAAAGATCATTTTAAAATTTAGCTTCTCAATCATTTCTGATGTCTTATCAAGAATATCTTCTTCTAGCTTCTATGCCACTCATCCCTCCAATATGGCACTAAGAAGTGTGTGTACATGATTAAAAGTAGTGTGCTTTCGATTATCTTTTAATGTGAAAACTTCAGAATTCTGTAGCAATAAAACAATGATTCTTGATTCTTATGTCCTTCTCAGCATCTGCCTTCATGTGTGATCCACATACATCCTCCGGACTACATTTGCTACCATATTTGGTCTAGAACTGGTGAAGTTTTACACACCAAGCATTTGCCTATTCGACAGCTTTGTCCATTTTGTTGCTACCAAGTTCTTTGAGAGCTTCTTTGGCAAGTCTGTTGAGTTACTGCATGTGCATGTCTGCTGGAATATTTCTTCCAGTCAACCATGAAAATCAACACATCGACTCCATATTAGTTGCTGGTGAGAGAGTGAAATGGACTGCATTAACATATTGAGGACTTGGTTGCAATAGTTGATATGGTTGCTGTGTAGAAATATGAAGCAAATACATCTTAGTATTCTCTTAGTATTCTGGCACCATCTCCTTCTTTAATTGCATCACAAAATTTCAAATCAAACATTCCAGCACTCGGAGCTTCACTGCTCATAGCAGATGGTGTGTGTAATAGCAAAATGCATCCTCTGCACAGACATCATGTAGAAATGACCTTCATTCATCGAGTGTGAGCATCCATGATGTATCAAGATCACAGTTACTTGATGACTCGCGGGACTGCTGCTGTCATGTGACCTTTAGTAACAGGAACTAAAACAAAAAAGTCATCAATAATCTTTGAAATCAAAAGTAAGTTGCTAACAACATTTGTCCTATTCATATTCGGTACGATGTGCCATGATCTCCAGCAGAAGACATTGAGTACATGTATTTCCAAACTACCTGTGAAAAAGAGTACTGTGGCATACATCAACCAACTTCCCCCAAAAAGTTCAGCTTGGAGTGGCAGTCTTCTGCCACAGGAATTAACCGGAACAGAGTTTAATTCCATTAGTTTTAGCTCTCTTGGTATATCTGGCAAGTGTAGCAGTAAGCTGGTGACTACCAAATAGAATGGGATGAAGGGAAGCCTAGGTGACTGGATAAATTTTCATTAACAGAGCACTCCTCTTCATACAGATCTGCTGGTATATACTGGTGCAAATGTGACATTATGTCTACCATTTCATTCTTTGTCCTTTAAAATTCCATCATGTCAACTTCAATGAATGATAGAGTTGCCAACAGTTGTGTTCTTGCAGAGAATTTGGCTGAGAGTTGATTGGAAGACACCACAAGATCTAAACTACAACCAGGGACCAACAATTTTTCCAAATTCCAGTCTCTGTTTCTGATGGACTAAGTTGTGGAATAACTCATAATATTGTCAGATATTTTCATTTGTCAAGTGATTACATGCTTGAAAAACAGTTCCAACACAAGCACGGTGTTCCTCAAGCAAGTTGTCCAGGCAGGGGAAGTAACAGAAGATGAAAAATGATGGAACATACTGCTCTGGTCTCTGGTAGAGAGGCTGAGCATATCACCACCTACTCTTCTACATTGCAGAGCAATTGCTCCCTGAGTTCAATGGGCTCCTCCCTAAGATTACTTCTCCCTTAGACGTAGCACAAGGCCATGCCACATCATTCATGACTGGCTTCTCTTCCAAGATCAGCGAATTAGTTTACGAAGGTTTCGTACATGGGTCATGCAAGGATTACATGCTGCAAAGAGTTATTTTACCAAGGTTTCCTACATGGGGTAAGTTATGCGCTGCATATGCTGGTGTAATATGTAGCAAGATGACCGAGTGTATTTTGCACTTCCTGATTGGTTGAATGCATGTGACTCAAGGAATTGCGAAGGTTGCCATCAAGAGTGATGGGCATAGGGGTGGATCATAATGGGGTGTGGTGTTGGACTAGCCAGCAACAAACAAATTGTAATATAGGACAACAGTGATGTAGCTAGAACTCCTGATGCTTCTTTAGAGGGTTAAAGGGCTAGCAAGAAGAAGGGTTAATGGGTTAGCAAGAAGATATGGAGGTCAGTCATGTAGTATCACTTATCATGGTGGTGTTCACTGAGACCATTATTGATATCAAAGTTGAAGTGGTAGCAAAGAAGAAATGGGTTAATAGAGTTAATGCGGAACAGACTTGCTGAATTCAAATTCAAATTTTTCCATTTTGTTTCAAAGTGTTCCAATTGCTAGCTTGCTAGAAGAAAAGCAACAATTGAATATGCATGGTTTATAATGTTTGAAATTCTGCAGTAAGCTGGAGGGTTGGTATTGGCTATATACAAATTCCTAGGGGACAACTCGAGGTGCATGTACTGACCACCCACCCACTCTTAGCAGCGCATTGAGTGTGTGGCTATGCCTGACTACAAACTATTCTAACATTAGATCTCATTTACAGCAAGCGGTTTAGAGAGGCCTTACTCTATCACGTGTAGATGTTAGGGTGCATATTGCTCCCTAACTGCCAGACTGGCGCTCTCACTAGGCTGACTATGTCCACAACTAAGAATGGTTAATAGGTTTATTGGCCACACAAGTTAACTATAACTAGAACCAAAGTGGTTAACCAGAGGGAGGCTGGCCTTGAATAGCCTGGCCTTCCCCAAGGGACACTACCATAATTATTAGGTATCAATGCAAGTGTGGTCAATCAAAGTGGACCAATGGAGGACTACATGTGTGATGAGTGTGTGCTTGAAGTTCATTGATAAGGCATGATGAGTCTAGGTCTCCACCAGTTCCCATGACACCTGAAGGTGTTGGGTGGTAACACCCAGTTGTTAGGGGATCGGGGTGGTTCCCTAACGGTACTGCAGTTCCTGAAATGGCAAGATCTACAGAAGGCAGTGTTGTCTTCTAGAGGTCATTAAAAATACAATGTACCTATCTACACTAGCAGGGGTTTGGGAGAGTAATGTGGGAGGGTAAATACTGGAGGGGAGCCATGCCTGTTATTCTCATTTAAAGTAGCATCTGTCTGCATGAATGTCCACAATGCATGGCCGAAGGGAAGGTCAGATCTTGACAAAACTTCACTTATGCAACTGGATGGATGGTTTTTGTAAAGTTTGGTCAAGATCAGGCTGGAAACTTGTCGGCCAGTTGGCGATTTTGTCTTTTTAGAAACATGCCAATGGTGTGTAGCTAGCTGTATTTTTGACATTTGTGATGATAGCAACACCATGCAATGTGACAACATTACCAACAAACTGTGCTAGCTGTAAGTAAGCTAACAGTTTGGTAGAAAGGATGCTTCTAACCCTACTCTATTTGAAAAACATCACAATTCCTTTGACAAAAATTTACATTAGTAGAGATGGCAAGCCATAAATTGTGTGGGGGGGATCATCACTAGGACTACATCCTTTTATGCTCCTCTGCTAGATATTTTATCTTTTTCGGGCAATGCCGGGCACCTCATCTGGTCTATGTACATCAAGTAGAAGCGTGTGTCTGTATGTATGACTAGGCACAGCTGCATGGAAAGTCGCATGCAGATAAAACTTCTCCTACTCAACTAGACGGATGCATGGGATGGTCATTTGGTCAGGACTCGGACTTGAAGCCAGAGCATAAAAAATGTCATGGCACTTGTTGTCGGTCAGTTGGCCATTTTGTTTGTGAATATATCTGGGCTAGGGCTAGGGCTAGGGCTAGGGCTAGGTGCACATGCCTTTTTCAAGTTTGCGACAATAGCACACAAACAACGCAACATGGCAACACTGCTGGTGAACTTTGCTAGCTAAGCAAGACCTTTCCTGATGCTAACAATTGCTACTAGCCATAAGATATTAGGAAAATACTGCAGACACTGAAATGGCAGAGGGCGGTAGCATTTGAAATGGTTCAGCTTTTTTAAATTTTATTAAGTCAGCAGCCAGCCATAAAAGGGGTTTTGGAGACAATATTGGAAGGGGTGAATATGGGAGAATATTGTTGGGGGAACAACATTTGGGGTGGGGGGTCACACTTGGGGGGAGGGGGGAGGGGGAAGCCATGTCCTTATTTTCTTAGCTAGATATTTTATCCTGCAATACTTAACACCTCATCTAATACTTAACACCTCATCTAGCCTATTCTTATTAGCTGAGATACCTGCACTCTGTTGCGGGAATGGTTTCAGCCAGTGGCCTCTATGACCACAAACGGGCACAGCTATCAGAAGGGGAAAAATTGGTTGAAGCTTGCGTACAGAATATCCTGATTTTGATAGGGGGATAAATTTTTTTTAAATTATTCCATCCACGGGATCGAGCTGGTGTCCTTGACTACCAAGCAAACAGGAGGGGAAAAGGGAAGGAGGGGAAAGTGAATGATTCCATTTGAGATTGAAGTGGAAAACTTGAATACCTGATTGAGCAGATAAAAGGACAAACACACAGAATTTCCAATATAGTGAGTCGCACTCCATTGAGGGAGTGCATTCAAGCTGGTGCTCTCTAAACATGTGTCCAGTGTATATGTGGACATGTATAGCTAGACATGATAAGCACTAATTTTAAAAAATCCTCTTTTTGGGGTCAAAGTTGTCATACAGAATTTTCTGATGTTAGTCTAGTAGGGAGAAAAAATTGAATGATTCCATCCTCGACTGAAGTGGGAACCTTGAAATGGGTGGGAACCTTGAAATGGGTGGGAACCTTGAAATATAAAATGATTCCAATATTGAAATGAGGAGTTTTGAGAAGGAAGGGGGGAAAGGTGAAGAAAGTTTGTTCCAATTTGAACCAGTGACCTTGTATTCTAAAGCAAATGGGCAACACACATAACTCTCCTATTAATAAATAGCAAGATATTATTACTATTATTATTATTACTACTACAAATATTATTGTCACTTTACAATACTGATGAATTACAGATGAGGTGACAGTGATATGAGGATTAACTAGTAGCCAATAATGGCTTGAAATTACAAGGGGATGGAACATTAGAACAATTTACACATGGACATTGAAAGTAGAATGTACATGAGTTACTGGAATCAAAGTTTGCAATGAAATGATTATGAAAATATGATTATAAGATTTTAGACAATGACATGTTCAGAGGCAGAGAGTTCCAAGGTGAGGGAGCCGATTAAAGAAGAAATGTTGGCTTGATTGTGGTGGATTTAGTGTGGAGTAACTTTACGTGACCTCCCGATCTTGTGCACAATGTGAGAGAGTTATATAATTGAGGATATTAAAGTGACCTGTAGGCTCTTTTAAAGATTTAATGTCTGTCTGTCAGTATGTCCACTATGCATGGCCAAACTGAAAGCTGCACATGCGAAACTTCACCTATGAAACTAGATGCATGCTGGATGAAACTTCACCTATGAAACTAGATGCATGCTGGATGAAACTTCACCTATGACACTAGATGCATGCTGGATGAAACTTCACCTATGAACTAGATGCATGCTGGATAAAACTTCACCTATGAAACTAGATGGGTGCTGGATGAAACTTCACCTATGACACTAGATGCATGCTGGATGAAACTTCACCTATGACACTAGATGCATGCTGGATGAAACTTCACCTATGAAACTAGATGCATGCTGGCTGAAACTTCACCTATGAAACTAGATGCATGCTGGATGAAACTTCACCTATGACACTAGATGCATGCTGGATGAAACTTCACCTATGAAACTAGATGTGTGCTGGATGAAACTTCACCTATGACACTAGATGCATGCTGGATGAAACTTCACCTATGAAACTAGATGCATGCTGGATGAAACTTCACCTATGAAACTAGATGCATGCTGGATGAAACTTCACCTATGAAACTAGATGCATGCTGGATGAAACTTCACCTATGAAACTAGATGCATGCTGGATGAAACTTCACCTATGAAACTAGATGGGTGCTGGATGAAACTTCACCTATGAAACTAGATGCATGCTGGATGAAACTTCACCTATGAAACTAGATGCATGCTGGATGAAACTTCACCTATGAAACTAGATGGGTGCTGGATGAGACTTCACCTATGAAACTAGATGCATGCTGGCTGAAACTTCACCTATGAAACTAGATGGGTGCTGGATGAGACTTCACCTATGAAACTAGATGCATGCTGGCTGAAACTTCACCTATGAAACTAGATGGGTGCTGGATGAAACTTCACCTATGACACTAGATGCATGCTGGATGAAACTTCACCTATGAAACTAGATGCATGCTGGATGAAACTTCACCTATGAAACTAGATGCATGCTGGATGAAACTTCACCTATGAAACTAGATGCATGCTGGATGAAACTTCACCTATGAAACTAGATGGGTGCTGGATGAGACTTCACCTATGAAACTAGATGCATGCTGGCTGAAACTTCACCTATGAAACTAGATGGGTGCTGGATGAGACTTCACCTATGAAACTAGATGCATGCTGGCTGAAACTTCACCTATGAAACTAGATGGGTGCTGGATGAAACTTCACCTATGACACTAGATGCATGCTGGATGAAACTTCACCTATGACACTAGATGCATGCTAGATGAAACTTCACCTATGAAACTAGATGGGTGCTGGATGAAACTTCACCTATGAAACTAGATGCATGCTGGATGAAACTTCACCTATGACACTAGATGCATGCTGGATGAAACTTCACCTATGAAACTAGATGCATGCTGGATGAAACTTCACCTATGAAACTAGATGCATGCTGGATGAAACTTCACCTATGAAATAGATGGGTGCTGGATGAAACTTCACCTATGAAACTAGATGGGTGCTGGATGAAACTTCACCTATAAAACTAGATGCGTGCTGGATGAAACTTCACCTATGAAACTAGATGCATGCTGGATGAAACCTCACTGAAACTAGATGCATGCTGGATGAAACTTCACATATGAAACTAGATGGGTGCTGGATGAAACTTCACCTATGCAACTAGATGGGTGCTGGATGAAACTTCACCTATGCAACTAGATGAGTGCTGGATGTTTTTTTGTAAACATTTTGTTCGGTTTCTGACATGAAACCCCACCATTGTTCCAGCACAGTTGTCGGCCAGTGTGCCATTTTGTTTAGGAATAGGCTATAACTGTGCATATATTTTCACGTTTGCGACGATAGGAACATAATGCAATGTGACCAATAACTTGGCTAGCTATGTCATACCTCACCTAAGGCAAACAGTTCTAACAGAGATGCTTCTATTCCTACTCTTAAAAAGTTGAGATTTACAGAGGGTGGAGGGTTTTGGGGGGGTTGTAGGTAACTAGCAGTAAAAGGGGTTTGCAAGAATAACATAGGTGGTTCCACCCCCCCCTATGGGGGTGGAGATGGAAACATGTCTGGAATTCTCATAAATTGGCTATCCCGGGCAACCCCGGGTACCTCTGCTAGGACTGTGTGTCTATGTGTATGTCTGCTATGCAAGCATAGTCGCCATTCAGGGATACCCTGGACAGTCCAGGGATTTCACCGTTTTCATAATTTTGTCCAGGGTTCCAGGGAGCAACTACCTTTGTCTAGGATTTAGGGAACTTGTTGCATGCAAAAAGCACGTCTAAATGTGCCAAACCACAAGACCTATCTTGTTATTATAATGTAACCACATCATATGATCAGGTGACTTAGCCAGTCAGGTCACATGCTTTATCTGGAGGAATAGCTCTTCGAGTCTTCTGATTATGGTCGTAGAAGCTGATAGAGATCAAACGTGTTCATAGAAATTGATTAAAGTCTTTTATCACTTTCTATTATTCACTTTAAAACCTCTCAACAAATTTTCAGTCTTGCAGACGAGTGAAAGTCGTATTCAATCAGACGAGTGCAATCAATCAGACGAGTGCAAGTCGTATTAGTCTGCTCCAATCAGACGAGTGCAAGTCGTATTAGTCTGCTCCAATCAGACGAGTGCAAGTCGTATTGGTCTGCTCCAATCAGACGAGTGCAAGTCGTATTGGTCTGCTCCAATCAGACGAGTGCAAGTCGTATTGGTCTGCTCCAATCAGACGAGTGCAAGTCGTATTAGTCTGCTCCAATCAGACGAGTGCAAGTAATATTCAATCAGACGAGTGCAAGTCGTATTGGTCTGCTCCAATCAGACGAGTGCAAGTCGCATTGGTCTGGATGAGTGCAAGTCGTATTAGTCTGTTCCAATCAGACGAGTGCAAATCGTATTGGTCTGTTCCAATCAGACGAGTGCAAGTCGTATTAGTCTGCTCCAATCAGACGAGCGCAAGTCGTATTAGTCTGCTCCAATCAGACGAGTGCAAGTCGTATTAGTCTGCTCCAATCAGACGAGTGCAAGTCGTATTCAATCAGACGAGTGCAAGTCGTATTGGTCTGCTCCAATCAGACGAGTGCAAGTCGTATTGGTCTGCTCCAATCAGACGAGTGCAAGTCGCATTAGTCTGCTCCAATCAGACGAGTGCAAGTCGCATTAGTCTGCTCCAATCAGACGAGTGCAAGTCGTATTGGGCTGCTCCAATCAGACGAGTGCAAGTCGTATTCGTCTGCTCCAATCAGACGAGTGCAAGTCGTATTGGTCTGCTCCAATCAGACGAGTGCAAGTCGTATTGGTCTGCTCCAATCAGACGAGTGCAAGTCGTATTGGGCTGCTCCAATCAGACGAGTGCAAGTCGTATTGGTCTGCTCCAATCAGACGAGTGCAAGTCGTATTAGTCTGCTCCAATCAGACGAGTGCAAGTAATATTCAATCAGACGAGTGCAAGTCGTATTAGTCTGCTCCAATCAGACGAGTGCAAGTCGTATTAGTCTGCTCCAATCAGATGAGTGCAATTCATATTCAATCAGACGAGTGCAAGTCGTATTAGTCTGCTCCAATCAGACGAGTGCAAGTCGTATTAGTCTGCTCCAATCAGACGAGTGCAAGTCGTATTAGTCTGCTCCAATCAGACGAGTACAAGTCGTATTAGTCTGCTCCAATCAGACGAGTGCAAGTCGTATTAGTCTGCTCCAATCAGACGAGTGCAAGTCGTATTGGTCTGCTCCAATCAGACGAGTGTAAGTCGTATTGGTCTGCTCCAATCAGACGATTGCAAGTCGTATTAGTCTGCTCCAATCAGACGAGTGCAAGTCGTATTAGTCTGCTCCAATCAGACGAGTGCAAGTCATATTAGTATGCTCCAATCAGACGAGTGCAATTCACATTCAATCAGACGAGTGCAAGTCGTATTAGTCTGCTCCAATCAGATGAGTGCAAGTCATATTAGTCTGCTCCAATCAGACGAGTGCAATTCGCATTCAATCAGACGAGTGCAAGTCGTATTGGGATGCTCCAATCAGACGAGTGCAAGTCGTATTAGTCTGCTCCAATCAGACGAGTGCAAGTCGTATTAGTCTGCTCCAATCAGACGAGTGCAATTCGCATTCAATCAGACGAGTGCAAGTCGTATTGGGATGCTCCAATCAGACGAGTGCAAGTCGTATTAGTCTGCTCCAATCAGACGAGTGCAAGTCGTATTGGTCTGCTCCAATCAGACGAGTGCAAGTCGTATTGGTCTGCTCCAATCAGACGAGTGCAAGTCGTATTGGTCTGCTCCAATCAGACGAGTGCAAGTCGTATTAGTCTGCTCCAATCAGACGAGTGCAAGTAATATTCAATCAGACGAGTGCAAGTCGTATTGGTCTGCTCCAATCAGACGAGTGCAAGTCGCATTGGTCTGGATAAGTGCAAGTCGTATTAGTCTGTTCCAATCAGACGAGTGCAAATCGTATTGGTCTGTTCCAATCAGACGAGTGCAAGTCGTATTAGTCTGCTCCAATCAGACGAGCGCAAGTCGTATTAGTCTGCTCCAATCAGACGAGTGCAAGTCGTATTAGTCTGCTCCAATCAGACGAGTGCAAGTCGTATTCAATCAGACGAGTGCAAGTCGTATTGGTCTGCTCCAATCAGACGAGTGCAAGTCGTATTGGTCTGCTCCAATCAGACGAGTGCAAGTCGCATTGGTCTGCTCCAATCAGACGAGTGCAAGTCGCATTAGTCTGCTCCAATCAGACGAGTGCAAGTCGTATTGGGCTGCTCCAATCAGACGAGTGCAAGTCGTATTCGTCTGCTCCAATCAGACGAGTGCAAGTCGTATTGGTCTGCTCCAATCAGACGAGTGCAAGTCGTATTGGTCTGCTCCAATCAGACGAGTGCAAGTCGTATTGGGCTGCTCCAATCAGACGAGTGCAAGTCGTATTAGTCTGCTCCAATCAGACGAGTGCAAGTCGTATTGGTCTGCTCCAATCAGACGAGTGCAAGTCGTATTGGTCTGCTCCAATCAGACGAGTGCAAGTCGTATTGGTCTGCTCCAATCAGACGAGTGCAAGTCGTATTAGTCTGCTCCAATCAGACGAGTGCAAGTAATATTCAATCAGACGAGTGCAAGTCGTATTAGTCTGCTCCAATCAGACGAGTGCAAGTCGTATTAGTCTGCTCCAATCAGATGAGTGCAATTCATATTCAATCAGACGAGTGCAAGTCGTATTAGTCTGCTCCAATCAGACGAGTGCAAGTCGTATTGGTCTGCTCCAATCAGACGAGTGCAAGTCGTATTAGTCTGCTCCAATCAGACGAGTACAAGTCGTATTAGTCTGCTCCAATCAGACGAGTGCAAGTCGTATTAGTCTGCTACAATCAGACGAGTGCAAGTCGTATTGGTCTGCTCCAATCAGACGAGTGTAAGTCGTATTGGTCTGCTCCAATCAGACGATTGCAAGTCGTATTAGTCTGCTCCAATCAGACGATTGCAAGTCGTATTAGTCTGCTCCAATCAGACGAGTGCAAGTCGTATTAGTCTGCTCCAATCAGACGAGTGCAAGTCGTATTAGTCTGCTCCAATCAGACGAGTGCAAGTCATATTAGTATGCTCCAATCAGACGAGTGCAATTCACATTCAATCAGACGAGTGCAAGTCGTATTAGTCTGCTCCAATCAGATGAGTGCAAGTCATATTAGTCTGCTCCAATCAGACGAGTGCAATTCGCATTCAATCAGACGAGTGCAAGTCGTATTGGTCTGCTCCAATCAGACGAGTGCAAGTCGTATTAGTCTGCTCCAATCAGACGAGTGCAAGTCGTATTAGTCTGCTCCAATCAGCGAGTGCAAGTCGTATTGGGCTGCTCCAATCAGACGAGTGCAAGTCGTATTAGTCTGCTCCAATCAGACGAGTGCAAGTCGTATTGGGCTGCTCCAATCAGACGAGTGCAAGTCGTATTAGTCTGCTCCAATCAGACGAGTGCAAGTCGTATTGGGCTGCTCCAATCAGACGAGTGCAAGTCGTATTAGTCTGCTCCAATCAGACGAGTGCAATTCGCATTCAATCAGACGAGTGCAAGTCGTATTTGTCTGCTCCAATCAGACGAGTGCAAGACGTATTGGTCTGCTCCAATCAGACGAGTGCAAGTCGTATTAGTCTGCTCCAATCAGATGAGTGCAAGTCGTATTAGTCTGCTCCAATCAGACGAGTGCAAGTCGTATTGGTCTGCTCCAATCAGACGAGTGCAAGTCGTATTAGTCTGCTCCAATCAGACGAGTGCAAGTCGTATTGGTCTGCTCCAATCAGACGAGTGCAAGTCGTATTAGTCTGCTCCAATCAGATGAGTGCAAGTCGTATTAGTCTGCTCCAATCAGACGAGTGCAAGTCGTATTGGGCTGCTCCAATCAGACGAGTGCAAGTCGTATTCGTCTGCTCCAATCAGACGAGTGCAAGTCGTATTGGTCTGCTCCAAACAGACGAGTGCAAGTCGTATTGGTCTGCTCCAATCAGACGAGTGCAAGTCGTATTGGGCTGCTCCAATCAGACGAGTGCAAGTCGTATTAGTCTGCTCCAATCAGACGAGTGCAAGTCGTATTAGTCTGCTCCAATCAGACGAGTGCAAGTCGTATTAGTCTGCTCCAATCAGACGAGTGCAAGTCGTATTGGTCTGCTCCAATCAGACGAGTGCAAGTCGTATTGGTCTGCTCCAATCAGACGAGTGCAAGTCGTATTGGTCTGCTCCAATCAGACGAGTGCAAGTCGTATTAGTCTGCTCCAATCAGACGAGTGCAAGTAATATTCAATCAGACGAGTGCAAGTCGTATTGGTCTGCTCCAATCAGACGAGTGCAAGTCGCATTGGTCTGGATGAGTGCAAGTCGTATTAGTCTGTTCCAATCAGACGAGTGCAAATCGTATTGGTCTGTTCCAATCAGACGAGTGCAAGTCGTATTAGTCTGCTCCAATCAGACGAGCGCAAGTCGTATTAGTCTGCTCCAATCAGACGAGTGCAAGTCGTATTAGTCTGCTCCAATCAGACGAGTGCAAGTCGTATTCAATCAGACGAGTGCAAGTCGTATTGGTCTGCTCCAATCAGACGAGTGCAAGTCGTATTGGTCTGCTCCAATCAGACGAGTGCAAGTCGCATTAGTCTGCTCCAATCAGACGAGTGCAAGTCGCATTAGTCTGCTCCAATCAGACGAGTGCAAGTCGTATTGGGCTGCTCCAATCAGACGAGTGCAAGTCGTATTCGTCTGCTCCAATCAGACGAGTGCAAGTCGTATTGGTCTGCTCCAATCAGACGAGTGCAAGTCGTATTGGTCTGCTCCAATCAGATGAGTGCAAGTCGTATTAGTCTGCTCCAATCAGATGAGTGCAATTCATATTCAATCAGACGAGTGCAAGTCGTATTAGTCTGCTCCAATCAGACGAGTGCAAGTCGTATTGGTCTGCTCCAATCAGACGAGTGCATGTTGTATTAGTCTGCTCCAATCAGACGAGTACAAGTCGTATTAGTCTGCTCCAATCAGACGAGTGCAAGTCGTATTAGTCTGCTCCAATCAGACGAGTGCAAGTCGTATTAGTCTGCTCCAATCAGACGAGTGCAAGTCGTATTGGTCTGCTCCAATCAGACGAGTGTAAGTCGTATTGGTCTGCTCCAATCAGACGATTGCAAGTCGTATTAGTCTGCTCCAATCAGACGAGTGCAAGTCGTATTAGTCTGCTCCAATCAGACGAGTGCAAGTCATATTAGTATGCTCCAATCAGACGAGTGCAATTCACATTCAATCAGACGAGTGCAAGTCGTATTAGTCTGCTCCAATCAGATGAGTGCAAGTCATATTAGTCTGCTCCAATCAGACGAGTGCAATTCGCATTCAATCAGACGAGTGCAAGTCGTATTGGGCTGCTCCAATCAGACGAGTGCAAGTCGTATTAGTCTGCTCCAATCAGACGAGTGCAAGTCGTATTAGTCTGCTCCAATCAGACGAGTGCAAGTCGTATTAGTCTGCTCCAATCAGACGAGTGCAAGTCGTATTGGTCTGCTCCAATCAGACGAGTGCAAGTCGTATTGGTCTGCTCCAATCAGACGAGTGCAAGTCGTATTGGTCTGCTCCAATCAGACGAGTGCAAGTCGTATTAGTCTGCTCCAATCAGACGAGTGCAAGTAATATTCAATCAGACGAGTGCAAGTCGTATTGGTCTGCTCCAATCAGACGAGTGCAAGTCGCATTGGTCTGGATGAGTGCAAGTCGTATTAGTCTGCTCCAATCAGACGAGTGCAAGTCATATTAGTCTGCTCCAATCAGACGAGTGCAAGTCATATTAGTATGCTCCAATCAGACGAGTGCAATTCACATTCAATCAGACGAGTGCAAGTCGTATTAGTCTGCTCCAATCAGATGAGTGCAAGTCATATTAGTCTGCTCCAATCAGACGAGTGCAATTCGCATTCAATCAGACGAGTGCAAGTCGTATTGGGCTGCTCCAATCAGACGAGTGCAAGTCGTATTAGTCTGCTCCAATCAGACGAGTGCAAGTCGTATTGGGCTGCTCCAATCAGACGAGTGCAAGTCGTATTAGTCTGCTCCAATCAGACGAGTGCAAGTCGTATTGGGCTGCTCCAATCAGACGAGTGCAAGTCGTATTAGTCTGCTCCAATCAGACGAGTGCAATTCGCATTCAATCAGACGAGTGCAAGTCGTATTTGTCTGCTCCAATCAGACGAGTGCAAGACGTATTGGTCTGCTCCAATCAGACGAGTGCAAGTCGTATTAGTCTGCTCCAATCAGATGAGTGCAAGTCGTATTAGTCTGCTCCAATCAGACGAGTGCAAGTCGTATTGGTCTGCTCCAATCAGACGAGTGCAAGTCGTATTAGTCTGCTCCAATCAGACGAGTGCAAGTCGTATTGGTCTGCTCCAATCAGACGAGTGCAAGTCGTATTAGTCTGCTCCAATCAGATGAGTGCAAGTCGTATTAGTCTGCTCCAATCAGACGAGTGCAAGTCGTATTGGGCTGCTCCAATCAGACGAGTGCAAGTCGTATTCGTCTGCTCCAATCAGACGAGTGCAAGTCGTATTGGTCTGCTCCAAACAGACGAGTGAAAGTCGTATTGGTATGCTCCAATCAGACGAGTGCAAGTCGTATTGGGCTGCTCCAATCAGACGAGTGCAAGTCGTATTAGTCTGCTCCAATCAGACGAGTGCAAGTCGTATTAGTCTGCTCCAATCAGACGAGTGCAAGTCGTATTAGTCTGCTCCAATCAGACGAGTGCAAGTCGTATTAGTCTGCTCCAATCAGACGAGTGCAAGTCGTATTGGTCTGCTCCAATCAGACGAGTGCAAGTCGTATTGGTCTGCTCCAATCAGACGAGTGCAAGTCGTATTGGTCTGCTCCAATCAGACGAGTGCAAGTCGTATTAGTCTGCTCCAATCAGACGAGTGCAAGTAATATTCAATCAGACGAGTGCAAGTCGTATTGGTCTGCTCCAATCAGACGAGTGCAAGTCGCATTGGTCTGTTCCAATCAGACGAGTGCAAGTCGCATTGGTCTGCTCCAATCAGACGAGTGCAAGTCGCATTAGTCTGCTCCAATCAGACGAGTGCAAGTCGTATTGGGCTGCTCCAATCAGACGAGTGCAAGTCGTATTCGTCTGCTCCAATCAGACGAGTGCAAGTCGTATTGGTCTGCTCCAATCAGACGAGTGCAAGTCGTATTGGTCTGCTCCAATCAGACGAGTGCAAGTCGTATTGGGCTGCTCCAATCAGACGAGTGCAAATCGTATTGGTCTGTTCCAATCAGACGAGTGCAAGTCGTATTAGTCTGCTCCAATCAGACGAGCGCAAGTCGTATTGGTCTGCTCCAATCAGACGAGTGCAAGTCGCATTGGTCTGCTCCAATCAGACGAGTGCAAGTCGCATTGGTCTGCTCCAATCAGACGAGTGCAAGTCGCATTAGTCTGCTCCAATCAGACGAGTGCAAGTCGTATTGGGCTGCTCCAATCAGACGAGTGCAAGTCGTATTCGTCTGCTCCAATCAGACGAGTGCAAGTCGTATTGGTCTGCTCCAATCAGACGAGTGCAAGTCGTATTGGGCTGCTCCAATCAGACGAGTGCAAGTCGTATTAGTCTGCTCCAATCAGACGAGTGCAAGTCGTATTGGGCTGCTCCAATCAGACGAGTGCAAGTCGTATTAGTCTGCTCCAATCAGACGAGTGCAATTCGCATTCAATCAGACGAGTGCAAGTCGTATTTGTCTGCTCCAATCAGACGAGTGCAAGACGTATTGGTCTGCTCCAATCA
This sequence comes from Cladorhizidae sp. MBARI D1340-BT2, assembly GCA_028752905.1. Lineage (NCBI taxonomy): Eukaryota > Metazoa > Porifera > Demospongiae > Poecilosclerida > Cladorhizidae > Cladorhizidae sp. MBARI D1340-BT2. The sequence continues at coordinate 1,643,964 of JAQNBH010000005.1, forward strand.
GACGAGTGCAAGTCGTATTAGTCTGCTCCAATCAGATGAGTGCAAGTCGTATTAGTCTGCTCCAATCAGACGAGTGCAAGTCGTATTGGTCTGCTCCAATCAGACGAGTGCAAGTCGTATTAGTCTGCTCCAATCAGACGAGTGCAAGTCGTATTGGTCTGCTCCAATCAGACGAGTGCAAGTCGTATTAGTCTGCTCCAATCAGATGAGTGCAAGTCGTATTAGTCTGCTCCAATCAGACGAGTGCAAGTCGTATTGGGCTGCTCCAATCAGACGAGTGCAAGTCGTATTCGTCTGCTCCAATCAGACGAGTGCAAGTCGTATTGGTCTGCTCCAAACAGACGAGTGAAAGTCGTATTGGTATGCTCCAATCAGACGAGTGCAAGTCGTATTGGGCTGCTCCAATCAGACGAGTGCAAGTCGTATTAGTCTGCTCCAATCAGACGAGTGCAAGTCGTATTAGTCTGCTCCAATCAGACGAGTGCAAGTCGTATTAGTCTGCTCCAATCAGACGAGTGCAAGTCGTATTAGTCTGCTCCAATCAGACGAGTGCAAGTCGTATTGGTCTGCTCCAATCAGACGAGTGCAAGTCGTATTGGTCTGCTCCAATCAGACGAGTGCAAGTCGTATTGGTCTGCTCCAATCAGACGAGTGCAAGTCGTATTAGTCTGCTCCAATCAGACGAGTGCAAGTAATATTCAATCAGACGAGTGCAAGTCGTATTGGTCTGCTCCAATCAGACGAGTGCAAGTCGCATTGGTCTGTTCCAATCAGACGAGTGCAAGTCGCATTGGTCTGCTCCAATCAGACGAGTGCAAGTCGCATTAGTCTGCTCCAATCAGACGAGTGCAAGTCGTATTGGGCTGCTCCAATCAGACGAGTGCAAGTCGTATTCGTCTGCTCCAATCAGACGAGTGCAAGTCGTATTGGTCTGCTCCAATCAGACGAGTGCAAGTCGTATTGGTCTGCTCCAATCAGACGAGTGCAAGTCGTATTGGGCTGCTCCAATCAGACGAGTGCAAATCGTATTGGTCTGTTCCAATCAGACGAGTGCAAGTCGTATTAGTCTGCTCCAATCAGACGAGCGCAAGTCGTATTGGTCTGCTCCAATCAGACGAGTGCAAGTCGCATTGGTCTGCTCCAATCAGACGAGTGCAAGTCGCATTGGTCTGCTCCAATCAGACGAGTGCAAGTCGCATTAGTCTGCTCCAATCAGACGAGTGCAAGTCGTATTGGGCTGCTCCAATCAGACGAGTGCAAGTCGTATTCGTCTGCTCCAATCAGACGAGTGCAAGTCGTATTGGTCTGCTCCAATCAGACGAGTGCAAGTCGTATTGGTCTGCTCCAATCAGACGAGTGCAAGTCGTATTGGGCTGCTCCAATCAGACGAGTGCAAGTCGTATTAGTCTGCTCCAATCCGATGAGTGCAAGTCGTATTGGTCTGCTCCAATCAGACGAGTGCAAGTCGTATTAGTCTGCTCCAATCAGACGAGTGCAAGTAATATTCAATCAGACGAGTGCAAGTCGTATTAGTCTGCTCCAATCAGACGAGTGCAAGTCGTATTGGTCTGCTCCAATCAGACGAGTGTAAGTCGTATTGGTCTGCTCCAATCAGACGATTGCAAGTCGTATTAGTCTGCTCCAATCAGACGAGTGCAAGTCGTATTAGTCTGCTCCAATCAGACGAGTGCAAGTCGTATTAGTCTGCTCCAATCAGACGAGTGCAAGTCATATTAGTATGCTCCAATCAGACGAGTGCAATTCACATTCAATCAGACGAGTGCAAGTCGTATTAGTCTGCTCCAATCAGACGAGTGCAAGTCGTATTAGTCTGCTCCAATCAGATGAGTGCAAGTCGTATTGGTCTGCTCCAATCAGACGAGTGCAAGTCGTATTAGTCTGCTCCAATCAGACGAGTGCAAGTCGTATTGGGCTGCTCCAATCAGACGAGTGCAAGTCGTATTGGTCTGCTCCAATCAGACGAGTGCAAGTCGTATTAGTCTGCTCCAATCAGACGAGTGCAAGTCGTATTAGCCTGCTCCAATCAGATGAGTGCAATTCACATTCAATCAGACGAGTGCAAGTCGTATTAGTCTGCTCCAATCAGACGAGTGCAAGTCGTATTGGTCTGCTCCAATCAGACGAGTGCAAGACGTATTGGTCTGCTCCAATCAGACGAGTGCAAGCCGTATTAGTCTGCTCCAATCAGACGAGTGCAAGTCGTATTAGTCTGCTCCAATCAGATGAGTGAAAGTCGTATTAGTCTGCTCCAATCAGACGAGTGCAAGTCGTATTAGTCTGCTCCAATCAGACGAGTGCAAGTCGTATTAGTCTGCTCCAATCAGACGAGTGCAAGTCGTATTCAATCAGATGAGTGCAAGTCGTATTAGTCTGCTCCAATCAGACGAGTGCAAGTCGTATTGGTCTGCTCCAATCAGACGAGTGCAAGTCGTATTAGTCTGCTCCAATCAGACGAGTGCAATTCGCATTCAATCAGACGAGTGCAAGTCGTATTTGTCTGCTCCAATCAGACGAGTGCAAGTCGTATTAGTCTGCTCCAATCAGATGAGTGCAAGTCGTATTGGTCTGCTCCAATCAGACGAGTGCAAGTCGTATTAGTCTGCTCCAATCAGACGAGTGCAAGTAATATTCAATCAGATGAGTGCAAGTCGTATTGGTCTGCACCAATCAGACGAGTGCAAGTCGTATTGGTCTGCTCCAATCAGACGAGTGCAAGTCGTATTGGTCTGCTCCAATCAGACGAGTGCAAGTCATATTAGTCTGCTCCAATCAGACGAGTGCAAGTCGTATTGGGCTGCTCCAATCAGACGAGTGCAAGTCGTATTGGGCTGCTCCAATCAGACGAGTGCAAGTCGTATTGGTCTGCTCCAATCAGACGAGTGCAAGTCGTATTGGTCTGCTCCAATCAGACCAGTGCAAGTCATATTCAATCGGACGAGTGCAAGTCGTATTAGTCTGCTCCAATCAGATGAGTGCAATTCATATTCAATCAGACGAGTGCAAGTCGTATTAGTCTGCTCCAATCAGACGAGTGCAAGTCGTATTGGTCTGCTCCAATCAGACGAGTGCAAGTCGTATTAGTCTGCTCCAATCAGACGAGTGCAAGTCGTATTGGTCTGCTCCAATCAGACGAGTGTAAGTCGTTTTGGTCTGCTCCAATCAGACGAGTGCAAGTCGTATTAGTCTGCTCCAATCAGACGAGTGCAAGTCGTATTAGTCTGCTCCAATCAGATGAGTGCAAGTCGTATTGGTCTGCTCCAATCAGACGAGTGCAAGTCGTATTAGTCTGCTCCAATCAGACGAGTGCAAGTCGTATTGGGCTGCTCCAATCAGACGAGTGCAAGTCGTATTGGTCTGCTCCAATCAGACGAGTGCAAGTCGTATTAGTCTGCTCCAATCAGACGAGTGCAAGTCGTATTAGCCTGCTCCAATCAGATGAGTGCAATTCACATTCAATCAGACGAGTGCAAGTCGTATTAGTCTGCTCCAATCAGATGAGTGCAAGTCGCATTCAATCAGACGAGTGCAAGTCGTATTGGTCTGCTCCAATCAGACGAGTGCAAGACGTATTGGTCTGCTCCAATCAGACGAGTGCAAAGCCGTATTAGTCTGCTCCAATCAGACGAGTGCAAGTCGTATTAGTCTGCTCCAATCAGATGAGTGCAAGTCGTATTAGTCTGCTCCAATCAGACGAGTGCAAGTCGTATTAGTCTGCTCCAATCAGACGAGTGCAAGTCGTATTAGTCTGCTCCAATCAGACGAGTGCAAGTCGTATTCAATCAGATGAGTGCAAGTCGTATTAGTCTGCTCCAATCAGACGAGTGCAAGTCGTATTGGTCTGCTCCAATCAGACGAGTGCAAGTCGTATTAGTCTGCTCCAATCAGACGAGTGCAATTCGCATTCAATCAGACGAGTGCAAGTCGTATTTGTCTGCTCCAATCAGACGAGTGCAAGTCGTATTAGTCTGCTCCAATCAGATGAGTGCAAGTCGTATTGGTCTGCTCCAATCAGACGAGTGCAAGTCGTATTAGTCTGCTCCAATCAGACGAGTGCAAGTAATATTCAATCAGATGAGTGCAAGTCGTATTGGTCTGCACCAATCAGACGAGTGCAAGTCGTATTGGTCTGCTCCAATCAGACGAGTGCAAGTCGTATTGGTCTGCTCCAATCAGACGAGTGCAAGTCATATTAGTCTGCTCCAATCAGACGAGTGCAAGTCGTATTGGGCTGCTCCAATCAGACGAGTGCAAGTCGTATTGGGCTGCTCCAATCAGACGAGTGCAAGTCGTATTGGTCTGCTCCAATCAGACGAGTGCAAGTCGTATTGGTCTGCTCCAATCAGACGAGTGCAAGTCGTATGAGTCTGCTCCAATCAGATGAGTGCAAGTAATATTCAATCAGACGAGTGCAAGTCGTATTGGTCTGCTCCAATCAGACGAGTGCAAGTCGTATTAGTCTGCTCCAATCAGACGAGTGCAATTCGCATTCAATCAGACGAGTGCAAGTCGTATTTGTCTGCTCCAATCAGACGAGTGCAAGTCGTATTAGTCTGCTCCAATCAGACGAGTGCAAGTAATATTCAATCAGATGAGTGCAAGTCGTATTGGTCTGCACCAATCAGACGAGTGCAAGTCGTATTGGTCTGCTCCAATCAGACGAGTGCAAGTCGTATTGGTCTGCTCCAATCAGACGAGTGCAAGTCGTATTGGGCTGCTCCAATCAGACGAGTGCAAGTCATATTGGTCTGCTCCAATCAGACGAGTGCAAGTCGTATTGGTCTGCTCCAATCAGACGAGTGCAAGTCGTATTAGTCTGCTCCAATCAGACGAGTGCAAGTCGTATTGGTCTGCTCCAATCAGACGAGTGCAAGTCGTATTAGTCTGCTCCAATCAGACGAGTGCAAGTCGTATTGGTCTGCTCCAATCAGACGAGTGCAAGTCGTATTAGTCTGCTCCAATCAGACGAGTGCAATTCGCATTCAATCAGACGAGTGCAAGTCGTATTTGTCTGCTCCAATCAGACGAGTGCAAGTCGTATTAGTCTGCTCCAATCAGACGAGTGCAAGTAATATTCAATCAGATGAGTGCAAGTCGTATTGGTCTGCACCAATCAGACGAGTGCAAGTCGTATTGGTCTGCTCCAATCAGACGAGTGCAAGTCGTATTGGTCTGCTCCAATCAGACGAGTGCAAGTCGTATTGGGCTGCTCCAATCAGACGAGTGCAAGTCATATTGGTCTGCTCCAATCAGACGAGTGCAAGTCGTATTGGTCTGCTCCAATCAGACGAGTGCAAGTCGTATTAGTCTGCTCCAATCAGACGAGTGCAAGTCGTATTGGTCTGCTCCAATCAGACGAGTGCAAGTCGTATTAGTCTGCTCCAATCAGACGAGTGCAAGTCGTATTGGTCTGCTCCAATCAGACGAGTGCAAGTCGTATTAGTCTGCTCCAATCAGACGAGTGCAAGTCGTATTGGGCTGCTCCAATCAGACGAGTGCAAGTCGTATTAGTCTGCTCCAATCAGACGAGTACAAGTCGTATTAGTCTGCTCCAATCAGACGAGTGCAAGTCGTATTAGTCTGCTCCAATCAGACGAGTGCAAGTCGTATTAGTCTGCTCCAATCAGATGAGTGCAAGTCGCATTAGTCTGCTCCAATCAGACGAGTGCAAGTCGTATTAGTCTGCTCCAATCAAACGAGTGCAAGTCGTATTAGTCTGCTCCAATCAAACGAGTGCAAGTCGTATTAGTCTGCTCCAATCAGACGAGTGCAAGCCGTATTAGTCTGCTCCAATCAGACGAGTGCAAGTCGTATTAGTCTGCTCCAATCAGATGAGTGCAAGTCGTATTAGTCTGCTCCAATCAGACGAGTGCAAGTCATATTCAATCAGATGAGTGCAAGTCGTATTAGTCTGCTCCAATCAGACGAGTGCAAGTCGTATTGGTCTGCTCCAATCAGACGAGTGCAAGTCGTATTAGTCTGCTCCAATCAGACGAGTGCAATTCGCATTCAATCAGACGAGTGCAAGTCGTATTTGTCTGCTCCAATCAGACGAGTGCAAGTCGTATTAGTCTGCTCCAATCAGATGAGTGCAAGTCGTATTGGTCTGCTCCAATCAGACGAGTGCAAGTCGTATTAGTCTGCTCCAATCAGACGAGTGCAAGTAATATTCAATCAGATGAGTGCAAGTCGTATTGGTCTGCACCAATCAGACGAGTGCAAGTCGTATTGGTCTGCTCCAATCAGACGAGTGCAAGTCGTATTGGTCTGCTCCAATCAGACGAGTGCAAGTCATATTAGTCTGCTCCAATCAGACGAGTGCAAGTCGTATTGGGCTGCTCCAATCAGACGAGTGCAAGTCGTATTGGGCTGCTCCAATCAGACGAGTGCAAGTCGTATTGGTCTGCTCCAATCAGACGAGTGCAAGTCGTATTGGTCTGCTCCAATCAGACCAGTGCAAGTCATATTCAATCGGACGAGTGCAAGTCGTATTAGTCTGCTCCAATCAGATGAGTGCAATTCATATTCAATCAGACGAGTGCAAGTCGTATTAGTCTGCTCCAATCAGACGAGTGCAAGTCGTATTGGTCTGCTCCAATCAGACGAGTGCAAGTCGTATTAGTCTGCTCCAATCAGACGAGTGCAAGTCGTATTGGTCTGCTCCAATCAGACGAGTGTAAGTCGTTTTGGTCTGCTCCAATCAGACGAGTGCAAGTCGTATTAGTCTGCTCCAATCAGACGAGTGCAAGTCGTATTAGTCTGCTCCAATCAGATGAGTGCAAGTCGTATTGGTCTGCTCCAATCAGACGAGTGCAAGTCGTATTAGTCTGCTCCAATCAGACGAGTGCAAGTCGTATTGGGCTGCTCCAATCAGACGAGTGCAAGTCGTATTGGTCTGCTCCAATCAGACGAGTGCAAGTCGTATTAGTCTGCTCCAATCAGACGAGTGCAAGTCGTATTAGCCTGCTCCAATCAGATGAGTGCAATTCACATTCAATCAGACGAGTGCAAGTCGTATTGGTCTGCTCCAATCAGACGAGTGCAAGACGTATTGGTCTGCTCCAATCAGACGAGTGCAAAGCCGTATTAGTCTGCTCCAATCAGACGAGTGCAAGTCGTATTAGTCTGCTCCAATCAGATGAGTGCAAGTCGTATTAGTCTGCTCCAATCAGACGAGTGCAAGTCGTATTAGTCTGCTCCAATCAGACGAGTGCAAGTCGTATTCAATCAGATGAGTGCAAGTCGTATTAGTCTGCTCCAATCAGACGAGTGCAAGTCGTATTGGTCTGCTCCAATCAGACGAGTGCAAGTCGTATTAGTCTGCTCCAATCAGACGAGTGCAATTCGCATTCAATCAGACGAGTGCAAGTCGTATTTGTCTGCTCCAATCAGACGAGTGCAAGTCGTATTAGTCTGCTCCAATCAGATGAGTGCAAGTCGTATTGGTCTGCTCCAATCAGACGAGTGCAAGTCGTATTAGTCTGCTCCAATCAGACGAGTGCAAGTAATATTCAATCAGATGAGTGCAAGTCGTATTGGTCTGCACCAATCAGACGAGTGCAAGTCGTATTGGTCTGCTCCAATCAGACGAGTGCAAGTCGTATTAGTCTGCTCCAATCAGACGAGTGCAAGTAATATTCAATCAGACGAGTGCAAGTCGTATTAGTCTGCTCCAATCAGATGAGTGCAAGTCGTATTGGTCTGCACCAATCAGACGAGTGCAAGTCGTATTGGTCTGCTCCAATCAGACGAGTGCAAGTCGTATTGGTCTGCTCCAATCAGACGAGTGCAAGTCATATTAGTCTGCTCCAATCAGACGAGTGCAAGTCGTATTGGGCTGCTCCAATCAGACGAGTGCAAGTCGTATTGGTCTGCTCCAATCAGACGAGTGCAAGTCGTATTGGTCTGCTCCAATCAGACGAGTGCAAGTCGTATGAGTCTGCTCCAATCAGATGAGTGCAAGTAATATTCAATCAGACGAGTGCAAGTCGTATTGGTCTGCTCCAATCAGACGAGTGCAAGTCGTATTAGTCTGCTCCAATCAGACCAGTGCAAGTCGTATTAGTCTGCTCCAATCAGACGAGTGCAAGTCGTATTAGTCTGCTCCAATCAGACGAGTGCAATTCGCATTCAATCAGACGAGTGCAAGTCGTATTTGTCTGCTCCAATCAGACGAGTGCAAGTCGTATTAGTCTGCTCCAATCAGACGAGTGCAAGTAATATTCAATCAGATGAGTGCAAGTCGTATTGGTCTGCACCAATCAGACGAGTGCAAGTCGTATTGGTCTGCTCCAATCAGACGAGTGCAAGTCGTATTGGTCTGCTCCAATCAGACGAGTGCAAGTCGTATTGGGCTGCTCCAATCAGACGAGTGCAAGTCATATTGGTCTGCTCCAATCAGACGAGTGCAAGTCGTATTGGTCTGCTCCAATCAGACGAGTGCAAGTCGTATTAGTCTGCTCCAATCAGACGAGTGCAAGTCGTATTGGTCTGCTCCAATCAGACGAGTGCAAGTCGTATTAGTCTGCTCCAATCAGACGAGTGCAAGTCGTATTGGTCTGCTCCAATCAGACGAGTGCAAGTCGTATTAGTCTGCTCCAATCAGACGAGTGCAAGTCGTATTGGGCTGCTCCAATCAGACGAGTGCAAGTCGTATTAGTCTGCTCCAATCAGACGAGTACAAGTCGTATTAGTCTGCTCCAATCAGACGAGTGCAAGTCGTATTAGTCTGCTCCAATCAGACGAGTGCAAGTCGTATTAGTCTGCTCCAATCAGATGAGTGCAAGTCGCATTAGTCTGCTCCAATCAGACGAGTGCAAGTCGTATTAGTCTGCTCCAATCAAACGAGTGCAAGTCGTATTAGTCTGCTCCAATCAAACGAGTGCAAGTCGTATTGGTATGCTCCAATCAGACGAGTGCAAGTCGTATTAGTCTGCTCCAATCAGACGAGTGCAATTCGCATTCAATCAGACGAGTGCAAGTCGTATTTGTCTGCTCCAATCAGACGAGTGCAAGTCGTATTAGTCTGCTCCAATCAGACGAGTGCAAGTAATATTCAATCAGATGAGTGCAAGTCGTATTGGTCTGCACCAATCAGACGAGTGCAAGTCGTATTGGTCTGCTCCAATCAGACGAGTGCAAGTCGTATTGGTATGCTCCAATCAGACGAGTACAAGTCGTATTAGTCTGCTCCAATCAGACGAGTGCAAGTCGTATTGGTCTGCTCCAATCAGACGAGTGCAAGTCGTATTGGGCTGCTCCAATCAGACGAGTGCAAGTCGTATTGGTCTGCTCCAATCAGACGAGTGCAAGTCGTATTGGTCTGCTCCAATCAGACGAGTGCAAGTCGTATTGGTCTGCTCCAATCAGACGAGTGCAAGTCGTATTGGCTGCTCCAATCAGACGAGTGCAAGTCGTATTGGGCTGCTCCAATCAGACGAGTGCAAGTCGTATTAGTCTGCTCCAATCAGACGAGTGCAATTCGCATTCAATCAGACGAGTGCAAGTCGTATTTGTCTGCTCCAATCAGACGAGTGCAAGACGTATTGGTCTGCTCCAATCAGACGAGTGCAAGTCGTATTAGTCTGCTCCAATCAGATGAGTGCAAGTCGTATTAGTCTGCTCCAATCAGACGAGTGCAAGTCGTATTGGTCTGCTCCAATCAGACGAGTGCAAGTCGTATTAGTCTGCTCCAATCAGACGAGTGCAAGTCATATTAGTCTGCTCCAATCAGACAAGTGCAAGTCGTATTGGTCTGCTCCAATCAGACGAGTGCAAATCGTATTGGTCTGTTCCAATCAGACGAGTGCAAATCGTATTAGTCTGCTCCAATCAGACGAGCGCAAGTCGTATTAGTCTGCTCCAATCAGACGAGTGCAAGTCGTATTGGTCTGCTCCAATCAGACGAGTGCAAATCGTATTGGTCTGTTCCAATCAGACGAGTGCAAGTCTTATTGGTCTGCTCCAATCAGACATCTGTCTTCATAAAAGTTTATCACACCTGAAGTTGTCAAGGAGAGGGATGATTTATTGTGAGCAAAGCAAACAAGTTAAGGATGAAGAGCTTGACACATCTAAAAGGCTACTTTGACTTGAACTTGAGGATGAAGTTTCTAGAACATGTTGAATGATCACTTAAACTTGAGGATGAAGTTGCTGCAACATGTTGAATGATCACTCGAACTTGAGGATGAAGTTGCTGCAACATGTTGAATGATCACTTGAATTGAGGATGAAGTTGCTGGAACATGTTGAATGATCAATTGAACTTGAGGATGAAGTTTCTGCAACATGTTGAATGATCACTCGAACTTGAGGATGAAGTTTCTGGAACATGTTGAATGATCACTTGAACTTGAGGATGAAGTTGCTGCAACATGTTGAATGATCATTTGAACTTGAGGATGAAGTTGCTGGAACATGTTGAATGATCACTCGAACTTGAGGATGAAGTTGCTGGAACATGTTGAATGATCACTCGAACTTGAGGATGAAGTTGCTGGAACATGTTGAATGATAACTTGAACTTGAGGATGAAGTTGCTGGAACATGTTGAATGATCACTCGAACTTGAGGATGAATTTGCTGGAACATGTTGAATGATCACTTGGACTTGAGGATGAAGTTGCTGGAACATGTTGAATGATCACTCGAACTTGAGGATGAAGTTGCTGGAACATGTTGAATGATCACTCAAACTTGAGGATGAAGTTGCTAGAACATGTTGAATGATAACTTGAACTTGAGGATGAAGTTGCTGGAACATGTTGAATGATCACTTGAACTTGAGGATGAAGTTGCTGGAACATGTTGAATGATAACTTGGACTTGAGGATGAAGTTGCTGGAACATGTTGAACAAGTCTTTCCCTCGTGTTTGTGCTTTTTATGGAACCAGTTGTCACTTGATGAGTTTCCTTTTGAAGATAAAACCTTCAAAAGATAGCATTTCTTGACCCTCAAAATCACATAATGTCAACTGTCAGCGGAATAATTGCTCTTGCCACTATTCATGCTATGGTCCTGATTTATATACCAAAATGTAGCCAGCTTTGATGATGATATTTTTGTTTTGCTGCATAAGTTTTTCTTTTGGAACTGCAGGTTGTAATGTGAAGTGAAATCGCCCCCTGAAAACTCCCTCAACAGCTATTGACCAGCATCAATTCTTGAGTGGCTATAGATGTAACTGATAGCAATACCAACACATTGGTGGAAGTAATTATTTAATACATGTTTTACAAGTAGACTTAAGGGGGGACTATACCTGAAACTGGGGGGGAAAACGTCTGTTGATTTAGACATGCCCATAACTTTTTTAATAATTACACTGTCCAAATAATATTATGCCCATATTGTTCCTTGATCTATGTGCTTTCCAATGATATAAAAGATTAGTCTATAGGCATATTTTCTCAGAAGATACATGCAGAAATATCAAGACATTCCCCCCAAAATAAACACTTTTGCCCTAACACTTCCCCCTCACCCATACTTACAAACCAAAAGCTGTAAATTGGTCTGTGGTTTGCCTAAGCTAATAGCTATTATATGAGCGAGACAAAAATGCAATAACTAAACTGGGGGGAGTGGCGCATCCTGCGATCTTAACGATAAATCTGCAAAGGTCACCTCTTCTAATCACCATAACTTGACAACCCATCAAGTAAAAAAAAAAATGTCTCCAACATATAATAGTTAAGCAAACCACAGACCAATTTACAGCTTTTGGTTTGTAAGTATGGGTGAGGGGGAAGTGTTGGGGCAGAAGTGTTTAGTTTTTTGGAATGCCTTGATATTTCTGCATGTATCTTCTGAGAAAATATGCCTATAGACTAATCTTTTATATCATTGGAAAGCACATAGATCAAGGAACAATATGGGCATAATATTATATGGACAGAGTAATTATTAAAAAAGTTATGGGCAGTCTAAATCAACAGACGTTTTCCCCCCAGTTTCAGGTATATTCCCCCCTTAATTAAAATGGCTGGTCCAAATTACAAAACCTTGTGTGGTTATGACTTTGGAGCTCCATAGATTCTGCACCCTTCACTGAATGATATATATGTGTGTGTGTGTGTGCTCTCTTTTGATATTAAAACTGTTGCATACATAAAACTCGGCCAAAGTTACATTAGCCAAAGTGGAGTACCTCCTGCCTGAACTGGCTGTAGTTGGTTCCTATTGGAAAGTGCAAGAGTTGAAATTGTTTTCTGTGGCTAGAGGAAGCTACTCTACAGAATGGGTGTGTTCATTAGGCGCTAAAGCGACTTAGTAGGCAAGAGCAGGTACTGAAAAATCATGGCAAGAAGATTGTTTTTCAGCATTATGAATGGCACAGAAGTCATCATCATCGAAAGGCACAACACTTGTCTTGGTAAGTGTCAGCAGTCATTATGATATACATGTGCATGCATTTTACTCACTCATGATGGCAGGACACAAATAACACAATATGCCAACACCAACAAACTACATACACGAATAGCCATGGCAACACCAGCAAACTACATACAAGAGTAGCCATGGCAACATCAGCAAACTACATACACGAATAGCCATGGCAACACCAGCAAACTACATACAAGAGTGGCCACCACCAGCAAACTACATACGCGAGTAGCCATGGAAACACCAGCAAACTACATACACAAGTAGCCATGGCAACACCAACAAACTACATACACGAGTAGCCATGGCAACATCAGAAAACTACATATACGAGTAGCCATGGCAACACCAACAAACTACATACATGAGTAGCCATGGCAACACCAATGAACTACATGAGCAGCTATAAAAGGGGTTTGGGAGAGTAATGTTTGTGGGTAAACACGGGGGGGGGGAAGAGGGACCACATGTTTAGCGAAGCAAGCCCTCAGTGGGGAGTTGGATTGCTGTGTATAGCATATGTATGTTTACCACCTGTCAAAAATGTGAACGGGTCATCCGTCTTAAATATACGTAAATCTGGAATGGTTGTCATAGTGACGAGATCAATAAAGAGTAAACACAGTTAGGTGTGAGGTTGCACTTTAGACTGAGGACTGCATCAGCTAGGTGTTAGAGGATAAGAAGAGATGTCGGGTAGTTAGGGATGAGAGGTGTATCATGTGTGGAGCAGGGGAAGATGTGGGACATTTCTTGGTAATGTATGAGGAATTTGAGAGGGGTCACCTGGTGAGGTGTGCAGAATTGTAGGGGCTGGACAGTGGCTAGATGAATATAGAAGAGTTGCTAAGGATGGGAAGGTGGCATTGGTGGTAGGAAAGTGTGTGGAGGGAGTATGTGATGCAGTGATGGAGGAAGTGGGCTGGTGCCTAAATCACTGCTCATTGGGGAGTCCAGCTACTGGGTGCTTGTCCTGCTTTATGGTCAACCAAGCTACTTGGTGCATGGGCCCTTCTTCATGGAAGCTCAGCTGTGGGTGTCTCGACTCCACTTTATGGGGAGCCAAACTAAATAGGTCATTTAGGTCCTTTTGGAAGTTTTCCGGCATCCTGTAATCATCTCTTGTCTGGTATCTTTATGGTTGGATTTTGCATTTTGGTGTGTGATCAAATATTCACTTCACTTCTCTTCTTTTTTCTTTCCAGGAAATGCCAGCTACTCCTGCTAGAGCTGGTGTTGGTACCCAGAAAGACCAACATACCTCTTTTCCCCCGGGGCAGCGCCAGGTATTATAGAGATCTCATGAGGCAATCCAAACAAAGTTTTGTGCCATGTTTAAGGAAGGCTTCAAGCAATAAAAATTTTTTTTTTTTTTGGCATTTCGGAATGGGGGGGGGGGGGGGGGGAAGGGAGGGGGCATGGCTCATTTTAGGTCACTTTGGCCCTTTATGCAGCATTTTGGCCACCTTGTCAGTTTCATTTCCCTTATTTTTCTACCAGAGCACACCAGACACCGGCAGAAGTTATCAGGTACCTTTATGCAAGTTTTCTTTGTTTTTAATGGGGAAAATTAGTTTTAAGCTTTTTGGAAGTTTTGTGGGCACTTTTGCCACCCTGAAGTAGGATTCTCCTCATATCAGCCTTTATGATTGGATTTTAAATTTTGGAATGTAACTGTGATCAATACTTATCACTTCTCTGTATTTTGCCTGGTGGATAACAACCAGTAACCCTCTAGTATATAAGGGTCGGCTATCCCACTAACTCTACGACTGGAATGAAGAGATTGGAAAAGGTGACATATTTGTTTCATTTTTCAATATTTATGGTAGGTCAATTTGCTGCAAGCTCAAGGAGAAATGAGGGCTTGTGGTTTTGATATGAACAAGAGGTGTATTCTTGCTATTGCTCAATAAAGGCTGATTATTTTAGTCCAGATCTGGTATTGTCTTGTATTTTCCTAGTATACTAATATTTGAGTTTGTTGAGCTATGAATGCTATGGTGACCAGCTGATGGTCACATCGAAAATAAGTGGCTAAAATGACAGGGCATGTATATTGTCATCAAATCTGGAATTATACAGCATTTCAGAGAATGTTTTGTGTATGCAGATAAAGAGTTATGATCAACGGAAACCTTCTAAAGTGCTAGCAAACTCAACCCAATTCCAAGTTGAACGGAAGTTTCAAGTCTTGTGTAGGCAAGGACCTTATTGAGCCATTTCAATAGATCCACACTGACCAGTAATTTGAAATTCAGCTAAATGATGCAATATTGGGATTCAGTATGGAGCATGCAGAAAATCTGATGGAATGCTTCCAAACCAAAAACAAGAACATTAGATCGAGTGCTTTGGAATTTTATTTTTATTTTTTAAAGAAGCAAGTTATTTTGGGCTTTGCTGCCAAACAGGGAAAGCCTCTTAATTCATGTTTCATAAACAGCCACCACAATCCCAACAGCTCTTACTATCAGCTTATAATTATAGCCTTATCATATATAGCATTTGCTGCTTTAATTAGTAATATTCTGTTTACTATACAGCACATCATAAACGTTGACACAACAAAATTATAAATGAGCTTCTCATTTTGTACTCTCACGGCATTTCTACTCTACACACCAGATGCTCCAGCCTTCTCCATGAATAATGAGATGTGAAATACTGTGCTCTCCTCTGTTATTCCTGATGAAGGCTAGAGCATCTGGTCGAAATGTCGAGAGAGTAAAATTAAAGTTGATTATTGAGGTGGTCATTGTAATTTTGTTATGTCAACTGAGTTGTTGAGAGATAATCACCATCATCATCACCATCATCACCATCACCATCATCATCATCATCACCTTCACCACCATCATCACCACCATCATCATTATCATCATCACCATCATCATCGCCATCATCACCATCACCGTCATCATTATCATCACTATCATCACCACTATCATCATCACCATCACCACCATCATCATCACCTCCATCATCATCATCACCACTATCACCATCATTATCATCACCACTATCATCACCATCATCATAACCATCACCATCATTATCATCATCATCACCTTCACCATCATCACCCTCACCATCATCATCATCATCGTCACCACCATCATCACCATCATCATCACCACCACCATCATCATCACCATCACCATCATCATCACCATCATCACCATCATCACCACCATCATCATTATCATCATCACCATCATCATCGCCATCATCACCATCACCGTCATCATTATCATCACTATCATCACCACTATCATCATCACCATCACCACCATCATCATCACCTCCATCATCATCATCACCACTATCACCATCATTATCATCACCACTATCATCACCATCATCATAACCATCATCATCACCACCACTATCATCATCACCATCATTATCATCATCATCACCTTCACCATCATCACCTTCACCATCATCATCATCACCACTATCATCAACATCATCATCACCACTATCATCATCACCATCATTATCATCACCATCACCACCACCATCATCATAATCACCATCATCATCACCACCATCACCATCATCACCATCATAATCACCATCACCACATCATCACCATCATCACCATCATCATCACCATCATCACCACCATCATCATTATTATATAATATTTTTTATTTATGGACTTAATAATTTCACTGCTCTGGGTGCAATGATCTGCTTGGAGTTCAACATTATTATTATTATTATTATTATTATTATTATTCTGATTATATCATCATATTTATTTATGATCTCCATGTGGAAATGTTGGAACAGATTCCAAGAGCAACAAAGTTCATCCTCTCCGATAGTATTTCAGACTACACATCCCACTTGGAAACTGTCAGACTTCTCCCTCTAATGATGATCTTTGAAATTAAAATGTCACACATATACAGATTATGTAACACTCATCATCGAAGGTCCTGTAGGAGTTGCTAATTCCCTCAAAGATATATACGTTCTTTATCAACATCCAGATTGTGCAACACTAATGGAAGGTCCCGTAGGAGCTGCTAATTCCCTCAAACTTAAGAACTGCACATAGAAAACCAAGGCTACAAGTCATTTATATTTCCAGTGGCTTCCTCGTCAATGGAATGCTCTCCCGCTAATCTTTATCCAAAAAATATATCTCTAAGCAATTAAAGAGGTTCTTGTGGCTCACTTCATTTCTCATAGTATACATATTTCTCATAGTATACATAGTTATATTCCTCTGCCCTCACTCGTTTCAACGTTCCAGTGGCCATCTTCCCCAAATTTATCCACTCCTCTTAAATTCCCTTTGGCATATCTACCTATCTTTTAGTATGGCTAGCTTAATGACAGTCCATAACAAGAACAATTCAACCTACTTATTTATTCCATCTCATTGTTCTTTCGTTAATGCCCATATATCTAGAAATTGTTCAAGTAGAGCAGTGGTTCCTCTATCTGCAAAAGCACACTGGGTACCATGTCTGTCACCAGTGGAGTGTTATTTCGCCACTTAGTTGCTTCAGCTGTGAGTTTACAAAGAATACTAAATCACGTGATACCGGCGACAGTTCTTTCCACCCCCCTCCCCCCTCCCCACCCATAATGCGTATGCTGACTCGGCTAGCTAAGTGGGGCCTAAACGCACCGAACTCCCAAGCAAAGCGTGTTTGCCAAGCGGTGCTTACTGTGTTGTTTGGTACCACGGTCTGCGCCGTTGAACTGTAGTCCCAGCCGGCAGCCTACTAAAAAGACCACGCCCTGAATACTTCATCAAAGGGATTTGTTATGGCGACTTAGTTGCTGACCTCCTTACTTCTCCTACTATCCCATCGCAGAGAAACTTTCTCTCTAGTGCGCCTCACTTGGAGCTGATAGGCTTGGCGTAGCCTAGCTATGGCCAGCAATGGCGGCGGAGGGTCGGGCACTGTTGGAGGAAAGACTGAATTCCAAGTAGGAGGCAAATATCGGCTAGTGAGGAAGATAGGGAGCGGTAGCTTTGGAGACATTTACCTGGGAGTCAACATCACCAATGGCGAGGTAATAACTAAAGGCTTGCTCATGAAAGCAAGTTAAGTTGTACGTGAGATTTTCTACTTTTTATTGTAATTGGGATGAGACATAACTTGGAAACAAGAATTGTCAGTTTGTATCTCTGGCCATGTATGCTTTATGCACTTCCATATAGATCTTTTAAATGGTGATTTTAGACCAAAAGGTAGTGAAAGGTCTGCCAAATGCCAGATATTGGGTGTGCAAACTTTTTGTGGCATCGTGCATGTGTAGTTTGCATGTTGATTGGATTGGTGTGAACGTGGGTGTGAGTGCTCACAATATGCACGGGGATGGAAGCTTTAGGGTGTGTGCTGTTCATCTTCTTTAGAGGTTGCCTTTGTGAGGAGTGATGGGTTGTCAAGCAGTGTGATGTGAGCTAGGTTGTCTGTGTGAGGAGTGATGGGTTGTAGCAAGCAGTGTGATGTGAGTGAGGTTGTCTGTGTGAGGAGTGATGGGTTGTAGCAAGCAGTGTGATGTGAGTGAGGTCTGTGTGAGGAGTGATTGGTTGTGGCAAGCAGTGTGATGTGAGTGAGGTTGCCTTTGTGAGGAGTGATGGGTTGTCAAGCAGTGTGATGTGGGTGAGGTTGTCTGTGTGAGGAGTGATGGGTTGTGGCAAGCAGTGTGATGTGAGTGAGGTTGTCTGTGTGAGGAGTGATGGGTTGTGGCAAGCAGTGTGATGTGAGTGAGGTTGTCTGTGTGAGGAATGATGGGTTGTAGCAAGCAGTGTGATGTGAGTGAGGTTGTCTGTGTGAGGAGTGATGGGTTGTGGCAAGCAGTGTGATGTGAGCGAGGTTGTCTGTGTGAGGAGTGATGGATTGGGGATGTGGGTGAGGTCATTAGGTGGGCGTGTCCATAAGAAGGTGGCATACGTACAAGTAGGCATTGGTAACACAAAAGACTACTTACACATAACACTGCACCACTCACATTAATCACCACACTACACTATTCACACCCTACACTACATGGGCTTAGCAAGTGCTGTGCTTGGCCACACCTCTTTAAGGCCCCCCATTTTGTAGGGTTTAATGTTGCATAGTGTGGATGAGAGTGGTATGGTGTGGTGTGTGAACAGGGTGGTGTGTAACTTGGTGTGTGAGAGGAGTGCAGTTGATAAGTGTGAGCAGTGCCGACACAACTAAGTTATTGCCAGTGTGTGTGTGTGTGAGGGGTACAGTTGGTAAGTGTGGGCAGTGCCGACACAACTAAGTTATTGCCAGTGTGTGGTGTGTGAGGGGTACAGTTGGTAAGTGTGGGCAGTGCCGACACAACTAAGTTATTGCCAGTGTGTGTGTGTGTGGTGTGTGAGAGGAGTGCAGTTGATAAGTGTGAGCAGTGCCGACACAACTAAGTTATTGCCAGTGTGTGTGTGTGTGTGTGTGGTGTGTGAGGGGTACAGTTGGTAAGTGTGGGCAGTGCCAACACAAGTTATTGCCAGTGTGTGTGTGTGTGTGTGGTGTGTGAGGGGTACAGTTGGTAAGTGTGGGCAGTGCCGACACAACTAAGTTATTGCCAGTGTGTGTGTGTGGTGTGTGAGGGGTACAGTTGGTAAGTGTGGGCAGTGCCGACACAACTAAGTTATTGCCAGAGCATGAGGCTTTCATTTTGTTGACACAACTAAGTTATTATTGCGAGGTACTGTAGGTAGGATGTCAAAGTCAGCTGTTTGGGGATGGTTGATGGTTGGGAGCAAGGCTGAGTCTCAGGCAATCACAGCGAGTACAAACAAGGCTGAGTCTCAGGCAATCTCAGCGAGTACTAACAAGGCTGAGTCTCAGGCAATCTCAGCGAGTACTAACAAGGCTGAGTCTCAGGCAATCTCAGCGAGTACTAACAAGGCTGAGTCTCAGGCAATCTCAGCGAGTACTAACAAGGCTGAGTCTCAGGCAATCTCAGCGAGTACTAACAAGGCTGAGTCTCAGGCAATCTCAGCGAGTACTAACAAGGCTGAGTCTCAGGCCATCTCAGCGAGTACTAACAAGGCTGAGTCTCAGGCAATCTCAGCGAGTACTAACAAGGCTGAGTCTCAGGCCATCTCAGCGAGTACTAACAAGGCTGAGTCTCAGGCCATCTCAGCGAGTACTAACAAGGTTGAGTCTCAGGCAATCACAGCGAGCACTAACAAGGCTGAGTCTCAGGCAATCTCAGCGAGTACTAACAAGGCTGAGTCTCAGGCAATCTCAGCGAGTACTAACAAGGCTGAGTCTCAGGCAATCTCAGCGAGTACTAACAAGGCTGAGTCTCAGGCAATCACAGCGAGTACTAACAAGGCTGAGTCTCAGGCAATCACAGCGAGTACTAACAAGGCTGAGTCTCATGCAATCACAGCAAGTACTAACAAGGCTGAGTCTCAGGCAATCACAGCGAGTACTAACACTCAGGCAATCACAGCGAGTACTAACAAGGCTGAGTCTCAGGTAATCACAGTGAGTACTAACAAGGCTGAGTCTCAGGCAATCACAGCGAGTACTAACAAGGCTGAGTCTCAGGCAATCACAGCGAGTACTAACAAGGCTGAGTCTCAGGCTATCACAGCGAGTACTAACAAGGTTGAGTCTCAGGCAATCACAGCGAGCACTAACAAGGCTGAGTCTCAGGCAATCTCAGCGAGTACTAACAAGGCTGAGTCTCAGGCAATCTCAGCGAGTACTAACAAGGCCTGTCTCAGGCAATCACAGCGAGCACTAACAAGGCTGAGTCTCAGGCAATCTCAGCGAGTACTAACAAGGCTGAGTCTCAGGCAATCACAGCGAGTACTAACAAGGCTGAGTCTCAGGCAATCACAGCGAGTACTAACAAGGCTGAGTCTCAGGCTATCACAGCGAGTACTAACAAGGCTGAGTCTCCGGCAATCACAGCGAGCACTAACAAGGCTGAGTCTCAGGCAATCTCAGCGAGTACTAACAAGGCTGAGTCTCAGGCAATCACAGGGAGTACTAACAAGGCTGAGTCTCAGGCAATCACAGCGAGTACTAACACTCAGGCAATCACAGCGAGTACTAACAAGGTTGAGTCTCAGGTAATCACAGTGAGTACTAACAAGGCTGAGTCTCAGTCAATCACAGCGAGTACTAACACTCAGGCAATCTCAGCAAGTACTAACAAGGCTGAGTCTCAGGTAATCACAGTGAGTACTAACAAGGCTGAGTCTCAGGCAATCACAGCGAGTACTAACAAGGCTGAGTCTCAGGCAATCACAGCGAGTACTAACACTCAGGCAATCACAGCGAGCACTAACAAGGTTGAGTCTCAGGTAATCACAGTGAGTACTAACAAGGCTGATCTCAGTCAATCACAGCGAGTACTAACACTCAGGCAATCTCAGCGAGTACTAACAAGGCTGAGTCTCAGGTAATCACAGTGAGTACTAACAAGGCTGAGTCTCAGGCAATCACAGCGAGTACTAACAAGGCTGAGTCTCAGGCAATCACAGCGAGTACTAACAAGGCTGAGTCTCAGGCAATCACAGCGAGTACTAACAGAACCCCCACCCAGTTATACAGCAAGAGCTACAGCAGAGAAGTGCGTGAGAGACATGGTCAATGAACACAGCGGAGTTGACATGACTGAGGAGGAGTCACCTGATGAAGATGATGACCAGCTAGCTACACAAGTCTTCCTACATTGCTAGATACACTTTGGGGGCAGGTCTTGCTCTTGAGACGAACTTTGGGACCATCTCCATCCAGGTAGTCTGATGTAGCTTGCTGGTCATGTGACTTCCTAGGGGGTCACATGACAGCAATTGTGGCAGGGACCTTGATCATGGTTGAGAGTAGGGTGGTGCATACTGCCTCCCAAATCTTTCTCCTCGAACACTTTTCCTGTTGTCTCGGGGGTTCTGATGTTTTGCTCCTGAATTGTGTAGCCCGAAAGATTATCTCAAGGGGACTACAAAATATCCATCATGATAATGTTCAGCGATGATGGAGACCAGAACCTGCACAGTTGTGCACAAGTCCTCTTCATTGATTGATGTACTTGTTCACACATGCAGCTGCACGTTGTCTCGTACCTCTTTCTAAAGGTGTGAACTAGTGAAATATGATGATGCATGACACTTGCCAGCCAGAGCGTGCTCTCTGATGTCTGCACACGACACTTTCCAGCCAGAGTGTGCTCTCTGATGTCTACACACGACACTCTCCAGCCAGAGTGTGCTCTGCTCCTCCTCCTCTGGCATGCTCTTCTTGCCTCAGTAACAGGCCTCAGTAACAGGCCTCCCTCACGGCCTCAGCAACAGGCCTCAGCAACAGGCCTCAGCAACAGGCCTCAGCAACAGGCCTCAGTAACAGGCCTCAGTAACAGGCCTCAGCAACAGGCCTCAGCAACAGGCCTCAGCAACAGGCCTCAGCAACAGGCCTCAGCAACAGGCCTCAGCAACAGGCCTCAGCAACAGGCCTCAGCAACAGGCCTCAGCAACAGGCCTCAGCAACAGGCCTCAGCAACAGGCCTCAGCGACAGGCCTCAGCGACAGGCCTCAGCGACAGGCCTCAGCAACAGGCCTCAGCAACAGGCCTCAGCGACAGGCCTCAGTGACAGGCCTCAGCAACAGGCTTCAGCAACAGGCCTCAGCAACAGGCCTCAGCAACAGGCCTCAGCAACAGGCCTCAGCGACAGGCCTCAGCGACAGGCCTCAGCGACAGGCCTCAGCGACAGGCCTCAGCGACAGGCCTCAGCGACAGGCCTCAGCGACAGGCCTCAGCGACAGGCCTCAGCGACAGGCCTCAGCGACAGGCCTCAGCGACAGGCCTCAGCGACAGGCCTCAGCGACAGGCCTCAGTAACAGGCCTCAGTGACAGGGTGTGTGTACAAATCTCTACCCCCTTTCTCTATGAAACACTCCCCCTCCCCCCTATGAAAACACTTCATAGAGTGTTGTTCTGAGTTAGAGTTTGTTGCCATTGCTTGTGAACATGTGTGTGCTTGGGCATATGTGTGTATGTCAAGTACAATAAGTCTTAGCTTCCAGGCAAGACGATCCCTAACGTCATGCTGAAGTAATATACTGTACACATACACCTTGACCTTTACACCACACATACTGTACACACATATAATCACACATTTATGCATCCTCAATTACAGCACACATCACATCAGCACACACACACAATCACACACACATAATCACACGGACACAATCACACAGACACAATCACACAGACACATGGACACACACACACAGATTATCACATAATCACACACACACACACAACACACATGATCACACACAACACACCCACATGTGATCACACAAACACAAAGTTCCAGACAAGATTTTCCAGGTCTTCTAACATGATTTTGCAGGGCTTGAAACAGTTTCCCTGTTTGGTGGTGGGAAGATGTAGGTTTGTGTGTGCTCATGTGAATATCTCTATGTGTTTGTTGCTCTCTCTCTCTCTCTGTAGGAAGTAGCAGTGAAGCTGGAGTCCCACAAGGCACGGCACCCTCAGCTGCTGTACGAGTCCAAACTCTACCGCATCCTCCAGGGAGGCGTGGGCATCCCTCATGCCAAGTGAGTCGGCACACCAGGCCCACCCACACATGCCACCTCTCCTCTCCTCTCCTCCATTCTCTCTCTTCATTGATGTATCTCCTCCTTCCTTCCTTCCTTTTCTCAACCTCTCTCTTGATCTACATTCCCTCCCATTTCCAACCACCTTACGTTCTCTCTCTCTGCCTGTCTTCTCCCTGTGTGTGGCCATGCTCCTCTGCAGGTGGTACGGTACAGAAAAAGACTACAATGTCTTAGTCATGGACCTGCTGGGACCAAGTCTGGAGGATCTTTTCAACTTCTGCTCACGGAGGTTTACTATGAAGACTGTCCTCATGCTGGCAGACCAGGTGACTGTGTGATCCATCATGGCGTCCAAGCATGGCCAGTTAGGCACACTAGAGTTACTCACCGACCTGATGGGTTGAAGGGATGGTACCTAATTTTACATTCAGCTTAACATGCAAGAGTCTGTTATGGACGAGGCATGTTCACGCGGTCAAGGAATAAGAGTATCAGTTCATAATGACGGCATATGTTATGGCTATATGTATATCCTCCTTCCCGACATCTGACCAGTAGTATTAGTTGTTGTTTTTAATGATGTGAAGGATATTCATGTCTCTCTCTCTCTCTGTGTGTGTGTGTGCAGATGATTGGCAGGATTGAGTATGTTCACAACAAGAACTTTATTCACAGAGACATCAAGCCCGATAACTTTCTCATGGGCATAGGTAGACACTGCAACAAGGTACAAAACTACTTATAGCATGCTGCAATACATTCATGCATGGGATGGTGATAGACCTACATGTAAGGACCTGGTTAGGGCCAGGGTTGCATACATGTGGGAAGAAAGGTTTACCTCATGGACAATAGAACATGCAGGGTTTCTAAGTTTCACTAAGACTAAGGGGTCTGGGATACCCCCAAGAATTCCCCTCTCCCTATCTTTGAGATTGATAGTCAGGACTAGTCTCACCAACTAGCACGCAGTACAGGTACACACCAACTAGCACGCAGTACAGGTACACACCAACTAGCACGGCAGTACAGGTAGGATTACACACCAACTAGCATGGCAGTACAGATACACACCAACTAGCATGGCAGTACAGGTAGGACTACACACCAACTAGCACGCAGTACAGGTAGGACTACACACCAACTAGCACGGCAGTACAGGTACACACCAACTAGCATGGCAGTGGTAGGACTACACACCAACTAGCATGGCAGTAGGACTACACACAAACAGTACAGGTAGGACTACTCACCATCTAGCATGGCAGTACAGGTAGGACTACACACCAACTAGCACGGCAGTACAGGTAGGACTACACACCAACTAGCACGGCAGTACAGGTAGGACTACACACCAACTAGCATGCAGTACAGGTAGGACTACACACCAACTAGCACGGCAGTACAGGTACACACCGACTAGCATGGCAGCTGGTAGGACTACACACCAACTAGCATGGCAGTACAGGTAGGACTACACACAAACAGTACAGGTAGGACTACTCACCAACTAGCATGGCAGTACAGGTAGGACTGCACACCAACTAGCATGGCAGTACAGGTAGGACTACACACAAACAGTACAGGTAGGACTACTCACCAACTAGCATGGCAGTACAGGTAGGACTACACACCAACTAGCATGGCAGTACAGGTAGGACTACACACCGACTAGCATGGCAGCTGGTAGGACTACACACCAACTAGCATGGCAGTACAGGTAGGACTACACACAAACAGTACAGGTAGGACTACTCACCAACTAGCATGGCAGTACAGGTAGGACTACACACAAACAGTACAGGTAGGACTACTCATCAACTAGCATGGCAATACAGGTAAGACTACACACCAACTAGCATGGCAGTACAGGTAGGACTACACACCAACTAGCACGGCAGTACAGGTAGGACTACACACCAACTAGCACGGCAGTACAGGTAGGACTACACACCAACTAGCACGGCAGTACAGGTACACACCAACTAGCATGGCAGCTGGTAGGACTACATACCAACTAGCACGACAGTACAGGTAGGACTACACACAAACAGTACAGGTAGGACTACTCACCAACTAGCATGGCAGCTGGTAGAACTACACACCAACTAGCATGGCAGTACAGGTAGGACTACACACCAACTAGCAGGGCAGTACAGGTAGGACTACACACCAACTAGCACGGCAGTACAGGTACACACA
This sequence comes from Cladorhizidae sp. MBARI D1340-BT2, assembly GCA_028752905.1. Lineage (NCBI taxonomy): Eukaryota > Metazoa > Porifera > Demospongiae > Poecilosclerida > Cladorhizidae > Cladorhizidae sp. MBARI D1340-BT2. Next base: position 1,669,155 of record JAQNBH010000005.1, read on the forward strand.
AACTAGCATGGCAGCTGGTAGGACTACACACCAACTAGCATGGCAGTACAGGTAGGACTACACACAAACAGTACAGGTAGGACTACTCACCAACTAGCATGGACTACACACCAACTAGCATGGCAGTACAGGTAGGACTACACACCAACTAGCATGGCAGTACAGGTAGGACTACACACCAACTAGCATGGCAGTACAGGTAGGACTACACACAAACTAGCATGGCAGTACAGGTAGGACTACACACCAACTAGCATGGCAGTACAGGTAGGACTACTCACCAACTAGCACGGCAGTACAGGTAGGACTACACACCAACTAATATGACAGTAGCTTATGCATTGTCTGATAGCTGGTTGCTATGTACATTGCCAAGTATTCACAATTCTCATATTCACATTTGAGTTGCCTCTGAATAGCTACATGTACTATGTAGGTATGTACAGAGCTAGATCCAATACGGTTGACTGGCAACATGAGAGTTCATGAATGTTTGTCCACTTGTTGCCGTATTTCCTCTCTCTCCCTGCACACACACACACACACACACACACACACACACACACACACACACACTCACACACACACACACCCCTACCTGTAGCTATTCATCATTGACTTTGGGCTAGCCAAGAAATACAGAGACACACGCACAAAAATGCACATCATGTATCGAGAAGACAAGAACTTGACGGGAACAGCAAGATATGCAAGCGTCAACGCTCACCTGGGAATTGAACAATCGTAAGTGTGTGGTTCTATTCCATAACAGTTACAGTATTGTACGTGTGGTTCCATTCCATAACAGCTACAGTATTGTACGTGTGGTTCCATTCCATAACAGGTACAGTATTGTATGTCTGTGGTTCGGTTCCATTCCATAACAGCTACAGTATTGTACATGTGTGGTTCCATTCCATAACAGCTAAAGTATTGTACATGTGTGGTTCCATTCCATAACAGCTACAGTATTGTATATCTGTGGTTCCATTCCATATTGTACTCTCAGTGTAGACCTGTTTGGGTAGCAGTGGAGAGTGCCAAACATGATGGCACAATTTCAATGTCTGCCATGTGTGTGCTGGTGGGTGGTGCACATGTCTTGTGTGACCTCTCACTCGGGTGGAGTCCTGCCATGTGGGTGTGGTGGTGCACATGTGTTGTGTGACCTCTTCACTCGGGTGGACTCCTGCCACGTGGGTGCTTGTGGTGCACATGTGTTGTGTGGCCTCTCCACTGGGGTGGACTCCTGCCACGTGGGTGCTGGTGGTGCACATGTGTTGTGTGGCCTCTCCACTGGGGTGGACTCCTGCCACGTGGGTGCTGGTGGTGCACATGTGTTGTGTGGCCTCTCCACTGGGGTGGACTCCTGCCACGTGGGTGCTGGTGGTGCACATGTGTTGTGTGGCCTCTCCACTGGGGTGGACTCCTGCCACGTGGGTGCTGGTGGTGCACATGTGTTGTGTGGCCTCTCCACTGGGGTGGACTCCTGCCACGTGGGTGCTGGTGGTGCACATGTGTTGTGTGGCCTCTCCACTGGGGTGGACTCCTGCCACGTGGGTGCTGGTGGTGCACATGTGTTGTGTGGCCTCTCCACTGGGGTGGACTCCTGCCACGTGGGTGCTGGTGGTGCACATGTGTTGTGTGGCCTCTCCACTCGGGTGGACTCCTACCACGTGGGTGCTGGTGGTGCACATGTGTTGTGTGGCCTCTCCACTCGGGTGGACTCCTGCCACGTGGGTGTGGTGGTGCACATGTGTTGTGTGGCCTCTCCACTCGGGTGGACTCCTGCGCTGGTGGTACACATGTGTTGTGTGACCTCTCGACTCGGGTGGACTCCTGCCACGTGGGTGTGGTGGTGCACATGTGTTGTGTTTGCATGTGACTGACTGTGCATTACTACATGTTCAGACGACGGGACGACATGGAGAGTATGGGCTATGTCCTCATGTACTTCAACAGGACAAGTCTCCCATGGCAAGGACTCAAGGCGGCCACCAAGAAACAAAAGTACGAGAAGATTAGCGAGAAGAAGCTCTCCACACCCATTGAAGTCTTGTGTAAGGTTAGTCAGGCAGAGTTGTACTTGCTCTGTTTCGCATATGAACATGTCATCCCTCCCCTCTCCCTCTCCCTGTCCTCTCTCCCTGTCCTCTCTCCCTCCCCTCTCCCTCTCCCTGTCCTCTCTCCCTCCACTGTCCTCTCTCCCTCCCTTGTCCTCTCTCCCTGTCCTCTCTCTCTCCTCTCTCCCTGTCCTCTCTCCCTGTCCTCTCTCTCTCCTCTCTCCCTGTCCTCTCTCCCTGTCCTCTCTCCCTGTCTTCTCTCCCTGTCCTCTCTCCCTGTCCTCTCTCCCTCTCCCTGTCCTCTCTCCCTCCACTGTCCTCTCTCCCTGTCCTCTCTCTCTCCTCTCTCCCTGTCTTCTCTCCCTGTCCTCTCTCCCTGTCTTCTCTCCCTCCCCTCTCCCTCTCCCTGTCCTCTCTCCCTCCACTGTCCTCTCTCCCTGTCCTCTCTCTCTCTCCCTGTCCTCTCTCCCTCCCCTGTCCTCTCTCCCTGTCCTCTCTCCCTCCCCTCTCCCTCTCCCTGTCCTCTCTCCCTCCACTGTCCTCTCTCCCTCCACTGTCCTCTCTCCCTCCCTTGTCCTCTCTCCCTGTCCTCTCTCTCTCCTCTCTCCCTGTCCTCTCTCCCTGTCCTCTCTCCCTCTCCCTGTCCTCTCCCTGTCCTCTCTCCCTCTCCCTGTCTTCTCTCCCTGTCCTCTCTCCCTGTCTTCTCTCCCTGTCCTCTCTCCCTGTCCTCTCTCCCTCTCCCTGTCCTCTCTCCCTGTCCTCTCTCTCTCCTCCCTCCCTGTCTTCTCTCCTGTCCTCTCTCCCTGTCTTCTCTCCCTGTCCTCTCTCCCTGTCTTCTCTCCCTGTCCTCTCTACCTCCCTGTCCTCTCTACCTCCCTGTCCCTCTCCACCTCACAGTCCTCTCTCTCCCCCCCCTCCATCCTCTCCAATTAATTCCCCGTCTTCTCTTACCTTCCCTAGTCCGGCATACCTCACAGTCGAGTGCTAATGGTCCAGCACACCTCACAATTGGAGGTGCCCCACCTCACAGTGAGGCCAGTGAGGTGCTGGTGGTCCAGCACACCTCACGGTGAGGGCAGTGAGGTGCTGGTGGTCCAGCACACCTCACGGTGAGGGCAGTGAGGTGCTGGTGGTCCCTCACAGTGAGGCCAGTGAGGTGCTGGTGGTCCAGCGCACCTCACGTTGAGGGCAGTGAGGTGCTGGTGGTCCAGCACACCTCACAGTGAGGCCACTGCACCAGCACACCTCACAGTGAGGGCAGTGAGGTACTGGTGGTCCAGAACACCTCACGGTGAGGGCAGTGAGGTGCTGGTGGTCCCTCACAGTGAGGCCAGTGAGGTGCTGGTGATCCAGCACACCTCACAGTGAGGGCAGTGAGGTGCTGGTGGTCCAGCACACCTCACAGTGAGGGCAGTGAGGTGCTGGTGATCCAGCACACCTCACAGTGAGGCCAGTGAGGTGCTGGTGGTCCAGCACACCTCACAGTGAGGGCAGTGAGGTGCTGGTGGTCCAGCACACCTCACAGTGAGGGCAGTGAGGTGCTGGTGGTCCAGCACACCTCACAGTGAGGGCAGTGAGGTGCTGGTGGTCCAGCACACCTCACAGTGAGGGCAGTGAGGTGCTGGTGGTCCAGCACACCTCACAGTGAGGGCAGTGAGGCTGGTGTGCTTTATTTCACTAAATGCCTTCCACATTTATTTCAGGGCTTTCCTGCAGAGTTTGCCATGTATCTCAACTACTGCCGTGGATTACGTTTCGACGAGGGTCCTGACTACATGTATTTGAGACAGCTGTTTAGAATCTTATTCCGCACACTCAACCACCAATATGACTACACCTTCGACTGGACACTGCTCAAGCAGAAGGCTGCTGCAGCCACATCCAGTTCCACTATACAACCTGCACTGCCAGGTTAGACCTGCGGAGAGACTTGATCATGAGTGCCAGTGCATGCAGCTAGATCTCAGGTTAATTACTGACTGTGGCTGCCCCTGGGTAATAACTGGTAATAACTGCAGAATGTGGCTGCCCCTGGGTAATAACTGCAGAATGTGGCTGCCCCTGGGTAATAACTGCAGAATGTGGCTGCCCCTGGGCATTTGACTGCTGCCGTGTGATTGGTCTTACATGATCATGTGATCCTACAAATTATCATATATAGACAAGCTACAGAACATGGAAGTGTTTATCTAAAGAAAAGCATGACATCATGCCAGCTGTGGGCCTAAAGAGGCAGCAGTGGGAGTCACATATATCAAACACAATTATGTCGGAACGTGGATACGTGGCAGTGTACCTAGCTAGCACAGCCTGCTAATTACATGCATGTGCTTCTAGATGTGTGGCAGTGTTCCTAGCTAGCACAGCCTGCTAATCACATGCATGTGCTTCTAGATGTGTGGTAGTGTTCCTAGCTAGCACAGCTTGCTAATTACATGCATGTGCTTCTAGATGTGTGGCAGTGTTCCTAGCTAGCACAGCTTGCTAATTACATGCATGTGTTTCTAGATGTGTGGTAGTGTTCCTAGCTAGCACAGCCTGCTAATTACATGCATGTGCTTCTAGATGTGTGGCAGTGTTCCTCGCTAGCACAGCCTGCTAATCACATGCATGTGCTTCTAGATGTGTGGTAGTGTTCCTAGCTAGCACAGCCTGCTAATTACATGCATGTGCTTCTAGATGTGTGGTAGTGTAATTAGCTAGCACGGCCTGCTAATTACATGCATGTTAAATGTGTGGCAGTGTACTACCTGCTATCACATGCATGTTAGATGTGTAGCAGTGTACTTAGCTAGCACTACCTGCTATAGTGTAGCCTTTGAAAGTCAGAGCTGCCTGACTAGTGAGCTCTGTGGTGACTGATCTCCCAGACAAGGCCTTGCTGCGTACTCCTAGCCCTCCTATAGAATGAACTGCTTCTAGACTGCCCACAATAAATCTACTTCCATTTCCGCTAAGTGGAGCAGGATTGAGTGCTACTTGCAAGATGCTGTAGTCACCTTTGACCCCAAGCCATTGTGTGGCCCATGCTGTGCCAGCCAGACTTCTTTGGTCTAATTACCCGCCAGCTCTGTAAGTGCGAGATGTTAGTAGTGTAATAGACTTATCAAATCCTGTGAAAATCCGTAACTAGGGTGTAAGAATTCTAAACAGGCTGGTGACAAATTAAGTGGTCTCTTTGTGTGTATGTGTGTTTGTTTTCTGTCCCTCAGTTCAGCCCGCACAAGACGAGAAGGAGGAACGTTATGAGGAGAAGAAGAAGGCCACCAGTGGCCGTAGGAAGTGACAGTTACTTACCAACTAGTAATGCAAGTGTGTTGTTCTCTGTACGTGTAACTACCAGCAAAAGATCTACTCACACACATGCACACTTCAACATCACCGCCATTGCAGCCACAGATGTTTTCTGTGTAGAGTTCTCTCTCAGGCTTCCACCAACACTGCTATGATTGCTAGAACTCTCTTTCTTCTCTCTCTCTGTCTATATTATATATTCTCGCTCTCTTGCTCTTGTTAATTTTCACATTTTTGTTATGGTATTCATCTTTCTCTCGCACTCGAGGGGACATCAAGACTTCTGATGAAATCTAATCTATAATATATATTACATCACTCACTGACTCAAAATCTTTTTAACTGTGCACAGAGACTGGTATTGTTGTCCACCAAAAAAACATTTGACAAAGTGGAGTGACTGGAAGCACATCATGTCTCGGGAACAGTGTGGCAGTGTGTAGATCACGGCCATGGACAGGATTGTGCTTTCCATGTTGTGTAGTGAGTTAACACACATAGCCCTGGTACCCAAACCTCATAAGTCAGCACACCTAGCCCTGGTACCCAAACCTCATGAGTTAACACACCTGTCCCTGGTACCCAAACCTCATGAGTTAGCACACCTAGCCCTGGTACCCAAACCTCATGAGTTAGCACACCTGTCCCTGGTACCCAAACCTCATTAGTTAGCACACCTAGCCCTGGTACCCAAACCTCATGAGTTAACTTTAACACACCTAGCCCTGGTACCCAAACCTCATGAGTTAACACACCTAGCCCTGGTACCCAAACCTCATGAGTTAGCACACCTGTCCCCCCCAAACCTCATGAGTTAGCACACCTAACCCTGGTACCCAAACCTCATGAGTTAACACACCTAGCCCTGGTACCCAAACCTCATGAGTTAACACACCTAGCCCTGGTACCCAAACCTCATGAGTTAACACACCTGTCCCTGGTACCCAAACCTCATGAGTTAACACACCTAACCCTGGTACCCAAACCTCATGAGTTAACACACCTAGCCCTGGTACCCAAACCTCATGAATTAACACACCTGTCCCTGGTACCCAAACCTCATGAGTTAGCACACCTAGCCTGGTACCCAAACCTCATGAGTTAACACCTATCCCTGGTACCCAAACCTCATGAGTTAACACACCTGTCCCTGGTACCCAAACCTCATGAGTTAACACACCTAGCCCTGGTACCCAAACCTCATGAGTTAGCACACCTGTCCCTGGTACCCAAACCTCATTAGTTAGCACACCTAGCCCTGGTACCCAAACCTCATGAGTTAACACACCTGTCCCTGGTACCCAAACCTCATGAGTTAGCACACCTAGCCCTGGTACCCAAACCTCATGAGTTAACACCTAGCCCGGTTACCCAAACCTCATGAGTTAACTTTAACACACCTAGCCCTGGTACCCAAACCTCATGAGTTAACACACCTGTCCCTGGTACCCAAACCTCATGAGTTAATACACCTGTCCCTGGTACCCAAACCTCATGAGTTAACACACCTGTCCCTGGTACCCAAACCTCATGAGTTAGCACACCTAGCCCTGGTACCCAAACCTCATGAGTTAACACACCTGTCCCTGGTACCCAAACCTCATGAGTCAGCACACCTGTCCCTGTTACCCAAACCTCATGAGTTAACACACCTAGCCCTGGTACCCAAACCTCATGAGTTAGCACACCTGTCCCTGGTACCCAAACCTCATGAGTTAGCACACCTAGCCCTGGTACCCAAACCTCATGAGTTAACACCTAGCGCCTGGTACCCAAACCTCATGAGTTAACACACCTGTCCCTGGTACCCAAACCTCATGAGTTAACACACCTGTCCCTGATACCCAAACCTCATGAGTTAACACACCTAACCCTGGTACCCAAACCTCATGAGTTAGCACACCTAACCCTGGTACCCAAACCTCATGAGTTAACACCTAGCCCTGGTACCCAAACCTCATGAGTTAACACACCTAACCCTGGTACCCAAACCTCATGAGTTAGTACACCTGCCCTGGTACCCAAACCTCATGAGTCACACACCTAGCCCTGGTACCCAAACCTCATGAGTTAGCACACCTAGCCCTGGTACCCAAACCTCATGAGTCACACACCTAGCCCTGGTACCCTACCCAAACCTCATGAGTTAGCACACCTAGCCTGGTACCCAAACCTCATGAGTTAACACCTGTCCCTGGTACCCAAACCTCATGAGTTAACACACCTAACCCTGGTACCCAAACCGCATGAGTTAGCACACCTAACCCTGGTACCCAAACCTCATGAGTTAACACACCTATCCCTGGTACCCAAACCTCATGAGTTAACACACCTGTCCCTGGTACCCAAACCTCATGAGTTAGCACACCTGTCCCTGGTACCCAAACCTCATGAGTTAGCACACCTGTCCCTGGTACCCAAACCTCACTAGCTAGACCACTACCCTCGTAGTGCACTGGAAGTTTAACTGGAAAGAATACAAAGACATCATGGAATGTGTGTGTGTTGTGTGTTGTATGTGCAGGCATGTGTTGTATGTGTGTCTGCATGCGTGTATTGTGTGTTGTGGGCGTGTTTGTGCGTGCATGTGTTGTATGTGTGAGTGTGTTGGTACATGCGTGTATTGTGCATGTGTTGTGCATGCGTGTATTGTGTGTGCATGTATTGTGTGCGTGTGTTGTGTGCATGCGTGTATTGTGTGCATGTGTTGTGTGTTGTGTGCATGTGCGTATTGTGTGTGCATGTGTTGTGTGCATGTGTGTTGTGTGCATGCGCGTATGTGCATGTGTGTTATGTGTGTGTTGTGTGTGTGCATGCATGTTTACATCAACCATTTTTGATCCTGTGACAACCCATCCACACACCAAGTCCTGCATAGGCAGAGTGCTGGAAATCTGAGCAGCCAACAGCACGAGCCGAGACATGTCAGGCATAACAGATGGCCAAGTGTTGAACAAGAACAACATGGAGACATGAAGAGTCAAGAAGACATGCCAGGAGAGAGCAGGAAAGCTGAGCAGATGAATTAAACTTCAGTTTTCATTCAAAATTGTACAAGCATAGATAGACCCGTATGTCCAGATACATGGAAGTCTGAAGGAGTTGCTCATCTACTGTAATGATGATAGTAGTAGTAGCAATAAAAGTAATGAATGATATGATAAGGCTGGTGACTACTTGTAGCTGTCGAGCAGCTGTGTGATGTTCCTGACCTCCTCCTGTCCCTGCAGCTGGTTCAGCAGACTCTCCAGCTCTGCCCCACCCTCCAGGAACTGCCGCACTCCACTCACAGTCACGCTCACCCGGTGATCAGTCACGCGGTCCTGGGGGAAGTTGTATGTCCTGATCCTCTCGTGCCTTTCCCCAGAGCCGATCTGTTGCTGTCTGTCCTGCCTCTGAGCTACCATAGCCTCCACCCTTTTGCGGTCGTAGACTCGAGCACTCAGAATCTTCATGGCCTTGGCACGATTCTGGTTTTATTTAAAGACAAACATGGATTAACCTGTTTTAAAGTAGACTGTACCCATGTAGACCACATCAGTTAGCTGACCCTTTACCATTAATTTTTTAAATCTATGATTAAACATGGTAAAGGGTTATCTGGTTGTGGTCCACCCCAGTGCCCTGTTTTTCTAAAGTTGTTTAGGTATGTGTATGTATATATATATATGTATGATATACACATGTGTATGTATATATATATATATATGTGTATATATATGTATATTAGGTATGTATATATATATATATATTAAAAACAAGGATATCAGGGAGTGCAGTGTACTGATCGATTCAGATGGCTTGTTATCTTAGCTGAAGCTCACATCAGCAGCTTCTTAGATGCCTAAATGACTATATTAGCTACAAAATGACTGCCAGCGTGCCTTGAATCCTTTGCTGAGGCAGTAATGACTGCCAGCGTGCATTGAATCCTTTGCTGAGGCAGTAATGACTGCCAGCGTGCATTGAATCCTTTGCTGAGGCAGTAATGACTGCCAGCGTGCATTGAATCCTTTGCTGAGGCAGTAATGACTGCCAGCGTGCATTGAATCCTTTGCTGAGGCAGTAATGACTGCCAGCGTGCATTGAATCCTTTGCTGAGGCAGTAATGACTGCCAGCGTGCATTGAATCCTTTGCTGAGGCAGTAATGACTGCCAGCGTGCATTGAATCCTTTGCTGAGGCAGTAATGACTGCCAGCGTGCATTGAATCCTTTGCTGAGGCAGTAATGACTGCCAGCGTGCATTGAATCCTTTGCTGAGGCAGTAATGACTGCCAGCGTGCATTGAATCCTTTGCTGAGGCAGTAATGACTTCCAGCGTGCATTGAATCCTTTGCTGAGGCAGTAATGACTGCCAGCGTGCATTGAATCCTTTGCTGAGGCAGTAATGACTGCCAGCGTGCATTGAATCCTTTGCTGAGGCAGTAATGACTGCCAGCGTGCATTGAATCCTTTGCTGAGGCAGTAATGACTGCCAGCGTGCATTGAATCCTTTGCTGAGGCAGTAATGACTGCCAGCGTGCATTGAATCCTTTGCTGAGGCAGTAATGACTGCCAGCGTGCATTGAATCCTTTGCTGAGGCAGTAATGACTGCCAGCGTGCATTGAATCCTTTGCTGAGGCAGTGATGACTGCCAGCGTGCATTGAATCCTTTGCTGAGGCAGTAATGACTGCCAGCGTGCATTGAATCCTTTGCCGAGGCAGTAATGACTGCCAGCGTGCATTGAATCCTTTGCTGAAGCAGTAAACTGGCAGCACAAAACCCCCTTCATAATTACATCTTCACATCTTCAAGGACCCATGCTTCAATGTGTGTCTTTATCTCTGATTTTCCACTCCTAACTCGTGTCCAATAAGTGCACATGTTCCAGTGCACATCCACGACTGCTCGTTTCTTGATTGCAGTGTAAAAAAAGTGTGGGTAGTGTTGCTTGATGATGCAACCAAGCTAGCTCACGTGTTGCTTGCTAATCAACCAAGCTAGCTCACGTGTTGCTTGTTCAACCAAGCTAGCTCATGTGTTGCTTGCTAATCAACCAAGCTAGCTCACATGTTGCTTGCTAATCAACCAAGCTAGCTCACATGTTGCTTGCTAATCAACCAAGCTATGTAGCTCGCGTGTTGCTTGCTAATCAACCAAGCTAGCTCACATGTTGCTTGCTAATCAACCAAGCTAGCTCACATGTTGCTTGATGATGCAACCAAGCTATCTCACGTATTGCTTGATGATCAACCAAGCTAGCTCACGTGTTGCTTGTTAATCAACCAAGCTAGCTCACATGTTGCTTGCTAATCAACCAAGCTAGCTCACGTGTTGCTTGCTAATCAACCAAGCTAGCTCACATGTTGCTTGCTAATCAACCAAGCTAGCTCACATGTTGCTTGCTAATCAACCAAGCTAGCTCACGTGTTGCTTGATGATCAACAACCAAGCTAGCTCACGTGTTGCTTGCTAATCAACCAAGCTAGCTCACGTGTTACTTGCTAATCAACAACCAAGCTAGCTCACGTGTTGCTTGCTAATCAACCAAGCTAGCTCACGTGTTGCTTGATGATCAACCAAGCTAGCTCACGTGTTGCTTGATGATCAACCAAGCTAGCTCACGTGTTGCTTGTTCAACCAAGCTAGCTCATGTGTTGCTTGCTAATCAACCAAGCTAGCTCACGTGTTGCTTGCTAATCAACCAAGCTAGCTCACGTGTTGCTTGATAATCAACCAAGCTAGCTCACGTGTTGCTTGATGATCAACAACCAAGCTAGCTCACGTGTTACTTGATGATCAACCAAGCTAGCTCACGTGTTGCTTGATAATCAACCAAGCTAGCTCATGTGTTGCTTGATAATCAACCAATGTTGCTAGCTCACGTGTTGCTTGCTGATCAACCAAGCTATCTCACGTGTTGCTTGATAATCAACCAAGCTAGCTCACGTGTTGCTTGCTAATCAACCAAGCTATCTCACATGTTGCTTGATAATCAGGATCTTGAGTAAAGACTGCACATGCTGTACAAATGACCCACACTCAGTTCTGCTGTTTGGTTTGTGGAGTTCTTACTCCTGCCTGGTAACTGTTACCAAGTCCAAAGGATGTAGCTGATCCAATACCAAAACATCTGCTGTTTGTTTGTGGAGTTCTCCGTAACTGCTTGAAGGAGGCTGTAGCTGACCCTACATGGGTGCAGGCAAGAGATAGGAATGGACATCATGTGGTGTACAGGGTGCAGGCAAGACTAGATAGGAATGGACATCATGTGGTGTGCAGGCAAGACTAGATAGGAATGGACATCATGTGGTGTACAGGGTACAGGCAAGACTATTGGACATCATGTGGTGTACAGGGTGCAGGCAAGACTAGATAGGAATGGACATCAGGTGGTGTACAGGGTGCAGGCAAGACTAGATAGGAATGGACATCATGTGGTGTACAGGGTGCAGGCAAGACTAGATAGGAATGGACATCATGTGGTGTACAGGGTGCAGGCAAGACTAGATAGGAATGGACATCAGGTGTACAGGGTGCAGGCAACACTCAAGACATGGTAAGGATTGGCCTGTCCAAAGGAAGCGGTAGTCTTGTAAGTTAGACAATCCTTTACCAATAGACACCATAGTTATAAATGGTAAAGGATCATCAGCATTCTTGTATAAAACGGCTACTGTCAACAGAAGTGGCATCTTACCTCAAGAATAGGACACAAGGATAAATAATTATACAGTAAATATGTTCGTAGTCTATTTGGTAGATTCTCGTTTCATTTCCTCAATTTTTTAAAAAAGTTATGGAATGCCTGCTGACTCATATCACACGCAGCATGTTGATTGTATTGTTGATGCGGACCTTCATGTGTTGATTGTATTGTTGATGTTGACCTTCATGTGTTGATGCGGACCTTCATGTGTTGATTGTATTGTTGATGTTGACCTTCATGTGTTGATGCGGACCTTCATGTGTTGATTGTATTGTTGATGTTGACCTTCATGTGTTGATGCAGACCTTTGTTGTTGATTGTATTGATGATGTGGACCTTCATGTGTTGATTGTATTGTTGATACAGACCTTCATGTGTTGATTGTATTGTTGATGATTGTATTGTTGATGCAGACCTTCATGTGTTGATTGTATTGTTGATGTTGACCTTCATGTGTTGATTGTATTGTTGATGCAGACCTTCGTTGTTGATTGTATTGTTGATGTGGACCTTCATGTATTGATTGTATTGTTGATGCAGACCTTCATGTGTTGATTGTATTGTTGATGTTGACCTTCATGTGTTGATTGTATTATTGATGCAGACCTTCATGTGTTGATTGTATTGTTGATGCGGACCTTCATGTGTTGATTGTATTGTTGATGTAGACCTTCATGTGTTGATTGTATTGTTAATGTAGACCGGACCTTCATGTGTTGATTGTATTGTTGATGCAGACCTTCATGTGTTGATTGTATTGTTGATGTGGACCTTCATGTGTTGATTGTATTGTTGATGCAGACCTTCGTTGTTGATTGTATTGTTGATGTGGACCTTCATGTATTGATTGTATTGTTGATGCAGACCTTCATGTGTTGATTGTATTGTTGATGTTGACCTTCATGTGTTGATTGTATTATTGATGCAGACCTTCATGTGTTGATTGTATTGTTGATGCGGACCTTCATGTGTTGATTGTATTGTTGATGTAGACCTTCATGTGTTGATTGTATTGTTAATGTAGACCGGACCTTCATGTGTTGATTGTATTGTTGATGCAGACCTTCATGTGTTGATTGTATTGTTGATGTGGACCTTCATGTGTTGATTGTATTGTTGATGCGGACCTTCATGTGTCGAACGTATTGTTGATGTGGACCTTCATGTGTTGATTGTATTGTTGATGCGGACCTTCATGTGTTGATTGTATTGTTGATGTAGACCGGACCTTCATGTGTCGATTGTATTGTTGATGCAGACCTTCATGTGTTGATTGTATTGTTGATGTGGACCTTCATGTGTTGATTGTATTGTTGATGCGGACCTTCATGTGTTGATTGTATTGTTGATGTAGACCGGACCTTCATGTGTTGATTGTATTGTTGATGTAGACCTTCATGTGTTGATTGTATTGTTGATGCGGACCTTCATGTGTTGATTGTATTGTTGATGTAGACCTTCATGTGTTGATTGTATTGTTGATGTAGACCTTCATGTGTCGATTGTATTGTTGATGCGGACCTTCATGTGTTGATTGTATTGTTGATGCGGACCTCCATGTGTTGGTTGATGTGGACCTTCATGTGTTGATTGTATTGTTGATGTGGACCTTCATGTGTTGATTGTATTGTTGATGTGGACCTTCATGTGTTGATTGTATTGTTGATGTGGACCTTCATGTTTTTTACTGAGTCACGAGATGGTTTAGCTGCTGCAATGCAGTTTGGAGTCTTCTGGTATCGGAATGGAACTATTGTATGTATGCAAGTTCAGTGTATGCAAGTTCAGTGTGCAAGAAAAGTAGATAATACATCAGATGATAGATCCTTCCACCAGGCAGGACCTTCCTTCTCAAGGTTTTTAACTTGTTGTTGGTGTTGGGGGGGCTGCTGGTTTATTACTGGAGAAGGATGGGGGAGGGGCTGCTGGTTTATTACTAGAGAAGGATGGGAGGGAGGGGCTACTGGTTTATTACTAGAGAAGGAGGGGGAGGGGCTGCTGGTTTATTACTGGAGAATGATGGGGGAGGGGCTGCTGGTTTATTACTGGAGAAGGATGGGGAGGGGCAGCTGGTTTATTACTGGAGAAGGATGGGGAGGGGCTGCTGGTTTATTATAGAGAAGATATTACTAGAGAAGGATGGGGAGGGGCTGCTGGTTTATTACTAGAGAAGGATGGGGAGGGGCTGCTGGTTTATTACTGGAGAAGGATGGGGAGGGGCTGCTGGTTTATTACGGAGAAGGATGGAGGGGGGCTGCTGGTTTATTACTAGAGAAGGATGGGGAGGGGCTGCTGGTTTATTACTGGAGAAGGATGGGGAGGGGCTGCTGGTTTATTACTGGAGAAGGATGGGGAGGGGCTGCTGGTTTATTACGGAGAAGGATGGAGGGGGGCTGCTGGTTTATTACTAGAGAAGGATGGGGAGGGGCTGCTGGTTTATTACTGGAGAAGGATGGGGAGGGGCTGCTGGTTTATTACTGGAGAAGGATGGGGAGGGACTGCTGGTTTATTACTAGAGAAGGATGGGGAGGGGCTGCTGGTTTATTACTGGAGAAGGATGGGGAGGGGCTGCGGGTTTATTACTAGAGAAGGATGGGGAGGGGCTGCTGGTTTATTACTAGAGAAGGATGGGGAGGGGCTGCTGGTTTATTACTGGAGAAGGATTATTACTGGAGAAGGATGGGGAGGGGCTGCTGGTTTATTACTGGAGAAGGATGGGGAGGGGCTGCTGGTTTATTACTGGAGAAGGATGGGGAGGGGCTGCTGGTTTATTACTAGAGAAGGATGGGGAGGGGCTGCTGGTTTATTACTAGAGAAGGATGGGGAGGGGCTGCTGGTTTATTACGGAGAAGGATGGAGGGGGGCTGCTGGTTTATTTTATTACTAGAGAAGGATTACTAGAGAAGGATGGGGAGGGGCTGCTGGTTTATTACTGGAGAAGGATGGGGAGGGGCTGCTGGTATTACTAGATGATGGGGAGGGGCTGCTGGTTTAGCTGGTTTATTACTGGAGAAGGATGGGGAGGGGCTGCTGGTTTATTACTGGAGAAGGATGGGGAGGGGCTGCTGGTTTATTACTGGAGAAGGATGGGGAGGGGCTGCTGGTTTATTACTGGAGAAGGATGGGGAGGGGCTGCTGGTTTATTACTAGAGAAGGATGGGGAGGGGCTTCTGGTTTATTACTGGAGAAGGATGGGGAGGGGCTGCTGGTTTATTACTGGAGAAGGATGGGGAGGGGCTGCTGGTTTTATTACTAGAGAAGGATGGGGAGGGGCTGCTGGTTTATTACTGGAGAAGATGGGAGGGAGGGGCTGCTGGTTTATTACTGGAGAAGGATGGGGGGAGGGGCTGCTGGTTTATTACTAGGATGGGGAGGGGCTGCTGGTTTATTACTAGAGAAGGATGGGGGAGGGGCTGCTTGTTTTATTACTAGAGAAGGATTATTACTAGAGAAGGATGGGGGTAGGGGCTTCTGGTATAGAGAAGGATGGGGGGGGGGCTGCTGGTTTATTACTGAGAAGGATGGGAGGGAGGGGCTGCTGGTTTATTACTAGAGAAGGATGGGGAGGGGCTGCTGGTTTATTACTAGAGAAGGATGGGGAGGGGCTGCTGGTAATAATTTATTACTAGAGAAGGATGGGGGAGGGGCTGCTGGTTTATTATTATTACTAGAGAAGGATGGGGGGCTGCTGGTTTATTACTAGAGAAGGATGGGGAGGGACTGCTGGTTTATTACTGGAGAAGGAGGATGGGGGAGGGGCTGCTGGTTCATTACTAGAGAAGGATGGGGGAGGGGCTGCTGGTTTATTACTAGAGAAGGATTATTACTAGAGAAGGATGGGGAGGGGCTGCTGGTTTATTACTAGAGAAGGAGGAAAGGATGGGGGGAGGGGCTGCTGGTTTATTACTAGAGAAGGATGGGGAGGGGCTGCGGTTGGGGAGGGGTTGCTGGTTTATTACTGGAGAAGGATGGGGGGAGGGGCTGCTGTGTTTTTTTTGGAATTCGCTTTTTTTAATTCGCTTTTTTAAATTAAACCAATCCAGTCTCCGCTAGGTGAGGGTAGATATCAGCAACACAGACAGCCAGCAACATGGACAGCCAGCAACTTGGACAGCCAGAAACATAGATAGCTGGCAACCAGCAACATGGACAGCCAGCAACTTGGACAGCCAGAAACATAGATAGCCGGCAACCAGCAACATGGAAAGCCAGCAACATGGATAGCCGGCAACCAGCAACATGGACAGTCAGCAACATGGATAGCCAGCAACATGGATAGCCAGCAACCAGCAACATGGACAGCCAGCAACATGGACAGCAAGCAACATAGATAGCCGGCAACCAGCAACATGGATAACCAGCAACATGGATAGCCAGCAACATGGATAGCCGGCAACATCAATGGCTAAGATGAGTTCTGTAAAGTCCAACTTGGAGATTCTGGAACTTCAACACTTTTACTTGTTTTCTTCTTGTTCTTGTTGTCGTACGTCATCAGCTCATAGGTCATCAGCTCGTAGGTCATCAGCTCGTAGGTCATCAGCTCGTAGGTCATCAGCTCGTACGTCATCAGCTCGTAGGTCATCAGCTCGTAGGTTATCAGCTCGTAGGTCTTCAGCTCGCAGGTCATCAGCTCGTAGGTCATCAGCTCGTAGGTCTTCAGCTCGTAGGTCATCAGCTCGTAGATCATCAGCTCGTAGGTCATCAGCTCGTAGGTCATCAGCTCGTAGGTCTTCAGCTCATAGGTCTTGTTGCTGATGCTAACTGTACCCATGTAGGTGCAGGTATAGCCTCCTTCAAGGACTTGGTAAAAGTCGCACAGTAGAGCTCCACCAACCAAACAGCTGAACTGAGTCATTTTTCCAACTTATAATACAGCAGCCTAATGATTCTTGCCAAAAAAAAATCCACAATTGAGAGCCAGATTAGTCATGAATGTGGAGGGAACATTTGGAGTCGCCGGGTACTACAATTTTATATCTCCACACTAGTATATCATATCTCCACACTAGTATATCATATCTCCACACTAGTATCTCCACACTAGTATATCTCCACACTATATAGTATATCTCCACACTAGTATATCTCCACACTCTACACTATGTTCTATAAATGCCTGCGTACCTTGTGCTGTGAACGACTGTCTTGGATACGCACCGCGAGACCAGTGGGTAAGTGTGTGAGTCGCACTGCACTATCTGTGGTGTTTACACTCTGACCTCCAGGCCTGCAGAAAGGGTGTGAAGATTCATCACATGACCAGTTATACATGTACATAAAGATGACATGGACGCACCCACTAGATCTGTGTGTCTCCACTTTGATGTCTTTAGAATTCAGAACCATATCAATCTAGAAGGACAGGATGATGACGCAGGCATGAAGGACAGGATGATGATGATGCGGGCATGAAGGACAGGATGATGATGCAGGCATGAAGGACAGGATGATGATGCAGGCATGAAGGACAGGATGATGATGCAGGCATGAAGGACAGGATGATGATGGTGCAGGCATGAAGGACAAGATGATGATGCAGGAATGAAGGACAGGATGATGGTGCAGGCATGAAGAACAGGATGATGATGCAGGCATGAAGGACAGGATGATGATGCAGACATGAAGGACAGGATGATGATGCAGGCATGAAGGACAGGATGATGATGCAGGCATGAAGGACAGGATGATGGTGCAGACATGAAGGACAGGATGATGATGCAGGCATGAAGGACAGGATGATGATGATGCAGGCATGAAGGACAGGATGATGATGCAGGCATGAAGGACAGGATGATGATGCAGGCATGAAGGACAGGATGATGATGCAGGCATGAAGGACAGGATGATGATGATGCAGGCATGAAGGACAGGATGATGATGCAGGCATGAAGGACAAGATGATGATGCAGGCATGAAGGACAGGATGATGGTGCAGGCATGAAGGACAGGATGATGATGCAGGCATGAAGGACAGGATGATGATGCAGACATGAAGGACAGGATGATGATGCAGGCATGAAGGACAGGATGATGATGCAGGCATGAAGGACAGGATGATGATGCAGGCATGAAGGACAGGATGATGATGATGCAGGCATGAAGGACAGGATGATGATGCAGGCATGAAGGACAGGATGATGATGCAGGCATGAAGGACAGGATGATGATGCAGGCATGAAGGACAGGATGATGATGCAGGCATGAAGGACAGGATGATGATGCAGGCATGAAGGACAGGATGATGATGCAGGCATGAAGGACAGGATGATGATGCAGGCATGAAGGACAGGATGATGATGCAGGCATGAAGGACAGAATGATGATGCAGGCATGAAGGACAGGATGATGATGATGATGCAGGCATGAAGGACAGGATGATGATGGTGCAGACATGAAGGACAGGATGATGATGCAGACATGAAGGACAGGATGATGATGCAGGCATGAAGGACAGGATGATGGTGCAGGCATGAAGGACAGGATGATGATGCAGACATGAAGGACAGGATGATGATGCAGGCATGAAGGACAGGATGATGATGCAGACATGAAGGACAGGATGATGATGCAGGCATGAAGGACAGGATGATGATGCAGGCATGAAGGACAGGATGATGATGCAGACATGAAGGACAGGATGATGATGCAGGCATGAAGGACAGGATGATGATGCAGACATGAAGGACAGGATGATGATGCAGGCATGAAGGACAGGATGATGATGCAGGCATGAAGGACAGGATGATGGTGGAGACATGAAGGACAGGATGATGATGCAGGCATGAAGGACAGGATGATGATGCAGGCATGAAGGACAGGATGATGATGCAGGCATGAAGGACAGGATGATGATGCAGGCATGAAGGACAGGATGATGATGCAGGCATGAAGGACAGGATGATGATGCAGGCATGAAGCACAGGATGATGATGCAGATATGCAGGACAGGATGATGATGCAGGCATGAAGGACAGGATGATGATGGTGCAGGCATGAAGGACAGGATGATGATGCAGGCATGAAGGACAGGATGATGATGCAGGCATGAAGGACAGGATGATGATGCAGGTATGAAGGACAGGATGATGATGCAGGTATGAAGGACAGGATGATGATGCAGACATGAAGGACAGGATGATGATTCAGACATGAAGGACAGGATGATGATGCAGGCATGAAGGACAGGATGATGGTGCAGGCATGAAGGACAGGATGATGATGCAGGCATGAAGGACAGGATGATGATGCAGGCATGAAGGACAGGATGATGATGCAGACATGAAGGACAGGATGATGATGCAGGCATGAAGGACAGGATGATGATGCAGGCATGAAGGAAAGGATGATGATGCAGACATGAAGGACAGGATGATGGTGCAGGCATGAAGGACAGGATGATGATGCAGGCATGAAGGACAGGATGATGCAGGCATGAAGCATGCAGACATCTAGCTAACAGGATTGCTCTCCACCTACACACAGCACAGGTGCTATCTAAAGGCATTGGCTGGTCACTTTCATAGTTGATACACATCCTAGGAGGACAATTCATCATCGTTAGCAAAAGAACTACTCTCAAATTATTGTCATCCACATATCCTGCGCTTTCTCTGTCTCGCTTTCTCTGTCTCGGAGTTAAATTGAGTGCCCGTGCTAGTATCATACACATAATAGTGAACTTGAGTGCCCGTGCTAGTATCATTGAGTGCCCGTGCTAGTATGATACACATAATAGTGAACTTGAGTGCCCGTGCTAGTATCATACACATAATAGTGAACTTGAGTGCCCGTGCTAGTATCATACACATAATAGTGAACTTGAGTGCCCGTGCTAGTATCATACACATAATAGTGAACTTGAGTGCCCGTGCTAGTATCATACACATAATAGTGAACTTGAGTGCCCGTGCTAGTATCATACACATAATAGTGAACTTGAGTGCCCGTGCTAGTATCATACACATAATAGTGAACTTGAGTGCCCGTGCTAGTATCATACACATAATAGTGAACTTGAGTGCCCGTGCTAGTATCATACACATAATAGTGAACTTGAGTGCCCGTGCTAGTATCATACACATAATAGTGAACTTGAGTGCCCGTGCTAGTATCATACACATAATAGTGAACTTGAGTGCCCGTGCTAGTATCATACACATAATAGTGAACTTGAGTGCCCGTGCTAGTATCATACACATAATAGTGAACTTGAGTGCCCGTGCTAGTATCATACACATAATAGTGAACTTGAGTGCCCGTGCTAGTATCATACACATAATAGTGAACTTGAGTGCCCGTGCTAGTATCATACACATAATAGTGAACTTGAGTGCCCGTGCTAGTATCATACACATAATAGTGAACTTGAGTGCCCGTGCTAGTATCATACACATAATAGTGAACTTGAGTGCCCGTGCTAGTATCATACACATAATAGTGAACTTGAGTGCCCGTGCTAGTATCATACACATAATAGTGAACTTGAGTGCCCGTGCTAGTATCATACACACTAGTGAATATATGCCACATCCACATGAAGCCACACCCACTCACGTATGCACCTCAGCAGGCTGTGGTAAGATGGCGACGCTGACAGTACTGGTGTGAGTTCTTCCCTGCATCTCAGTGGTGGGAACTCTCTGAACTCTGTGCACTCCACTCTCATGTTTCATCGTACGAAACACCCCCATGCCACTCATACTGGCAGATGCATGCTGAACAAAAACAACATTCTGTAATTACTCCATTGAGGGGATCATAATCCAGAGGAGTGCCGGGGCAAGGACTCCCTGTAGTTGGTGAGTGAAGCCAACTCTCACTGGGGAAGAGGGGCGGTATGGCCGAGCATGGCATGGTCGTGTATACTCATCATACGTTCACCCATAAAAGGTATGAGTGGATGTGTCATCGGCCAAATAGAAGGGGCTTACGTAAACTGGAAATGGTTGCCATGGTGAAGAGAAGGATAGAGAAAGCAGCAGATTTGAAGATGGAGTAAAGAGAATTGATATACATGAGTGAGCATGAGCTGATTAATGGCTACCAGGGAAGGACGCTGGGGTTCTATTCTGACATAGCCACTCAATCCATCGACATGCTCTAGCTAAGGAGGTGGAATGTAAATTATTAATCTAGGTGGTGATGGAGAAACTATTGACCTTGATAAGGTAAGCACACAGTCCCTTGCATGTACTGCCACTCTCTTTTGGACAGTAAGTGTATGAGAGCACTGGCTACAGAGTCAGCATGCATGGGAAGGACATGGAGGAGAGATGTGGTAAGGTAGCATGCATGGGAAGGACATGGAGGAGAGATGTGGTAAGGTGGCATGCATGGGAAGGACATGGAGGAGAGATGTGGTAAGGTAGCATGCATGGGAAGGACATGGAGGAGAGATGTGGCAAGGTAGCATGCATGGGAAGGACATGGAGAAGAGATGTGGCAAGGTAGCATGCATGGGAAGGACATGGAGAAGAGATGTGGTAAGGTAGCATGCATGGGAAGGAAGAGATGTGGTAAGGTTGCATGCATGGGAAGGACATGGAGAAGAGATGTGGTAAGGTAGCATGCATGGGAAGGACATGGAGGAGAGATGTGGTAAGGTAGCATGCATGGGAAGGATGTGGAGGAGAGATGTGGTAAGGTGGAGAATGTACATTATATATAAACATTGTCACAAGTGCACACTAGACACTATCACAAGATGTCCAAGTTCTTGTCAGCTTCTGCATAGTCTTCCCTCGAGTATATTCTCAGAAAGCACTTCCTGATAGCTCACTCTTAGTGTAGCTCATCTTCAAGGGAAGCTTCCGCACTCTACCAACTCCAAAGGTGTCAGAAAATGCAACCTTGCACCTATTCGTGTGATAAGGAATTAACTCCCGGCCATTTCTCCTGGCACAAGCCAAATGTACATCGTGATGACATCATCAATTGTACACAGATCAGCACTGCATTAGTCCTTTACCTGGCAGGGCTAGGGCAAAGCAATGACCACGCTAAGAGGTGTGGCTAGGGCAAAGCAATGACCATGCTAATGGGTGTGGCTAGGGCAAGAGCAATGACTTGCTAAGAGGTGTGGCTAGGGCAATGACCACGCTAAGAGGTGTGGCTAGGGCAAGAGCAATGACCACGCTAAGAGGCAGGGCTAGGGCAAAGCAATAACCACGCTAAGAGGTGTGGCTAGGGATATGGCAATGACCACACTAAGAGGTGTGGCTAGGGCTAGGGCAATGACCATGCTAAGAGGTGGGGCTAGGGCAAAGCAATGACCATGCTAAGAGGCGGGGCTAGGGCAAGAGCAATGCCCACACTAAGAGGTGGGGCTAGGGCTAGGGCAATGACCACGCTAAGAGGTGGGGCTAGGGCAAGAGCAATGATCTTGCTAAGAGGTGGGGCTAGGGCAAAGCAATGACCACGCTAAGAGGTGGGGCTAGGGCAAAGCAATGACCACGCTAAGAGGTGGGGCTAGGGCAAAGCAATGACCACGCTAAGAGGTGGGGCTAGGGCAAAGCAATGACCACGCTAAGAGGTGGGGCTAGGGCAAAAGCAATGACCATGCTAAGAGGTGGGGCTAGGGCTAGGACTTGCTAAGAGGTGGGGCTAGGGCAAGAGCAATGACCTTGCTAAGAGGTGGGGCTAGGGCAAGAGCAATGACCACGCTAAGAGGCGGGGCTAGGGCAATGACCTTGCTAAGAGGCATGGCTAAGAGGCAGGGCTAGGGCCTAGGGCAATGACCACACTAAGAGGCAGGGCTAGGGAAAGAATGCAATGTCATGCTAAGATGCGGGGCTAGGTGTGAGGTGAAGAAGACACACCTGGGGGATCATATCCACTGTAGCAGTCCTCACAGTGTAGACGCCCCTCGGGAGGACCTGGATCGGGACGACTGGGTGGACTTACCTTCACACCAAGATCCACTAGTTAATACTTCTGCAGTTACTCCAGAGCCAGTCTAGAAGTCGCTCCGGAAAACACACTTCCTGGGACTGTAAACCCTCTCGCACTACTGCAGAGCCATCTATTGTTACACTGCCATTCACTTGGCCTCTACCCAGTCGCTGTTAATCCTGTGGCTAGGGCTACTAGGGCTAGGGCTAGGGCTAGGGTTATTCACTTGGCCTCTACCCAGTCGCTGTTCATCCTGTGGCTAGGGCTAGGGCTAGGGTTATTCACTTGGCCTCTACCCAGTCACTGTTCATCCTGTGGCTAGGGCTAGGGCTATTCACTTGGCTTCTACCCAGTCGCTGTTCATCCTGTGGCTAGGGCTAGGGCTATTCACTTGGCTTCTACCCAGTCGCTGTTCATCCTGTGGCTAGGGCTAGGGCTAGGGTTATTCAATTGGCCTCTACCCAGTCACTGTTCAGCCTGTGGCTAGGGCTAGGATTACTAGGGCTAGGGTTATTCACTTGACTTCTGCCCAGTCACTGTTCATCCTGTGGCTAGGGCTAGGGCTAGGGTTATTCACTTGACTTCTGCCCAGTCACTGTTCATCCTGTGGCTAGGGCTAGGGCTATTCACTTGACTTCTACCCAGTCGCTGTTCATCCTGTGGCTAGGGCTAGGGTTATTCACTTGGCCTCTACCCAGTCACTGTTCATCCTGTGGCTAGGGCTAAGGTTATTCACTTGGCCTCTACCCAGTCACTGTTCACCCTGTGGCTAGGGCTAGGACTACTAGGGCTATGGTTATTCACTTGACTTCTGCCCAGTCACTGTTCATCCTGTGGCTAGGGCTAGGGCTAGGGTTATTCACTTGGCCTCCACCCAGTCACTGTTCATCCTGTGGCTAGGGCTAGGGCTAAGGTTATTCACTTGGCCTCTACCCAGTCACTGTTCATCCTGTGGCTAGGGCTAGGACTACTAGGGCTAGGGTTATTCACTTGACTTCTGCCCAGTCACTGTTCATCCTGTGGCTAGGGCTAGGGCTAGGGTTATTCACTTGGCCTCTACCCAGTCACTGTTCATCCTGTGGCTAGGGCTAGGACTACTAGGGCTAGGGTTATTCACTTGACTTCTGCCCAGTCACTGTTCATCCTGTGGCTAGGGCTAGGGCTATTCACTTGACTTCTACCCAGTCGCTGTTCATCCTGTGGCTAGGGCTAGGGCTAAGGTTATTCACTTGGCCTCTACCCAGTCGCTGTTCATCCTGTGGTCGTCCGCCCCCTGACCACCTCAAGTACGTCAGGACCTCTGCTAAGTGGGGAGTAGTCTGCTGAACAGACGATTATATGTGTACTCTGTACCCTTCCAGAAGCTGTTAACCTTGGTTTGGTTTCTTTTGCATCATTGACTCAAGGAATCTGTCCTGAAGTCTGTTTGATTAGGACATCTAGCTCTAGAAGTCTGTCCTGGAGTCCATTTGATTAGGACATCTAGCTCTAGAAGTCTGTCCTGAAGTATGTCTGATTAGGACAGCTAGCTCTATATCTGATTAGGACAGCTAGCTCTAGAAGTCTGTCCTGAAGTCTGCCAGGGCTGTTCAGTTTTTAGGTTGTATCTCTGCAGTATACTGTTGGGATCTATCAGATATAATAGGTACCTACAAGGGTTGGTCACTTTAGGACAGGGACTCATACCAACTAGGACAGGTGACACATACCTACTTGGACAAGTGACCCATGCTATGAGGACGAGTGACCCCTTTCTACTAGGACAGGAAACCCGTATATACCATCATGACAGATGACCCATACCTACAGTACTAGGACATGTGACCTGGGACAGTAGACCATTTATGCAGGCAATACCAAATCTTCCGTCTACCGGCTCAGAACGTGGCTGATTTCACTCCCAAATAATGCACACCTTGTAGCCAGCAAAGCCAACAGTAGAATCACATTCCAGCACTTCAAACTTCCAGTTCCTGAGCGCAGCCCGCTTCTGATACATGTGGAAGATGCTTAATGTAAACAAAGCCGCCTCCTTGCCCCCTACACCTGCACCAGAGGGAGGGTGGCATGGTCACACAGCCAGACCAGAGTTGGACTTACCTGCTCGCACCTCCAGTATGGCGTTGCCTTCATCTGCGGCGTCAAGGGGAACCAGAGCTCGGATGAGGGCGTGCTAAGCATCACATAAAGCATACACACATTGTGCTACCTGTACTTTAACCGTTGGAGGACTGGATTTTCACATTATTCAATATAATACATGACGTTACCAAGGTGATTAATTATAGGCAGTCTCTCAGATACCTATGAAGTCTGAGATTTGTCTCCCCTCCCCCTGAAGGAACTCCTTACTGAGGAGTGCATGTTAATAAGCTTATATTTCTCCAGGAATCCACTCGACTTCCACTTTCCGTGTTGACCACGTCCACAGCATTGATTTCATGATGATGCTTTACCTGTTGACCTCCTTGACCTTGCATGATAAATCATTGCGCATACAATCAATTCGATGATCCCTTACCAATCAGAGAATCAGAGGTATTAATGGTAAAGGATCATCTGTTGTTTCCTTTCTTTTTGACAAGTTCATATCATTTGCTTGTGATTATAAAGCAACAAGAAACATTGTTCCTGCAAAGCCTAACTAGTAACAAATAGCAAACACAAAATATGTACTTAGAACAACAACAGCAGCAACAGCAACAACAACAACAACAATAATACAACAACAACACAACAAGAAAGTTGTTTCTTTGCCCTAGGAGGGATGCGTTAGAGTGACACAGAGGCCATTGCAACTTGATGGCTGTGGCTCTTGGCACTTCAGTGATTGCCTAAGACAGGGTTCACCTTCAAAGATCAAGTCCAAAGCTTCTTACCCTAGAACACCTGTGGTCTCTACTGCAACCTTCTTACCTTAGAACACCTGAGGTCTCTACTCCAACCTTCTTACCCTAGAACACCTGAGGTCTATACTGCAACCTTCTTACCCTAGAACACCTGAGGTCTCTACTGCAACCTACTTACTCTAGAGCACCTGAGGCAACCTTCTTACTCTAGAGCACCTGAGGTCTCAACTGCAACCTTCTTACCCTAGAACACCTGAGGTCTCAACTAACCTTCTTACTCTAGAACACCTGAGGTCTCAACTGCAACCTTCTTACTCTAGAGCACCTGAGGTCTCAACTGCAACCTTCTTACTCTAGAGTACCTGAGGTCTCAACTGCAACCTTCTTACTCTAGAACACCTGAGGTCTCAACTGCAACCTTCTTACTCTAGAGCACCTGAGGTCTCAACTGCAACCTTCTTACCCTAGAACACCTGAGGTCTCAACTGCCACCTTCTTACTCTAGAGCACCTGAGGTCTCAACTGCAACCTTCTTACCCTAGAGCACCTGAGGTCTCAACTGCAACCTTCTTACCCTAGAACACCTGAGGTCTCAACTGCAACCTTCTTACCCTAGAACACCTGAGGTCTCAACTGCAACATTCTTACCCTAGAGCACCTGAGGTCTCAACTGCAACCTTCTTACCCTAGAACACCTGAGGTCTCAACTGCAACCTTCTTACCCTAGAGCACCTGAGGTCTCAACTGCAACCTTCTTACCCTAGAACACCTGAGGTCTCAACTGCAACCTTTTTACCCTAGAACACCTGAGGTCTCAACTGCAACC
The DNA here is from genome assembly GCA_028752905.1 of Cladorhizidae sp. MBARI D1340-BT2. Lineage (NCBI taxonomy): Eukaryota > Metazoa > Porifera > Demospongiae > Poecilosclerida > Cladorhizidae > Cladorhizidae sp. MBARI D1340-BT2. Next base: position 1,695,771 of record JAQNBH010000005.1, read on the forward strand.
TTCTTTACCCTAGAGCACCTGAGGTCTCAACTGCAACCTTCTGCACCTGAGGTCTCAACTGCAACCTTCTTGCTCTAGAACATCCAAGGTCTCAACTGCAACCTTCTTGCTCTAGAACATCCGAGGTCTCTACTGCAACCTTCTTACTCTAGAGCACCCGAGGTCTCAACTGCAACATTCTTACCCTAGCACAGTGCAATTCAGCACATGCCAACTCTTGTTGGTAGAGCATTCTTCAGGAGCAGTTGAACAGGAGAATTCCATCAACCAAACCGCAGATGCTTTGTAGAGGATTAGCTATAGCCTACTGTAAAGGCTTGTCCACACTGCATACTCAATGCACATTCAATGCACACCTGATGTGCATTGAATGTGCATTGCTTGCGTCCACACTAAATTTTAATTAGGAAATAGTGTGCCAACATGCATGAGATCTAATGTGCCTGCCTGGAGAGGTGGTTCAATCTATTCAGACCAATGAATAAGGCGTAGACTCCCACTCTAGCTGATTTTTTCTCCATGCAGGATTCGTGGAGTATCATCCTTCGATGATACTGCCTTTCCCTCAGCTCTCTACTTCCTTCTGTTCTGCAGCACAAGTCTCCTTCAGGTGTAGGAAGCTCACTGCCTTTCCCTCAGCTCATCCTCCTTCTGTTCTGCAGCACAGGTCTCCTTCAGGTCTGGAGGGAGCTAACTGCCTTTCCCTTAGCTCTATCCTCCTTCTGTTCTGCAGGTCTCCTTCAGGTCTGGAGGGAGCTAACTGCCTTTCCCTTAGCTCTATCCTCCTTCTGTTCTGCAGGTCTCCTTCAGGTTTGGAGGGAGCTCACTGCCTTTCCCTCAGCTCTACCTCCTTCTGTTCTGCAGCACAGGTCTCCTTCAGGTCTGGAGGGAGCTCACTGCCTTTCCCTTAGCTATATTCTTCTTCTGTTCTGCAGGTCTCCTTCAGGTCTGGAGGGAGCTCACTGCCTTTCCCTCAGCTCTATCCTCCTTCTGTTCTGCAGCACAGGTCTCCTTCAGGTCTGTAGGGAGCTCACTGCCTTTCCCTCAGCTCTATCCTCCTTCTGTTCTGCAGCAGTACAGGTCTCCTTCAGGTCTGGAGGGAGCTCACTGCCTTTCCCTTAGCTCTACCTCCTTCTGTTCTGCAGCACAGGTCTCCTTCAGGTCTGGGGGAAGCTCACTGCCTTTCCCTTAGCTATATCCTCCTGTTCTGCAGCAGTACAGGTCTCCTTCAGGTCTGGAGGGAGCTCACTGCCTTTCCCTCAGCTCTACCTCCTTCTGTTCGGCAGCACAGGTCTCCTTCAGGTGTAGGAAGCTCTTGCTGTTGTTCTCCGTGTGCACGTGTGTTGCTATTGAAGTGCTGCACATGTTGACGCGACCAACACACACTTATTCAAACTCTGGTTGCTCGGGACTGGATGTGCCTCCATTTGGGGACAGGTCTTAAGGGGACACGCTGTAGTTGACTATGAATATTCATGAGCACATTCCCCCCCTCACCCCCCCCCCCCCCCCTCCCCCCCCTCCCACCTAATTACACGAGCTAGAGAGACACTTCAGAGACATTGGAGAGCAGCACAAAGACTCTTAACTAACTAATATGTTGTTTGAAGTGGAGTGTTGGCATTCATTAGTCAAGGTTGGGTGAAGGGGTGAATCCTGCCTGGTGTTCTGCATCAAATCTTGGCTATGCTCAGGGTTGTTAATTAATACGATTGCTGGGTCTACAGATGCTTACTCAAGTGTAGTATGACAATCTAGACACTTGTCAACCACATATCTAACGAGTAGCTGTCTACGAATCTGCATAACCAGCCGATTGGCAAGTCCTCTGAGTGAAAATCTTCACATCCTCTCTTAGTCATCTTATAAACAGAATATGTCTTGTATACGGTTAATTAGGAGCAATGTTTGTAGGCGACAAACACAGCAACAACAACAACAACAACAACCCTGTACCCTACGCCACGCCCAACATTCATATTTCAAACAAGCATGCTAGTTAGAAAGTCTTCGTTGCCAAGTGTTTCTGGAAGGAAGAAGAGCACCTGCCCATGAATATTCATAACCACAAGTTACCCAGGCCTAAACCAGACAAACCTGTTCTGCTTGTAACACACCACGTGAGATGGCTCAATTGCATCATCAATGAACTTACCATGTTGACAACCCTTACCATACTTTCCCCCGCAACCAAGAAACAAAATAATCAAAGGCATGTGCAGTGATTGGAGTCTTCTGCTATTAAAACTTCTATGAGGTCACGCACGTACGTACTGTATGTACAAGTTATGCCCAAGGGAGACAGGATAAACACATAGACAGAAGTAAACACTGACAGAGATCTTTGGAGATGAATTTCAAGTCGCTGTAAGAGGTATTTTTTACACTCATGAGGTCTTCCATTAGCAAAGCACGTTGGAAGAGATTTCAAAACTAGTAGCAACCGTTTACATAAGCTGTTGAGAAGCTCCTAAAGCTATTCAGCTAAGACACACACCCTGATAGGGGATCCTTATAGAGGAATTTCAAGCACTTTCACAGTTTTTAGAACAGCCTGTTTAGCAAAGGTCAGGGTTTACTGGGAGTGTTTAGTAGTGGCTAGCACTAAGAAACTGCCAAAGTGAGTTTTAGACATCCACCATTTTAAAAAGTGGGTCAAACCATATAGGGAGTTCTGCAGCACTCTCTGGTCATATATACCAGGCATACATGACAAGACAATGTGCCTGGTCATATATACCAGGCATACATGACAAGACAATGTGCCTGGTCATATATACCAGGCATACATGACAAGACAATGTGCCTGGTCATATATACCAGGCATACATGACAAGACAATGTGCCTGGTCATATATACCAGGCATACATGACAAGACAATGGCACTACCTGGTCATATATACCAGGCATACATGACAAGACAATGTGGCACTACCTGGTCATATATACCAGGCATACATGACAAGGCAATGTGGCACTACCTGGTCATATATACCAGGCATACATGACAAGGCAATGTGCCTGGTCATATATACCAGGCATACATGACAAGACAATGTGCCTGGTCATATATACCAGGCATACATGACAAGGCAATGTAGCACTACCTGGTCATATATACCAGGCATACATGACAAGACAATGTGGCACTACCTGGTCATATATACCAGGCATACATGACAAGACAATGGCACTGCCTGGGCATATATACCAGGCATACATGACAAGACAATGTGGCACTGCCTGGGCATATATACCAGGCATACATGACAAGACAATGTGCCTGGACATACCAGGCATACATGACAAGACAATGTGCCTGGTCATATATACCAGGCATACATGACAAGACAATGTGCCTGGTCATATATACCAGGCATACATGACAAGACAATGTGCCTGGTCATATATACCAGGCATACATGACAAGACAATGTGCCTGGTCATATATACCAGGCATACATGACAAGACAATGTGGCACTACCTGGTCATATATACCAGGCATACATGACAAGACAATGTGCCTGGTCATATATACCAGGCATACATGACAAGACAATGTGCCTGGTCATATATACCAGGCATACATGACAAGACAATGTACCTGGTCATATATACCAGGCATACATGACAAGACAATGTGCCTGGTCATATATACCAGGCATACATGACAAGACAATGTGGCACTACCTGGTCATATATACCAGGCATACATGACAAGACAATGTGGCACTACCTGGTCATATATACCATGCATACATGACAAGGCAATGTGGCAGTGCATACATGACAAGACAATGGCACTACCTGGGCATACATGACAAGTCAATGTGGCACTACCTGGTTAGGTATATATTACAAGACAATTAAAATATTGACTAGAAACGAAGCAAGAATTTTCCAACAAGACCACAAACATTTAAAATACCCTTTACCTACTAATATAATATAATGAACTACTCCAAATACTCGAAAACCAAATACTCCAAATATAATAAAAGCACTATTGTAATGTATATTGATCTTCATTGTGTTAGTAGGTAAAGGGTCCTGTAAATGCTGTGGTCCACATGGGAAAATTCTTGTTTTCTGACCTTATTTTAAAACATTTTTGTCCTATATATCTGTTTTTTAAAGTCAAGCAGCCGCCTACAAGAAGTTACTCAGCGTAACACCAGAAATTAACTTACCATGTTTACACACATGCCTATGCATTAGTTGCCTAGTTTTGTTTAGTTTTGTAGGAGCTCTGCACTGCTAACGATTGTAAGCAGATGCAAACCTCTGCTGACCACTTCTTGGAATCAAAAATGTGCAGTTGCTTGCCGCTATGCATTGTACACAAGTGTGTTTATGATATTAATAACCTTTTACCGATTTTGGGGTGTTTTATGTGTGTGCGGGGGGGGGGGGGGGGGGGGGAGTAGCTGGAGACAAGATCTTGGAGACGAATTTAATAGTTGCTGTGTTGTTGTTGTGTTGTTGCTGTGTTGTTGCTGTGTTGTTGTTGTGAGGTACGCTCGACTCTGTTCACGCCACTAAGAAGCTGCCAGCATGGGTTTTAGCCCAGGGATATAAGCTTCTTTGAGCTGCTATTTTTAATGGGGATCAAACGAGTGCCACTCCCCACTATACACAAACCTGGATCTGCTGCAGGTCCTCCTGGCAGGAAGATAATTCCTCTCTTGCCAGACCCCTGAGTTCCCCACCTCCGGAGCCATCAGCCAACTCCTCCAGATCAACCAACTCCTTCAAAAGACGTGTGCCATGTGCACGCCCACACACAGGGAGAGAGGGAGAGATCATGAACACGCCCACACACAGGGAGAGAGGGAGAGATCATGAACACGCCCACACACAGGGAGAGAGGGAGAGATCATGTGCACGCCCACACACAGGGAGAGAGAGGGAGATATCATGAACACACCCACACAGGGAGAGAGGGAGAGATCATGAACACGCCCACACACAGGGAGAGAGAGATCATGAACATCATTACATGTGCAGAGGCTTGGCATATGTGATGCATGAATATCTATATGAGTATGCGTGTGCGTACATGTCTGTGTGTGTATGTATGTGTTGTGTATCTTGTGAATGTGTGTGTATACATGTGTAGGTGGGTATGCATGCATGCATGTGCATGCATGTGTGTGCATGCATGTGTGTGCATGTATGTGCTAGACAGCCCTGTCGAACTTTCACTCCAATTAAAGCATCTGCACACACAAACTAGCACATTAAATGTGAATGTGTTATGCGTTCTGCTGGAATGTAATTACTGGCTGCTCTAAGCGGCTAGGGCTAGGGTTAGGGCTAGAGTTAGGGCTAGGGCATAGAAGAACTGACATTAATGGGGGCCATTTAGGTTTCTCACATGTTGCCAGAGAGGAGAGGGAAAGATGGTAGGCTCGACGCATGCTCTGTTTGGGGTGTGGAGATAGTCTCTTCTCCTGGACAGGAGACGAGTTCTAAATCTTTGGCATCCACTCCAGCACGACAGAGAGCCTACCATGAAGGCGTGGCAGAGAGCCCACCATGAAGGCGTGGCAGAGAGCCCACCATGAAGGTGTGGCAGAGAGCCCACCATGAAGGCGTGGCATAGAGCCCACCATGAAGGCGTGGCAGAGAGCCCATCATGAAGGCGTGGCAGAGAGCACACCATGAAGGCGTGGCAGAGCCCACCATGAAGGCGTGGCAGAGAGCCCACCATGAAGGCGTGGCAGAGAGCACATCATGAAGGCGTGGCAGAGAGCCCACCATGAAGGCGTGGCAGAGAGCCCACCATGAAGGCATGGCAGAGAGAACATCATGAAGGCGTGGCAGAGAGCCCACCATGAAGGCGTGGCAGAGAGCACATCATGAAGGCGTGGCAGAGAGCATACCATGAAGGCGTGGCAGAGAGCTGCTAATCTCACGGGCCAGACGTACAGAGGTTGAATATTGATGCCACAATCTGATTGGTCGCCATTATCAGACATTACCATCAGCTAAAATAATGGTATGCAAGTGAACAACCCCTCGACAAATGTTCTATGCTTGACCTCATGACCTCACGACTGACGCTCGGGTGCACAAGAATGAGAGGTCAGAGCGCATTCCATGGACACGTAAAAACATGGCTCTAGTTACCAGACACATACTGTGAATCCCATCCCATAATACATGTGGCCTCTATAGTTACCAGACACATACTGTGAATCCCATAATACATGTGGCCTCTATAGTTACCAGACACATACTGTGAATCCCATAATACATGTGGCCTTTATAGTTACCATGTGAATCCCATAATACATGTGGCCTCTATATAGTTACCAGACACATACTGTGAATCCCATACTACATGTGGTCTCTATAGTTACCAGACACATACTGTGAATCCCATAATACATGTGGCCTCTATAGTTACCAGACACATACTGTGAATCCCATAATACATGTGGCCTCTATAGTTACCAGACACATACTGTGAATCCCATAATACATGTGGCCTCTATAGTTACCATGTGAATCCCATAATACATGTGGCCTCTATATAGTTACCAGACACATACTGTGAATCCCATAATACATGTGGCCTCTATAGTTACCAGACACATACTGTGAATCCCATAATACATGTGGCCTCTATAGTTACCAGACACATACTGTGAATCCCATAATACATGTGGCCTCTATAGTTACCAGACACATACTGTGAATCCCAGAGTTGAGACTAGCTAGAGTGCTCTGAATCAACCTCTGGAACACAGCAGGTGCATTCCTGAGCACAACAGAGACTCATACAAGACTTGGTGAGTGACAAATGCAGCCTTCTCCTGAGAGTCAGCATGTCCTTGGACTTACCAACACCCGGATGCCAGATGTAGCCATGAGAAATACTCGCATTTCCCAATCTGATCCAACAAGTCCTTGATGCTTGGAAGTGGAAATAGGTCAGCCTTTGTCACTGAATTCAGGTCATGATAATCAATGCGGCATCTCAGGGAGCCACATTTCTTTCTAACAAGCAGCACTGGACTAGCCTGCTGGTGGGAGAGTGACTCACTCGTTTGCATCAGATGAGGTTGCCTTGTCACTTTCAGACGGGCAGCAAGTGGAATACAAGGGGAAGGTTGTCTCTTTGGCTGGGCATCTCCTGTATCAGTCTCCATCTGCACCACATCTGTCTTACCTTCCTTCTCCTTCCTCCAGGTGGAACACATCATGATATTTCAACCAGAGAGAATAAAGTCGGCTCCTCCCCTGCCACGGTACTGTAGGTAAGGTACCTTCACCTGCCAGCACTTTCCTGACCTCTGCTCTGTCTTCAATCACTCTGTTCACTCTGGGTGAGGGAACTCCTGACTTCCCTCATCTTTAGATTCAACTTCAAACTCTGGAGTATGAATGGAATCAATCACCGCTGCTTCAGAAGATTGGCCAACCCAAATACCTGGTTCCAACTTCTGAGTGCATGCTGTGCTGTTTGGGAATAGGACAGTCACATGTTCCCAATCTCCTCTATGTCAGGGAATCCGCCCAGCTGCATATCCTCAACTTCTTCTGAGTGTTGGGAAGATCCAACAATAATGAACCTCTGATGTCCTGTGTACCCGCAATCTAGCAGGTGCGCTTTGTCTTGGCAAACATTGACCAGCTGGACACGTGCAATGGCCCAGCCTGACATGTGCAATGGCCCAGCTTGACACATGCAATGGCCCAGCTAGACACGTGCAATGGCCCAGCCTGACACGTGCAATGGACCAGCTGGACACGTGCAATGGCCCAGCCTGACACGTGCAATGGCCAGCCTGACACGTGCAATGGCCCAGCCTGACACGTGCAATGGCCCAGCCTGACACGTGCAATGGCCCAGCCTGACACGTGCAATGGCCCAGCCTGACACGTGCAATGGACCAGCTGGACACGTGCAATGGACCAGCTAGACACGTGCAATGGACCAGCTGGACACGTGCAATGGCCCAGCCTGACACGTGCAATGGCCCAGCCTGACACGTGCAATGGCCCAGCCTGACACGTGCAATGGCCCAGCTTGACACGTGCAATGGACCAGCTTAACACATGCAATGGACGTGCAATGGACCAGCCTGATGTGCACACCTTGCACACACACTTTGGCATAGCACCTGGTGCTTCCAGCATCCTCAACATGGACGAGACACACATCACTATCATCTGACTCGGGAAGTAGAAATGGCCGAAGTTCAATTGCATCCCATCACTCCAGTCATCCCTGCAGGATTCTATCATTTTGGCTTTGGCAAATGGCCGGGTCTGTCCCTGGGGTTTGCACTTCTTCTTCTCCTTGCAGTCATGGAAAAGATGTCCAGGATGACCACAGTTGTGACACTTCCTATTGTTGTGCTGCTCATGGAAGATTGTGGATCTTTAATGGTGGCAGAGTATCCAATTCTCTTCTTCTCGGCAGGTTTAGTAATCCTATACTGTGTCCTCTTACGAAGCTCTGCCTGCCATTTCTCTTGGTTCTTGGCAGCTCAACAGAGTCTCTTACATGACTGTACAGCTGGACTCGAGAATATTGTATCTCAGACTCTCTTGCAATTGGCTACAATTTATCCAGCGTCTATTTGGGACAAGTGACCTCTGCCATATGCTATCTGAAAAGTCCTCTCAAGTTGTCAGATGAATTCCCCTGCAGTCTCCGGCTCTTTCTGTATGGAATGGCAGAAATCTTGGACAGCTAGTGCCTTACCCTCAGGGTCCAGATGGCTCTTCAGTGCCTGAGTAGCCATCTCAAAAGACGGTTTGTCCTCAGTTACTCATCAGGTTCCACTCTTGGAAGACCTTTCCCCGAAGATGTCCTGTAAACTGGATGAGTAGCTCCTCATTGTTCCAGTTAGACGTCCTCTCAAGGATAGGTAACCAATCTCCCACGCATAACTCTGGATTCTCACCGGTAAAACATCAACAGGAGGTGCTTTGCCTCTGCCTGTGCGGAGCGACTAGCGGAGAATGTACCTTCAACAGAAGACTCGGAGGTGACAATAGCTGCGGGGGGTGGACAGCAAGTGAAGCAAGTGGAATAGTATGATGGTCAGCGTGAGGTTCCAGAGCCGACCTCCCTGAAGGCACACTACCACCCTGACATCTGCAGCTGCAGTCTGGCCTTCAGTCTGCTTGTCTCTGCAGCCTTAGCTGCTATCGCTTCATCACGGCTAGGGCTATGGCTAGGGCTAGGGCTATACGGACAGTCAACTGCTCACAATTCATCCTCCATATGTTCTTTACTTTGTCCTTCTCCTTGAGATCTCTCAATATCTGCCAGCCTGTTGCACTCAACTACCTCTGGCTCCAGGCTCTGAAGTTTCCTGGCCATCCTTTGCAAGGAGGTCAAGTTCACTCCTCAGCCAATGGCAGAGTCAACGTCACAATACTTGTGGTCACTCTCGTATTCCGACTGTTCACTTTCATCAGTAACTGGTTCATCAATCATTGTCACGAACATACAGTCGCTCAGCCCGAACCCTGCGCCGATGAAACCTCGAGATTTTTCAGTTCCTTTCCCATCTCCACTAGTCCACCATCAATAATGAGCCTTCTTTCCCATCTCCACTAGTCCACCATCAATAATGAGCCTTCTTTCCCATCTCCACTAGTCCACCATCAATAATGAGCCTTCTTTCCCATCTCCACTAGTCCACCATCAATAATGAGCCTTCTTTCCCATCTCCACTAGTCCACCATCAATAATGAGCCTTCTTTCCCATCTCCACTAGTCCACCATCAATAATGAGCCTTCTTTCTCATCTCCACTAGTCCACCATCAATAATGAGCCTTCTTTCCCATCTCCACTAGTCCACCATCAATAATGAGCCTTCTTTCCCATCTCCACTAGTCCACCATCAATAATGAGCCTTCTTTCCCATCTCCACTAGTCCACCATCAATAATGAGCCTTCTTTCCCATCTCCACTAGTTCACCATCAATAATGAGCCTTCTTTCCCATCTCCACTAGTCCACCATCAATAATGAGCCATCTCCACTAGTCCACCATCAATAATGAGCCTTCTTTCCCATCTCCACTAGTCCACCATCAATAATGAGCCTTCTTTCCCACCTCCACTAGTCCACCATCAATAATGAGCCTTCTTTCCCATCTCCACTAGTCCACCATCAATAATGAACCTTCTTTCCCATCTCCACTAGTCCACCATCAATAATGAGCCTTCTTTCCCATCTCCACTAGTCCACCATCAATAATGAGCCTTCTTTCCCACCTCCACTAGTCCACCATCAATAATGAGCCTTCTTTCCCATCTCCACTAGTCCACCATCAATAATGAACCTTCTTTCCCATCTCCACTAGTCCACCATCAATAATGAGCCTTCTTTCCCATCTCCACTAGCCCACCATCAATAATGAGCCTTCTTTCCCATCTCCACTAGTCCACCATCAATAATGAGCCTTCTTTCCCATCTCCACTAGTCCACCATCAATAATGAGCCTTCTTTCCCATCTCCACTAGTCCACCATCAATAATGAGCCTTCTTTCCCACCTCCACTAGTCCACCATCAATAATGAGCCTTCTTTCCCATCTCCACTAGTCCACCATCAATAATGAGCCTTCTTTCCCATCTCCACTAGTCCACCATCAATAATGAGCCTTCTTTCCCATCTCCACTAGTCCACCATCAATAATGAGCCTTCTTTCCCATCTCCACTAGTCCACCATCAATAATGAGCCTTCTTTCCCATCTCCACTAGTCCACCATCAATAATGAGCCTTCTTTCCCACCTCCACTAGTCCACCATCAATAATGAGCCTTCTTTCCCATCTCCACTAGTCCACCATCAATAATGAGCCTTCTTTCCCATCTCCACTAGTCCACCATCAATAATGAGCCTTCTTTCCCATCTCCACTAGTCCACCATCAATAATGAGCCTTCTTTCCCATCTCCACTAGTCCACCATCAATAATGAGCCTTCTTTCCCATCTCCTAGTCCACCATCAATAATGAGCCTTCTTTCCCATCTCCACTAGTCCACCATCAATAATGAGCCTTCTTTCCCACCTCCACTAGTCCACCATCAATAATGAGCCTTCTTTCCCACCTCCACTAGTCCACCATCAATAATGAGCCTTCTTTCCCATCTCCACTAGTCCACCATCAATAATGAGCCTTCTTTCCCACCTCCACTAGTCCACCATCAATAATGAGCCTTCTTTCCCATCTCCACTAGTCCACCATCAATAATGAGCCTTCTTTCCCATCTCCACTAGTCCACCATCAATAATGAACCTTCTTTCCCATCTCCACTAGCCCACCATCAATAATGAGCCTTCTTTCCCATCTCCACTAGTCCACCATCAATAATGAGCCTTCTTTCCCACCTCCACTAGTCCACCATCAATAATGAGCCTTCTTTCCCATCTCCACTAGCCCACCATCAATAATGAGCCATCCACTAGTCCACCATCAATAATGAGCCTTCTTTCCCACCTCCACTAGTCCACCATCAATAATGAGCCTTCTTTCCCATCTCCACTAGTCCACCATCAATAATGAGCCTTCTTTCCCATCTCCACTAGCCCACCATCAATAATGAGCCTTCTTTCCCATCCACTAGTCCACCATCAATAATGAGCCTTCTTTCCCATCTCCACTAGTCCACCATCAATAATGAGCCTTCTTTCCCATCTCCACTAGTCCACCATCAGCCTTCTTTCCCATCTCCACTAGTCCATCATCAATAATGAGCCTTCTTTCCCATCTCCACTAGTCCACCATCAATAATGAGTCTTCTTTCCCATCTCCACTAGTCCACCATCAATAATGAGCCTTCTTTCCCATCTCCACTAGTCCACCATCAATAATGAGTCTCTTTCCCATCTCCACTAGTCCACCATCAATAATGAGCCTTCTTTCCCATCTCCACTAGTTCACCATCAATAATGAGCCTTCTTTCCCATCTCCACTAGTCCACCATCAATAATGAGCCTTCTTTCCCATCTCCACTAGTCCACCATCAATAATGAGTCTCTTTCCCATCTCCACTAGTCCACCATCAATAATGAGCCTTCTTTCCCATCTCCACTAGTCCACCATCAATAATGAGCCTTCTTTCCCATCTCCACTATAATGAGCCTTCTTTCCCATCTCCACTAGTCCACCATCAATAATGAGCCTTCTTTCCCACCTCCACTAGTCCACCATCAATAATGAGCCTTCTTTCCCATCTCCACTAGTCCACCATCAATAATGAGCCTTCTTTCCCATCTCCACTAGTCCACCATCAATAATGAGCCTTCTTTCCCACCTCCACTAGTCCACCATCAATAATGAGCCTTCTTTCCCACCTCCACTAGTCCACCATCAATAATGAGCCTTCTTTCCCATCTCCACTAGTCCACCATCAATAATGAGCCTTCTTTCCCATCTCCACTAGCCCACCATCAATAATGAGCCTTCTTTCCCACCTCCACTAGTCCACCATCAATAATGAGCCTTCTTTCCCACCTCCACTAGTCCACCATCAATAATGAGCCTTCTTTCCCATCCACTAGTCCACCATCAATAATGAGCCTTCTTTCCCATCTCCACTAGTCCACCATCAATAATGAGCCTCAGCTGCTCTGAGCAGCAGCTGCTCTGAGAAGCAGTAGTGTGTTAGCTTCAGAGCTTGTGCCAGTGACTCGAGGTGAAACAGGGTTAAAACCTGCCATGTGTAACTCTTTCTCTATTCTAAACAACTTAAAAATATATATCTCAGAACCGATGGGGTGTCAATTCATAGGTTCCCTAGCCATCCAGTAATGACCGAAACCATTTCTCCCAATTAGTCAACGATACACAATGCTAGCTACCTAGCTGTAACTAGCCCAGACTTCTTTCTTAGTCACTAAACTGAACTCTACTAAGCTCATCTAGTCATTTACTTTGCCTTTATTGACCTGAATAAACTGATTCTCTGGCAAGACCTCCAATGTAAAGTCATTTACAAAATAGTCTCAACGAACTCTCAGTTGACAATAGAATTACAATGACCTTCTCAATAATCAACTTCAATTTTACTCTCTCGATGTTTGGACAAGATGCTCTAGCCTTCAGAGCATCTAGTCCAAACGTTGAGAGAGTAAAATTCAAATCGATTATTGAGAAGGTCATTGTAATACTCCAGGTTCTTATCGCCATAGATACCCCTGCACATGCTCAGTACAACTCAGTGCCTTGTCATAATAATCTGCTGGTTATAAATAGTTCATTGCTGTTACAGGCAGTTAATTTTATTGGTGTGGTCACATGCGCACCAATCACGCAGTCGGGTGCATGCCTTCCTGACTGTCGGATGTCATCCTATCGTTGGTTTACTCCCGCCAAACAAACAACCAAGCTCCGCCTTCCTAACCAAGCCCCGCCTTCCTAACCAAGCTCTGCCTTCCTGGTCCCAGCAAGGACTTGTTGAGAAAGACGCTTTGGAAGTTGAAGCACCCAATCACGTCTGTTGAGAAGGAACTGGTTGGACGAGTTGTGGCACGTATAACTACTATAATCCTGAGCTCAACTGGCATGCATGCTGCTATCTCCGGCAACGCAGCTGTCGTGAAGAAGTTTAGCAAGCAGTTGGGAGAGCCAACAGTAAAAGCACCATCCATGGGAAAGCCAACAGTGAAAGCACCGTCCATGGGAAAGCCAACAGTGAAAGCACCGTCCATGGGAGAGCCAAGAGTGAAAGCACCGTCCATGGGAAAGCCAACAGTGAAAGCACCGTCCATGGGAAAGCCAACAGTGAAAGCACCATCCATGGGAAAGCCAACAGTGAAAGCACCGTCCATGGGAAAGCCAACAGTGAAAGCACCGTCCATGGGAAAGCGAACAGTGAAAGCACCATCCATGGGAAAGCGAACAGTGAAAGCACCGTCCATGGGAAAGCCAACATTGAAAGCGTCCATGGGAAAGCCAACAGCAAAAGCACCATCCATTGCTTCAAAAAGGCATACTGTTCTACGCTAAGTAAAACCAGAAAGTGATGAGCCAATTACAAGACTGGAGTATGTGTGTGAGTCCTTGGCTCAGAGACTCAGTCTCTAATGTTCAAGAGTATGTGAGAAAGCTTTGACTAGCAGGTAGGGTTATGTAATTGCTGCAGCCACTGGCATAGTCAAACCTGCATTGTTTCACATTCATTTGTATTAGCAAAGAAGTCGGCTGAAAAGGTACTAAGCTGTAAGGAAACCTCCTGAGGGTGTAAAAACTTGCTTAGTTGTAAAACTCCTTTGGTGGACCAGACAGGGTCCAGGTGGGACCAGACAGGGTCCAGGTGGGACCAGACAGGGTCCAGGTGGGACCAGACAGGGTCCAGGTGGGACCAGACAGGGTCCAGGTTTGTCCCAGCAAGCCAGTGGCTTAGCAGATGAATGAGTTAAGCAGGTAAAATGTTACTGGAGTGAGAGGCAAGAGAGAAATGACTGTTCTTTATGCAGGAGTTAGCTGGTGAGTAGCTTCTTCCTCCACTTGACGCTGGGAAAACGACCAGATGCCACATCCTATGTAGATTTCCCAACTGTATTGTATCCCCAAAATCAATGGAGCTCAGAAGATGCTATGATTCCTGCATTGAGGAGTCATTGCCCCTTATGTTAGAGTGGTGAGGGAGTCTCTTGAGAGATAGCACTTTAGCTGTTATTGCTGTACATCGTAGTGTTGGTTAGGATTCAAACTGCATATTTTGGTTCCTTTGGCTGTACCAGAGAATCACAGCTCTTGACCTTACTGTCAGTGGCCCAGAAATGGAGGAGTGTTTCACTAAATGGTGCACTACAGTGGTCAAGGAAGAACTAGACCAAGGAAAATACATCAGATAATGAAACCAGACGTCAGATAATGAAGCCAGACGTCAGAATATGAAGCCAGACATCCGCATCAACTGTCAAGCCAATTCATGTTTCATACAGGAGGGGGAAGCCCCCCCCCCCTCCCCCCCCCCCGCCCTTTCCCCAAGAATTTTCACAATAAAAATTTATATTTGAAATTTCTTATGTAATACATTACAGTAACGGGAAAAAAGAGCAGTTCAGAGAAGGGAACGTAGAAGCAATAGCTAATATAATTAGGTATTATTTATACACTATGGCATATACAAAGCATCTCAGCTAAAAGAGAGTCAAACCTCTCCCTAGACATCCTCAAATATCTGAAATGACTCTCTGGGGTCAGACAGCCTCATCTCTTGTAGGAGATTGTTATAATCTCCATGCTGGGTACAGTGAGCGAATATAGGGCGTACCCACAAACTATTCTGTGGCAAGATGCATAATCTAGAATGTTCTGTCCATGTGCTAGTACTTTAACTATAGGAAAGTACCCTCAAAATGTCTCAGAATCAATCTGAGAGCATCAATTTTGCAAAAAAAATCGCCCCCAGACCCCCCTATTTGGGGCTTGCTTATGCACACCCATCACGTAAACTCCAAACGTTTTGAGTTTCCCCCCCCCCCCCCAAACTGTAAACCCTGTATGAACCCTGTTGCTCATTGATTAATGGAAGTTAATTCCAAACTCAAAGAGCAGTGATGGTTCGGAATGATTGAGCCCACCTAGCCCTAGCCCTACTTGTCTGTACACATTCACAGTTCACTACCAGCAAGTAGCTCACTCGTTACATTTTATGGACACTAAAATGTCAGAGCGGCTAAAACTACCAAATTTAAAGGAAGCTAAAAATAATGAAGATTTCTGGCATTCAAAAATACATGTGGCCATGCGACTATGTCACATGTGGCCATGAGACTATGTCACATGTGGCCATGAGACTATGTCACATGTGGCCATGAGACTATGTCACATGTGGCCATGAGACTATGTCACATGTGGCCATGAGACTATGTCACATGTGGCCATGAGACTATGTCACATGTGGCCATGAGACTATGTCACATGTGGCCATGAGACTGTCACATGCGGCCATGAGACTATGTCACATGTGGCCATGAGACTATGTCACATGTGGCCATGAGACTGTCACATGTGGCCATGAGACTATGTCACATGTGGCCATGAGACTACGTCACATGTGGCCATGAGACTGTCACATGCGGCCATGAGACTATGTCACATGTGGCCATGAGACTATGTCACATGTGGCCATGAGACTATGTCACATGCATCCATCTGCACACACCACAAGTCCACCTGATTCAAAGTAACAGCTAATGTGAATCCTCTTTCCTCCCCACATGAGGTAAAGGGTCTCATTAACTAAGTGAGCACAGCCTGAATTGTGACAGCCAAATTGTTGGAACAGGTCATACCTTGACCTGGTGGACAACACAAAAGCTATTTGAGTGCTTACTAGAGTACCCAAATTTGGTGCATGTGTGTGCGTGGCACATGTGCGAGCATGAGTGCATGTATGTGTGTGCATGTGCGTAGTGTGTGTGTGTGTGTGGTGCATGTGTGTGTGTGCATGCGTGTGTGAGTGCATGTGTGTGTGCATGAGTGTGGTGCATGTGTGTGTGAGTGTGGTGCATGTGTGTGAGTGTGTGTGTAGCATGTGTGTGTGTGTGTGGTGCATGTGTGAGTGTGGTGCATGTGTGTGAGTGGGTGCATGTGTGTGAGTGTGGTGCATGTGTGTGAGTGTGAGTGTGGTGCGCATGTGTGTGAGTGTGGTGCATGTGTGTGAGTGTGTGTGTAGCACTGTTCTTTACCCTTTCCTTCCTATCTAGCTGTTGTACCAGCTTCACTACAGGCTCCAGAGAGGAAAGCTGCTGGAACACTTGCTGTTTCTGTCGTCCATCTTCTCTTGCACTAGTAACGTTACTGCAAAAGTTAGCTTTCTCTTGAAGTGCACGGTACTGCTCCAGCATGCGGGAGAGGTGCTGACGCAAGCCAGTGGTAAGCAATGGAGGCTGCTTCACTGCAGAAGACAGAGCTGCGTATGAAAGAGATAAATTAAGGCAGTGAAATGCAGTCAGAGCAGCTCACTTCTGTAACCACAGTGCCTCCGCACAGCTGAAGAGAAAACATTTAGCATTGATGGAGTCTCCGCAAATCGATCCTTTACCTTCTTTTTACATGTAATATCGTTCAAGTGTACGCACAATTAATTATGAATGCTAAACACGAGTGGCGAATTCGGAAGAAAAAGAAAAAAAGCTAGAGCGTGTTTGATGAACCTTGTCGATCTCGTTTCCCGTCACCCTTGTAGCCTGTTCTCACAGCCTGTGCAGATATGCGAGAGCCCTTATTAAGGGGGGGAAGGGGGGGGGGGGGGGGGATGTTTATTAGGGTCTTGGCCGATATATGGTAAGAGATTGAATTCTCGCATGAGCGTAGGTTAGTTAACGATCAACTTGAAAATCGACGTTTCGACTAGATGCTCTAGCCTTCATCACTAGATGCTCTAGCCTTCATCACTAGATGCTTTTAGTCTAGCCTTCATCACTAGATGCTCTAGCCTTCATCACTAGATGCTCTAGCCTTCCATGATGAAGGCTAAGAGCCTCTAGTTCATGGAAGGCTAGAGCATCTAGTCGAAACGTTAAGAGAATACAATTCTAATGTATTATGTAAACTAAGAGTTCATTGACCTGCTGGTGTAGCTGCTGCCTGTGTCACACGCTATTTTTATGTGTATGTTGCCAACATTTCAGCCACAGGGAACTTGGCCAAATCCCTTGGGAATTTGGCACCCCTTGCGGCGTATATAGCCCACCGAGATTTTATCAACGGAAAAAATTAACAGGCCAGGAACAAGACAAGAATGCCAATGGTGAAACATTAATCAAGGTGGGGCATTAATCAAGGTGGGAACGTTAAGACTAGTAGGGTTACCAGTGTTACCCAGGCAAAAAAAGAGTTTGTAAAATCCATGGGTTAAATTTTACTTCGTGGTTAAATTAGCAATTCCAAAAAGGGGGTTAAAACTGCCCACCCTTAAAGGTGCCTATAAGTTTGCTTCTGCCTGAAATATTTGGTGTATCCAGGTGAAAAGTGTATCCAGGTGAAAAGTGAGGCAAGTCCATGGGGTGGCCAAAATTCTGCTACTTCCTCCCATTACAAAAATGCGTGATGCAAGTATCGATTGTTGATCACAGCTGATATGAGGGTGAAAATTATTTTAGTAAAAAAAGGCTGAAAAATATTTTAGTAAAAATGCCTATCTTCATAACAGGGCTATCTTCATAACAGTAGCTGGGCCCCCGTGAAGCAGGGCCCAGGTACCCAGTAACTGAGCCCCATGAAGCAGGGTCTAGCCAGTAGCTGCGCTTTCTATGAAGCAGGATATAGCATAAGCTGGGCTCCTCGCCTAGTATATAGACACCCAGTAACTGCGCAACAATGATGCATAGTAATAATGGAAGACATGTAATAGGCTGTGGTGTTGGAAAGCATTAATGAATGGACTGGATGGAATTGAGGGAGCTGAAATATGGTTAGGATATAGAGAGGGTGGTCACTGAGGGGAAGGTGGTTCATAAATGGGAAGGAGGTAGAGGGTGTGAGTAGTAAAAATATATAACAAATAAAAAATAATAAAAAATGGTGGACTAGCATTTTGACCTTATCTTGAGCTTCTGATATTTGAATTCTTGACTTGATTTGGTTAGTATATATTATTGAGCTAGCTCTCTAGCTTGTCTTTATCTAGTTAGTGAGCTACTGCCCCATAAATAGGAAAGTTCACGTTTGGCGCGCAGGAGTTGGGACGATAGAATGAGAATCAACCTAAAGATCATGAGTAAGAGAAATGGTGTTCGTGACATGATCAAGCGAGTTAACCTTTCCTCTGAGTTAGAACACAAATAAGTTGCAAGAGGTTATGATCAAAGATAAAATCACAAACTAAATGAGGAGATAAAGAAGAGGAACTTAGAATTGACCAAAATATGTCTGGAAAATTAAAGTCGCCAACAAGGAGAACCTGACCCGAGACAGAAATTAAGTAATTCAAAAGAGAAGGAATGTAAGGGACTGACCAGAAACAGGAGGAATGTAGTCAACACACTAGGAGATAACATGAGTAAGTGAGAAATTCAGAATATATAGGAGCTCCAGAGTAGCTGGCAGAGACAGATTCCTTAAGTGGCACCATGACCCCTCCATCTCTACAACATCTGTCTTTGCAGAAATTAGTATAACCAGAAGGTTATTTTTTTTAACCATAAATAAAAATTGAGAACCATGATTCAGATACTTGAGAACCATGATTCAGATACTTGAGAAAATGATTCTATTAATATGGTAATCATCATGACTCTTCTTTGTCACTCCGTCATAAACAACTCCACTGCAATACAGGGTTCTCTTTTGTCTATTTGCCATTCTTATTGGTTAATTTTTTTTTGAAGAATGTTCAAGTTCAAATAATAGCTCACGCTCCCTATGGCCTTCTAAGAAGTGCACCAGTTGTATAGTAACCTTGTGGGCTACTTGCTCCACCGAATAGGCTGCAAAGGTTCTTCATCAAACTGCTTTTACTAATATTTTTAGTGGATGAACAAGAACAGCACCTGCATCAGGATTGATCATATCTCTTAGCAGTTCTATTCTCTTTGCAGAAAAAAAACATTATTTTCATTCTCAGTAGAACCAACCTGCCATCAAACACATTGCGTATTGGGTCAATGGTTATGATATCCATTTATCTGGAAGTATATACCCCTGTCGCATGCTTTGCTATCTATACCCGGCTCATCTATTTGGTATAATGTATAGAATACCCTTTACCTTATTCACTATATCACCTTGTAAGTTTATATTCTGCAATCTTTCACGCAAATAATGATAACCAATCTCTGCTTGAAAGTAGAAAATACATGAAGGAGGTAGAGTCCTACAGCCAATGAAATGAATTCCTTTCTAGCTGCCATACAAGTATTAATGACAATAAGAAATTTCTCTTGCCACTTTTGTTGCACCACTAAAAATGAATAAGCCGTTAAGAGTCGAGGTACTGGAGCAATAATATCCTCTGGCATGGCCTGTTATCATTTATAAATGTATATAATGCAAAGCTCGAGATTTCAGTAATCTTGTTAGTTCCATTTGTTGATGTTTAGCTTTATATACCACACTCATGGTTTGTCCCTAATCCAACAACTAGTGTTATAATCGTTCTTCTTGCCCTTCTTGCCCAACTGGAATAACATTAGCTACATTGTAAGCATAATTTATATCTCCTTCCAATACTCACCTTTGCTGATTACACCATCATGATATATAATTATGTAACATCATAGCCAAAAACAAATATGTGCTCTAAATGATCATTATCAGTTTTAGGAAAATCCGAACATTCAATCAATCCAGCTCATAGGAGCAGATCCATACTCCTCCTTTATGATAAGTAGAACCAGCTACTCTGATAGCTGAGTATTACCTCCAACTGTTAAGAGCTATTGGATGACATCATTTGTAAAAGCTTTCACTTCTTGCTGCTTTTGTCAGTTGCAAATAATTTCAGGCAATGTGGGAGTCACTATGTAATTGTTTGGCAGTTATAAGATGACCAAACGTGTTGTTTTACCAGCAGTAGACTAATGGTATATATGTGCATTGTTATAGAAGCTATCAGTCACCCTAAAGTTAGGGAATAAGAGCTGTGAGGCAAAGATAAGTGAAAAGAAGATGGGTATATAGGTATATAGGTAAGACAGAAAGAGTAAGCTTCATCACTATGAGCATTAAAAAGACAGCTGGTCATTGTTACCTAGCAGGGTAAGGGGGAGTGGCTTAAGACATGAATGATGTTATGGGGTTAGGAGAGTGCATAATACATTTGAGTGTTCAGGAGAAGAGTTGGAAAGAGCATGAAGATTTAATGAGGGTTAGAGTCAATGAGAGGAAGGAGATTGATCGACAGATTGTGCATGAAGTTTACAAGCAAGGTAAATCCTGTTCTTGTTAATTGTTCAGAATGGGGACTCTGGATAGGGAAACGTCTGCAGGACTGCTGTCCTCAATGGGCTGGATAGGGTAATGTCTGCCGGATTACTGTCCTCAATGGGGACTCGGGATAGGGTAATGTTTACTGGACTGCTGTTCTCAATGGGGACTCTGGATAAGGTAATGTTTGCTGGATTGCTCTCCTCAATGGGGACTCTGGATAGGGTAATGTTTGCTGGACTGCTCTCCTCAATGGGGACTCTGGATAGGGTAATGTTTGCTGGACTGCTGTCCTCAATGGAGACTCGGGATAGGGTAATGTTTGCTGGATTACTGTCCTCAATGGAGGGAGACTCTGGATAGGGTAATGTTTGCTGGATTGCTCTCCTCAATGGGGACTCGGGATAGGGTAATGTTTGCTGGATTACTGTCCTCAATGGGACTCTGGATAGGGTAATGTTTGCTGGATTACTGTCCTCAATGGAGGGAGACTCGGGATAGGGTAATGTTTGCTGGATTACTGTCCTCAATGGGGACTCTGGATAGGGTAATGTTTGCTGGATTACTGTCCTCAATGGGGACTCTGGATAGGGTAATGTTTGCTGGACTGCTGTCCTCAATGGGGACTCGGGATAGGGTAATGTTTGCTGGATTACTCTCCTCAATGGGGACTCGGGATAGGGTAATGTTTGCTGGATTACTGTCCTCAATGGGGACTATGGATAGTGTAATGTTTGCTGGATTACTCTCCTCAATGGGGACTCTGGATAGGCTAATGTTTGCTGGATTACTCTCCTCAATGGGGACTCTGGATAGGCTAATGTTTGCTGGATTACTGTCCTCAATGGGGACTCTGGATAGGGTAATGTTTGCTGGATTACTGTCCTCAATGGGGACTCTGGATAGGCTAATGTTTGCTGGATTACTCTCCTCAATGGGGACTCTGGATAGGCTAATGTTTGCTGGACTGCTGTCCTCAATGGAGATTCAGGATAGGAGTAATGTCGGGTTTTTTGTATTGTTTTTGCAGTTCATTCGTCATAAAAACTGTACAAAATTAGTCACCAAGATTTCAAATGGTAAAGGGTCATCTACTGGCTGTAGTGTGTAGCCTTTTCTTTCCTGGCAGGCTTCTGTGCTCTGATGAATGCAGCAATGTTGGGTATTATCAACTTGCATATCAACTTGCACATAAGCTCTGCGGTGACTAACTTTGGCACAGTCTTCAATCGATTCACAGTCTTTCAAGCAGGTGAGTGCCACGTCTAGGGTCCTGTGGAAAACTTGAGACAATCTATATTTTTAACAGATATAGTTGTTTTAAAATAAATATTATTGTGTGCGCGCGTGAAGATTAAACTGATACTGATCAAACAGTACGATATTTAGGTTCGGCCTTCTCCAAAGTCCCGTCGGTCTCTTCCAGAGCCTTAGCAGTATCATTATGCCTCACTACTAAAGATGTAGTTAGTGAGACAATAACAACAAACAAATGTGATCAAGCAGAATGTTAATTGGAGTTGTGGCTATGCTTGGCCCAACACTCCACAACACCTCAAGCTTGGTCACATACTAGCAGTGATAGGTAAAGGGTCTGGCTAGGCATGACTAGGTGTCAGGGTGTCAGGTATTCTGGCTGCTGCTGATACGGGTGTCTGGTCTGGTATATTTTATCGAGTAACCGGTCAGTCGGTCTGTGTTTTGTACTCAGACCAGTTGGTCTGGTTTTGTGCACCGACTGTTTGGTCTGCCTATACGTAACTGTTTTGTCTGACCAGCTGGTCTTCGTCTGTTTATGCCTACTACACACCTGCCCTACGAGACATCCTGTTCTCTGACTTGTTTTGTGCCAGCTCCTTTCAGTTCAAGGAAGGGCTGGCTAGTCTCTGGCCCGATGGTTGTTGGGCTGCCTTCTGGCATTTCTCTCTTGGTGTAGATATATAACTAGCTGTCTATGGCTTGAAGTAGTCACAAAGATGTACCTCGTTCTGTAGTTAATCATCTCTTGGATCTTCTGCAAATCAAATCTAGTTTCAGTTTTATTCTTCACACATGCACACACACCTTGGACTTAGTTTACATTACAGCTTTACTTTTAGCTTCATCACAAGATGGACACTCTGGTTACAGTCAAGGAAATTGATGGATATCCTCACACTTTTCTTCTCCCATTGTCATTCAGTAGCCAGTATCTGCACCAGAACAACATCAATCTATTACCTTCTTGCTCTTTAGATTGCCTCCCAGAGCAGTGTTATCAACACAGGATGTGACAGAGTGGGGATGTCAGGAGAGGGCAGAAAAACTCACTGGTCAAAGACTTTCTCCACGATCAAACTCACTAGAATGAGTTTAAGTTGATTAACAAGAAAGTCTCGTACCTACTATGTCACCTGAGAGATTGCTGAGAGCATAGCCAATGTCTCATCTTTATAGCCAATGCCATATCATTACAGCCTATGCCCCATCTTTTTAAGATGCTTGCTATTAATCTACCACACGTTATGTTCTTGTTTTATTTTCATGAAAACACTTTTTTCCTCACGAGTACGTACGTACATCACATGGAGTAACACACAGCCTCCACATCACATGGAGTAATACATGCCTCCACATCACATGGAGTAACACACAGCCACCACATCACATGGAGTAATACACAGCCTCCACATCACATGGAGTAACACACAGCCTCCACATCACATGGAGTAACACACAGCCTCCACATCACATGGAGTAACACACAGCCCCCACATCACATGGCAGCCTCCACATCACATGGAGTAACACACAGCCTCCACATCACATGGAGTAACACAGCCTCCACATCACATGGAGTAACACACAGCCTCCACATCACATGGAGTAACACACAGCCTCCACATCACATGGAGTAACACACAGCCTCCACATCACATGGAGTAACACACAGCCTCCACATCACATGGAGTAACACACAGCCTCCACATCACATGGAGTAACACACAGCCTCCACATCACATGGAGTAACACACAGCCTCCACATCACATGGAGCAACACACAGCCTCCACATCACATGGAGCAATACACAGCCTCCACATCACATGGAGTAACACACAGCCTCCACAGTCCATGTATGTGAGCCAAAACATCATAATTCCACGCATGCTCTGCTAAGATATGGTTCAGTGAAGAACGATGAAAACGGGAGCAAGAAATAGCGAGAAAGAGCAAGAGCATGCTGAGGAGAGCTACGCCATTAAAAACATACGTACAGCAATAAACTTTGACCTCCACCTGTACATTGCCACATGGCTTCACTGGCCACCCGATGCTTGAACATTGCCTAGTGAAGACATATACTGACAGCTACTCGAAAATTAACAAGTCATGTGGAAATAAATAACTCACACGTCTGGTACACAGCACACACTTCATGTGCAACATAATTATGCACTGAAGATGAAAACCACACTGGTGCCCAGCGGGTGTGGCCCATTAATGACTACTGTAGTGTAAGCATAGAAGATTGGATCCAAATCTATTGGAAAATGGAACTTCAGAATTCACATGTAATCACAACCAGAGATGTGGTCTATAGTTCTACAAGACTGCAACAAAAATAATAATAAAAAGTCCAATAATAATGCTTATGTCTAGGTAGTAAAATGTGATGATAGGCGGGCGAGGGATGCCTAAGGAGGGTGGGGCCTCATTCATCCTTAGTACCGTGCTTTAGGATACGAGTGAATGCAACATAGTCAAAGTATCCTGCGCCATCCACAGGAGCACCACGCAACATCTGGTCCACCTAAGCGAGGACAAGCAAAAGATGGGCTTCAATAAGAATGCACAGGGTAAACTTAGTGCACAAGAACTGGAAGTTGGCTTCAATAAGAATGCCCCAGCAGCTGCTATATTACATAACCCAACATGCACTACATACTTCTTGTTTCCTCACAAGTGATACCCACACCTGAACACAACCAAGTGATACCCACACCTGAGCACAACCCCACACCTGAGCACAACCAAGTGATACCCACACCTGAGCACAACCAAGTGGTACCCACACCTGAGCACAACCAAGTGATACCCACACCTGAGCACAACCCCACACCTGAGCACAACCAAGTCATACCCACACCTGAGCACAACCAAGTCATACCCACACCTGAGCACAACCAAGTGATACCCACACCTGAGCACAACCAAGTGATACCCACACCTGAGCACAACCCCACACCTGAGCACAACCAAGTTATACCCACACCTGAGCACAACCAAGTGATACCCACACCTGAGCACAACCAAGTGATACCCACACCTGAGCACAACCAAGTCATACCCACACCTGAGCACAACCAAGTCATACCCACACCTGAGCACAACCCCACACCTGAGCACAACCAAGTGATACCCACACCTGAGCACAACCAAGTGATACCCACACCTGAACACAACCAAGTGATACCCACACCTGAGCACAACCCCACACCTGAGCACAACCAAGTTATACCCACACCTGAGCACAACCAAGTGATACCCACACCTGAGCACAACCAAGTGATACCCACACCTGAGCACAACCAAGTGATACCCACACCTGAGCACAACCCCACACCTGAGCACAACCAAGTGATACCCACACCTGAGCACAACCAAGTAATACCCACACCTGAGCACAACCAAGTGATACCCACACCTGAGCACAACCAAGTGATACCCACACCCGAGCACAACCAAGTGATACCCACACCTGAGCACAACCAAGTGATACCCACACCCGAGCACAACCAAGTGATACCCACACCTGAGCACAACCAAGTGATACCCACACCTGAGCACAACCAAGTGATACCCACACCTGAGCACAACCAAGTGATACCCACACCTGAGCACAACCAAGTGATACCCACACCTGAGCACAACCAAGTGATACCCACACCTGAGCACAACCCCACACCTGAGCACAACCAAGTGATACCCACACCTGAGCACAACCAAGTAATACCCACACCTGAGCACAACCAAGTGATACCCACACCTGAGCACAACCCCACACCTGAGCACAACCAAGTGATACCCACACCTGAGCACAACCAAGTAATACCCACACCTGAGCACAACCAAGTGATACCCACACCTGAGCACAACCAAGTGATACCCACACCTGAGCACAACCCCACACCTGAGCACAACCAAGTGATACCCACACCTGAGCACAACCAAGTGATACCCACACCTGAGCACAACTAAGCTAAGTGTGGTAGCAGGCACACACTTTGATACACATATCTACTGTTCAAAAAAGGGGAGGGGGGTGTAGCCTAGACTACTCGGATTACATACTGTTAACAGCCAAATGCACTCACAAACAGCATACCTCACATCCATATCACAGACACCTTCATGCATGTCAACAACCCTCACGTCAACAATGCCATAGCCCAAGCTAATTACAGGGACGTGCATGTCAACAACACTCAACACTCACGTCAACAATGCCATAGCCCAAGCTAATTACAGGGACGTCCATAGCAAAGCCACTAGAGCTAACAATACAGAGATAAAGGAACCACATTTTACCACTACACCATCATCATGTACCTCGGAGTCATTAAACCTGTCACCCATGGTGGTCAGCAGCTCTCTCAAGTGATCCTCATGGATCTTTCCTGTCGCATCCTCATCAAAACAAGCAAAGGCATTTCTTATCACATCCTCTGGGTCAGTGCCTGTTACAAGTGTAGAAAGGTTGGTAACATTTAAAAAGGACAACACCAATTGTAAACCCTGTGTAGTTGGTGGTAGCTATGCCACTTATCTCCACATGTCATCTATCCAACCCCCACTAATAAAGAGCTACACGCACATTCCAATGCCACAACAACTGCATAGAATCCTTTTATGGACGTCACCAGAGAGGGTCAAGGCAACCTGCCTGTACTAGTCCATGTACACACACATTGGTTTGCTATGAACTACTTGCATCTCAGAGGAAAGCCAGTCAGTCACTCCAGTGACATATACAACAATAAACCCAAAGAAATGCAGCTTGCATGTAGGTATGGTAATGGTCATACCTGTTAGCTTCTCTCCAAAGAGAGTGAGAAACATGGTGAAGTTCAGAGGCCCAGGTGCTTCACACATCATCCCATCCACAAGACTGTCTGTAGGCTCTTGGCCTGCACAAATATTCACGTCATTACATCTTGTGGATCTAAGGACTCCAGTCAAGACAGTGTACACGCCCACCCACACACACAACACTGGATGCCAATGTCTAAATATGGTAGCAAAATAATGCTTAGCAACTCAGCTCATTGAACTTTGATGCATGTAGCCCAAGCAGTAAGGCAAGCATAGAACAATTGCTATAACATGTTTTGCTCTTTACCAAGAGAAGCCAACATGTCCTTCAGATCATCGCTATCAATGAAGCCGTCTCTGTTCTGGTCAATCATATTGAAGGCCTAAGCAAATAGGTTCACATAGTGCAATACACACACACACTGAAGTGAGTGAGCATAATAAAAAGAGAAGCAATTATAAGTCACAGGGCTGTTTCTGCGTTCTAGCCCTGACACAACAAACTACACAATATAACATTCCAGCACTAGGTGCCGTTCTCTAGACTGTCACTCACTTCCTTGAACTCTTGGATCTGCGCCTGGTCAAACATGGCGAAGATGTTTGAAGTGGCCCTCTGGCCCCTCTTCTTGGGATGCTTCTTACCAGCTGCTCTCGCGCGACTCTATGTAGAAGAAACAAGGCACCGCTCATCATAGTTAGCTTGTTCCTAACCTCTATTCGATGCTTACCATCTTCGAATTTCCACCAAGAGATCTTGTACACCAAATGCCTCACCCGTCCTCGTTCAGTCGACTAAACTCTCACTCGCAGATCGTAATCTCATAACCACAAGAATGCGGAAGTAAAAGTTTCAAGACAATTTTACCGTGTGCCATCATTACCGGTAATAGTTAATTGACATTGCAATAAAGGTCATGGGTACAAATATTTACAGCTGGATTCTAAGAAGTGTCCATTTGAACATCTTTCTCTTTGTGTTTCCCTGCACCCTTCTTCTCCTCTGCTAGCTTAGGCTTTGCTTTCCGCTCCAGGATCTTGCGCCGATCTTTATCCATCTTTATCTTGACTATCTCGACCTGCAGGGACAGTACATATTATATACGCTTCTCTGATCACTAGTCCTACTCACAGATTAACTTATAGTACACTCTGTAGTATTAAGTGAATATTTTTTAAAGTTTCAATTTTTTTGGACCCCCATATTCTTGGAGTGAGAAACCATACTCGCCACCATGAAGGGTCCTCATCTTATTGCACTCTGTTCAACATCATAACACAGATGGCTAGAACTACCTTTGTGAAAGTTTCATGGGTTTTCCAATGACTTGCATATTGCGTACAAATCAGACACTGGGGAAAGAACATCTGGTCCCTGGTCTACATACTTTCGTGAACCATGTCAAGGACATTTTAAAACATAGTCTTATGGCTGCGAGTATTTGCTTACAAAGTACACATTGTGAGATACTTCTGTTACCATATGTTCGTTTCCCCCAAAGCAGGGACACAAAACAACGCACATATTACAGCACAGGGATTGTGTCCAAAAGTTGATCCATATACCACGCACCCACCTTGCTAGGATGAATCCCAACTTGCACAGAAGCTCCATTTGCTTTCTCCCTGGAGATCCTATCAATGTGAAGCACCCACCTTCTTCTGTACACCTAGATACAAAGAATATAACAATAAACAGACGTAGCTAATATCATTGCTGCTCACAGCTAAAACTCTAGCAGACTGCTGTCCCTTGTAGTGACCCCGAGTGACCACCACTTCATCATCTCTCCTCACAGGCAGAGAGCGTACGCTGTGCTTCTTTCTCAGCTCTTTACTGAGGGGAGCACTCATGAGCTTTCTCCTCACATTGGAAGGAGCTGTAAAGTGCCTCTTCCGGGACTTTCTTCTTGAAGAAGATACAGTAACGCTAAACTTCATTTCCGCAACTAGGGGGAAGAGCACATGGTCGTTCTGCTCTCTATTAAACCGAATTTTATTCCGGGGGGAGGGGTAGACATGATGATATGGCGCGCGCAGTGCTAGCGCGGGATTAGAACCACCTGCACAAGTGGTCGCTATGTAAGGACCTAGGTCGAGTGAGAATCCGAACTTAGCTTGCTGCCAATCAATGTGTTAACTTAGCTAGGTTACTGAGCTCAATGAATCACTTCCCGTAAATACAGCATTAGTACTATCCTTGGGAACACTTCTTCAACGATTTAGCTACATTCCTCCACCTATTATGCTTTCATGTAGCTATTACTGTCTCAAGGTACTGCTTGCATTACACTTCTGTTTTTGTCAATGCCCAGGTGGGCTTGTCATGACAAGTGAGTCGACTGGTGCAACAGTTTTCTGCGGTGATTTTGCAAGTTTTGATGGTATGTAACTAATGGCCATTATGTAGCTCAGTTCCATCCCATAAATTTAAAACACTCGCTAGTTATACCTTCGACATTAGCAGATGACAGCATTTTTGTGTAAAATGTAAAATCTATAATGGTAGTCTCAGGATAGTCTGCTTTCGAAATGGAGAAAATACCAAAGAGCTGCTATAACCATGACAGTTCCTCACTCCTAGTTATTGTGACCCCTCTAGTATTGGGTAAACCCTTTATACCCTTTATGAACTAATACATAATAGGATCCCCAGTCAGTCTTGCCAATGTCTCCAACCAATCCCACTTGAGCTTATCTTCTACGTAATATAACTATCTCGAGTCCTAATTCAATCACGTGACCTGCAGTGAGTGATATAATACCTCCTGCACCTGGAACCAAAAATCCAGCTAGACTGACCCAGTGTTCAGTGTGCAAAACCCACTTCCAGCTCAATTGTAGGTGGCACATTTATAAGTCCCATTTTCATACAAACAATTATTATCACCTTCCTCGGACATGCTGTGAAATAAATAAACACATGGCTATATATAATAATATATATAATTATTCTGAACAACATTCATGTAGAGTTTGCATCAAGAGCTAAATTATCTTTGTCGGGGGGAGAGGAGTGGCCAAGTTCGGGGGTCCCTAACACCACATCGTCTAGTGGTTGCAAGGCCGGTCTTGGTACCTCTACACCGTCAGTAGTACACACCATGCTGAGAGAAGACGTGGGAGAGTCCATACTTGTACTAGAGATGTTGAAGGATCCAGGGAGAAAGAGGGAGAGCCGCTTGGGCAGAGGTTTGTCCAGAGAGTAGAGCCGTTCTTTCTCATCGCGGCTATCGCAAAACTCGTCCTCCAGTTTCTACACAGATAAGTTATGTGCATAAGCATTGTGAAAGCAATCACACTGAGCCATATCTTTCAAATATGACAGGAATTATTGTCCTTATGTACAATTTATCAGGTCAAAGTCAATCCCAAAAGATCAATTGGGGAGTTCATACATCATGTAGAGTGGCTACCAAGTTCTACAGAAGCACAGAATTTTATTGAAGTGAGATTGCATTTGCTAATAAGTCCACTTATCGTATTCCAAGGCATGTCCTGCATGTATGTACTGTGTAATAGCTGGTACTTTGCACAATGCCCACACACATATCTAAGTCCTTTAGCATTGTGTGTGTGTGCATAGCGAGACAAGCAGAATGGCTGTTCTTTGTGCCAAGTCGTTGCAATTATATCAGTCTGTCACTCATTCTCAGTGTTAATCTTAAACCATAGCTTGTCACTATGAACAATCATTTCTCCTTCATTCAGGGAGGCAAATTAATCTCCCCCATCAGTGATTCCCTTGAATACATGATTAAATGAAGACAATTCATGTTAACAATAAGTGCACAATTTCGCGATAATTTCAGCGAATGGATCTCTATTTTATAAAATCTGTTATCTACACAAGGATCACCTGTTTTCTCTTAGCAATGTCTGCCTTCCATTCTTTCATCTCTAATGTGTGTTGGTCATCTCTGTCCTTCACCTTGTTGGTCTCCTGTTGGGTCAGCAGCATCTTCTTCTCATTCTGCACACACACCACACCACACCACACACACACACACAACACAGATGATATCACATGACATGCTTGCACCATGCCTAGTGTAGTTCGATGTGGAGTGAGGGTTGCCTGGCATACATGCATCTCCTTATGGAGAGCAGTGAGTTTAGGAGCACTGCCAACACACAAGTGCCGAGCATGTGAGGGAGGAGTTATGACCAGTGGTGTCATGCACAATAGCCATAGCCCGGGTTCATAATGTAAGAAAACATACACAGTCATGATGCGTGTTTAGGAGCACAGCCCACACACAATCACAAGCTCATCCAGCCTCATCCTAGCCATAGCCAAGGTTCATAATGTAAGAAAACATACACCGTCATGATGCGTGTTGATGGGAATCTGATGTGGCCAAATGCGACGCATTCCGTTTTGTCATATTATTGTAAACAAGGCAAGTCTGGCCCCAACCTGGCCCTAGCCTCTCCTAGCCATAGCCTTAACCTTAGGTCTAGCCTCTCCTAGCCATAGCCCTAACCTTAGGTCTAGCCTCTCCTAGCCATAGCCCTAACCTTAGGTCTAGCCTCTCCTAGCCGTAGCCCTAACCTTAGGTCTAGCCTCTCCTAGCCGTAGCCCTAACCTTAGGTCTAGCCTCTCCTAACCTTAGGTCTAGCCGTAGCCCTAACCTTAGGTCTAGCCTCTCCTAACCATAGCCCTAACCTTAGGTCTAGCCTCTCCTAGCCATAGCCCTAACCTTAGGTCTAGCCTCTCCTAGCCGTAGCCCTAACCTTAGGTCTAGCCTCTCCTAGCCGTAGCCCTAACCTTAGGTCTAGCCTCTCCTAACCATAGCCCTAACCTTAGGTCTAGCCTCTCCTAGCCGTAGCCCTAACCTTAGGTCTAGCCTCTCCTAACCATAGCCCTAACCTTAGGTCTAGCCATAGCCCTAACCTTAGGTCTAGCCTCCCCTAGCCATAGCCCTAACCTTAGGTCTAGCCTCTCCTAGCCATAGCCCTAACCTTAGGTCTAGCCTCTCCTAGCCGTAGCCCTAACCTTAGGTCTAGCCTCCCCTAGCCATAGCCCTAACCTTAGGTCTAGCCTCTCCTAGCCATAGCCCTAACCTTAGGTCTAGCCTCCCCTAGCCATAGCCCTAACCTTAGGTCTAGCCTCTCCTAGCCATAGCCCTAACCTTAGGTCTAGCCTCTCCTAGCCGTAGCCCTAACCTTAGGTCTACCCTCTCCTAGCCATAGCCCTAACCTTAGGTCTAGCCTCCCCTAGCCATAGCCCTAACCTTAGGTCTAGCCTCTCCTAGCCATAGCCCTAACCTTAGGTCTAGCCTCTCCTAGCCATAGCCCTAACCTTAGGTCTAGCCTCTCCTAGCCATAGCTCTAACCTTAGGTCTAGCCTCTCCTAGCCATAGCCCTAACCTTAGGTCTAGCCTCTCCTAGCCATAGCCCTAACCTTAGGTCTAGCCTCTCCTAGCCATAGCCCTAACCTTAGGTCTAGCCTCTCCTAGCCATAGCTCTAACCTTAGTCCCATCCTATCCTAGCCTAACCTGAGCCCTACCCTAGCCTTAGCCCTAACCTTAGTCCTATCCTATCCTAGCCTAACCTTAGCCCTACCCTAAGCCCTAACCTTAGTCCCATCCTATCCTAGCCTAACCTTAGCCCTACCCTAAGCCCTAACCTTAGTCCCATCCTATCCTAGCCTAACCTGAGCCCTACCCTAGCCTTAGCCCTAACCTTAGTCCTATCCTATTCTAGCCTAACCTGAGCCCTACCTGAGCCCTAACCTTAGTCCCATCCTAGCCTAACCTGAGCCCTACCCTAGCCTTAGCCCTAACCTTAGTCCTATCCTATTCTAGCCTAACCTGAGCCCTACCTGAGCCCTAACCTTAGTCCCATCCTAGCCTAACCTGAGCCCTACCCTAGCCTTAGCCCTACCCTAGCCCTACCCTAGCCCTACCCTTAGTCCTATCCTTAGTTCTATCCTATCCTAACCTAACCTGAGTCCTACCCTAGCCTTAGCCCTAACCTTAGTCCTATCCTATCCTAACCTGAGCCCTACCCTACTCTAGCCTTAGCCCTAACCTTAGTCCTATCCTAGCCTAACCTGAGCCCTACCCTAGCCTTAGCCCTAACCTTAGTCCCATCCTAGCCTAACCTGAGCCCTACCCTAGCCTTAGCCCTAACCTTAGTCCTATCCTAGCCTAACCTGAGCCCTACCCTAGCCTTAGCCCTACCCTAGCCCTATCCTTTAGTCCTATCCTATCCTATCCTAACCTTAGCCCTACCCTAGCCTTAGCCCTAACCTTAGTCCTATCCTAGCCTAACCTGAGCCCTACCCTACTCTAGCCTTAGCCCTAACCTTAGTCCTATCCTAGCCTAACCTGAGCCCTACCCTAGCCTTAGCCCTAACCTTAGACTGGCTCTATCCTAGCCTAGCCTTATTCCTGGCTAGAAAGGGCAGGTTAGGGCTAGGCTAGGATATGACTAAGGTTAGAGCTAGGATAGGGCAGGCTAGGTCAAGGTTAGGGCTAAGGCTATAATAGGACTAAGGTTAGGCTAGCTACATGTAGGTCCAAGGTTAGGGTTATTAGGCTAGGAGAGGATTATAAGGCTAGGCTAGGATATGGCTAAGGCTAGGCTAGGGCTAGGGCTAAGGTTAGGGCTAGGTTAGGCTAGACCTAAAGTTAGGGCTAGGTTAGGCTAGACCTAAAGTTAGGTCAGGTTAGGCTAGACCTAAAGTTAGGTCAGGTTAGGCTAGGACTAAGGTTAGGGCTATGAGAGGATTATAAGGCTAGGCTAGGGCCTGGGTAGGTGGGTTGAATTTAGAATGCATGAGTGATGATCCCATGGCATCACTGGACATAACTGAATACATCTGTTTGCCTTAGTTCATCATCCTTTGTTCTTAGAGAGGTGTGGTTCCACAGGATCAATACACTACTCTGCACTCACCTGAATCTCCTGCAGTTCCTTCAAGTTGATGTCTAGTTCAGTTTTCAGAGTGTCCATGGCTTTCTCGTGCTTCTCGTTCATAAACTGTGTTTCCAGCTGACACTTCTGCACATATTCCTCATCCAGCTTGCGCAGGACGTCCTTGTCTGTCGACTTCTTGTTGCGCAGACTCTTCCGTGCCTCTGCCACCTTCTGTTTGTGCTCCAGCTTCAGTATCTTGGGGAGTTGTCTCCTCTCTAGCAACTGTTGCAACCTCAGTTCTTCCAAGTGGAACTGGTCACGCCGGCTCTGCAACTCCAACTCCTGCCCACACATACACACAAACCTGTTACACTCCTGACATTATGCATACACACACACACACACACACAAGTCCACACCCATGTATATGTAGTGATATCCATTAATGGAGATGTGCAAATTGGCATGTTAGAAAGATAATGTTTGTGTGTGTGATGTGATGTGAGTGTGCTGTGTGTGCACCATGTGTGATGTGATGTGAGTGTGCTGTGTGTGCACCTTGTGTGATGTGATGTGAGTGTGCTGTGTGTACACCATGTGTGATGTGATGTGAGTGTGCTGTGTGTGCATCATGTGTGATGTGATGTGTGCACCATGTGTGATGTGAGTGTGCTGTGTGTGCACCATGTGTGATGTGATGTGAGTGTGCTGTGTATGCACCATGTGTGATGTGTGCAATGATGTGAGTGTGCTTTGTGTGTACCATGTGTGATGTGAGTGTGCTGTGTGTGTACCATGTGTGATGTGTGTGCTGTGTATGCACCATGTGTGATGTGTGCAGTGATGTGAGTGTGCTGTGTGCGCACCATGTGTGATGTGTGCAGTGATGTGTGTGTGCTGTGTGCGCACCATGTGTGATGTGTGCAGTGATGTGAGTGTGCTGTGTGCGTACCATGTGTGATGAGTTGTGAGTGTGCTGTGTGTGCACCATGTGTGATGTATGCAGTGATGTGTGAGTGTGCTTTGTGTGATGTGTGCTACAGTATATGTACAAGCCGTGCAGACTGACCATCTGGTGTCTGATTTGAATCTGGTGTCTCTGCATGTGGAACGCTTCTCGGAGATGTTGCTTGAGGAGCTGGTGAATGTCTTGTTTCTGCCTCTGCTCCATCTCCCACGTCATACTCGTGTAATCTACACACATCAGCATA
Source organism: Cladorhizidae sp. MBARI D1340-BT2 (assembly GCA_028752905.1). Classification (NCBI taxonomy): domain Eukaryota; kingdom Metazoa; phylum Porifera; class Demospongiae; order Poecilosclerida; family Cladorhizidae; species Cladorhizidae sp. MBARI D1340-BT2. The sequence continues at coordinate 1,730,781 of JAQNBH010000005.1, forward strand.
ATAGCATAATATTCCTGGTGAAGGCTGGAGCACCTAGTCATTATTCCTGATGAAGGCTAGAGCATCTAGTCATTATTCCTGATGAAGGATAGAGCATCTAGTTATTATTCCTGATGAAGGATAGAGCATCTAGTCATTATTCCTGATGAAGGCTAGAGCATCTAGTCATTATTCCTGATGAAGGCTGGAGCATCTAGTCATTATTCCTGATGAAGGCTGGAGCATCTAGTCATTATTCCTGATGAAGGATAGAACATCTAGTCATTATTCCTGATGAAGGCTAGAGCATCTAGTCATTATTCCTGAAGGCTAGAGCATCTAGTCATTATTACTGATGAAGGATAGAGCATCTAGTCATTATTCCTGGTGAAGGCTAGTCATTATTCCTGATGAAGGATAGAGCATCTAGTCATTATTCCTGATGAAGGCTAGAGCATCTAGTCATTATTCCTGATGAAGGATAGAGCACCTAGTCATTATTCCTGATGAAGGCTAGAGCATCTAGTCATTATTCCTGATGAAGGCTGGAGCATCTAGTCATTATTCCTGATGAAGGCTAGAGCATCTAGTCATTATTCCTGATGAAGGCTAGAGCATCTAGTCATTATTACTGATGAAGGCTAGAGCATCTGGTCATTATTCCTGGTGAAGGCTAGAGCATCTAGTCATTATTCCTGATGAAGGCTAGAGCATCTAGTCATTATTCCTGATGAAGGCTAGAGCATCTAGTCACTATTCCTGATGAAGACTAGAGCATCTAGTCATTATTCCTGATGAAGGCTAGAGCACCTAGTCATTGTTCCTGATGAAGGCTGGAGCATCTAGTCATTATTCCTGATGAAGGCTAGAGCATCTAGTCATTATTCCTGATGAAGGCTAGAGCATCTAGTCACTATTCCTGATGAAGACTAGAGCATCTAGTCAATATTCCTGATGAAGGCTGGAGCATCTAGTCATTATTCCTGATGAAGGCTGGAGCATCTAGTCATTATTCCTGATGAAGGCTAGAGCATCTAGTCATTATTCCTGATGAAGGCTAGAGCATCTAGTCATTATTCCTGATGAAGGATATAGCATCTAGTCATTATTCCTGATGAAGGCTAGAGCATCTAGTCATTATTCCTGATGAAGGCTAGAGCATCTAGTCATTATTCCTGATGAAGGCTAGAGCATCTAGTCATTATTCCTGATGAAGGATAGAGCATCTAGTCATTATTCCTGATGAAGGCTAGAGCATCTAGTCTTTATTCCTGATGGGGGCTAGAGGCTAGAGCATCTAGTCGAAACGTAAACTTTAATTTGATTATTGAGGTCATTTAATTAAGTAACATGTACATGTACATGTTGATAGGAGCAGCAACCACCTCATGATAGACAAATCCAACTACTTACACAATCTCCCCCCCCCCCCCCATGCATTCACTGTACATGCATGTACATGTAGCACAGAGTATGTAGCCAATGGATTATAATTCTAAACAATGCAGTATTATTGGGGAATATAGCAGCACCTTAAGACATGCTGTGATGCCTTGCCCAGAAATGCATGTGCATGCCTGTACTGTTACTGACCTGCAACTAGCTTACTCTACCCTGCTTCCAGCCAGCCATGGGTTAATGATGCCTGCAGGCTTGTGCACCAAGAACTCAACCAGCAGATTTTGAAATAGCTAGTATTAACTCTTTGTGGCTGATGGCGGATATATCCACATGCAAGTTTTAAATTATCAAAGATTGATGCATCCACACCGAAGAACAGATCTTGCCACCCATGACCCAGCTACACTTGCACACAGTGTAGTGATGACCCAGCTACACTTGCACACAGTGTAGTGATGACCCAGCTACACTTGCACACAGTGTAGTGATGACCCAGCTACACTTGCACACAGTGTAGTGATGACCCAGCTACACTTGCACACAGTGTAGTGATGACCCAGCTACACTTGCACACAGTGTAGTGATGACCCAGCTACACTTGCACACAGTGTAGTGATGACCCAGCTACACTTGCACACAGTGTAGTGATGACCCAGCTACACTTGCACACAGTGTAGTGATGACCCAGCTACACTTGCACACAGTGTAGTGATGACCCAGCTACACTTGCACACAGTGTAGTGATGACCCAGCTACACTTGCACACAGTGTAGTGATGACCCAGCTACACTTGCACACAGTGTAGTGATGACCCAGCTACACTTGCACACAGTGTAGTGATGACCCAGCTACACTTGCACACAGTGTAGTGATGACCCAGCTACACTTGCACACAGTGTAGTGATGACCCAGCTACACTTGCACACAGTGTAGTGATGACCCAGCTACACTTGCGCACAGTGTAGTGATGACCCAGCTACACTTGCACACAGTGTAGTGATGACCCAGCTACACTTGCACACAGTGTAGTGATGACCCAGCTACACTTGCAGTGATGACCCAGCTACACTTGCGCACAGTGTAGTGATGACCCAGCTACACTTGCACACAGTGTAGTGATGACCCAGCTACACTTGCACACAGTGTAGTGAGGCTGATTTAATCAGAGTAAATATGTATTATTCATCTCTGTCTTGCCAACTTATAAGTACACACACAGGAACGTCTTTAGTATAATGGTACCATCAACTCCCCTGCACTTTTGGTAAGGGTGAGGTGGCAGGAGATAAGGGTGAGGTGGCAGAGGAGATAAGGGCAGGGTGGCAGAGGGGATAAGGGCGGGGTGGCAGAGGGGATAAGGGCGGGGTGGCAGAGGGGATAAGGGTGAGGTGGCAGAGGAGTCTGCATCTGTGGAGAAAACAGGCAGTGTCTTGGTCTCTCAAAGCTCTGGGGTCAGTGGATATCCTTTTCCAGGTCAACCCTGAAAAAGATGGCCGCCAACACCATCCCAGCAGCATTCCACATAGTGACGCCTGCAGATATTGTACTTGATCCAACAACTGTTGGTGTAACCATGGCAGCTGAATACTGCAAGTACATAGACCTTTCCTCCTCCCAGTGCATCTCGCACTCAACTTTTCCTCTGTCATTCACCGTAAAGTGAAAGCGTATGGAGTGCATATACTGTAGCCAAGGAGCTTTAAGAAGTAAACTGGATTCATAGTAAGCTTTACTGGTTTGTCTTTGGAACTAATGTGGTCCCAACAGCCAGAAAGGAGCAATGAGTGACCTTTTACTCAACCGAACACAACCGTAATGCTATAAAATAAAATAACAATGACTTGCTTGATAAACAACTCACCCCACCTTCGGCTACATCAACCTCATGCGAGTCTATGGCTAGAGCAAGGCAATCTAACTAAGCTTACAAAGACTTTCTCAAGGATCAAATTCAAATTTGTTAGTTGACATTTCGACTAAATGCTCCAGCCTTCACCAAGAACAATGACTAGATGCTCTAGCCTTCATCAGGAATAATGACTAGGTGCTCTAGCCTTCATCAGGAATAATGACTAGATGCTCTAGCCTTCATCAGGAATAATGACTAGATGCTCTAGCCTTCATCAGGAATAATGACTAGGTGCTCTAGCCTTCATCAGGAATAATGATTAGATGCTCTAGCCTTCATCAGGAATAATGACTAGGTGCTCTAGCCTTCATCAGGAATAATGACTAGATGCTCTAGCCTTCATCAGGAATAATGACTATGCTCTAGCCTTCACCACAAACAATGACTAGATGCTCAAGCCTTCATCAGGAATAATGACTAGATGCTCCAGCCTTCACCAGGAATAATGACTAGATGCTCTAGCCTTCATCAGGAATAATGATTAGATGCTCCAGCCTTCACCAGGAATAATGGCTAGATGCTCCAACCTTCAGCAGGAATAATGGCTAGATGCTCTAGCCTTCATCAGGAATAATGACTAGATGCTCTAGCCTTCATCGGGAATAATGAATAGGTTCTCTAGCCTTCACCAGAATAATGAACTGATGCTCTAGCCTTCACCAGGAATAATGACTAAATGCTCCAGCCTTCACCAAGAATAATGACTAAATACTCTAGCCTTCATCAGGAATAATGACTAAATGCTCCAGCCTTCACCAAGAATAATGACTAAATACTCTAGTCTTCATCAGGAATAATGACTAGATGCTCTAGCCATCATCATTCGTGATGAAGGCCAACATCTAGCCAAAACGTCTTTTAAGTTGGTCTTGTTATGGATTTTTTGGGGTGAGTTTATGGATCAGAGAGTGGACTATATTTGGTTTGGCTCACTTTTTTTAAATGGCGGATGGAAAACCCTATTAAAAAACAAGCCTCTTATTCAGCTAAAACTCACAGGCAGCTTCTGAGCTGCTAAATGATGGGCCTCATTAGGACTTCCAGCGTACCTTGAACCCTTTGTGAAGGCTATGTTTTAACAGTACTTGGAGTTGGCTTTTCTTGGAGATGGGAAGCACACTGAGAGTGAGGTCACCAGCCAGTGGAGAGCACTCTGAGAGTGAGGTCACCAGCCAGTGGAGAGCACACTGAGAGTGAGGTCCTCAGCCAGTGGAGAGCACACTGAGAGTAAGGTCACCAGCCAGTGGAGAGCACACTGAGAGTGAAGTCCCCAGCCAGTGGAGATGGGAAGCACACTGAGAGTGAGGTCACCAGCCAGTGGAGAGCACACTGAGAGTAAGGTCACCAGCCAGTGGAGAGCACACTGAGAGTGAGGTCCCCCAGCCAGTGGAGAGCACACTGAGAGTGAGGTCCCCAGCCAGTGGAGAGCACTCTGAGAGTGAGGTCACCAGCCAGTGGAGATGGGAAGCACACTGAGAGTGAGGTCACCAGCCAGTGGAGAGGACTCTGAGAGTGAGGTCACCAGCCAGTGGAGATGGGAAACACACTGAGAGTGAGGTCACCAGCCAGTGGAGAGCACTCTGAGAGTGAGGTCCCCAGCCAGTGGAGAGCACACTGAGAGTGAGGTCCCCAGCCAGTGGAGAGCACACTGAGAGTGAGGTCACCAGCCAGTGGAGAGCACACTGAGAGTGAGGTCACCAGCTAGTGGAGAGCACACTGAGAGTGAGGTCACCAGCCAGTGGAGATGGGAAGCACACTGAGAGTGAGGTCCAAAGCCAGTGGAGAGCACACTGAGAGTGAAGTCCCCAGCCAGTGGAGAGCACAATGAGAGTGAGGTCACCAGCCAGTGGAGAGCACACTGAGAGTGAGGTCCCCAGCCAGTGGAGATGGGAAGCACACTGAGAGTGAGGTCACCAGCCAGTGGAGAGGACTCTGAGAGTGAGGTCACCAGCCAGTGGAGATGGGAAGCACACTGAGAGTGAGGTCACCAGCCAGTGGAGAGCACACTGAGAGTAAGTTCACCAGCCAGTGGAGAGCACTCTGAGAGTGAGGTCACCAGCCAGTGGAGAGCACACTGAGAGTGAGGTCCCCAGCCAGTGGAGAGCGTGAGGTCCCCAGCCAGTGGAGATGGGAAGCACACTGAGATTGAGGTCACCAGCCAGTGGAGAGCACACTGAGAGTGAAGTCCCCAGCCAGTGGAGAGCACACTGAGAGTGAGGTCACCAGCCAGTGGAGAGCACACTGAGAGTGAGGTCCCCAGCCAGTGGAGAGCAGACTGAGAGTGAGGTCCCCAGCCAGTGGAGATGGGAAGCACACTGAGAGTGAGGTCACCAGCCAGTGGAGAGCACTCTGAGAGTGAGGTCACCAGCCAGTGGAGAGCACACTGAGAGTGAGGTCACCAGCCAGTGGAGAGCACACTGAGAGTGAGGTCACCAGCCAGTGGAGATGGGAAGCACACTGAGAGTGAGGTCACCAGCCAGTGGAGAGCACACTGAGAGTGAGGTCACCAGCCAGTGGAGAGCACACTGAGAGTGAGGTCACCAGCCAGTGGAGAGCACACTGAGAGTGAGGTCACCAGCCAGTGGAGATGGGAAGCACACTGAGAGTGAGGTCACCAGCCAGTGGAGAGCACACTGAGAGTGAGGTCCCGAGCCAGTGGAGAGCACTCTGAGAGTGAGGTCACCAGCCAGTGGAGAGCACACTGAGAGTGAGGTCCCCAGCCAGTGGATAGCACACTGAGAGTGAGGTCCTCAGCCAGTGGAGAGACCACTGAGAGTGAGGTCCCCAGCCAGTGGAGAGCACACTGAGAGTGAGGTCACCAGCCAGTGGAGAGCACACTGAGAGTGAGGTCACCAGCCAGTGGAGAGCACACTGAGAGTAAGGTCACCAGCCAGTGGAGAGCACACTGAGAGTGAGGTCCCCAGCCAGTGGAGAGCACACTGAGAGTGAGGTCCCCAGCCAGTGGAGAGCACTCTGAGAGTGAGGTCACCAGCCAGTGGAGATGGGAAACACACTGAGAGTGAGGTCACCAGCCAGTGGAGAGCACACTGAGAGTGAGGTCACCAGCCAGTGGAGAGCACACTGAGAGTGAGGTCCCCAGCCAGTGGAGAGCACTCTGAGAGTGAGGTCCCCAGCTAGTGGAGATGGGAAGCACACTGAGAGTGAGGTCACCAGCCAGTGGAGAGCACACTGAGAGTGAGGTCACCAGCCAGTGGAGAGCACACTGAGAGTGAGGTCACCAGCCAGTGGAGATGGGAAGCACACTGAGAGTGAGGTCCACAGCCAGTGGAGAGCACACTGAGAGTGAAGTCCCCAGCCAGTGGAGAGCACAATGAGAGTGAGGTCACCAGCCAGTGGAGAGCACACTGAGAGTGAGGTCCCCAGCCAGTGGAGATGGGAAGCACACTGAGAGTGAGGTCACCAGCCAGTGGAGAGGACTCTGAGAGTGAGGTCACCAGCCAGTGGAGATGGGAAGCACACTGAGAGTGAGGTCACCAGCCAGTGGAGAGCACACTGAGAGTAAGTTCACCAGCCAGTGGAGAGCACTCTGAGAGTGAGGTCACCAGCCAGTGGAGAGCACACTGAGAGTGAGGTCCCCAGCCAGTGGAGATGGGAAGCACACTGAGATTGAGGTCACCAGCCAGTGGAGAGCACACTGAGAGTGAAGTCCCCAGCCAGTGGAGAGCACACTGAGAGTGAGGTCACCAGCCAGTGGAGAGCACACTGAGAGTGAGGTCCCCAGCCAGTGGAGAGCAGACTGAGAGTGAGGTCCCCAGCCAGTGGAGATGGGAAGCACACTGAGAGTGAGGTCACCAGCCAGTGGAGAGCACTCTGAGAGTGAGGTCACCAGCCAGTGGAGAGCACACTGAGAGTGAGGTCACCAGCCAGTGGAGATGGGAAGCACACTGAGAGTGAGGTCACCAGCCAGTGGAGAGCACACTGAGAGTGAGGTCCCCAGCCAGTGGATAGCACACTGAGAGTGAGGTCCTCAGCCAGTGGAGAGACCACTGAGAGTGAGGTCCCCAGCCAGTGGAGAGCACACTGAGAGTAAGGTCACCAGCCAGTGGAGAGCACACTGAGAGTGAGGTCACCAGCCAGTGGAGAACACTCTGAGAGTGAGGTCCCCAGCCAGTGGAGATGGGAAGCACACTGAGAGTGAGGTCACCAGCCAGTGGAGAGCACACTGAGAGTGAGGTCCCCAGCCAGTGGAGATGGGAAGCACACTGAGAGTGAGGTCACCAGCCAGTGGAGAGCACAATGAGAGTGAGGTCACCAGCCAGTGGAGAGCACACTGAGAGTGAGGTCCCCAGCCAGTGGAGATGGGAAGCACACTGAGAGTGAAGTCATCAGCCAATGCTTGATGGCCGACAGTATTGTCAGAGTACTGAAGGGAAGGACATGCTGAAGCAGACGAGAACTTGTTTATTGACTGCTAATTAGTCATTATGCTCTCCATCATTAGCACATCTCTCTTCTACTGATAACATTCTTTCTCGGCCAATTATCTCGTAGGGAGCGGCAACGATACAAATTTTTCCATCCAACTTCTCATCAACGACAAGAAATAATTCAATACCAATTATTTCAAACACAAGTATTCCAGACTTGCATAAACACACAACAGTTTAGGAAACGCTGAGGTCTGACGAAACAAAAGTGATCAGCCATATAGCTGGCTAGCTAAGCTAATGATTTAGAACACAGAGCAGTAGAACTGAGACAAACTCCATTGTCTGTCTATGTAGTAGAGCTTAAGTCAATTGAGGTAGGAGCTAGCAACAAGGATTGCACCATCAAGTATCGTTACCATCAAGGATCACTACCTTCAGGATCGCTATCTTTGGCCTAAATGCTAGCGTGCTAGAGTAACAAAAAGCATTCGCTAAGCAAGTAACACGTCAACAGTGCTAACCTGCTAGAGCCTTCACGTGACAAAGAAGACACCCGAACTCTTGCTGTTTCAGGCTATTCAGGAGCATGTGTGCACCACATAATTAATCGTCAACTCTACCGAGTTACGGTAGGAGCAGTGTCTACTATGTGTAGGCATGTATGCAGCTGGTGTCTACTATGTGTAGGCATGTATGTAGCTGGTGTCTACCATGTGTAGGCATGCATGTAGCTGGTGTCTACTATGTGTAGGCATGTATGCAGCTGGTGTCTACTATGTGTAGGCATGTATGTAGCTGGTGTCTACTATGTGTAGGCATGTATGTAGCTGGTGTCTACCATGTGTAGGCATGTATGTAGCTGGTGTCTACCATGTGTAGGCATGTATGTAGCTGGTGTCTACCATGTGTAGGCATGTATGTAGCTGGTGTCTACCATGTGTAGGCATGTATGTAGCTGGTGTCTACCATGTGTAGGCATGTATGTAGCTGGTGTCTACCATGTGTAGGCATGTATGTAGCTGGTGTCTACCATGTGTAGGCATGTATGTAGCTGGTGTCTACTATGTGTAGGCATGTACATATGTAGCTGGTGTCTACCATGTGTAGGCATGTATGTAGCTGGTGTCTACCATGTGTAGGCATGTATGTAGCTGGTGTCTACTATGTGTAGGCATGTATGTAGCTGGTGTCTACCATGTGTAGGCATGTATGTAGCTGGTGTCTACCATGTGTAGGCATGTATGTAGCTGGTGTCTACCATGTGTAGGCATGTATGTAGCTGGTGTCTACCATGTGTAGGCATGTATGTAGCAGGTGTCTACTTGGCTGGCTAGGTGCATAGGGCCACAGTTGTCTGGTTCACTCACTGCGTTGCAAGTCATGCCTGGCATCCAGAAAGTTTAACTCCAAGGTCTTCTTCTCCTCCTTCTGCTCTTTGAGGATCTGCTTTACCTCTGACTCGAGCTGCTCTGTCTGCTTCTTGGTGAACGCTTCATCCTGCAGCCACATTCATTGAGACAGTCTACACTACAATAACTGCCTTCACTGCAACACATGCTTCAATGATATACTCAAATAGCTCACCACCTCAACCCTTCTTACACTGCCATCACCTCTCACTCCACCCCTCGCCTTCTCCTCTCACATACTCACCTTCTCCTCTCATTCCTCACATCTCTTCCTCTCATACCTTCACCATCTCCTCCCCTCTCACCTTCACTTCCTCCTCTCTCACCTCACCTCCTACAACCATCTTCTCCTCTTTCACACCCTTTCCTCACACACCCACCTTCTCCACACCCTCTCACCTTCTCTGCCCTCCTGCCCTGCAGATGAAGCTTGATCTGGTTGACAGCCACCTTGCGCTCTGCCTTAGTGCTAGAGGTCTCCACCCTCTTGACCTCAACCTTCTCCTCATCCTTCAAGTTGTCTTTGAATTGTTTCAAATCTTTACTCTTCACACCCACAAACAACAACCACACACACACACACATACACAATATGTGAGCAGTCAGTGAGGACAGAACTGCTTGTCATGTGTTTGTTACTAATGGTTGAAAGGAGGAAAGCTCAAGGTTGATATGAGTCTCAGAAAACACTCAAAACTTGGGCAGATTATATACTATAGCACTCTGCCTGGCTAACTGCACTGGGGTGAAGGATGATATAATTATCTAGACCTACACATCTGCCTGGCTAACAAACACAGAGATAAACACATAGAGACAAACATATAGAGACAAACACAGAGACAAACACAGAGACAAACATATAGAGACAAACATATAGAGACAAACATATAGAGACAAACATATAGAGACAAACACAGAGACAAACACATAGAGACAAACATATAGAGACAAACATATAGAGACAAACACAGAGAGACAAACACAGAGACAAACACAGAGACAAACACAGAGACAAACATATAGAGACAGACACATAGAGACAAACACATAGAGACAAACACATAGAGACAAACATATAGAGACAAACATATAGAGACAAACACATAGAGACAAACACAGAGACAAACATATAGAGACAAACATATAGAGACAAACATATAGAGACAAACACATGGAGACAAACACATAGAGACAAACATATAGAGACAAACACAGAGACAAACACAGAGATAAACATATAGAGACAAACATATAGAGACAAACACATAGAGACAAACACATAGAGACAAACACATAGAGACAAACATATAGAGACAAACACATAGAGACAAACATATAGAGACAAATATACATTATTACATTGATACGGGGAAATATCACGAGTCTGTGGCTAGTATTTCCACGAGTGCCGCAGGCACGAGTGAAAATACCGGCCAATCAGACGAGTGATATTTCACCGTATCACTTTAATAATGTATTTATCATGGGACTGAGGATGCGCAAACCTTTACTGAGCATGCGCATTGGGGTACGTAATAACAAGTACGCGATATGGTAAAATATCACAGTAGTTCTATTTGTACTATTCTCTATGAGTGGAGTAGATAGCTACATGATAAACATAGTTATCCATTACAGCTACTGGTGTTTTTTTCTTTTTTTCTTGTTGTTGTTGGGGTTTTTTTGGGGGGGGGGGGAGCGGGAGGAGGGGGAGTGGTTGTCGGAAGCTGTTGCACAGAATTTCCTGATGTTCATAGAAACAAGTGGAGAAGGTGAAGGATTCCACCCAAGATCAAGCTGGGGACCCTTGAGCACCAACAAACAGATATGCAAACCCACCGAACTCACAACTTTATTTATAAGGCAAAGGGTCGTTAATGAAATGATGATGAGTTTCAAGGATTCCACAGTTTCAGGCCAGTTTACCACCTTACTGATCCAAGGACAACTAGTGAAGGATTCAGCACACACACACACACACACACACACACACACACACACACACACACACACACACACACACACACACACTAGGTCTGCCAGTCTACCACCTCAGTGAAGGATTCAGCACACACACCACACACACCACACACACACACACACTAGGTCTGCCAGTCTACCACCTTAGTGAAGGATTCAGCACACACACCACACACACCACACACACACACACACACACACACTAGTTCTGCCAGTCTTAGTGACACTGCAAGTCTTTCTGAAGCTAATAGCCACCAAGTTCATTTTAGGCAGTTAAGAAGCTGCAAATGTGAGTTTGGGGAGGGGGGGGGCGTTGCTGTCTACCATTACCAAGTGGGTCAGGTCCAAGCAACACAGAGATAACTTGCACATTCCCGTGCTGGAACTCTCACCTGTTGTTTCTTGAGAGACTTGAACTGAACCTTGAACTGCTGCACGTGCTGGTTTTCTTGCTTTTCCACCTCCTTCCTCTGACGTTTCCTCACCGCCTCAACTTCCAGCTCATAATGCTTGTCCATCTCCTAAGGTTCAACATTAGAGGAATAGAAAGTTCAGAGGGCAAGTGTCGGTCATGCACGCCTATCATCATCCACGCCCACCACTCATGCGAATCTTGGCTGCCCAATATACACACCCACCTCAATACAAGCACACACGCACATGCATGCCCGCACAAGCACACACGCATGCCCACACGCACATGCATGCCCGCACAAGCACACACGCACATGCATGCCCGCATGCCCACACAAGCACACACGCATGCCCACACAAGCACACATGCATGCCCGCACAAGCACACATGCATGCCCACACAAGCACACACGCACATGCATGCCCACACAAGCACACACGCACATGCCCGCACAAGCACACACACACATGCATGCCCGCACAAGCACACATGCATGCCCGCACAAGCACATGCATGCCCACACATGCACATGCATGCCCACACAAGCACATGCATGCCCACACAAGCACATACACACACCTGTAGTTCTCCCTCAAACTTCTTTTCTTGAACTTCGCGGTCTGATTTGATCTTGACAAAGTATTCAGTGGCCTCTTTCATCTCATCTCTCTGCAGCTGCTTCAGCTCCCTGAAGTCTTGCTTCCTGTGATGTATGTACACACAGAGAGAATGGGGAAGGAGGTGGAGGAGAAAGATGAAGAGAGAGGAAGGAGGTATGGATCAGGGATCTCCTCCATCTTTGTTGCAAGTTTATACACACACACGCACATGTGTGTGCCATACTACACACACACACACGCCATACTAGTGACTAGTGTATGCTTATACACACACACACGCACATGTATGTGCATGCCATACTAGTGACTAGTGTATGCTTATACACACACACGCACATGTGCATGCCATACTAGTGACTAGTGTATGCCATACTAGTGACTAGGATACACACACACATGTGTATGCCATACTAGTGACTAGTGTATGCTTATACACACACACACACGCACATGTGCATGCCATACTAGTGACTAGTGTATGCTTGTACACACACACACACACATGTGCATGCCATACTAGTGACTAGTGTATGCTTATACACACACGCACATGTGCATGCCATACTAGTGACTAGTGTATGCTTATACACACACGCACATGTGCATGCCATACTAGTGACTAGTGTATGCTTGTACACACACGCACATGTGCATGCCATACTAGTGACTAGTGTATGCCTATACACACACACACACACACACGCACATGTATGTGTATGCCATACTAGTGACTAGTGTATGCTGTTCCCAGCCTGGGAAGGAGGACAAACGAAGTGGTCATCAGTCAGTTACAATAGTATGAGGGGGCACAGTCTTGCTAGGATTGACATGTTGTATGAGGGGGAACAGTCTTGCTAGGATGACATGTTGTATGAGAGGGCACAATCTTGCTAGGATGACATGTATGAGGGGGCACAATCTTGCTAGGATGACATGTATGAGGGGGCACAGTCTTGCTAGGATGACATGTTGTATGAGGGGGCACAGTCTTGCTAGGATGACATGTTGTATGAGGGGGCACAGTCTTGCTAGGATGACATGTATGAGGGGGCACAGTCTTGCTAGGATGACATGTTGTATGAGGGGGCACAGTCTTGCTAGGATGACATGTATGAGGGGGCACAGTCTTGCTAGGATGACATGTTGTATGAGGGGGCACAGTCTTGCTAGGATGACATGTATGAGGGGGCACAGTCTTGCTAGGATGACATGTTGTATGAGGGGGCACAATCTTGCTAGGATGACATGTTGTATGAGGGGGCACAGTCTTGCTAGGATGACATGTTGTATGAGGGGGCACAATCTTGCTAGGATGACATGTTGTATGAGAGGACACAGTCTTGCTAGGATGACATGTTGTATGAGGGGGCACAGTCTTGCTAGGATGACATGTTGTATGAGGGGGCACAGTCTTGCTAGGATGACATGTTGTATGAGAGGGCACAATCTTGCTAGGATGACATGTTGTATGAGGGGGCACAGTCTTGCTAGGATGACATGTTGTATGAGAGGGCACAGTCTTGCTAGGATGACATGTTGTATGAGAGGGCACAATCTTGCTAGGATGACATGTTGTATGAGGGGGCACAGTCTTGCTAGGATGACATGTTGTATGAGGGGGCACAGTCTTGCTAGGATGACATGTTGTATGAGGGGGCACAATCTTGCTAGGATGACATGTATGAGGGGGCACAGTCTTGCTAGGATGACATGTTGTATGAGAGGGCACAATCTTGCTAGGATGACATGTTGTATGAGGGGGCACAGTCTTGCTAGGATGACATGTGTGAGGGGGCACAATCTTGCTAGGATGACATGTTGTATGAGGGGGCACAGTCTTGCTAGGATGACATGTTGTATGAGGGGGCACAGTCTTGCTAGGATGACATGTTGTATGAGGGGGCACAGTCTTGCAGGATGACATGTTGTATGAGGGGGGAAAGTCTTGCTAGGATGACATGTTGTATGAGGGGGCACAGTCTTGCTAGGATGACATGTTGTATGAGGGGGCACAGTCTTGCTAGGATGACATGTTGTATGAGGGGGCACAGTCTTGCTAGGATGACATGTTGTATGAGGGGGCACAATCTTGCTAGGATGACATGTATGAGGGGGCACAATCTTGCTAGGATGACATGTTGTATGAGGGGGCACAGTCTTGTTAGGATGATATGTTGTATGAGGGGGCACAATCTTGCTAGGATGACATGTTGTATGAGGGGGATGACATGTTGTATGAGGGGGCACAGTCTTGCTAGGATGACATGTTGTATGAGGGAGTACAGTCTAGCTGATGATTATGTTTGTACAAAAAGAGGTAGTCATTATCCTAAAACTTGCATAGTTGCACACATGATCCCACAGATACAACTTCACGCTATATTTGTGCAATGAAGTAGCCAATCAGAACCGAATGTTCTATGACGTGGACAAGACTCTTTCCATGAGCAGGTGCAGTAGAGAGACTGGCTAGTCAGACTGGGGGGAAGGTTCCACAGAACCCCCTCTAGATCCATGGAACCAACAGAACCCCCATGGAACCAACAGAACCCCCTCTAGATCCTTGGAACCAACAGAACCCCCTCTAGATCCATGAACCAACAGAACCCCCTCTAGATCCATGGAACCAACAGAACCCCCTCTAGATCCATGGAACCAATAGAACCCCCTCTAGATCCATGGAACCAACAGAACCCCATCTAGATCCATGGAACCAACAGAACCCCCTCTAGATCCATGGAACCAACAGAACCCCTCTAGATCCATGGAACCAACAGAACCCCCTCTAGATCCATGGAACCCCCTCTAGATCCATGGAACCAACAGAACCCTCTCTAGATCCAAGGAACCCCCTCTAGATCCATGGAACCAACAGAACCCCCACAGAACCCCCTCTAGATCCATGGAACCAACAGAACCCCCTCTAGATCCATGGAACCAACAGAACCCCCCCATGGAACCAACAGAACCCCCTCTAGATCCATGGAACCCCCTCTAGATCCATGGAACCAACAGAACCCCCTCTAGATCCATGGAACCAACAGAACCCCCTCTAGATCCATGGAACCAACAGAACCACCTCTAGATCCATGGAACCAACAGAACCCCCTCTAGTTCCATGGAACCAACAGAACCCCCTCTAGTTCCATGGAACCAACAGAACCCCCTCTAGATCCATGGAACCAACAGAACCCTCTCTAGATCCATGGAACCAACAGAACCCCCTCTAGTTCCATGGAACCAACAGCTGAACCCCCTCAAGTACCATGGAACCAACAGAACCCCCTCTAGATCCATGGAACCAACAGAACCCTCTCTAGATCCATGGAACCAACAGAACCCTCTCTAGATCCATGGAACTAACAGAACCCCCTCTAGATCAAGGAACCCCCTCTAGATCCATGGAACCCCCTCTAGATCCATGGAACCAACAAAAAACCCTCTAGATCCAAGGAACCCCCTCTAGATCCATGAAACCAACAAAGCCCCCTCTAGATCCATGAAACCAACAAAGCCCCCTCTAGATCCATGAAACCAAACAGAACCCCCTCTAGATCCAAGGAACCCCCTCTAGATCCATGGAACCAACAGAACCCCCTCTAGATCCATGGAACCAAACAGAACCCCCTCTAGATCCAAGGAACCCCCTCTAGATCCATGAAACCAACAAAGCCCCCTCAAGATCCACCCTGAAACCTATTGCTGAGGAGGAAACATCACATCACCAGTCAGTGCTTCCAGATGCACAGATCTCTCACCTCAACAAGTACTATGGACTGCAGCCTTCAGTGTGTGCATTACATTCACCCTTGCATGCGACTCGTGCCTCACATGGCCAGACGAACTTGTTTGTGGACAATACAAAATCCAAACAGGATGCTGTTCCTCCCCAAAACCCAATGAAGCCCCCCAAGGAGCTATCAAGTCAGTGTATGTATGCACACACACATGCACACGCACACACACACACACACACGCACATGCATACACACACACACACACACTATCATTAAAGCTTGCCTCTCACCTCATCTGCTGGTATTTCTTGTTGTCTCTGAACGTCCTATTTGCAGTTACGTCCACAATCTTTTTCGTAATGGACTGTACAACTTTCCCGTCGACCTTAAACTTGCGTACACGAGACAGAGTGGCATACTGGTAATCCTGAGAGGGAGGGGCAAGCTTTCCTCTTCCTCCTCGCAGCTTAACACCCTCGCCTTCCTTCATCATGCCATGAGCACTCTCTCTTTCCTCTGAGATTGGTTGCATGGGTATGGGAGTGGGTGTCGCTGACAACTCCGAGCCTGAGGTCATGTCGTCAGATGCAGAAGCAGGTCTAGCATCCTTTCCCTCGTTATTTGTGTCCGAGGGTACGACCACATGCACGGGACCCGAGTCTGAGTCAGGAACCGTAAGAGAACCATACTCAATGCTGGGTGCCTTGTCTGACAAGGAAGCTGCCGTGGGTTCATGAGGGTGTGTGTCTGCAGAAGTATCAAGGTGAAGAATTAAGCTGTCTGGAGTGGGCGTGCGTGGTAAGCTGATGTTGGAGATGTGGGCAGGGTCGGTGGTGAGGTCGGCATCTTCAGGTAACTCCTCCACAATCTCCTCAACATCACACTTCACCTCCTACACACCCAAAACCACGTGCAAAGTGAACAGCTACCAAATAAAGCACATCATACACTGCCTAGTCCTAGCCCTACAGTTAGTCATTGCCCTAGACCTACAGTTAGTCCTTGCCCTAGCCCTACAGTTAGTCCTTGCCCCAGCCTTACAGTTAGTCCTTGCCCTAGCCCTACAGTTAGTCCTTGCCCCAGCCTTACAGTTAGTCCTTGCCCTAGCCCTATAGTTAGTTTGCCCTAGGCCTATGTTCTTGCCCTAGTCCTGCAGTTAGTCCTTGCCCTAGCCCTACAGTTATCCCTTGCCCTAGCCCTACAGTTAGTCCTTGCCCTAGCCCTACAGTTAGTCCTTACCCTGGCCCTACAGTTAGTCCTTGCCCTAGCCCTACAGTTAGTCCTTGCCCTAGCCCTACAGTTAGTCCTTGCCCTGGCCCTATAGTTAGTTTGCCCTAGCCCTATGTTCTTGCCCTAGCCCTACAGTTAGTCCTTGCCCTAGCCCTACAGTTAGTCCTTGCCCTAGCCCTACAGTTGGTCCTTGCCCTAGCCCTACAGTTAGTCCTTGCCCTGGCCCTACAGTTAGTCCTTGCCCTGGCCCTACAGTTAGTCCTTGCCCTAGCCCTACAGTTCCTTGCCCTAGCCCTACAGTTAGTCCTTGCCCTAGCCCTACAGTTAGTCCTTGCCCTAGCCCTACAGTTAGTCCTTGCCCTAGCCCTACAGTTAGTCCTTGCCCTAGCCCTACAGTTAGTCCTTGCCCTAGCCCTACAGTTAGTCCTTGCCCTAGCCCTACAGTTAGTCATTGCCCTAGCCCTAGAGTAGACGCACCTGTCTATGTGTTCATGTAATACACACAGACAGGTGCATTGTGAAGCTAGTAATCCAGCGGTGCCTGCATCTTCTTCCCCCACACATAACCTCCATACAGTACGTCCATTCATCATAACTTTATTATCAGGAGACCTCAAACTACATTGCAATGACTCTCTATTCAACACATTCAAAACCGGTAAAAGGTTATCAATATCACAAACACTTAATACCGAGCAGCACAGACCTTGAACCAACTACATAGTTAGATGCACGTGTCTTGAGTATATGTGAATACATTGCCTGCCGACTTTAGTTGCCGACTTTAGTAATAAACACGGAAGTAATAAACTCTGTGATTAGATAGTTATGTGGTTACACCGAGTAACTGTCTGTGCTTGCTTGACCATAAAGAGATATAGGCCAAAAAAGGTACGAAACAAAATTTAGCCACACAGACAATAAACATTTACAAGACCTTTCACCTATGAACTGTCTCTTATATATTTTTAGAATTAATTGGTAAAGGGTCTTGTAAATGAACACTTCAGCCTTCACGGCTCCAATTTAGCAGAAAGGTTTACTTCTACACTACACTGGGACGGACATGGGCTATGACGCGTTTGAACTCCAGACTACCTGGAAGCCACCGCCCCCAAAAATGGTTGCGATCTTCAGCCATTTCCCTAAGGCCCCCAAGTCATGACCCGTGACCCCGAAGTCCTGGCAGGAAAATCACTCAAAATTTATTATAAAAGAGTATTTATAAAAGAGTATTTATGACAGAAATAAATGTTCCTGTGATGTGTGTGCTTTAGCACTGGCCCTAGCATGTCCCCCGCCCACCTCTACCGCTACATCCTCTCTGTCCTCTTCCTCGCCCTCGACCACTAGCTGGCAGGACCTGATCATCTGCTTCACTATCAGGGGAGCACAAATGAGAATGAGGGACATAATTGCCCCCCACCCCTTTCCCCCCAAGTATTAACCCCCTTCAATGTTACTCTCCAAAACCCCTTTTATGGTTAACTAGGTCCTATTTAAAAACAAATATAAATTGTCAGAACCAGTTGAAGCTGCTTCCCTCTGTATAAAGGACACACTGAGGACGAGCATTCTTACATACACAGGTGGCACAACGCTGGCTGCTGAGGCACTTAATAAGCTGCTCCTGAATCAGTACCCAAACTTCATGCCTACGCACACATGTTGCGCTTAATAGGACATCTCTTGACCCGAAGAAGGTTTTATCGGCTTTTTCGGATCCTTAGGCCACACCCCTATCCATGCCATGCTCCCCAGATTTTAAAACAGCCAAACTAGGGAAGATACAGGGTCACTGGAGGGGGAGTGGAATGTTGAATATTAGGTGTATTTAGGGGGCGTGGGCAGGAGCGTGGCAGGAATAGAATAGCCATCCCAGAGGGCAGGCACTGCTGCAAGTATATATCAACACACATGGGAACATGTTACCCCTGGCAAGGAGGTTATGTTGTCACCTGGATCTGTCTGTCTGTCTGTCTACTGTTAGCAGATTACACAAAACCTTAAGGATGGATTTTTACAAAATTATATGGAGAAGTTAGGCATATCACAGCACCTATTTCAAGACGCATCCATATCACAGCACCTATTTCAAGATGCATCTATATCACAGCACCTATTTCAAGATGCATCCATATCACAGCACCTATTTCAAGATGCATCTATATCACAGCACCTATTTCAAGATGCATCCATATCACAGCACCTATTTCAAGATGCATCCATATCACAGCACCTATTTCAAGATGCATCTATATCACAGCACATATTTCAAGACGCATCCATATCACAGCACCTATTTCAAGATGTATCCATATCACAGCACCTATTTCAAAATGTATCACAGCACCTATTTCAAGATGCATCCATATCACAGCACCTATTTCAAGATGCATCCATATCACAGCACCTATTTCAAGATGCATCCATATCACAGCACCTATTTCAAGATGCATCTATATCACAGCACATATTTCAAGATGCATCCATATCACAGCACCTATTTCAAGATGCATCCATATCACAGCACCTATTTCAAGATGCATCCATATCACAGCACCTATTTCAAGATGCATCCATATCACAGCACCTATTTCAAGATGCATCCATATCACAGCACCTATTTCAAGATGCATCTATATCACAGCACCTATTTCAAGATGCATCCATATCACAGCACCTATTTCAAGATGCATCTATATCACAGCACCTATTTCAAGATGCATCCATATCACAGCACCTATTTCAAGATGCATCCATATCACAGCACCTATTTCAAGATGCATCTATATCACAGCACATATTTCAAGACGCATCCATATCACAGCACCTATTTCAAGATGTATCCATATCACAGCACCTATTTCAAGATGTATCCATATCACAGCACCTATTTCAAGATGCATCCATATCACAGCACCTATTTCAAGATGCATCCATATCACAGCACCTATTTCAAGATGCATCCATATCACAGCACCTATTTCAAGATGCATCTATATCACAGCACATATTTCAAGATGCATCCATATCACAGCACCTATTTCAAGATGCATCCATATCACAGCACCTATTTCAAGATGCATCCATATCACAGCACCTATTTCAAGATGCATCCATATCACAGCACCTATTTCAAGATGCATCTATATCACAGCACCTATTTCAAGACACATCCATATCACAGCACCTATTTCAAGATGCATCTATATCACAGCACCTATTTCAAGATGCATCTATATCACAGCAACTATTTCAAGACGCATCCATATCACAGCACATATTTCAAGATGCATCCATATCACAGCACCTATTTCAAGACGCATCTATATCACAGCACCTATTTCAAGATGCATCTATATCACAGCACCTATTTCAAGATGCATCCATATCACAGCACCTATTTCAAGATGCATCTATATCACAGCACCTATTTCAAGATGCATCTATATCACAGCACCTATTTCAAGACACATCCATATCACAGCACCTATTTCAAGATGCATCTATATCACAGCACCTATTTCAAGATGCATCCATATCACAGCACCTATTTCAAGACGCATCCATATCACAGCACCTATTTCAAGATGCATCCATATCACAGCAAGATGCATCCATATCACAGCACCTATTTCAAGATGCATCTATATCACAGCACCTATTTCAAGATGCATCTATATCACAGCATCTATATCACAGCACCTATTTCAAGATGCATCCATATCACAGCACCTATTTCAAGATGCATCTATATCACAGCACCTATTTCAAGATGCATCTATATCACAGCACCTATTTCAAGATGCATCCATATCACAGCACCTATTTCAAGATGCATCCATATCACAGCACCTATTTCAAGATGCATCCATATCACAGCACCTATTTCAAGACGCATCCATATCACAGCTCAACTATTTCCTAAGAGTTTAGATGCTAGGTTCATAGTTAACCAGGCGACAGGCTCATGCTGGATATGAATATTCATGAGCACATTCCCTCACCCCTCCCACCTTATTACACGAGCTAGAGAGACACTTCGGAGACATTGGAGAGCAGCACAAAGACTCTTAACTAACTAATATGTTGTTTGAAGTGGAGTGTTGGCATTCATTAGGCAAGGTTGGGTGAAGGGGTGAATCCTGCCTGGTGTTCTGCATCAAATCTTGGCCATGCTCAGGGTTGTTAATACGATTGCTGAACCTGCAAGTTCTTATCAGCCTTACTCGAGTGGCCAATGGCAAGTCTTCTGAGTGAAAACCTTCCACCACAAACTCCCTCAAGGCCTGTCCTCACTGCACTTAACTGATGCGCATTAATGCTCATTGGGTCAGAGGAAAATGTTGATGTGCATCGACGCACGTTCATCACGTACACACTAGCACCGAAATAAACCGTACGAAGCAAAAAGAATCGGCCCACCAAAGTCAGCCAAAATCATATGCTGTTAGTTGTAGATGAGATGAAGTTTGTTTTTGCGTCCTTTTCTTGCTGATCAGCTCCTACAGATGTGCAGGAAACATTCGCTGCAGAGAACAAAGAGTAGAGAGCTGAGGGAAAGGCAGAACCAATGAAGGTTGCGACTGCACGAACTTCAGAAGTCCGTGTATGAACATAGCAACAGTTCTCTAGCTATGTAGTTGGTCTAGCTAGCTAGTTTGGCCACAGGCCACACATAGTATACAGCTAGCTCCAAAGTTCCCAACTGCAGCATCATGAAGACACGAGTGAATGAAATTCTTTTCAATGCATACTCTAGTAGTTATTTGAATGCTTTAATTTGTTGCTCTGACTTGACTCAAACCACACCTATGGAGGCGGACCAGAATAATGTGCGTTATTTCAATTTGAATTCAGTGTGGACGCGGCCAATGTGCATTAATGAGCGTTGACTTGTGCAGTGTGGACAAGCCTTTATCTTACTTAAAACAGTTCTAGTTATATGTTATGGAGTGCTGTCGGCGACGAAAGTTGACGCACAAATGTTAGGCTGTTAAGCTGACTGCAACAGTTACCTAACAGCAACCACAGAATTAACCCACTCCATATATGCCACGCCCACATGTATACTAATATATTAGCATGTCCCCTCAGTGTAGCTAGAAAAAAACCCGTAATAAAATATGAGGAACCCCATACATTCCCTGATACCCAAATAAGTTAAATACCTCCATGCACTCAAAGTCTGGACAAATCTCACAACTCTGCGAGGTGATGAGCCTCTCTGTCCTAAATGGTGTGAGATAGTCTCGACCACTTGAAATTCTTTGTGTGGCTTTGAGATTACAAATAAAGCTACAGTGTGTGAAGCAATTTTGATTTAGGTGTTTGGAATATTAGAGCAGACCTAAGCCTTGAATCTAGACCCATCGTCGAGGAGCATTAGTCTACTAAATATTTTATAATATAATCTCCTTTCACCCTAACCAGCCCTAGCTATACACACACCAGCCCTAGCTATACACACACCAGCCCTACACACCAGCCCTAGCTATACACACACCAGCCCTAGCTATACACACACCAGCCCTAGGCTAGCTATACACACACCAGCCCTAGCTATACACACACCAGCCCTAGCTATACACACACACCAGCCCTAGCTATATGCACACCAGCCCTAGCTATACACACACACCAGCCCTAGCTATACACACACCAGCCCTAGCTATACACACACCAGCCCTAGGCTAGCTATACACACACCAGCCCTAGCTATACACACACCAGCCCTAGCTATACACACACACCAGCCCTAGCTATATGCACACCAGCCCTAGCTATACACACACACCAGCCCTAGCTATACACACACCAGCCCTAGCTATACACACACCAGCCCTAGCTATACACACACCAGCCCTAGCTACCAGCCCTAGCTATACACACACCAGCCCTAGCTATACACACACCAGCCCTAGCTATACACACACCAGCCCTAGCTATACACACACCAGCCCTAGCCCCAGAATTTCCCCCACCCAAAGTGTCCATAGTGTCTCAGACCTGGTAGAGAAATCTCAGGGGCGTGTAGTCACTGACATCAGCAACGAAAGTGTGTTCCATGAGCTCCTGGGCTGAGGGCCTAGCAGAGGCCTGCTTATTCAAGCACTTGGCAATTATGTTACTAAAATCCTTCGACCTGTGAGAGGAAAAGAGAGAGTGAGACACACCCACATACATACACATGCACACACACATGCACACACACACACACACATACACATGTACACACACATGCCCACTAAAAATAAATAGATGAACTTCAGCTAAATTCCTCCCGGGAAGATTCCGGCCACAACTCACCATTTACTGGGGACGGCTAGTGTAGGAGGTTCCTTCTTGATGATCTTCTGAAGTACTCTCATGGGACTCATCTCGTGGTAGGGAGGGTTCATGTCTGCTAGCTCTATCAGTGTGATTCCAACACTCCAGATGTCAGCCTGCAGCGCACAGTCATGTGCAGGCAATCAACAACAAAGACTACTACTACTACTACTACTACTACTACTACTATTACTACTACTACTACTACTACTACTACTACTACTACTACTACAACTACTACTACTACTACTACTATTACTACTACTACTACTACTATGCAGGGGTGGTGCTAGTATTGCCCCTACAGGGAGGGGGGGGGGGGGGGGGGGGCAGGAGGATTCAAAGGACCGAATGGGGGACAGGAGGATTCAAAGGACCGAATGGGGGGAGAGTCTGAGAGAGGGCCTTTCAGCTACCGGAGGGACACTCTGGCGGTATTTGCAGCCTTCTGAGTCATATATATTAGACACAATTTTGGAGCAAGCTAGCAATGCTGCAAAAACGGAACTCTCTTGATGTTTGTCATAAAATTGGCCCATCCCACTGGTTGGTGCTGCTACGACTTACTACTGCTGTTACTACAACTACTACTGCCACTACTGCTATTACCACTACTACTGCTACTACTACTTACTACTGCAGCTACTCTTATTACTACTGCTACTACTACTTATTACTACTGCTGCTGTTACTATAGCTTCTAACCAATTACTTCTTCCATCAACAAATACTCTGCATAATTTTTTTAAACTTTTAAGTGGAGAAGGAACTCCTCTTGTGAGCCAGATTACAAAGAGAGCCTGGGGTGGCCGCTCAAGCGTTGCAACTCACTCTCTGCAAAGTTTGAGGTCATCACATCTACAAAAAAGCTATTTGGACATTCTTCATCGGGATAAAGACTCAATTTAGCCAAAGATGAGAACAACCCTTGAGAGAGGCATGCTGTTTTACATCCTCCACAAGCCACTCCCTGGGCACATTGGATTGAACAATCGAAGATGTATTGGAATTCATAGGCATGAAGAAGGAGTTGCCTCCATAGCACAGGTACTACTCGTCGTAGGACTAGAAATGCCCTGCAACTGTATTTCCAGGCCAGTAAGACTCCCACTAAGAAACTAATGATCCTGTAGCAATACACACATGGCATGGTCCTACTGGTGTGCAATACACACATGGCGTGGTCCTACTAGTGTGCAATACACACATGGCGTGGTCCTACTAGTGTGCAATACACACATGGCGTGGTCCTACTAGTGTGTAATACACACATGGCGTGGTCCTACTAGTGTGTAATACACACATGGCGTGGTCCTACTAGTGTGCAATACACACATGGCGTGGTCCTACTAGTGTGCAATACACACATGGCGTGGTCCTACTAGTGTGCAATACACACATGGCGTGGTCCTACTAGTGTGCAATACACACATGGCGTGGTCCTACTAGTGTGCAATACACACATGGCGTGGTCCTACTAGTGTGTAATACACACATGGCATGGTCCTACTAGTGTGTAATACACACATGGCGTGGTCCTACTAGTGTGTAATACACACATGGCATGGTCCTACTGGTGTGTAATACACACATGGCATGGTCCTACTAGTGTGTAATACACACATGGCGTGGTCCTACTAGTGTGTAATACACACATGGCATGGTCCTACTGGTGTGTAATACACACATGGCATGGTCCTACTAGTGTGTAATACACACATGGCGTGGTCCTACTAGTGTGCAATACACACATGGCGTGGTCCTACTAGTGTGTAATACACACATGGCGTGGTCCTACTAGTGTGCAATACACACATGGCATGGTCCTACTAGTGTGTAATACACACATGGCGTGGTCCTACTAGTGTGTAATACACACATGGTGTGGTCCTACTAGTGTGTAATACACACATGGCATGGTCCTACTAGTGTGTAATACACACATGGTGTGGTCCTACTAGTGTGCAATACACACATGGTGTGGTCCTACTAGTGTGTAATACACACATGGCATGGTCCTACTAGTGTGTAATACACACATGGCGTGGTCCTACTAGTGTGCAATACACACATGGCGTGGTCCTACTAGTGTGCAATACACACATGGCGTGGTCCTACTAGTGTGTAATACACACATGGCATGGTCCTACTGGTGTGCAATACACACATGGCGTGGTCCTACTAGTGTGCAATACACACATGGTGTGGTCCTACTAGTGTGAAATACACACATGGCGTGGTCCTACTAGTGTGTAATACACACATGGCATGGTCCTACTAGTGTGCAATACACACATGGCGTGGTCCTACTAGTGTGCAATACACACATGGCGTGGTCCTACTAGTGTGCAATTCTCAACTAAAGATTCACTACACAATAACCTTCTCAATAATCAACTTCAAATTGTATTCTCTCGATGCTTCGACTAGATGCTCTAGCCTTCATCAGGAATAATTAAAGTAGAGCATCTAGTTGTAACGTCGAGAGAATACAATTTGAAATTGATTATTGAGAAGGTTATTGTAATGTTATTATGTCAACTGAGAGTTCATTGAAAGATCCACTGTTTTGTTAAATGCAGTGTTGTCTTGGTGATCATGTTGTTACTACACATGTGCAGAACTGATGCACTTCATTCAGCAACAGTCACTTCAGAGATTAACAAGAACTCTTAATAATGAAGCAGAGCTCAATTAACAGCTAGATACACTCAACCACGCTGATACTACTATCGACAACCAACAACCATTGATGGGACTACTATTCACAACCACAGCATTTGGTCCACTGACAACATTTTGCTTAGCAATATCAACCTTAATTCCACCAAATTCGACCAAACAGAAGCCATACTAATTATGCAGGCACATTCATTGAATTTCGAGCACAAGCACTTGAGAAGATGCGTAAGAACAATCAATGGCTAGTTAAGCTCTTCAAATAATCTTCAAATAAATATACTCCATCTCTACCATGACCAAAAGTCAGGTCATTTTCCACAATCACAAGAGCAAGTTAGCATGGTGATCCTTACCAACTGGATGGCATTACCAAATTAAATGTTGCCTTAATGGTAGCTGTTCTATAGTGTGTAGCCAGCAGTGAGAGGCACTGCCACAGCTTGTCTCCCTGACTGTGCTGTGCTAAATTCTAGCTTTCTGATTGGTCCGACACTAGACACTGGATTAGAACCAGATCATATTCCATCGTATCACATCATATTGTCCCATCGTCATATCGTTGAGCTGGTTCCTAATACAACAGGACAGTACAATACGACGCCATGGCCTAGGTTCAAATTATGGAACCAAATAATGCCTATTTGCAGATAGCAAGGTGCAATGCAGTACACATGCAGATAGCAAGGTGCAATGCAGTACACATGTGGATAGCAAGGTACAATGCAGTACACATGCAGATAGCAAGGTGCAATGCAGTACACATGCAGATGGTGCAATGCAGTACACATGCAGATAGCACGGTGCAATGCAGTACACATGCTGATAGCAAGGTGCAATGCAGTACACATGCAGATAGCAATGCAGTACACATGCAGATAGCACGGTGCAATGCAGTACACATGTGGATAGCAAGGTGCAATGCAGTACACATGCAGATAGCAAGATGCAATGCAGTACACATGCAGATGGTGCAATGCAGTACACATGCTGATAGCAAGGTGCAATGCAATACACATGCAGATAGCAAGGTGCAATGCAGTACACATGCAGATAGCACGGTGCAATGCAGTACACATGTGGATAGCACGGTGCAATGCAGTACACATGTGGATAGCAAGGTGCAATGCAGTACACATGCTGATAGCAAGGTGCAATGCAGTACACATGTGGATAGCAAGGTGCAATGCAGTACACATGCAGATGGTGCAATGCAGTACACATGCAGATAGCAAGGTGCAATGCAGTATACATGCAGATAGCAAGGTGCAATGCAGTACACATGCAGATAGCAAGGTGCAATGCAGTACACATGCAGATAGCAAGGTGCAATGCAGTATACATGCAGATAGCAAGGTGCAATGCAGTACACATGCAGATGGTGCAATGCAGTACGCATGCTGATAGCAAGGTGCAATGCAGTACACATGCAGATAGCAAGGTGCAATGCAGTACACATGCTGATAGCAAGATGCAATGCAGTATGCATGCAGATAGCAAGGTGCAATGCAGTACACATGCAGATAGCAAGGTGCAATGTAGTACACAGTCTGTGGGAATCCTTCAGAAGAGGTGTGACTAGACTACCAAGGTCACAGTTCAGCCACATACATAAAAGGGTTGTGTCTAAGATAGAAGCATAACAGAGACCAGACACCAGTGCCAGCATGCACAGCTGGCTAGTGTGACAGGCTGTGTCAGTGTGTGCCTACAATGGCAGCATGCACAGCTGGCTAGTGTGAAAGGCTGTGTCAGTGTGTGCCTACAGTGGCAGCTGGCTAGTGTGACAGGCTGTGTCAGTGTATGCCTACAGTGGCAGCATGACAGGCTGTGTCAGTGTGTGCCTACAGTAGCAGCTGGCTAGTGTGACAGGCTGTGTCAGTGTATGCCTACAGTGGCAGCATGCACAGCTGGCTAGTGTGACAGGCTGTGTCAGTGTGTGCCTACAATGGCAGCATGCACAGCTGGCTAGTGTGACAGGCTGTGTCAGTGTGTGCCTACAGTGGCAGCATGACAGGCTGTGTCAGTGTGTGCCTACAGTAGCAGCTGGCTAGTGTGACAGGCTGTGTCAGTGTATGCCTACAGTGGCAGCATGACAGGCTGTGTCAGTGTGTGCCTACAGTAGCAGCTGGCTAGTGTGACAGGCTGTGTCAGTGTATGCCTACAGTGGCAGCATGCACAGCTGGCTAGTGTGACAGGCTGTGTCAGTGTGTGCCTACAGTGGCAGCATGACA
Source organism: Cladorhizidae sp. MBARI D1340-BT2 (assembly GCA_028752905.1). Taxonomy (NCBI): domain Eukaryota; kingdom Metazoa; phylum Porifera; class Demospongiae; order Poecilosclerida; family Cladorhizidae; species Cladorhizidae sp. MBARI D1340-BT2. The sequence continues at coordinate 1,759,101 of JAQNBH010000005.1, forward strand.
GGCTGTGTCAGTGTGTGCCTACAGTGGCAGCGTGCATAGCTGGCTAGTGTGACAGGCTGTGTCAGTGTGTGCCTACAGTGGCAGTATGCATAGCTGGCTAGTGTGACAGGCTGTGTCAGTGTGTGCCTACAGCTGGCTAGTGTGACAGGCTGTGTCAGTGTGTGCCTACAGTGGCAGCATACAAGCTGGCTAGTGTGACAGGCTGTGTCAATGTATGCCTACAGTGGCAGTATGCATAGCTGGCTAGTGTGACAGGCTGTGTCAGTGTGTGCCTACACTGGCAGCATGCATAGCTGGCTAGTGTGACAGGCTGTGTCAGTGTGTGCTCATGCAATGTGCCCACACCTGGAAGTACAGACAGGACAGGATTCTGAGTTACGTCGTACATGTACATAGAGAGAGAGAGGAGGTGGGAGAGATAAGTACTGTGGGGCTACTTACAGAGCAGTTGTAAGGATCGTCTTTGATTGTCTCACACAAGACCACTTCTGGGGCCATCCTTAAGAGGGGAGACAAGCCCAATATTATTATATGTACTTGCATGCACACAATGTGTGAGGTCAGGTGTGTGTTTGTGTGTGTGAGGTCAGGTGTGTGTTTGTGTGTGTGTGTGTGTGAGGTCTGGATATCATATCAGAGAGGCAGGACCAGCATAAGCTTGTGTGTAGATCAAGTGGTCGTGATGTCCATATCAACTCCCCAAATCACACATATATACATGTACCTGACAGGGACACACGTACGCATGCACACACACACACAACACACACGATACAGGCACGTGCACACGCATACCTGACACAGGTACACACACACATGCACACACACACACACACTTGACAAGTGCACACACACACACACACACACACACTTGACAAGTGCACACACACACACACACACACACTTGACAAGTGCACACACACACACACACACACACACACTTGACAGGTGCACACACACACACACACACACACTTGACAAGTGCACACACACACACAAACACACACACACACTTGACAGGTGCACACACACACACACACACACACACACTTGACAAGTGCACACACACACACACACACACTTGACAAGTGCACACACACACACACACACACTTGACAGGTGCACACACACACACACACACACACACACTTGACAAGTGCACACACACACACACACACTTGACAGGTGCACACACTCTCCCCTACACCAAACCCAAGCAGGTGCATCACATAATATGCTCACATCAGTCCTCATCAATGGCATATTATGTTGTCGGTAACTTACCAATATGGAGTGCCAATAAAGGTGTCGTGTCTCTGCTTCCCTTTCACACTATCTTTTGAAGACACTCCAAAGTCAGCTAGAGACATACACATGTATAAGATAGTCAGATAGAGACATACACATGTATAAGATAGTTAGATAGAGACATACACATGTATAAGATAGTCAGATAGAGACATACACATGTATAAGATAGTCAGATAGAGACATACACATGTATAAGATAGTCAGATAGGGACATACACATGTATAAGATAGTCAGATAGTGACATACACATGTATAAGATAGTTAGATAGAGACATACACATGTATAAGATAGTCAGATAGAGACATACACATGTATAAGATAGTCAGATAGAGACATACACATGTATAAGATAGTCAGATAGGGACATACACATGTATAAGATAGTCAGATAGGGACATACACATGTATAAGATAGTCAGATAGTGACATACACATGTATAAGATAGTCAGATAGAGACATACACATGTATAAGATAGTCAGATAGAGACATACACATGTATAAGATAGTCAGATAGTGACATACACATGTATAAGATAGTCAGATAGAGACATACACATGTATAAGATAGTCAGATAGAGACATACACATGTATAAGATAGTCAGATAGGGACATACACATGTATAAGATAGTCAGATAGAGACATACACATGTATAAGATAGTCAGATAGAGACATACACATGTATAAGATAGTCAGATAGAGACATACACATGTATAAGATAGTCAGATAGGGACATACACATGTATAAGATAGTCAGCTAGAGACATACACATGTATAAGATAGTCAGATAGAGACATACACATGTATAAGATAGTCAGATAGAGACATACACATGTATAAGATAGTCAGATAGAGACATACACATGTATAAGATAGTCAGCTAGAGACATACACATGTATAAGATAGTCAGATAGAGACATACACATGTATAAGATAGTCAGATAGTGACATACACATGTATAAGATAGTCAGATAGGGACATACACATGTATAAGATAGTCAGATAGAGACATACACATGTATAAGATAGTCAGATAGTGACATACACATGTATAAGATAGTCAGATAGGGACATACACATGTATAAGATAGTCAGATAGAGACATACACATGTATAAGATAGTCAGATAGGGACATACACATGTATAAGATAGTCAGATAGAGACATACACATGTATAAGATAGTCAGATAGAGACATACACATGTATAAGATAGTCAGATAGGGACATACACATGTATAAGATAGTCAGATAGAGACATACACATGTATAAGATAGTCAGATAGAGACATACACATGTATAAGATAGTCAGCTAGAGACATACACATGTATAAGATAGTCAGATAGAGACATACACATGTATAAGATAGTCAGATAGTGACATACACATGTATAAGATAGTCAGATAGGGACATACACATGTATAAGATAGTCAGATAGAGACATACACATGTATAAGATAGTCAGATAGTGACATACACATGTATAAGATAGTCAGATAGGGACATACACATGTATAAGATAGTCAGATAGAGACATACACATGTATAAGATAGTCAGATAGGGACATACACATGTATAAGATAGTCAGATAGAGACATACACATGTATAAGATAGTCAGATAGGGACATACACATGTATAAGATAGTCAGATAGAGACATACACATGTATAAGATAGTCAGATAGAGACATACACATGTATAAGATAGTCAGATAGAGACATACACATGTATAAGATAGTCAGATAGAGACATACACATGTATAAGATAGTCAGATAGGGACATACACATGTATAAGATAGTCAGCTAGAGACATACACATGTATAAGATAGTCAGATAGGGACATACACATGTATAAGATAGTCAGCTAGAGACATACACATGTATAAGATAGTCAGATAGAGACATACACATGTATAAGATAGTCAGATAGGGACATACACATGTATAAGATAGTCAGATAGAGACATACACATGTATAAGATAGTCAGATAGGGACATACACATGTATAAGATAGTCAGATAGGGACATACACATGTATAAGATAGTCAGATAGAGACATACACATGTATAAGATAGTCAGATAGGGACATACACATGTATAAGATAGTCAGATAGAGACATACACATGTATAAGATAGTCAGCTAGAGACATACACATGTATAAGATAGTCAGATAGAGACATACACATGTATAAGATAGTCAGATAGGGACATACACATGTATAAGATAGTCAGATAGAGACATACACATGTATAAGATAGTCAGATAGTGACATACACATGTATAAGATAGTCAGATAGAGACATACACATGTATAAGATAGTCAGATAGGGACATACACATGTATAAGATAGTCAGATAGGGACATACACATGTATAAGAGCAGTGAGCGTAGCATAAATAAAGTCAGTTAGAGACATATAAGGATGTGTTTAAATATAGAGCTAGACATAAGGATGTGTGTAAATATAGAGCTAGACATAAGGATGTGTTTAAATATAGAGCTAGACATAAGGATGTGTGTAAATATAGAGCTAGACATAAGGATGTGTTTAAATATAGAGCTAGACATAAGGATGTGTGTAAATATAGAGCTAGACATAAGGATGTGTTTAAATATAGAGCTAGACATAAGGATGTGTTTAAATATAGAGCTAGACATGAGGATGTGTTTAAATATAGAGCTAGACATAAGGATGTGTGTAAATATAGAGCTAGACATAAGGATGTGTTTAAATATAGAGCTAGACATAAGGATGTGTTTAAATATAGAGCTAGACATAAGGATGTGTTTAAATATAGAGCTAGACATAAGGATGTGTTTAAATATAGAGCTAGACATAAGGATGTGTTTAAATATAGAGCTAGACATAAGGATGTGTTTAAATATAGAGCTAGACATAAGGATGTGTTTAAATATAGAGCTAGACATAAGGATGTGTTTAAATATAGAGCTAGACATAAGGATGTGTTTAAATATAGAGCTAGACATAAGGATGTGTTTAAATATAGAGCTAGACATAAGGATGTGTTTAAATATAGAGCTAGACATAAGGATGTGTTTAAATATAGAGCTAGACATAAGGATGTGTTTAAATATAGAGCTAGACATAAGGATGTGTTTAAATATAGAGCTAGACATAAGGATGTGTTTAAATATAGAGCTAGACATAAGGATGTGTGTAAATATAGAGCTAGACATAAGGATGTGTTTAAATATAGAGCTAGACATAAGGATGTGTTTAAATATAGAGCTAGACATAAGGATGTGTTTAAATATAGAGCTAGACATAAGGATGTGTGTAAATATAGAGCTAGACATAAGGATGTGTTTAAATATAGAGCTAGACATAAGGATGTGTTTAAATATAGAGCTAGACATAAGGATGTGTTTAAATATAGAGCTAGACATAAGGATGTGTTTAAATATAGAGCTAGACATAAGGATGTGTTTAAATATAGAGCTAGACATAAGGATGTGTTTAAATATAGAGCTAGACATAAGGATGTGTTTAAATATAGAGCTAGACATAAGGATGTGTTTAAATATAGAGCTAGACATAAGGATGTGTGTAAATATAGAACTAGACATAAGGATGTGTTTAAATATAGAGCTAGACATAAGGATGTGTTTAAGTGCAACTATAAAAATAAGGCGCTAGCTAAAGCCATATAAGGATTACACAGCAACTTATAAAATTATGTTAGCTATAGACATAATGAGGACGTGTATTAATATTAGCTATGAACATATCACTACAACATGATATCTCTTATCTATGTATCTATGCATCTACTGTATGTATCTATGTACCTATGCATCTATGTACCTATATACCTCATCTATTCTATGCATCTATGCATCTAGGCATCTATGCATCTAGGTATCTATGTATCTATGCATCTATGTACCTATATACCTCATCTATTCTATGCATCTATGCATCTAGGCATCTATGCATCTAGGTATCTATGTATCTATGCATCTATGTACCTATGCATCTATGTACCTATATACCTCTATACCTATGCACCTATTCTATGCATCTATGTACCTATATACCTCATCTATTCTATGTATCTATGCATCATGTATCTATGCATCAACTGTATCTATGCATGGATGTATCCAAGCATCTATGTATCTCTTTCTCTCTCTTCCAATCAAATAACTTGCATAAATCAGAAGACTCCAAATGCATTTACACAACTGTTTCTTGCTTGCAGAACAAAGGGTTTGGTAAGGATCCATGATGTACTCAATAATGGATATGCTGCGGCAGCAGAATGAATGACCCACACTCAGTTCTGCTATCTGGTGTGTGGAGTGCTTGCTCCTGGGAAACTGTTACCGGAGACTGTAGCTGACCCTACATGGGCACAGTCAACACTAGTAGCTAGACATGGCATGTGCTGACCCTACATGGGTACAGTCAACACTAGCAACTAGACATGGCATGTGCTGACCCTACATGGGTACAGTCAACACTAGAAGCAAGACATGGCATGTGCTGACCCTACATGAGCAACAAGACATGGCATGTACTGACCCTACATGGGTACAGGCAACACTAGCAACTAGACATGGCATGTGCTGACTCAACACTAGCATGGCATGTGCTGACCCTACATGAGCAACAAGACATGGCATGTACTGACCCTACATGGGTACAGGCAACACTAGCAACTAGACATGGCATGTGCTGACTCAACACTAGCATGGCATGTGCTGACCCTACATGGGTACAGTCTCAACACTAGCAGCAAGACATGGCATGTGCTGACCCTACATGGGTACAGTCAACACTAGCAACTAGACATGGCATGTGCTGACCCTACATGGGCACAGTCAACACCAGCAGCAAGACAAGGCATGTGCTGACCCTACATGGGTACAGGCAACACTAGCAGCAAGACATGGCATGTGCTGACCCTACATGGGACACTAGCAGCAAGACATGGCATGTGCTGACCCTACATGGGTACAGTCAACACTAGCAACTAGACATGGCATGTGCTGACCCTACATGGGTACAGGCAACACTAGCAACTAGACATGGCATGTGCTGACCCTACATGGGTACAGTCAACACTAGCAGCAAGAGATGGCATGTGCTGACCCTACACGGGTACAGTCAACACTAGCAGCAAGACATGGCATGTGCTGACCCTACAAGGGTACAGTCAACACTAGCAGCTAGCATGGCATGTGCTGACCCTATATGGGTACAGTCAACACTAGCAGCAAGACATGGCATGTGCTGACCCTACATGGGTACAGGCAACACTAGCAACTAGACATGGCATGTGCTGACCCTACATGGGTACAGTCAACACTAGCAGCAAGACATGGCATGTGCTGACCCTACAGGCAACACTAGCAACTAGACATGGCATGTGCTGACCCTACATGGGTACAGTCAACACTAGTAGCTAGCATGGCATGTGGTGATTGTGTAGTGGACAAAATAAAGCTCTGAGTTAGACTGTAGAACTCTGTGGAGTCCTCCACTGCTCTTCTATAACGGAAACAATGAAATGAAGCACATACAGACTAAAACAAACTGTTAACATATATACTGGATTGACCTGCTAAACAGAAAGTAAACAAGACTGTATCCATGTTGACCACATCCAGCTTTATAACCCTTTACCATCTAAAACATTTGCCATCAATTGATTTGGTAAAGGGTCATATAACTGATGTGGTCAAGGTGAACATAGAAGCGAGTTACTGTGAATGTTAACAACAATCTTGATCATGTAGGGTAATTTTCAGCGGACTTCATAAAAACTTTTTGGAATTTGAAACGTCGACTAAAACACCAAAAGCCAATTGAACGACAATCTTCTGATCTTGATGATGATGTAATAGCCACCATGCACAACTGAAACACTGCACACAGCATGACCACTGAGAAGACAGGAGTCCATAGCTAAGTAAGTGAGATTAACTTGCTGCTAAGGCTAGAGCTAGGTCAAGGATTAAGGTTAGGGCTAAGTCATGGGTTAAGGCTAGGTCAAGGGTTAGGGCTAGGTCAAAGGTTAAGATTAGGGCTAGGTCAAGGGTTAAGGTTAGGGCTAAGTCATGGGTTAAGGCTAGGTCAAGGGTTAGGGCTAGGTCAAAGGTTAAGATTAGGGCTAGGTCAAGGGTTAAGGTTAGGGCTAAGTCATGGGTTAAGGCTAGGTCAAGGGTTAAGATTAGGTCTAGGTCAAGGGTTATAGCTATGGCTAGGTCAAGGAGGCTAGGTCAAGGATTAAGGTTAGGTCAAGGATTAAGGCTAGGTCAAGGATTAAGGCTCTGTCAAGGATTAAGGTTAGGTCAAGGATTAAGGCTCTGTCAAAGATTAAGGCTAGGTCAAAGGTTAAGATTAGGGCTAGGTCAAGGGTTATAGCTATGGCTAGGTCAAGGAGGCTAGGTCAAGGATTAAGGTTAGGTCAAGGATTAAGGTTAGGTCAAGGATTAAGGTTAGGTCAAGGATTAAGGTTAGGTCAAGGATTAAGGTTAGGTCAAGGATTAAGGTTATGTCAAGGATTAAGGATAGGTCAAGGATTAAGGCTCAGTCGTCAAGGATTAAGGCTAGGTCAAGGATTAAGGTTAGGTCTTAGGTCAAGGTTAGGTCAAGGATTAAGGTCAAGGATTAAGGCTAGGGCTAGGTTAAGGCTAGGTCAAGGGTTAAAGCTAGGGCTAGAGTTAGATAGAGTTATAACAGAGGTTTGATCTAGGGTAGTGTTACAACCAAGTGGCTTGATCTCTAGACACAGATGTAGCTAAATTAACACACACCTTATATGTCTACAGCTCAAGATACAGCTAGAGTTGGGGCAGGCTATGTAGGGCTGCCATTAGGGCTACCACTAGGGTTAGGGTTAGACAGCTAGGGCTACCACTAGGGTTAGGGTTAGACAACTAGGGCTATGGCTAGAGTTACAACTAGAGCTTGGGTTAGAGTTACAACTGGTTAGGGCTAGAGTTAGAGCTATGGCTTGGGTTAGAGTTACAGCTAAGGTTAGGGCTAGAGTTACAGCTAAGGTTAGGGCTAGAGTTACAGCTAAGGTTAGGGCTAGAGTTACAGCTACGGTCAGGGCTAGAGTTACAGCTAAGGTTAGGGCTAGAGTTACAGCTACGGTTAGGGCTAGAGTTACAGCTACGGTTAGGGCTAGAGTTACAGCTACGGTTAGGGCTAGAGTTACAGCTACGGTTAGGGCTAGAGTTACAGCTACGGTTAGGGCTAGAGATTAGTTAATTAGGGCTAGAGTTAGAGCTGAGTTAGCACTAGGGTTAGAGTTGTCCAAGGTTAAAGCAATGGAGACATTTGCATGGTACAATAGTGGGTGTGACACAAGACTAAGCAGACATGTAACTGACCAAGCCTAATGGAGCCATCAGGGCAGAGCAGTATGTTGCCAGCCTTCAGATCTCTGTGTATGCAGTACGCAGAGTGCAAGAAGTTCAGTACTTCAAACAGTTGGTGAGAGATGCAGCGAATCTGAGGCTCCGACAGACCGTGGTCCAGCTCTGAGAACACAGATCGCACAAACACAAGAATATAGACAAGTACACACAATATAATATACACAATACAAAATTATACACAAATATAATGCACAATATATACACAGGATCATGAATGATGTGATATAGAATAGAAGAGACTTTAAAAGTGATATCAATCCACTTGTAAACAATGAAAAGAAACAAGAATTTACAAATGTAGACCACAAGCATTTAGGACCCTTTACCATAATACACCAAATATAACACAGAATTAAAAAGCAGTATGATATTAGTGACATTATTTTTAATGGTAAAGGGTCCTCTAAATATTTGTTGTCTATTTATCTATGCCGCATAGCAATGTGGGGAAATCATTCTCCTTCACACACAAGAGAGCAGAGAAACCACTGCTGCAAGTGCAGGGGCGTAGGAAATGATGAGGCTATGTTCTCACCCCTTTTTGAACAAAAGATTTAACTGTCAATGTGGATGGTTGCTAATTACTAATGTAAATTTAGTTCCCTCCTCAAGTAGTGCACCCCCCACATGCTAGATGTGTTAATTAATTAATTAAATATCGTGTGCATGACAGTCACATGACTACAGCACGTGCATGCTCGAGTATGCAGCTGCTTGTTCAGGTCCATTGATTCAAGCTACACCACTAGCTAGCTATCAATGTCTGTAGCTTACTTTTCCTCCAAAAACCCCTATCAACCCCTACACTCAATTTTCCTAAGAGAGAATTTGGTAAGCAGAAGAAGGTTAAGAGATCATTTCAACCTCAGGTGGCTCTCACGTTTTTCATGGCTGCACTATGAGGAAGAAGATGTAGTAGCCTTTTGCTTTGTGTGTATCCAAGCAGAATCATCGGATCAGATCTGCGTAAATCTTCGCGCATTTTCTTTTAACCATCAGAGCACTTGATCATGAACTTATTTGAAGTAAAATTGTCCCTTGTTTATTACTGTTAATTGCACATGCATGATGAGGTTCCCCACAGGATACATTGTCACACTCAACAAACTCTAAGTTGACATGTTTATTAGTTAATTGCACATGCATGATGAGGTCCCCCAGGATACATTGTCACACTCAACAAACTCTAAGTTGACATGTTTATTAGTTAATTGCACATGCATGATGAGGTCCCCCAGGATACATTGTCACACTCAACAAACTCTAAGTTGACATGTTTATTAGTTAATTGCACATGCATGATGAGGTCCCCCAGGATAATTGTCACACTCAACAAACTCTAAGTTGACATGTTTATTAGTTAATTGCACATGCATGATGAGGTTCCCCAGGATAAATTGTCACACTCAACAATCTCTAAGTTGACATGTTTATTAGTTAATTGCACATGCATGATGAGGTCCCCCAGGATACATTGTCACACTCAACAAACTCTAAGTTGACATGTTTATTAGTTAATTGCACATGCATGATGAGGTCCCCCAGGATACATTGTCACACTCAACAAACTCTAAGTTGACATGTTTATTAGTTAATTGCACATGCATGATGAGGTCCCCCAGGATACATTGTCACACTCAACAAACTCTAAGTTGACATGTTTATTAGTTAATTGCACATGCATGATGAGGTCCCCCAGGATACATTGTCACACTCAACAAACTCTAAGTTGACATGTTTATTAGTTAATTGCACATGCATGATGAGGTCCCCCAGGATACATTGTCACACTCAACAAACTCTAAGTTGACATGTTTATTAGTTAATTGCACATGCATGATGAGGTCCCCCAGGATACATTGTCACACTCAACAAACTCTAAGTTGACATGTTTATTAGTTAATTGCACATGCATGATGAGGTCCCCCAGGATACATTGTCACACTCAACAAACTCTAAGTTGACATGTTTATTAGTTAATTGCACATGCATGATGAGGTCCCCCAGGATACATTGTCACACTCAACAAACTCTAAGTTGACATAATTAAATTACAATGCCCTCAATAATCAACTTGAATTTTACTCTCTCAAGGTTTTGACTAGACGCTAGAGCCTTCATGAGATGCTATGACTTGCATGAGCTGCTCTAGCCTTCATGAGATGCTATGACTTGCATGAGCTTGTATAGAGATGCTCTAGCCTTCATGAGATGCTATGACTTGCATGAGTTTGTATAGATGCTCCAGCCTTCATGAGATGCTATGACTTGCATGAGCTTGTATAGATGCTCTAGCCTTCATGAGATGCTATGACTTGCATGAGTTTGTATAGATGCTCTAGCCTTCATGAGATGCTATGACTTGCATGAGTTTGTATAGATGCTCTAGCCTTCATGAGATGCTATGACTTGCACGAGCTTGTATAGATGTTCTAGCCTTCATGAGATGCTATGACTTGCATGAGCTTGTATAGAGATGCTCTAGCCTTCATGAGATGCTATGACTTGCATGAGCTTGTATAGATGCTCTAGCCTTCATGAGGTGCTATGACTTGCATGAGCTTGTATAGATGTTCTAGCCTTCATGAGATGCTATGACTTGCATGAGCTTGTATAGATGCTCTAGCCTTCATGAGATGCTATGACTTGCATGAGCTTGTATGGATGCTCCAGCCTTCATGAGATGCTATGACTTGCATGAGCTTGTATGGATGCTCCAGCCTTCATGAGATGCTATGACTTGCGTGAGCTTGTATAGATGCTCTAGCCTTCATGAGATGCTATGACTTGCATGAGTTTGTATAGATGCTCTAGCCTTCATGAGATGCTATGACTTGCATGAGTTTGTATAGAGATGCTCTAGCCTTCATGAGATGCTATGACTTGCACGAGCTTGTATAGATGCTCTAGCCTTCATGAGATGCTATGACTTGCATGAGTTTGTATAGATGCTCTAGCCTTCATGAGATGCTATGACTTGCATGAGTTTGTATAGAGATGCTCTAGCCTTCATGAGATGCTATGACTTGCACGAGCTTGTATAGATGTTCTAGCCTTCATGAGATGCTATGACTTGCATGAGCTTGTATAGAGATGCTCTAGCCTTCATGAGATGCTATGACTTGCATGAGCTTGTATAGATGCTCTAGCCTTCATGAGGTGCTATGACTTGCATGAGCTTGTATAGATGTTCTAGCCTTCATGAGATGCTATGACTTGCATGAGCTTGTATAGAGATGCTCTAGCCTTCATGAGATGCTATGACTTGCATGAGTTTGTATAGATGCTCTAGCCTTCATGAGATGCTATGACTTGCATGAGCTTGTATAGATGCTCTAGCCTTCATGACTTGCATGAGTTTGTATAGATGCTCTAGCCTTCATGAGATGCTATGACTTGCATGAGTTTGTATAGATGCTCTAGCCTTCATGAGATGCTATGACTTGCATGAGCTTGTATAGATGCTCTAGCCTTCATGAGATGCTATGACTTGCATGAGTTTGTATAGATGCTCTAGCCTTCATGAGATGCTATGACTTGCATGAGCTTGTATAGATGCTCTAGCCTTCATGAGATGCTATGACTTGCATGAGCTTGTATAGATGTTCTAGCCTTCATGAGATGCTATGACTTGCATGAGCTTGTATAGAGATGCTCTAGCCTTCATGAGATGCTATGACTTGCATGGGCTTGTATAGATGCTCTAGCCTTCATGAGATGCTATGACTTGCATGAGCTTGTATAGATGCTCTAGCCTTCATGAGATGCTATGACTTGCATGAGCTTGTATAGAGATGCTCTAGCCTTCATGAGATGCTATGACTTGCATGAGCTTGTATAGATGCTCTAGCCTTCATGACTTGCATGAGTTTGTATAGATGCTCTAGCCTTCATGAGATGCTATGACTTGCATGAGCTTGTATAGATGCTCTAGCCTTCATGACTTGCATGAGTTTGTATAGATGCTCTAGCCTTCATGAGATGCTATGACTTGCATGAGTTTGTATAGATGCTCTAGCCTTCATGAGATGCTATGACTTGCATGAGCTTGTATAGATGCTCTAGCCTTCATGAGATGGTATGACTTGCATGAGTTTGTATAGATGCTCTAGCCTTCATGAGATGCTATGACTTGCATGAGCTTGTATAGATGCTCTAGCCTTCATGAGATGCTATGACTTGCATGAGCTTGTATAGATGTTCTAGCCTTCATGAGATGCTATGACTTGCATGAGCTTGTATAGAGATGCTCTAGCCTTCATGAGATGCTATGACTTGCATGGGCTTGTATAGATGCTCTAGCCTTCATGAGATGCTATGACTTGCATGAGCTTGTATAGATGCTCTAGCCTTCATGAGATGCTATGACTTGCATGAGCTTGTATAGAGATGCTCTAGCCTTCATGAGATGCTATGACTTGCATGAGCTTGTATAGAGATGCTCTAGCCTTCATGAGATGCTATGACTTGCATGAGCTTGTATAGATGTTCTAGCCTTCATGAGATGCTATGACTTGCATGAGCTTGTATAGAGATGCTCTAGCCTTCATGAGATGCTATGACTTGCATGAGCTTGTATAGATGCTCTAGCCTTCATGAGATGCTATGACTTGCATGAGCTTGTATGGATGCTCTAGCCTTCATGAGATGCTATGACTTGCATGAGCTTGTATAGATGTTCTAGCCTTCATGAGATGCTATGACTTGCATGAGTTTGTATAGATGCTCTAGCCTTCATGAGGTGCTATGACTTGCATGAGCTTGTATAGATGCTCTAGCCTTCATGAGATGCTATGACTTGCATGAGCTTGTATAGAGATGCTCTAGCCTTCATGAGATGCTATGACTTGCATGAGCTTGTATAGAGATGCTCTAGCCTTCATGAGATGCTATGACTTGCATGAGCTTGAATCGCGTGGTGGATACCTAGCTACCGGTATATAACACGCTCATACGAGTCTTGGCGTCTCATTAGTCCTGAGGAAGGCTAGAGCATCTGGTCAAACCATTGATGATTATTGAGAATGTCATTTTAATTAATTATCACAGTATCAAACTGCTTTGAAGTTACAGCATACTATATGAACTGTAATGAGATTGCTGAAGTATATATATATATATATATATATAGCTCAAGCTAGGTAGTTGGGCTAGGCTTAATTAAGTTCTTCTGAGTAGATTCAACTTGAGCAAGTGCTTCAGTTATAGCACTCTGTATCTTGCAGCTGGGACATTTACTGTCAAGTCCAGAAGATAAATTACTTTTCTAGAACAGAAGGGCCTATTGTCATCCCACAAAGTTTGCCCAACATGTGGTTCTGCCATGAACAAGCAGAAGTGTGGAGTCATCGAGGACAAAATGTGACTTGAATAATGTGTACTATAATATATAAGCTGGTCATCAATGCATGCTTCATTAGGTGGGCGGTGTATCAATGCATGCTTCATTAGGTGGGTGGTGTATGCTTGGGAAATCTGTCTCCTTGAGGGAAGGGTCTCTTTTCATAAGGTAAATACTCTGCCCCTCTGGCAGCACAGGAGGTAAATACTCTGCCCCTCTGGCAGCACAGGAGGTAAATACTCGGCCCCTCTGGCAGCACAGGAGGTAAATACTCGGTCCCTCGGGCAGCACAGGAGGTAAATACTCTGCCCCTCTGGCAGCACAGAAGGTAAATACTCTGCCCCTCTGGCAGCACAGGAGTAAATACTCGGTCTCTCTGGCAGCACAGGAGGTAAATACTCGGTCCCTCTGGCAGCACAGAAGGTAAATACTCTGCCCCTCTGGCAGCACAGGAGTAAATACTCGGTCTCTCAGGCAGCACAGGAGGCTGAAGTTAGTAGGCCATTTGCTATTCCAATGGTTGAGGGAGATATGTGGTTGGAGACTACTCAACCATGACGACTTCATGTTAGGTGTTCAGGGTTGTCTCAAGCCAAAGGAGATTGTCCTGTTGCTGTTTACTTATTAGCTTGTTTTTACTTTCCTTCAAATTGGAAGATACTCATATCTGCATTTGGTATCATGGAAGTAGTGGCCAGAAGGATGCTGCAACCTTGCTGCCAATAATACCTCATGTGAGGTCGGGGAGTGAGGTGTGGAGACCAGTGGAGAGCATACACCACAGCAGGAGCAATGCCGAGGATCACAGCACACCGTACAGTGATGAGGTCGGGGAGTGAGGTGTGGAGACCAGTGGAGAGCATACACCACAGCAGGAGCAATGCCGAGGATCACAGCACACCGTACAGTGATGAGGTCGGGGAGTGAGGTGTGGAGACCAGTGGAGACCACACACCACAGCAGGAGCAATGCTGAGGATCACAGCACACCGTACAGTGATGAGGTCGGGGAGTGAGGTGTGGAGACCAGTGGAGAGCATACACCACAGCAGGAGCAATGCCGGGGATCACAGCACACCGTACAGTGATGAGGTCGGGGAGTGAGGTGTGGAGACCAGTGGAGAGCATACACCACAGCAGGAGCAATGCCGAGGATCACAGCACACCGTACAGTGATGAGGTCGGGGAGTGAGGTGTGGAGACCAGTGGAGACCACACACCACAGCAGGAGCAATGCTGAGGATCACAGCACACCGTACAGTGATGAGGTCGGGGAGTGAGGTGTGGAGACCAGTGGAGAGCATACACCACAGCAGGAGCAATGCCGGGGATCACAGCACACCGTACAGTGATGAGGTCGGGGAGTGAGGTGTGGAGACCAGTGGAGAGCATACACCACAGCAGGAGCAATGCCGAGGATCACAGCACACCGTACAGTGAATCACTCCTTGTTTTTCAAGGATCCAGTAAAGCTATTGGACAGAGTCAAAACAAAGTTCAAACAAATGCAAGGCGTGCATCAGCACCATCTCCCAAGCTACTTGGATGAACTTATGTGGTTCGAGCATACCATTCTAGAGAAGTTTTCAAACGTACATGTCGTGACACGTCACTAAAATCCCTGGCTAGTTACTGTTTGCATGAACATAAACAATAATAAATAACAGTAATGAATAACAGTAACAGTAATGAGTAACAGTAATGAATGAATAACAGTTGAATAACTAATGAATAACAGTAATGATGAATAACAGTAATGAATAACAGTAATGAACAATATGGACAATTTTCACTACGAAAAGAATTAAAAATGTGCGTAGATTTATGCGGGTCTGGTCCGTGAAATTGACGTGATCCTCCAAGCATACTTAGAGAAGAAACTTCACTCTGTAGAAACCTAGAGCGCCCTTGCATTTCTACTGTGTGCACTAATTGGAAAGATGCTACTGTGAAGTTTTCCAAGGCAACCTTCCATAAGCATGCTGTACTCAGACAATCTCCACCCACAACAACACAAGACACAGATGAGTTTGTCTTCACAGTTTGCTGACGCCCATGCTTCCTAAACATGTTGTCATCTTTTAAATATCTGACCAGGCAATGTCTTCCTCTCCTCTCGAGGCTTCAAACTACATTCAGTCACTCGACATGCTGAAGATGACGCCAGAATTGCTGACTGGACAAAGAAGCAAAAAGAAATATTCTTCTGGAGAGATGCAGAATGAAATGTTGAAAATGATGGCACTCGTGATTCCTTGCAAGTTAGCATTGTCCAGTCACTTTTATACTGCCATGGTTGAGGAAGATGTGAGTAACACTGAGCAAGTTAGCATGTCAGTCACTTTTATACTGCCATGGTTGAGGAAGATGTGAGTAACACTGAGCAAGTTAGCATGTCTGTTCAGAGCAGCCACTTTTATACTGCCATGGTTGAGGAAGATGTGAGTAACATTGAGCAAGTTAGCATGTCTGTTCAGAACAGTCACTTTTATACTGCCATGGTTGAGGAAGATGTGAGTAACATTGAGCAAGTTAGCATGGTCTGTTCAGAACAGTCACTTTTATACTGCCATGGTTGAGGAAGATGTGAGTAACACTGAGCAAGTTAGCATGTCTGTTCAGAACAGTCACTTTTATACTGCCATGGTTGAGGAAGATGTGAGTAACACTGAGCAAGTTAGCATGTCTGTTCAGAGCAGCCACTTTTATACTGCCATGGTTGAGGAAGATGTGAGTAACATTGAGCAAGTTAGCATGGTCTGTTCAGAACAGTCACTTTTATACTGCCATGGTTGAGGAAGATGTGAGTAACACTGAGCAAGTTAGCATGTCTGTTCAGAACAGTCACTTTTATACTGCCATGGTTGAGGAAGATGTGAGTAACACTGAGCAAGTTAGCATGTCTGTTCAGAGCAGTCACTTTTATACTGTCATGGTTGAGGAAGATGTGAGTAACACTGAGCAAGTTAGCATGTCAGTCACTTTTATACTGCCATGGTTGAGGAAGATGTGAGTAACACTGAGCAAGTTAGCATGTCTGTTCAGAACAGCCACTTTTATACTGCCATGGTTGAGGAAGATGTGAGTAACACTGAGCAAGTTAGCATGTCTGTTCAGAACAGTCACTTTTATACTGCCATGGTTGAGGAAGATGTGAGTAACACTGAGCAAGTTAGCATGTCTGTTCAGAACAGTCACTTTTATACTGCCATGGTTGAGGAAGATGTGAGTAACACTGAGCAAGTTAGCATGTCTGTTCAGAACAGTCACTTTTATACTGCCATGGTTGAGGAAGATGTGAGTAACACTGAGCAAGTTAGCATTTCAGCAGTCACTTTTATACTGCCATGGTTGAGGAAGATGTGAGTAACACTGAACAAGTTAGCATGTCAGTCACTTTTATACTGCCATGGTTGAGGAAGATGTGAGTAACACTGAGCAAGTTAGCATGTCTGTTCAGAACAGCCACTTTTATACTGCCATGGTTGAGGAAGATGTGAGTAACACTGAGCAAGTTAGCATGTCTGTTCAGAACAGTCACTTTTATACTGCCATGGTTGAGGAAGATGTGAGTAACACTGAGCAAGTTAGCATGTCTGTTCAGAACAGTCACTTTTATACTGCCATGGTTGAGGAAGATGTGAGTAACACTGAGCAAGTTAGCATGTCTGTTCAGAACAGTCACTTTTATACTGCCATGGTTGAGGAAGATGTGAGTAACACTGAGCAAGTTAGCATTTCAGCAGTCACTTTTATACTGCCATGGTTGAGGAAGATGTGAGTAACACTGAACAAGTTAGCATGTCAGTCACTTTTATACTGCCATGGTTGAGGAAGATATGAGTAAACACTGAGCAAGTTAGCATGTCTGTTCAGAGCAGCCACTTTTATACTGCCATGGTTGAGGAAGATGTGAGTAACATTGAGCAAGTTAGCATGGTCTGTTCAGAACAGTCACTTTTATACTGCCATGGTTGAGGAAGATGTGAGTAACACTGAGCAAGTTAGCATGTCTGTTCAGAACAGTCACTTTTATACTGCCATGGTTGAGGAAGATGTGAGTAACACTGAGCAAGTTAGCATGTCTGTTCAGAGCAGCCACTTTTATACTGCCATGGTTGAGGAAGATGTGAGTAACATTGAGCAAGTTAGCATGGTCTGTTCAGAACAGTCACTTTTATACTGCCATGGTTGAGGAAGATGTGAGTAACACTGAGCAAGTTAGCATGTCTGTTCAGAACAGTCACTTTTATACTGCCATGGTTGAGGAAGATGTGAGTAACACTGAGCAAGTTAGCATGTCTGTTCAGAGCAGTCACTTTTATACTGTCATGGTTGAGGAAGATGTGAGTAACACTGAGCAAGTTAGCATGTCAGTCACTTTTATACTGCCATGGTTGAGGAAGATGTGAGTAACACTGAGCAAGTTAGCATGTCTGTTCAGAACAGCCACTTTTATACTGCCATGGTTGAGGAAGATGTGAGTAACACTGAGCAAGTTAGCATGTCTGTTCAGAACAGTCACTTTTATACTGCCATGGTTGAGGAAGATGTGAGTAACACTGAGCAAGTTAGCATGTCTGTTCAGAACAGTCACTTTTATACTGCCATGGTTGAGGAAGATGTGAGTAACACTGAGCAAGTTAGCATGTCTGTTCAGAACAGTCACTTTTATACTGCCATGGTTGAGGAAGATGTGAGTAACACTGAGCAAGTTAGCATTTCAGCAGTCACTTTTATACTGCCATGGTTGAGGAAGATGTGAGTAACACTGAACAAGTTAGCATGTCAGTCACTTTTATACTGCCATGGTTGAGGAAGATGTGAGTAACACTGAGCAAGTTAGCATGTCAGCCACTTTTATACTGCCATGGTTGAGGAAGATGTGAGTAACACTGAGCAAGTTAGCATGTCAGTCACTTTTATACTGCCATGGTTGAGGAAGATGTGAGTAACACTGAGCAAGTTAGCACTTTTATACTGCCATGGTTGAGGAAGATGCGAGTAACACTGAGCAAGTTAGCATGTCTGTTCAGAACAGTCACTTTTATACTGCCATGGTTGAGGAAGATGCGAGTAACACTGAGCAAGTTAGCATGTCTGTTCAGAGCAGTCACTTTTATACTGCCATGGTTGAGGAAGATGTGAGTAACACTGAGCAAGTTAGCATGTCAGTCACTTTTATACTGCCATGGTTGAGGAAGATGTGAGTAACACTGAGCAAGTTAGCATGTCAGCCACTTTTATACTGCCATGGTTGAGGAAGATGTGAGTAACACTGAGCAAGTTAGCATGTCTGTTCGGAGCAGCCACTTTTATACTGCCATGGTTGAGGAAGATGTGAGTAACACTGAGCAAGTTAGCATGTCAGTCACTTTTATACTGCCATGGTTGAGGAAGATGTGAGTAACACTGAGCAAGTTAGCATGTCTGTTCAGAGCAGTCACTTTTATACTGCCATGGTTGAGGAAGATGTGAGTAACACTGAGCAAGTTAGCATGTCTGTTCAGAACAGTCACTTTTATACTGCCATGGTTGAGGAAGATGTGAGTAACACTGAGCAAGTTAGCATGTCAGCCACTTTTATACTGCCATGGTTGAGGAAGATGTGAGTAACACTGAGCAAGTTAGCATGTCTGTTCGGAGCAGCCACTTTTATACTGCCATGGTTGAGGAAGATGTGAGTAACACTGAGCAAGTCAGCATGTCAGTCACTTTTATACTGCCATGGTTGAGGAAGATGTGAGTAACACTGAGCAAGTTAGCATGTCTGTTCAGAGCAGTCACTTTTATACTGCCATGGTTGAGGAAGATGTGAGTAACACTGAACAAGTTAGCATGTCAGTCACTTTTATACTGCCATGGTTGAGGAAGATGTGAGTAACACTGAGCAAGTTAGCATGTCAGTCACTTTTATACTGCCATGGTTGAGGAAGATGTGAGTAACACTGAGCAAGTTAGCATGTCTGTTCAGAACAGTCACTTTTATACTGCCATGGTGGAGGAAGATGTGAGTAACACTGAGCAAGTTAGCATGTCTGTTCAGAACAGTCACTTTTATACTGCCATGGTTGAGGAAGATGTGAGTAACACTGAACAAGTTGTTCTGTGTTTTCGCTGGTTGATAATAAGTTTGAAGTGCACGAAGACTTGTTGGCTTATACAAGGTGGACAGAATTGATGTTGGAACCATTTTCTCTGTTATTAAAGATGCACTATTTAGATTAAATTTACCAGTAACCCAAGTCGGTCAGGGCTATGATGGTGCGGCAACCATGTCTGGTCGTAGGTCTGGAGTGTACCTTGGCTATTGAAGAGCTCTTTATACACATTGTATGGCATGCATTAAATCTGACGTGTGCAGATACAGGCAAGCAGAGCAAAGTCATGAAGGGTTCGCTAGTGAAATTACTAAGTTGATAAGGAATCTATCTCTAGGAGATAGATGCTTTGGGGGGGGAAATTAAAGCTGAGATGGCCCCACACACACCAGGAGTGAGAGTGCTGTGTCCCACTAGGTGGACGGTACGGGCTGAAGCCTTGCAGAGTACCTTGGACAACTATGAAATCCTTCAAGAACTGTGTGGATTGAATGTCAAGATTTTGTTATGGTCAAGATTTTGTTATGGATACAGAAATGAAAGCACAAATTTGTGGAGTTGAATCACAAATGAGGAAGTTCAGAGGGTTTTGTTGTTTCCTTGAGCCATTTGATTCCAAGGACAACTTAGACAACTTAGACGCACTTTACAAAGGAAAGACATATCAGCAGCAGCAGGACAAGAAGCAGTTAGCAGGACAAGAAGCAGTTAGCAGGACAAGAAGCAGCTAGCAGGACAAGAAGGAGCGAGCAGCTAGCAGGACAAGAAGCAGCTAGCAGGACAAGAAGCAGCTGGCAGGACCAAGCAATTGTGTCCATTAGTTGGGGAGAAAGCACTATCAAGGTAGAAAGCTAAAACTTTCTGAGCCTCATCACAGAAGAGTCCCACGAGGATCTGATTCAGAGGTGACGATCCAGCAACTCCAAAAGATGACTTTACACGTATCTATTTCGAAGTTCTTGATCTAATTATCACGTACATCACAGATCAATTTGACCAGCCTAGTTTCAGAATATACTTTAATCTAGAGTCACTAATTCTGAATGGAGTCAAGCATGAAGCAGAATTTGATTTTGTAGTCCGTTTATACTTCAACCCTGCATTCTTAACAACCCATCATGTAATTTCATGGGGGGAAATGCTCAATTAAATTTTTTAATTGAGGCTCTAACGCCTGCTCAACAGGAACTCCTCTCCAAAGGTTTGCAACTTGTTTCAACTACTCCTGTCATGCCGGCTACAGCTGCAGTTAGAGAGAGGTCATTCAGTGCCCTTCGTAGGGTTAAAGATTACTTACGATCTACTAGGAAGCAGCTGTCTCAATCATCTCATGATTGTACATACATACAAAGAGCTTACTGACAACGATAGCAACTGCAAATGAATTTATTCATGAGCACAAGGAGAAAATATTTGAAAAAATCAAATACAGTGACATTTAGTTAATACACTATGCACAGCACAGTAATGACAACCTTGTTATGTTATCATGCTCTATTAATGTGTAATATGTCATTTAAAAAAAAAAATTTAATCGAGGCTTTAACGTCTGCTCAACAGGAACTACTCTCAGAAGGAGAAAGAAGAGGAGTGCATGGCCAGCTCTGTGTGGGCAAGGGCACACTAAAATACTCACCACTTCAAATTTCACTCTGACAGGCAAACAGAGAAGGAGAGGGGAGGGAGAGTGCTACAACCGAATGAGGCAATTGCCCTCAATGTGTTGCATATGCCCGAGGTGGTGTTACTGCAAGTCTTTTTATCACCAGCCTTTACTGGAGGATGCTGTTCGGCCGAGTGAAGACAAGCCCCACCCTCCCCATATATCCATCCATTTGTTTCTGGAAGTATTGATGCCAATGTGGTTTGGATGGCCACTTTATGAACAGGGGGTGAAGTGCGTCTCTCTGGCATAGCTGTAGAGGTGGAGGCTCTCTTGTCTCCTTATTGAAGTCTGCATCTTGGGAGCTGTGTCTTGGCCAACCTTGGCACTGCACAGTATGTGGACCCAATGGCCTTCCATCTCTCGCCGCCTATAATTTTTGTAGCACCTGACACCACAGCACTCATCCAATACAATACTGTGGGTAAGGGAGATGGTCACAGTATTGCCAAGCTTGTCCTGGCATGGTGATGCAACAGAGGTGAGGGAGCTAGATGTAGTGTTACCAAGCTTGTCCTGGCATGGTCATGCACAGAGGTGAGGGAGCTAGATGTAGTGTTACCAAGCTTGTCCTGGCATGGTGAGGCACAGAGGTGAGGGAGCTAGATGTAGTGTTACCAAGCTTGTCCTGGCATGGTGAGGCACAGAGGTGAGGGAGCTAGATGTAGTGTTACCAAGCTTGTCCTGGCATGGTGAGGCACAGAGGTGAGGGAGCTAGATGTAGTGTTACCAAGCTTGTCCTGGCATGGTGAGGCACAGAGGTGAGGGAGCTAGATGTAGTGTTACCAAGCTTGTCCTGGCATAGTGATGCAACAGAGGTGAGGGAGCTAGATGTAGTGTTACCAAGCTAGTCCTGGCATGGTGAGGCACAGAGGTGAGGGAGCTAGATGTAGTGTTACCAAGCTAGTCTCCTGGCATGGTGATGCAACAGAGGTGAGGGAGCTAGATATAGTGTTACCAAGCTTGTCCTGGCATGGTGAGGCACAGAGGTGAGGGAGCTAGATGTAGTGTTACCAAGCTTGTCCTGGCATGGTGATGCACAGAGGTGAGGGAGCTAGATGTAGTGTTACCAAGCTAGTCCTGGCATGGTGATGCAACAGAGGTGAGGGAGCTAGATGTAGTGTTACCAAGCTTGTCCTGGCATGGTGATGCACAGAGGTGAGGTAGCTAGATGTAGTGTTACCAAGCTTGTCCTGGCATGGTGAGGCACAGAGGTGAGGGAGCTAGATGTAGTGTTACCAAGCTTGTCCTGGCATGGTGAGGCACAGAGGTGGATGTAGTGTTACCAAGCTTGTCCTGGCATGGTGAGGCACAGAGGTGAGGGAGCTAGATGTAGTGTTACCAAGCTTGTCCTGGCATGGTCATGCACAGAGGTGAGGGAGCTAGATGTAGTGTTACCAAGCTTGTCCTGGCATGGTGAGGCACAGAGGTGAGGGAGCTAGATGTAGTGTTACCAAGCTTGTCCTGGCATGGTGAGGCACAGAGGTGGATGTAGTGTTACCAAGCTTGTCCTGGCATGGTGATGCAACAGAGGTGAGGGAGCTAGATGTAGTGTTACCAAGCTTGTCCTGGCATGGTGATGCAACAGAGGTGAGGGAGCTAGATGTAGTGTTACCAAGCTTGTCCTGGCATGGTGAGGCACAGAGGTGAGGGAGCTAGATGTAGTGTTACCAAGCTTGTCCTGGCATGGTGAGGCACAGAGGTGAGGGAGCTAGATGTAGTGTTACCAAGCTTGTCCTGGCATGGTGAGGCACAGAGGTGAGGGAGCTAGATGTAGTGTTACCAACCTTGTCCTGGCATGGTGAGGCACAGAGGTGAGGGAGCTAGATGTAGTGTTACCAAGCTTGTCCTGGCATGGTGAGGCACAGAGGTGAGGGAGATAGATGTAGTGTTACCAAGCTTGTCCTGGCATGGTGAGGCACAGAGGTGAGGGAGCTAGATGTAGTGTTACCAAGCTTGTCCTGGCATGGTGATGCACAGAGGTGAGGGAGCTAGATGTAGTGTTACCAAGCTTGTCCTGGCATGGTGAGGCACAGAGGTGAGGGAGCTAGATGTAGTGTTACCAAGCTTGTCCTGGCATGGTGAGGCACAGAGGTGAGGGAGCTAGATGTAGTGTTACCAAGCTTGTCCTGGCATGGTGAGGCACAGAGGTGAGGGAGCTAGATGTAGTGTTACCAAGCTTGTCCTGGCATGGTGAGGCACAGAGGTGAGGGAGCTAGATGTAGTGTTACCAAGCTTGTCCTGGCATGGTGAGGCACAGAGGTGAGGGAGCTAGATGTAGTGTTACCAAGCTTGTCCTGGCATGGTGATGCAACAGAGGTGAGGGAGCTAGATGTAGTGTTACCAAGCTTGTCCTGGCATGGTGAGGCACAGAGGTGAGGGAGCTAGATCTAGTGTTACCAAGCTTGTCCTGGCATGGTGAGGCACAGAGGTGAGGGAGCTAGATGTAGTGTTACTAAGCTTGTCCTGGCATGGTGAGGCACAGAGGTGAGGGAGCTAGATGTAGTGTTACTAAGCTTGTCCTGGCATGGTGAGGCACAGAGGTGAGGGAGCTAGATGTAGTGTTACCAAGCTTGTCCTGGCATGGTGAGGCACAGAGGTGAGGGAGCTAGATGTAGTGTTACCAAGCTAGTCCTGGCATGGTGAGGCACAGAGGTGAGGGAGCTAGATGTAGTGTTACCAAGCTTGTCCTGAGGCACAGAGGTGAGGGAGCTAGATGTAGTGTTACCAAGCTTGTCCTGGCATGGTCATGCACAGAGGTGAGGGAGCTAGATGTAGTGTTACCAAGCTTGTCCTGGCATGGTGAGGCACAGAGGTGAGGGAGCTAGATGTAGTGTTACCAAGCTAGTCCTGGCATGGTGAGGCACAGAGGTGAGGTAGCTAGATGTAGTGTTACCAAGCTTGTCCTGGCATGGTGAGGCACAGAGGTGGATGTAGTGTTACCAAGCTTGTCCTGGCATGGTGCACAGAGGTGAGGTAGCTAGATGTAGTGTTACCAAGCTTGTCCTGGCATGGTGAGGCACAGAGGTGAGGGAGCTAGATGTAGTGTTACCAAGCTAGTCCTGGCATGGTGATGCAACAGAGGTGAGGGAGCTAGATGTAGTGTTACCAAGCTTGTCCTGGCATGGTGAGGCACAGAGGTGAAGGAGCTAGATGTAGTGTTACCAAGCTTGTCCTGGCATGGTGATGCAACAGAGGTGGATGTAGTGTTACCAAGCTTGTCCTGGCATGGTGAGGCACAGAGGTGAGGGAGCTAGATGTAGTGTTACCAAGCTTGTCCTGGCATGGTCATGCACAGAGGTGAGGGAGCTAGATGTAGTGTTACCAAGCTTGTCCTGGCATGGTGAGGCACAGAGGTGAGGGAGCTAGATGTAGTGTTACCAAGCTTGTCCTGGCATGGTGAGGCACAGAGGTGGATGAAGTGTTACCAAGCTTGTCCTGGCATGGTGATGCACAGAGGTGAGGGAGATAGATGTAGTGTTACGAAGCTAGTCCTGGCAGTTGTGCTGGGTGCAAAGAATGCTGCTGACTCTTCACAGCTCTGTATGTGGGAGGGCAGATATCTTGTCCCGAGGATGCTGTGCATGCATTGGAAACGGGATCCTGTCTAGACTTGTTTGAAGTGTTGACCTACACTCAATAAGATCCAGTACAGCTGTCAAGCAATTATAATAATTATATATATTTTGATAGATTCCTATTGTCCGTTTTGATAGATGCAATATCCTTGTTTTCAGGAAGGTACAACCCAGGGGGACCCTTTAGCGATGCCCACGCACTACCATCTCCCTCATGCTACCTAGTAGTGGTGTACAACAGATATGGTGTGCAGCCATCCCCTCATGCACAAGCTACCTAGTAGTGGTGTACAAACAGATATGGTGTGCAGCCATCCCCTCATGCACAAGCTACCTAGTAGTGGTGTACAACAGATATGGTGTGCAGCCATCCCCTCATGCACAAGCTACCTAGTAGTGGTGTACAAACAGATATGGTATGCAGCCATCCCCTCATGCACAAGCTACCTAGTAGTGGTGTACAACAGATATGGTGTGCAGCCATCCCCTCATGCACAAGCTACCTAGTAGTGGTGTACAACAGATATGATATGCAGCCATCCCCTCATGCACAAGCTACCTAGTAGTGGTGTACAACAGATATGGTGTGCAGCCATCCCATCATGCACAAGCTACCTAGTAGTGGTGTACAACAGATATGGTGTGCAGCCATCCCCTCATGCACAAGCTACCTAGTAGCGGTGTGCAACAGATATGGTGTGCAGCCATCCCCTCATGCACAAGCTACCTAGTAGTGGTGTACAACAGATATGGTGTGCAGCCATCCCCTCATGCACAAGCTACCTAGTAGTGGTGTACAACAGATATGGTGTGCAGCCATCCCCTCATGCACAAGCTACCTAGTAGTGGTGTACAAACAGATATGGTGTGCAGCCATCCCCTCATGCACAAGCTACCTAGTAGTGGTGTACAACAGATATGGTGTGCAGCCATCCCCTCATGCACAAGCTACCTAGTAGTGGTGTACAACAGATATGGTATGCAGCCATCCCCTCATGCACAAGCTACCTAGTAGTGGTGTACAACAGATATGGTGTGCAGCCATCCCCTCATGCACAAGCTACCTAGTAGTGGTGTACAACAGATATGGTGTGCAGCCATCCCCTCATGCACAAGCTACCTAGTAGTGGTGTACAACAAATATGGTGTGCAGCCATCCCCTCATGCACAAGCTACCTAGTAGTGGTGTACAAACAGATATGGTGTGCAGCCATCCCCTCATGCACAAGCTACCTAGTAGTGGTGTACAACAGATATGGTGTGCAGCCATCCCCTCATGCACAAGCTACCTAGTAGTGGTGTACAACAGATATGGTATGCAGCCATCCCCTCATGCACAAGCTACCTAGTAGTGGTGTACAAACAGATATGGTGTGCAGCCATCCCCTCATGCACAAGCTACCTAGTAGCGGTGTACAACAGATATGGTGTGCAGCCATCCCCTCATGCACAAGCTACCTAGTAGTGGTGTACAAACAGATATGGTGTGCAGCCATCCCCTCATGCACAAGCTACCTAGTAGTGGTGTACAACAGATATGGTGTGCAGCCATCCCCTCATGCACAAGCTACCTAGTAGTGGTGTACAACAGATATGGTATGCAGCCATCCCCTCATGTACAAGCTACCTAGTAGCGGTGTGCAACAGATATGGTGTGCAGCCATCCCCTCATGCACAAGCTACCTAGTAGTGGTGTACAAACAGATATGGTGTGCAGCCATCCCCTCATGCACAAGCTACCTAGTAGTGGTGTACAACAGATATGGTGTGCAGCCATCCCCTCATGCACAAGCTACCTAGTAGTGGTGTACAAACAGATATGGTGTGCAGCCATCCCCTCATGCACAAGCTACCTAGTAGTGGTGTACAACAGATATGGTATGCAGCCATCCCCTCATGCACAAGCTACCTAGTAGCGGTGTGCAACAGATATGGTGTGCAGCCATCCCCTCATGCACAAGCTACCTAGTAGTGGTGTACAACAGATATGGTGTGCAGCCATCCCCTCATGTACAAGCTACCTAGTAGTGGTGTACAACAGATATGGTGTGCAGCCATCCCCTCATGCACAAGCTACCTAGTAGTGGTGTACAACAGATATGGTGTGCAGCCATCCCCTCATGCACAAGCTACCTAGTAATGGTGTGCAACAGATATGGTGTGCAGCCATCCCCTCATGCACAAGCTACCTAGTAGTGGTGTACAAACAGATATGGTATGCAGCCATCCCCTCATGCACAAGCTACCTAGTAGTGGTGTACAACAGATATGGTGTGCAGCCATCCCCTCATGCACAAGCTACCTAGTAGTGGTGTACAACAGATATGATATGCAGCCATCCCCTCATGCACAAGCTACCTAGTAGTGGTGTACAAACAGATATGGTGTGCAGCCATCCCCTCATGCACAAGCTACCTAGTAGTGGTGTACAACAGATATGGTGTGCAGCCATCCCCTCATGCACAAGCTACCTAGTAGCGGTGTGCAACAGATATGGTGTGCAGCCATCCCCTCATGCACAAGCTACCTAGTAATGGTGTACAACAGATAGGGTGTGCAGCTATCCCCTCATGCACAAGCTACCTAGTAGTGGTGTACAACAGATATGGTTGCAGTAGTGCCACAGCATAAGATAGTTGTTGGAGCCCTCCTTTGGGTAATACCCAAATTCATACAAGACTAGATCAGCAACACAAACGGGAGCATCTGGCTACTGCTAGCAACCTGTTAGGTGGCGGCACAAACGTCAATTTCACTACAGATGGCAGGCTGCACCTTGATCACCCTTGTGAATACATCAAGACATGGATGGAGGTCAAGGTATGATCTGTGTGGTGCTCTGAAACTGACAAGCTGTCAGTATATATGATAGCCTCATGCAGCCAACTCAGCAGATAGGCATGAGCTGTCAGTATATATGATAGCCTCATGCAGCCAACTCAGCAGATTAGGCATGAGCTGTCAGTGTATATGATAGCCCCATGCAGCCAACTCAGCAGATAGGCATGAGCTGTCAGTATATATGATAGCCTCATGCAGCCTACTCAGCAGATTAGGCATGAGCTGTCAGTATATATGATAGCCTCATGCAGCCTACTCAGCAGATTAGGCATGAGCTGTCAGTATATATGATAGCCTCATGCAGCCTACTCAGCAGATAGGCATGAGCTGTCAGTATATATGATAGCCTCATGCAGCCTACTCAGCAGATTAGGCATGAGCTGTCAGTATATATGATAGCCTCGTGCAGCCTACTCAGCAGATTAGGCATGAGCTGTCAGTATATATGATAGCCTCGTGCAGCCTACTCAGCAGATAGGCATGAGCTGTCAGTATATATGATAGCCTCATGCAGCCTACTCAGCAGATAGGCATGAGCTGTCAGTATATATGATAGCCTCATGCAGCCTACTCAGCAGATTAGGCATGAGCTGTCAGTATATATGATAGCCTCGTGCAGCCTACTCAGCAGATAGGCATGAGCTGTCAGTATATATGATAGCCTCATGCAGCCTACTCAGCAGATAGGCATGAGCTGTCAGTATATATGATAGCCTGATGCAGCCTACTCAGCAGATAGGCATGAGCTGTCAGTATATATGATAGCCTCATGCAGCCTACTCAGCAGATTAGGCATGAGCTGTCAGTATATATGATAGCCTCATGCAGCCTACTCAGCAGATTAGGCATGAGCTGTCAGTATATATGATAGCCTCGTGCAGCCTACTCAGCAGATAGGCATGAGCTGTCAGTATATATGATAGCCTCGTGCAGCCTACTCAGCAGATAGGCATGAGCTGTCAGTATATATGATAGCCTCATGCAGCCTACTCAGCAGATAGGCATGAGCTGTCAGTATATATGATAGCCTCATGCAGCCTACTCAGCAGATTAGGCATGAGCTGTCAGTATATATGATAGCCTCATGCAGCCTACTCAGCAGATTAGGCATGAGCTGTCAGTATATATGATAGCCTCGTGCAGCCTACTCAGCAGATAGGCATGAGCTGTCAGTATATATGATAGCCTCGTGCAGCCTACTCAGCAGATTAGGCATGAGCTGTCAGTATATATGATAGCCTCATGCAGCCTACTCAGCAGATTAGGCATGAGCTGTCAGTATATATGATAGCCTCATGCAGCCTACTCAGCAGATTAGGCATGAGCTGTCAGTATATATGATAGCCTCATGCAGCCTACTCAGCAGATTAGGCATGAGCTGTCAGTATATATGATAGCCTCATGCAGCCTACTCAGCAGATAGGCATGAGCTGTCAGTATATATGATAGCCTCATGCAGCCTACTCAGCAGATTAGGCATGAGCTGTCAGTATATATGATAGCCTCATGCAGCCTACTCAGCAGATAGGCATGAGCTGTCAGTATATATGATAGCCTCATGCAGCCTACTCAGCAGATTAGGCATGAGCTGTCAGTATATATGATAGCCTCGTGCAGCCTACTCAGCAGATAGGCATGAGCTGTCAGTATATATGATAGCCTCGTGCAGCCTACTCAGCAGATAGGCATGAGCTGTCAGTATATATGATAGCCTCATGCAGCCTACTCAGCAGATAGGCATGAGCTGTCAGTATATATGATAGCCTCATGCAGCCTACTCAGCAGATTAGGCATGAGCTGTCAGTATATATGATAGCCTCGTGCAGCCTACTCAGCAGATTAGGCATGAGCTGTCAGTATATATGATAGCCTCGTGCAGCCTACTCAGCAGATAGGCATGAGCTGTCAGTATATATGATAGCCTCATGCAGCCTACTCAGCAGATAGGCATGAGCTGTCAGTATATAGTATAGCCTCATGCAGCCTACTCAGCAGATAGGCATGAGCTGTCAGTATATATGATAGCCTCATGCAGCCTACTCAGCAGATAGGCATGAGCTGTCAGTATATATGATAGCCTCATGCAGCCTACTCAGCATGAGCTGTCAGTATATATGATAGCCTCGTGCAGCCAACTCAGCAGATTAGGCATGAGCTGTCAGTATATATGATAGCCTCATGTGCAGCCTACTCAGCAGATAGGCATGAGCTGTCAGTATATATGATAGCCTCATGCAGCCTACTCAGCAGATAGGCATGAGCTGTCAGTATATATGATAGCCTCATGCAGCCTACTCAGCAGATAGGCATGAGCTGTCAGTATATATGATAGCCTCATGCAGCCTACTCAGCAGATTAGGCATGAGCTGTCAGTATATATGATAGCCTCATGCAGCCTACTCAGCAGAGCAGGCATGAGCTGTCAGTATATATGATAGCCTCATGCAGCCTACTCAGCAGATAGGCATGAGCTGTCAGTATATATGATAGCCTCATGCAGCCTACTCAGCAGATAGGCATGAGCTGTCAGTATATATGATAGCCTCATGCAGCCTACTCAGCAGATAGGCATGAGCTGTCAGTATATAGTATAGCCTCATGCAGCCTACTCAGCAGATTAGGCATGAGCTGTCAGTATATATGATAGCCTCATGCAGCCTACTCAGCAGATAGGCATGAGCTGTCAGTATATATGATAGCCTCATGCAGCTTACTCAGCATGAGCTGTCAGTATATATGATAGCCTCATGCAGCCTACTCAGCAGATAGGCATGAGCTGTCAGTATATATGATAGCCTCATGCAGCCTACTCAGCATGAGCTGTCAGTATATATGATAGCCTCATGCAGCCTACTCAGCAGATAGGCATGAGCTGTCAGTATATATGATAGCCTCATGCAGCCTACTCAGCAGATAGGCATGAGCTGTCAGTATATATGATAGCCTCGTGCAGCCTACTCAGCAGATTAGGCATGAGCTGTCAGTATATATGATAGCCTCATGCAGCCTACTCAGCAGATAGGCATGAGCTGTCAGTATATATGATAGCCTCATGCAGCTTACTCAGCATGAGCTGTCAGTATATATGATAGCCTCATGCAGCCTACTCAGCAGATAGGCATGAGCTGTCAGTATATATGATAGCCTCGTGCAGCCTACTCAGCAGATAGGCATGAGCTGTCAGTATATATGATAGCCTCATGCAGCCTACTCAGCAGATAGGCATGAGCTGTCAGTATATAGTATAGCCTCATGCAGCCTACTCAGCAGATTAGGCATGAGCTGTCAGTATATATGATAGCCTCGTGCAGCCTACTCAGCAGATAGGCATGAGCTGTCAGTATATATGATAGCCTCGTGCAGCCTACTCAGCAGATTAGGCATGAGCTGTCAGTATATATGATAGCCTCATGCAGCTTACTCAGCATGAGCTGTCAGTATATATGATAGCCTCATGCAGCCTACTCAGCAGATAGGCATGAGCTGTCAGTATATATGATAGCCTCATGCAGCCTACTCAGCATGAGCTGTCAGTATATATGATAGCCTCATGCAGCCTACTCAGCAGATAGGCATGAGCTGTCAGTATATATGATAGCCTCATGCAGCCTACTCAGCAGATAGGCATGAGCTGTCAGTATATATGATAGCCTCGTGCAGCCTACTCAGCAGATTAGGCATGAGCTGTCAGTATATATGATAGCCTCATGCAGCCTACTCAGCAGATAGGCATGAGCTGTCAGTATATATGATAGCCTCATGCAGCTTACTCAGCATGAGCTGTCAGTATATATGATAGCCTCATGCAGCCTACTCAGCAGATAGGCATGAGCTGTCAGTATATATGATAGCCTCGTGCAGCCTACTCAGCAGATAGGCATGAGCTGTCAGTATATATGATAGCCTCATGCAGCCTACTCAGCAGATAGGCATGAGCTGTCAGTATATAGTATAGCCTCATGCAGCCTACTCAGCAGATTAGGCATGAGCTGTCAGTATATATGATAGCCTCGTGCAGCCTACTCAGCAGATAGGCATGAGCTGTCAGTATATATGATAGCCTCGTGCAGCCTACTCAGCAGATTAGGCATGGCCTGACAAGTGTGACTTCCAAGGTGTGTGATACCTGCAAAGATATTGAACCACTCTTGCAAACTGGAAGAATGCTTAAGATCAAAGTCATTCCTGTTCTTGCTGGTAGCACACCACCCAATGGTGTGCGAGGCATATGCTTGTGTCACCAGTGGTGTGCGAGGCATCTACTTGTGTCACCAGGGGTGTGCGAGGCATCTACTTGTGTCACCAGGGGTGTGCGAGGCATATGCTTGTGTCACCACAGGGGTGTGCGAGGCATATGCTTGTGTCACCAGGGGTGTGCGAGGCATATGCTTGTGTCACCAGGGGTGTGCAAGGCATATGCTTGTGTCACCAGGGGTGTGCGAGGGATCTACTTGTTTCCCTAGTGGTGTGCGAGGGATCTACTTGTGTCACCAGGGGTGTGCGAATTGTTTCACCGGTGAGGTTATGTAGTCTGGGCCTGTGTAATCCACTGATTTAACACACCGCATCACTCCAAGTTGGTCACCCTGGGTAACTTCTCTTCATTCGAAGCCTAGAAGCTCAATTTCTTGCTAAATCTGAGGTACGACAACAGAGAAGGAAGAGGCAATCTGAAGGAGCTAATAAAATCATTACCTTTGTCCCTACAAAGGCCAATGAAACTTGTTCAGGACAAGGGGACTTCAAGTTGGTTGGCTGTGTTGCCATTGGATAGGACAAGGGGACTTCAAGTTGGTTGGCTATGTTGCCATTGGATAGGTCACGACGGAAAATGCACAACACAAACTGATCAAGTATGCAAAGACATCGCAACAAAATGTCTGAAGATATTGTTAAAAATCTTCCCCTTCAGTAGCCTGGTGATTCTGTCAGCAAGCTGGGGCTGCCTGATGACATCCCTCACAGTGTCTGGTGTTCTTGTCAGTTTCCACATGTCCTCCTTCAATATACTAACAACTCTGTCAGCCAGGAAGCTGATGACCTCATTCTAAGAGTCCTCCGATCACGGGAAGCTGCTTCCAAGTGGTCTTAACAAAAAAAACCTCCCCTTTCAGCCTTATTTCACAAACATATTTCACAAACACTTCCCACCAGCAGCCAGCCCATAGTGTAGCAGGACATCCAACCACTTATGTACAAGTTGGGCATCTGTAAAGAGCACACATGAACACTTTCACATCAGAATAAAAAGGCAGGAAACAAAAGAGACTTGGAAGGTTCGCCACACATTGCCTTGCACTCTGCTCTACTAGTAGCTAGAAAAAAAAGAAGATCCCTCTGCGCTACTCCTCCTGTGCAGGACTCCTCCTCCTCCTGTACAGGACTCCTCCTCCTCCTGTGCAGGACTCCTCCTCCTCCTGTGCAGGACTACTCCTCCTCCTGTGCAGGACTCCTCCTCCTCCTGTGCAGGACTACTCCTCCTCCTGTGCAGGACTCCTCCTCCTCCTGTGCAGGACTCCTCCTCCTCCTGTGCAGGACTACTCCTCCTCCTGTGCAGGACTCCTCCTCCTCCTGTGCAGGACTACTCCTCCTCCTGTGCAGGACTACTCCTCCTCCTGTGCAGGACTACTCCTCCTCCTGTGCAGGACTCCTCCTCCTCCTGTGCAGGACTCCTCCTCCTCCTGTGCAGGACTACTCCTCCTCCTGTGCAGGACTACTCCTCCTCCTGTGCAGGGCTACTCCTCCTCCTGTGCAGGACTACTCCTCCTCCTGTGCAGGACTACTCCTCCTCCTGTGCAGGACTCCTCCTCCTCCTCCTGTGCAGGACTCCTCCTCCTCCTGTGCAGGACTCCTCCTCCTCCTGTGCAGGACTACTCCTCCTCCTGTGCAGGACTCCTCCTCCTGTGCAGGACTACTCCTCCTCCTGTGCAGGACTACTCCTCCTCCTGTGCAGGACTCCTCCTCCTCCTCCTGTGCAGGACTCCTCCTCCTCCTGTGCAGGACTCCTCCTCCTCCTGTGCAGGACTACTCCTCCTCCTGTGCAGGACTCCTCCTCCTCCTGTGCAGGACTCCTCCTCCTCCTGTGCAGGACTCCTCCTCCTCCTGTGCAGGACTCCTCCTCCTCCTGTGCAGGACTCCTCCTCCTCCTGTGCAGGACTCCTCCTCCTCCTGTGCAGGACTCCTCCTCCTCCTGTGCAGGACTCCTCCTCCTGTGCAGGACTACTCCTCCTCCTGTGCAGGACTCCTCCTCCTCCTGTGCAGGACTACTCCTCCTCCTGTGCAGGACTCCTCCTCCTCCTGTGCAGGACTCCTCCTCCTCCTGTGCAGGACTACTCCTCCTCCTGTGCAGGACTCCTCCTCCTCCTGTGCAGGACTACTCCTCCTCCTGTGCAGGACTCCTCCTCCTCCTGTGCAGGACTACTCCTCCTCCTGTGCAGGACTCCTCCTCCTCCTGTGCAGGACTCCTCCTCCTGTGCAGGACTCCTCCTCCTCCTGTGCAGGACTACTCCTCCTCCTGTGCAGGACTCCTCCTCCTCCTGTGCAGGACTCCTCCTCCTCCTGTGCAGGACTACTCCTCCTCCTGTGCAGGACTCCTCCTCCTCCTGTGCAGGGCTACTAGCCTCGCTTGAATTTAGCTCCTAAAGTCTAAGAGAAGAATGTTAATTTATATTAGCAACGTTTAAACAAATGAGCCCAAATGAGCCGGCCGTCATTGGCTCCAGCTGGTCAGCCTCACTAGCAAACTGTTAGCATTATTGAAGCTAGTGTAGTTTGTGGGTAACATCGCATGATGCATAGTTTGTGGGTAACATCGCATGATGCGTAGTTTGTGGGTAACATCGCATGATGCGTAGTTTGTGGGTAACATCGCATGATGCGTAGTTTGTGGGTAACATCGCATGATGCGTAGTTTGTGGGTAACATCGCATGATGCGTAGTTTGTGGGTAACATCGCATGATGCGTAGTTTGTGGGTAACATCGCATGATGCGTAGTTTGTGGGTAACATCGCATGATGCGTAGTTTGTGGGTAACATCGCATGATGCGTAGTTTGTGGGTAACATCGCATGATGCGTAGTTTGTGGGTAACATCGCATGATGCGTAGTTTGTGGGTAACATCGCATGATGCGTAGTTTGTGGGTAACATCGCATGATGCGTAGTTTGTGGGTAACATCGCATGATACGTACTTTGTGGGTAACATCGCATGATGCGTAACATCGCATGATGCGTAGTTTGTGGGTAACATCGCATGATGCGCAGTTTGTGGGTAACATCGCATGATGCGTAGTTTGTGGGTAACATCGCATGATGCGTAGTTTGTGGGTAACATCGCATGATGCGTAGTTTGTGGGTAACATCGCATGATGCGTAGTTTGTGGGTAACATCGCATGATCAAACAAGACACATGCGCAGTTACATCACTAAACAAAATGGCCACCAATGCCAAGTGCCGTGTGTTTCTGGGCAATGGTGGCTTCTAGCTGCGATTAAAACCAAATACGAGCCTGTCACTGGCTGTGGGGGGTTGAATCACCTCTAGTCCCCAAGGGTAAGCCATTGAGATTGCAGCAGGCCCGAGGTCAGTGAGAACATAGACATTTCATTTATGATTACCATTTTGCATCTTGAGGTCTACCATTTTGAAAAGCAGGAGAGAACCTATATGCAGGCAGTGGAACTCTTTACAGCTATATTGTCTTCGTAAAGGCCACTCCCTTCATAACTAGCGCATGTACCCAGCGTGGCCCAGGACAGGATAACACAGCCAGTGGAGGAGCACATGTTCCCCCCCCCCCCCCCAAATCTTGACCCACCAAAGTTGCTCCCCCAACCTCCTTTTATGGCTAGCTATGTACCTACAAAACTCAAACCAGTCTGCTCAAGACCACTCCCCTTCTGTAAATCTCTCCAGTTCAGCAACTGGGTATATATTTCTAATAGAGGGAGGGCTAGAAGCAGGTAAGGTGAGGCGTGTCCCACATAGCTAGCGTAGTCATTGGTCATGTGGTCTCACTGCTTTGTGCTGCTATCATCACGAAAATGAAAATGCATACGTAGGTTAACGTATTCCTAAACAAAATGGCTGACAATGTCAAGTGCTGTGGTGAAGGATAGTGGTTTCAACTCAACCTGACCAAATGTTGACAAAAACCATCCATCCTCTAATTCCATAGATGAAGTTTCTTTCAGTTCCAACCTTCCGTTCAACCACGCATAGCAGACAGACAGTCAGTACTAAATTAGCAGGGTTTCATCTCCCCACCCCCCCACCCCCCTCGCCCCCCCTAAGAAATTTCTTTTCCTTAACAATTTTATATTAAACAGGAATATAGTCTATACAAAATACTAGTTAGAGGAGAATTCGCCTGTTTGACTGTTTAAAAATGTTAAGTATATCATCTAAGTTGAGTTCAGGACCTTCAATTGCAATTCTCATAAGTCGTGCCAAGTTGCTGTCAGACAGTCGACACAGTAACATTGTTTCATTTGGCTGAAGGATCTTTCTACGGATGCAGTCCCAACTGGCAACGTCAACATGATGTGCATAAGACTAAACATTTCAGGAAAGATCCCAACGTAAGCTTCCGGATGAGTGCATCTCTTCAAAAAGCTGCTGAAATGTACGACTTTTGGTGAGACCCTTGGCAGACATCAGGGCTTGTTTTTCTTTAACTAGAGCTCTTCGAAACACTGGCCACTCAGAAATCAGCCCATCACCATCGGCACCTGTGGAGATTTGAATGTATCACTACAAAGCTCTACTCTATTTCTTTGCCATAAAATTCAGCTAACATTCTGACTTCGTTGCTTCCATATGAGCTGAAGAAGTGATGACTTGAACCTGGTAGTTGAGCATGATTGAAGATTGATGTTGCCACAAGAATGCTTACTTACTTTTTCAGACAAACGACTTCTTGTTCTCAACCAGTGCATCAATGTAGGGAATCGCAACAGAACTCTGAAAATCATCAAGTGTGGAAAGAAAAGTAAGTGAACTTTGTCTTGTCGCTCCTACAGCAGTACCAATTGTAACGTCGTGTTCATCTTGTAGAATTGCCACAGTTTTCTGGACTTCTAAGCACCACTCAGCATCACTCAGCTTGAGTGAGCTCCAAAATCCTCTGAATTGTTTTCAATCTAGAAAAGTCTGCCGTTTTCTTTTGCATAAAGCAGTTGAGAGTTGCAACAAGATTAAGGATCTCACACAAGAGTATTACAGTTGCTACTCCAGCATAACTAGTTTGTATTGCATATGCTTCAGCATCACCAGATACCTCATAAAGGTGTTGGAGGGTGATAATGAAGGCTGCTAGCTCTTTGCGGATTGCTCTAATGCAGCGCTCATGGGATAGCCAGCGAGTACTGCTTGGTTTTACTACCTTTAACTCAGGAAGGTTCAAGACTGACTGCACCTCTTTAAGCTTCTCTGCTTTCCTTGGAGAGTAATAAAAATAATTTCCAGAGATTAGTCATCATCCCAAACATCTTCTGAATCTGTGGCACACTCTCAGCAGCTTGAATGCTAGCTAACTGAAGTCGATGACAAGAGCAATGAATGTATATTGCATGGCCGGATAGCGTGTGGATTCTCCTTTGAACTCCAGTATTCTTGCCAGCTGCTCCATCATATACTGGGCCAATTAGTTTCCTGTAACTGAAACCTTTTGATTCAATGTATGAGGTAATTGCAGTAGTAAGAGCGCAAGCATCCAGAGATTTGATGTGCATGAAATGCTCTTCAGAATGGCCACTTACTACCCACCTACAACATATTGAGAGCTCTTCTTTAGTAATGACATCCTGACATTCATCAGCCATAATGGAAGAGAACTGGCTAGCCTGTAAGCTTGCTACAAGTCTTGTCTCAATCCAGCTATCAATTGTCTCTAACAGATGTTGGGATGAAAACTTTGAGGTGTACTGAGCATTGGAAGGTCCCTGCTCTATATGCTGCTCATCTCCATTTTCTATCTGCAACTGAACTAGCCCTTCAAATGTAGTAGTATGGGGAATATGATTCTTAGCCAAGGAATAAATTGACCTCAGTAGTTTGAGTAGTATGGACCTATTTTTTTGTCGTTGCTCCTCTGCTTGCTTAGCTGAGGCTGCTACATGAAGGTCAACTACACTACCTACACTTGCAGCTTGCTCAGCCATTCTAGCAGTAATAGCTCCATCTTTGTGCCACTTAGAGGCATTATGTAGCTTTAACAGCTCAGTGGCATGATTCCCGTCTAGAACTCCCCTGCTAGTCCAAGCACCTCTTGCTGTTGCTGGTGCTTTTCCATAATTATGTCTGACACAGACGACAGAACATCATTACAGTAAACCCTGGATAAGTAGTGGATTCCCACTCCATTTTTCACCCAAGGTGAGATTTGTACACTTTCCTTCTCTCAGCCTTTGATGTACTGTTATACTTGTGGGCCGAGAAGTGCCTTGACAGGCAGCAGTACCTGTCAAGAGACTGAGACTTTTTTGCAGGCTCTGAGTGTACCTCCTCTTGTTCAGCTGTGCGCTTTCGTGAGGAGTACTTTGTGATATCCATCACCAGGCAGCTACATGTGACTACTCGGTGCTCTATTGGGAAATCTTATCTATTCTTACTTAGTGGAAATGTGAGTGTTAAACCACAAACCTCGTCTACACTACCAACACGAGGTCAAATTTTGTAAGGTGGCTCTTTAAGATTGAATTTTGAAATTCCAAAATGCATGTTACAGTTATTGATACGGTGTCTGCATGATGTTCCTAGAGTTTCCTAATTGTGTTGATCACCAACAAACACTGTATGTGCAGTCTATATAGCAATTAGTGATTAATCAGGACTCCCCTGGCTCACTTCTCAATATTATGTGATGTTGCATGAGTACATAACATACCATTATGCTTGTACTTGCTATATGTATGTCATATTTTGGAGTAAGTATTTGTGACTTGCTGCACTAATCTGGTGAAACTATTTAAAATAAGTTCAAAAAAATGGGGGGGGAAATTACCCCCCCCCCCCAACATGATACTTCCCCCCCCCCCCCCCCCCCCCAACCGAAAATCCTGTATGAAATCCTGTATGAAACCCTGCTAAATTACATACATACAGATGCTGAGTGGCAGTGCTAGCAGCCCCTTCTGTTCCATTTCTTGTTCCCATTCATCCAGGGAGGAAAACAGATAGTATCACTTTCCTCAACATCTAATAGGTTTGCTTCTGTGACTATCGCAACAACTGAGGCAGCTATTCCACGGCCTTAGAGGCAAAAGTCAGCATTGGAAAAGCCCATTTGACTGTTATATAACCTTCTGCCATCTTTGTGCAATTTGCTCTTCTGTCAAATGTCAACTAATATGGGGACCATTTCCTTGAAGGTATGCTTGATCAACAAGAGTGGTAAGGTTACTATATGTCCATCCACTCACTGGAGCAAGCCAACAAGAGTGGTAAGGTTACTATATGACCATCCACTCACTGGGCAAGTCAACAAGAGTGGTAAGGTTACTATATGTCCATCCACTCACTTGAGCAAGTCAACAAGAGTGGTAAGGTTACTATATGACCATCCACTCACTGGAGCAAGTCAACAAGAGTGGTAAGGTTACTATATGACCATCCACTCACTGGAGCAAGCCAACAAGAGTGGTAAGGTTACTATATGTCCATCCACTCACTGGAGCAAGCCAACAAGAGTGGTAAGGTTACTATATGTCCATCCACTCACTGGAGCAAGCCAACAAGAGTGGTAAGGTTACTATATGACCATCCACTCACTGGAGCAAGCCAACAAGAGTGGTAAGGTTACTATATGACCATCCACTCACTGGAGCAAGCCAACAAGAGTGGTAAGGTTACTATATGACCATCCACTCACTGGAGCAAGCCAACAAGAGTGGTAAGGTTACTATATGTCCATCCACTCACTGGAGCAAGCCAACAAGAGTGGTAAGGTTACTATATGTCCATCCACTCACTGGAGCAAGCCAACAAGAGTGGTAAGGTTACTATATGTCCATCCACTCACTGGAGCAAGCCAACAAGAGTGGTAAGGTTACTATATGTCCATCCACTCACTGGAGCAAGCCAACAAGAGTGGTAAGGTTACTATATGACCATCCACTCACTGGAGCAAGCCAACAAGAGTGGTAAGGTTACTATATGTCCATCCACTCACTGGAGCAAGCCAACAAGAGTGGTAAGGTTACTATATGTCCATCCACTCACTGGAGCAAGCCAACAAGAGTGGTAAGGTTACTATATGTCCATCCACTCACTGGAGCAAGCCAACAAGAGTGGTAAGGTTACTATATGTCCATCCACTCACTGGAGCAAGCCAACAAGAGTGGTAAGGTTACTATATGTCCATCCACTCACTGGAGCATGTCAACAAGAGTGGTAAGGTTACTATATGACCATCCACTCACTGGAGCATGTCAACAAGAGTGGTAAGGTTACTATATGTCCATCCACTCACTGGAGCAAGCCAACAAGAGTGGTAAGGTTACTATATGTCCATCCACTCACTGGAGCAAGCCAACAAGAGTGGTAAGGTTACTATATGTCCATCCACTCACTGGCCAAGCCAACAAGAGTGGTAAGGTTACTATATGACCATCCACTCACTGGAGCATGTCAACAAGAGTGGTAAGGTTACTATATGTCCATCCACTCACTGGAGCAAGTCAACAAGAGTGGTAAGGTTACTATATGACCATCCACTCACTGGAGCAAGCCAACAAGAGTGGTAAGGTTACTATATGTCCATCCACTCACTGGAGCAAGCCAACAAGAGTGGTAAGGTTACTATATGTCCATCCACTCACTGGAGCATGCCAACAAGAGTGGTAAGGTTACTATATGTCCATCCTCCACTCACTGGAGCAA
The DNA here is from genome assembly GCA_028752905.1 of Cladorhizidae sp. MBARI D1340-BT2. Classification (NCBI taxonomy): domain Eukaryota; kingdom Metazoa; phylum Porifera; class Demospongiae; order Poecilosclerida; family Cladorhizidae; species Cladorhizidae sp. MBARI D1340-BT2. The sequence continues at coordinate 1,800,249 of JAQNBH010000005.1, forward strand.
GCCAACAAGAGTGGTAAGGTTACTATATGTCCATCCACTCACTGGAGCAAGCCAACAAGAGTGGTAAGGTTACTATATGACCATCCACTCACTGGAGCATGTCAACAAGAGTGGTAAGGTTACTATATGTCCATCCACTCACTGGAGCATGTCAACAAGAGTGGTAAGGTTACTATATGTCCATCCACTCACTGGAGCAAGTCAACAAGAGTGGTAAGGTTACTATATGTCCATCCTCCACTCACTGGAGCAAGCCAACAAGAGTGGTAAGGTTACTATATGTCCATCCACTCACTGGAGCAAGCCAACAAGAGTGGTAAGGTTACTATATGACCATCCACTCACTGGAGCATGTCAACAAGAGTGGTAAGGTTACTATATGTCCATCCACTCACTGGAGCATGTCAACAAGAGTGGTAAGGTTACTATATGTCCATCCACTCACTGGAGCAAGCCAACAAGAGTGGTAAGGTTACTATATGACCATCCACTCACTGGAGCAAGCCAACAAGAGTGGTAAGGTTACTATATGTCCATCCACTCACTGGAGCAAGCCAACAAGAGTGGTAAGGTTACTATATGTCCATCCACTCACTGGAGCAAGCCAACAAGAGTGGTAAGGTTACTATATGTCCATCCACTCACTGGAGTAAGTCAACAAGAGTGGTAAGGTTACTATATGTCCATCCACTCACTGGAGCATGTCAACAAGAGTGGTAAGGTTACTATATGTCCATCCACTCACTGGAGCATGTCAACAAGAGTGGTAAGGTTACTATATGTCCATCGACTCACTGGAGCAAGCCAACAAGAGTGGTAAGGTTACTATATGACCATCCACTCACTGGAGCAAGCCAACAAGAGTGGTAAGGTTACTATATGTCCATCCACTCACTGGAGCAAGCCAACAAGAGTGGTAAGGTTACTATATGTCCATCCACTCACTGGAGTAAGTCAACAAGAGTGGTAAGGTTACTATATGTCCATCCACTCACTGGGCAAGCCAACAAGAGTGGTAAGGTTACTATATGTCCATCCACTCACTGGAGCAAGCCAACAAGAGTGGTAAGGTTACTATATGACCATCCACTCACTGGAGCAAGTAAACAAGAGTGGTAAGGTTACTATATGTCCATCCACTCACTGGAGCAAGCCAACAAGAGTGGTAAGGTTACTATATGTCCATCCACTCACTGGAGCAAGTCAACAAGAGTGGTAAGGTTACTATATGTCCATCCACCCACTGGAGCAAGTCAACAAGAGTGGTAAGGTTACTATATGTCCATCCACTCACTGGACCATGCCAACAAGAGTGGTAAGGTTACTATATGTCCATCCACTCACTGGAGCAAGTCAACAAGAGTGGTAAGGTTACTATATGTCCATCCACTCACTGGACCATGCCAACAAGAGTGGTAAGGTTACTATATGTCCATCCACCCACTGGAGCAAGTCAACAAGAGTGGTAAGGTTACTATATGTCCATCCACTCACTGGAGCAAGCCAACAAGAGTGGTAAGGTTACTATATGTCCATCCACTGACTGGAGCAAGCCAACAAGAGTGGTAAGGTTACTATATGTCCATCCACTCACTGGAGCAAGTCAACAAGAGTGGTAAGGTTACTATATGTCCATCCACTCACTGGAGCAAGCCAACAAGAGTGGTAAGGTTACTATATGTCCATCCACTCACTGGAGCAAGCCAACAAGAGTGGTAAGGTTACTATATGTCCATCCACTCACTGGAGCATGTCAACAAGAGTGGTAAGGTTACTATATGTCCATCCACTCACTGGGCAAGTCAACAAGAGTGGTAAGGTTACTATATGTCCATCCACTCACTGGAGCAAGCCAACAAGAGTGGTAAGGTTACTATATGTCCATCCACTCACTGGAGCAAGCCAACAAGAGTGGTAAGGTTACTATATGTCCATCCACTCACTGGAGCAAGCCAACAAGAGTGGTAAGGTTACTATATGTCCATCCACTCACTGGAGCAAGCCAACAAGAGTGGTAAGGTTACTATGTGACCATCCACTCACTGGAGCATGCCAACAAGAGTGGTAAGGTTACTATATGTCCATCCACTCACTGGAGCAAGCCAACAAGAGTGGTAAGGTTACTATATGTCCATCCACTCACTGGAGCAAGCCAACAAGAGTGGTAAGGTTACTATATGTCCATCCACTCACTGGAGCAAGCCAACAAGAGTGGTAAGGTTACTATATGACCATCCACTCACTGGAGCATGCCAACAAGAGTGGTAAGGTTACTATATGTCCATCCACCCACTGGAGCAAGCCAACAAGAGTGGTAAGGTTACTATATGTCCATCCACTCACTGGAGCAAGTCAACAAGAGTGGTAAGGTTACTATATGTCCATCCACTCACTGGAGCAAGCCAACAAGAGTGGTAAGGTTACTATATGTCCATCCACTCACTGGAGCAAGCCAACAAGAGTGGTAAGGTTACTATATGTCCATCCACTCACTGGAGCAAGCCAACAAGAGTGGTAAGGTTACTATATGACCATCCACTCACTGGAGCAAGCCAACAAGAGTGGTAAGGTTACTATATGTCCATCCACTCACTGGAGCAAGCCAACAAGAGTGGTAAGGTTACTATATGACCATCCACTGACTGGAGCAAGTCAACAAGAGTGGTAAGGTTACTATATGTCCATCCACTCACTGGAGCAAGCCAACAAGAGTGGTAAGGTTACTATATGTCCATCCACTCACTGGGCAAGTCAACAAGAGTGGTAAGGTTACTATATGACCATCCACTCACTGGAGTAAGCCAACAAGAGTGGTAAGGTTACTATATGTCCATCCACTCACTGGAGCAAGCCAACAAGAGTGGTAAGGTTACTATATGTCCATCCACTCACTGGAGCAAGCCAACAAGAGTGGTAAGGTTACTATATGTCCATCCACTCACTGGAGCAAGCCAACAAGAGTGGTAAGGTTACTATATGACCATCCACTCACTGGAGTAAGCCAACAAGAGTGGTAAGGTTACTATATGTCCATCCTCCACTCACTGGAGCAAGTCAACAAGAGTGGTAAGGTTACTATATGTCCATCCACTCACTGGAGCAAGCCAACAAGAGTGGTAAGGTTACTATATGTCCATCCACTCACTGGAGCAAGCCAACAAGAGTGGTAAGGTTACTATATGTCCATCCACTCACTGGAGCAAGCCAACAAGAGTGGTAAGGTTACTATATGTCCATCCACTCACTGGAGCAAGCCAACAAGAGTGGTAAGGTTACTATATGTCCATCCACTCACTGGAGCAAGCCAACAAGAGTGGTAAGGTTACTATATGTCCATCCACTCACTGGGCAAGTCAACAAGAGTGGTAAGGTTACTATATGTCCATCCACTCACTGGAGCAAGCCAACAAGAGTGGTAAGGTTACTATATGTCCATCCACTCACTTGAGCAAGTCAACAAGAGTGGTAAGGTTACTATATGACCATCCACTCACTGGAGCAAGCCAACAAGAGTGGTAAGGTTACTATATGTCCATCCACTCACTGGAGCAAGCCAACAAGAGTGGTAAGGTTACTATATGTCCATCCACTCACTGGAGCAAGCCAACAAGAGTGGTAAGGTTACTATATGTCCATCCACTCACTGGAGCAAGCCAACAAGAGTGGTAAGGTTACTATATGTCCATCTACTTACTGGAGCAAGCCAACAAGAGTGGTAAGGTTACTATATGTCCATCCACTCACTGGAGCAAGCCAACAAGAGTGGTAAGGTTACTATATGTCCATCCACTCACTGGAGCAAGCCAACAAGAGTGGTAAGGTTACTATATGTCCATCCACTCACTGGAGCATGCCAACAAGAGTGGTAAGGTTACTATATGTCCATCCACTCACTGGAGCAAGCCAACAAGAGTGGTAAGGTTACTATATGTCCATCCACTCACTGGAGCAAGTCAACAAGAGTGGTAAGGTTACTATATGTCCATCCACTCACTGGAGCAAGTCAACAAGAGTGGTAAGGTTACTATATGTCCATCCACTCACTGGGCAAGCCAACAAGAGTGGTAAGGTTACTATATGACCATCCACTCACTGGAGCAAGCCAACAAGAGTGGTAAGGTTACTATATGTCCATCCACTCACTGGAGCAAGCCAACAAGAGTGGTAAGGTTACTATATGACCATCCACTCACTGGAGCAAGTCAACAAGAGTGGTAAGGTTACTATATGTCCATCCACTCACTGGAGCAAGCCAACAAGAGTGGTAAGGTTACTATATGACCATCCATTCACTTAAGCAAGTCAACAAGAGTGGTAAGGTTACTATATGTCCATCCACTCACTGGAGCAAGCCAACAAGAGTGGTAAGGTTACTATATGTCCATCCACTCACTGGAGCATGCCAACAAGAGTGGTAAGGTTACTATATGTCCATCCACCCACTGGAGCAAGCCAACAAGAGTGGTAAGGTTACTATATGTCCATCCACTCACTGGAGCAAGCCAACAAGAGTGGTAAGGTTGCTATATGTCCATCCACTAACTGGAGCAAGTCAACAAGAGTGGTAAGGTTGCTATATGTCCATCCACTCACTGGAGCAAGCCAACAAGAGTGGTAAGGTTACTATATGTCCATCCACTCACTGGAGCAAGCCAACAAGAGTGGTAAGGTTACTATATGTCCATCCACTCACTGGAGCAAGCCAACAAGAGTGGTAAGGTTACTATATGTCCATCCACTCACTGGAGCAAGCCAACAAGAGTGGTAAGGTTACTATATGTCCATCCACTCACTGGAGAATGCCAACAAGAGTGGTAAGGTTACTATATGTCCATCCACTCACTGGAGCATGCCAACAAGAGTGGTAAGGTTACTATATGTCCATCCACTCACTGGAGAATGCCAACAAGAGTGGTAAGGTTACTATATGACCATCCACTCACTGGAGCAAGTCAACAAGAGTGGTAAGGTTACTATATGTCCATCCACTCACTGGAGCAAGCCAACAAGAGTGGTAAGGTTACTATATGTCCATCCACTCACTGGAGCATGCCAACAAGAGTGGTAAGGTTACTATATGTCCATCCACTCACTGGAGCAAGCCAACAAGAGTGGTAAGGTTACTATATGTCCATCCACTCACTGGAGCATGCCAACAAGAGTGGTAAGGTTACTATATGACCATCCACTCACTGGAGCAAGTCAACAAGAGTGGTAAGGTTACTATATGTCCATCCACTCACTGGAGCAAGCCAACAAGAGTGGTAAGGTTACTATATGTCCATCCACTCACTGGAGCAAGTCAACAAGAGTGGTAAGGTTACTATATGTCCATCCACTCACTGGAGCATGCCAACAAGAGTGGTAAGGTTACTATATGTCCATCCACTCACTGGAGCAAGTCAACAAGAGTGGTAAGGTTACTATATGTCCATCCACTCACTGGAGCATGCCAACAAGAGTGGTAAGGTTACTATATGACCATCCACTCACTGGAGCAAGTCAACAAGAGTGGTAAGGTTACTATATGTCCATCCACTCACTGGAGCAAGTAAACAAGAGTGGTAAGGTTACTATATGTCCATCCACTCACTGGAGCATGTCAACAAGAGTGGTAAGGTTACGATATGTCCATCCACTCACTGGAGCAAGTCAACAAGAGTGGTAAGGTTACTATATGTCCATCCACTCACTGGAGCAAGTCAACAAGAGTGGTAAGGTTACTATATGACCATCCACTCACTGGAGCAAGTCAACAAGAGTGGTAAGGTTACTATATGTCCATCCACTCACTGGAGCAAGTAAACAAGAGTGGTAAGGTTACTATATGTCCATCCACTCACTGGAGCATGTCAACAAGAGTGGTAAGGTTACTATATGTCCATCCACTCACTGGAGCAAGTCAACAAGAGTGGTAAGGTTACTATATGTCCATCCACTCACTGGAGCAAGTCAACAAGAGTGGTAAGGTTACTATATGACCATCCACTCACTGGAGCAAGTCAACAAGAGTGGTAAGGTTACTATATGTCCATCCACTCACTGGAGCAAGTCAACAAGAGTGGTAAGGTTACTATATGACCATCCACTCACTGGAGCAAGCCAACAAGAGTGGTAAGGTTACTATATGACCATCCACTCACTGGATGTCAACAAGAGTGGTAAGGTTACTATATGTCCATCCACTCACTGGAGCAAGTCAACAAGAGTGGTAAGGTTACTATATGTCCATCCACTCACTGGAGCAAGCCAACAAGAGTGGTAAGGTTACTATATGTCCATCCACTCACTGGAGCATGCCAACAAGAGTGGTAAGGTTACTATATGTCAATCCACTCACTGGAGCAAGCCAACAAGAGTGGTAAGGTTACTATATGTCAATCCACTCACTGGAGCAAGCCAACAAGAGTGGTAAGGTTACTATATGTCCATCCACTCACTGGAGCAAGTCAACAAGAGTGGTAAGGTTACTATATGTCCATCCACTCACTGGAGCAAGCCAACAAGAGTGGTAAGGTTACTATATGTCCATCCACTCACTGGAGCAAGCCAACAAGAGTGGTAAGGTTACTATATGTCCATCCACTCACTGGAGCAAGCCAACAAGAGTGGTAAGGTTACTATATGACCATCCACTCACTGGAGTAAGCCAACAAGAGTGGTAAGGTTACTATATGACCATCCACTCACTGGACCATGCCAACAAGAGTGGTAAGGTTACTATATGTCCATCCACTCACTGGAGCAAGCCAACAAGAGTGGTAAGGTTACTATATGTCCATCCACTGACTGGAGCAAGCCAACAAGAGTGGTAAGGTTACTATATGTCCATCCACTCACTGGAGCAAGCCAACAAGAGTGGTAAGGTTACTATATGTCCATCCACTCACTGGGCAAGCCAACAAGAGTGGTAAGGTTACTATATGTCCATCCACTCAGTGGAGCAAGTCAACAAGAGTGGTAAGGTTACTATATGTCCATCCACTCACTGGAGCAAGCCAACAAGAGTGGTAAGGTTACTATATGTCCATCCACTCACTGGGCAAGCCAACAAGAGTGGTAAGGTTACTATATGTCCATCCACTGACTGGAGCAAGCCAACAAGAGTGGTAAGGTTACTATATGTCCATCCACTCACTGGAGCAAGCCAACAAGAGTGGTAAGGTTACTATATGTCCATCCACCCACTGGAGCAAGTCAACAAGAGTGGTAAGGTTACTATATGTCCATCCACTCACTGGATCATGCCAACAAGAGTGGTAAGGTTACTATATGTCCATCCACTCACTGGAGCAAGCCAACAAGAGTGGTAAGGTTACTATATGTCCATCCACTCACTGGAGACAGTCAACAAGAGTGGTAAGGTTACTATATGTCCATCCACTCACTGGATCATGCCAACAAGAGTGGTAAGGTTACTATATGTCCATCCACTGACTGGAGCAAGCCAACAAGAGTGGTAAGGTTACTATATGTCCATCCACTCACTGGAGCAAGCCAACAAGAGTGGTAAGGTTACTATATGTCCATCCACTCACTGGGCAAGCCAACAAGAGTGGTAAGGTTACTATATGTCCATCCACTCAGTGGAGCAAGCCAACAAGAGTGGTAAGGTTACTATATGTCCATCCACTCACTGGAGCAAGTCAACAAGAGTGGTAAGGTTACTATATGTCCATCCACTCACTGGAGCATGCCAACAAGAGTGGTAAGGTTACTATATGTTCATCCACTCACTGGAGCAAGTCAACAAGAGTGGTAAGGTTACTATATGACCATCCACTCACTGGAGCAAGCCAACAAGAGTGGTAAGGTTACTATATGACCATCCACTCACTGGAGCATGCCAACAAGAGTGGTAAGGTTACTATTATGTCCATCCACTCACTGGAGCAAGCCAACAAGAGTGGTAAGGTTACTATATGTCCATCCTCCACTCACTGGAGCAAGCCAACAAGAGTGATAAGGTTACTATATGTCCATCCACTCACTGGCCAAGTCAACAAGAGTGGTAAGGTTACTATATGTCCATCCACTCACTGGAGCAAGCCAACAAGAGTGGTAAGGTTACTATATGACCATCCACTCACTGGAGCAAGTCAACAAGAGTGGTAAGGTTACTATATGTCCATCCACTCACTGGAGCAAGCCAACAAGAGTGGTAAGGTTACTATATGTACATCCACTCGCTGGCCAAGTCAACAAGAGTGGTAAGGTTACTATATGACCATCCACTCACTGGAGCAAGCCAACAAGAGTGGTAAGGTTACTATATGTCCATCCACTCACTGGAGCAAGCCAACAAGAGTGGTAAGGTTACTATATGTCCATCCACTCACTGGAGCAAGCCAACAAGAGTGGTAAGGTTACTATATGTCCATCCACTCACTGGAGCAAGCCAACAAGAGTGGTAAGGTTACTATATGTCCATCCTCCACTCACTGGAGCAAGTCAACAAGAGTGGTAAGGTTACTATATGTCCATCCACTCACTGGAGCAAGCCAACAAGAGTGGTAAGGTTACTATATGACCATCCACTCACTGGAGCAAGCCAACAAGAGTGGTAAGGTTACTATATGTCCATCCACTCACTGGAGCATGCCAACAAGAGTGGTAAGGTTACTATATGTCCATCCACTCACTGGAGCATGCCAACAAGAGTGGTAAGGTTACTATATGTCCATCCACTCACTGGACAAGCCAACAAGAGTGGTAAGGTTACTATATGACCATCCACTCACTGGAGCAAGCCAACAAGAGTGGTAAGGTTACTATATGTCCATCCACTCACTGGAGCAAGTCAACAAGAGTGGTAAGGTTACTATATGTCCATCCACTCACTGGAGCAAGCCAACAAGAGTGGTAAGGTTACTATATATCCATCCACTCACTGGAGCAAGCCAACAAGAGTGGTAAGGTTACTATATGTCCATCCACTCACTAGAGCAAGTCAACAAGAGTGGTAAGGTTACTATATGACCATCCACTCACTGGAGCAAGCCAACAAGAGTGGTAAGGTTACTATATGACCATCCACTCACTGGAGCAAGTCAACAAGAGTGGTAAGGTTACTATATGTCCATCCACTCACTGGAGCAAGCCAACAAGAGTGGTAAGGTTACTATATGTCCATCCACTCACTGGAGCATGCCAACAAGAGTGGTAAGGTTACTATATGTCCATCCACTCACTGGAGCAAGTCAACAAGAGTGGTAAGGTTACTATATGACCATCCACTCACTGGAGCAAGTCAACAAGAGTGGTAAGGTTACTATATGTCCATCCTCCACTCACTGGAGCATGTCAACAAGAGTGGTAAGGTTACTATATGTCCATCCACTCACTGGAGCAAGCCAACAAGAGTGGTAAGGTTACTATATGACCATCCACTCACTGGAGCAAGTCAACAAGAGTGGTAAGGTTACTATATGTCCATCCTCCACTCACTGGAGCAAGCCAACAAGAGTGGTAAGGTTGCTATATGTCCATCCTCCACTCACTGGAGCATGTCAACAAGAGTGGTAAGGTTACTATATGTCCATCCACTCACTGGAGCAAGCCAACAAGAGTGGTAAGGTTACTATATGACCATCCACTCACTGGAGCAAGCCAACAAGAGTGGTAAGGTTACTATATGACCATCCACTCACTGGAGCAAGTCAACAAGAGTGGTAAGGTTACTATATGTCCATCCACTCACTGGAGCAAGCCAACAAGAGTGGTAAGGTTACTATATGACCATCCACTCACTGGAGCAAGCCAACAAGAGTGGTAAGGTTACTATATGACCATCCACTCACTGGAGCAAGTCAACAAGAGTGGTAAGGTTACTATATGTCCATCCACTCACTGGAGCAAGCCAACAAGAGTGGTAAGGTTACTATATGTCCATCCACTCACTGGAGCATGCCAACAAGAGTGGTAAGGTTACTATATGACCATCCACCCACTGGAGCATGCCAACAAGAGTGGTAAGGTTACTATATGTCCATCCACTCACTGGAGCAAGCCAACAAGAGTGGTAAGGTTACTATATGACCATCCACTCACTGGAGCAAGCCAACAAGAGTGGTAAGGTTGCTATATGTCCATCCACTCACTGGAGCAAGCCAACAAGAGTGGTAAGGTTACTATATGACCATCCACTCACTGGAGCAAGCCAACAAGAGTGGTAAGGTTACTATATGACCATCCACTCACTGGAGCAAGCCAACAAGAGTGGTAAGGTTACTATATGTCCATCCACTCACTGGAGCAAGCCAACAAGAGTGGTAAGGTTACTATATGTCCATCCTCCACCCACTGGAGCATGCCAACAAGAGTGGTAAGGTTACTATATGTCCATCCACTCACTGGAGCAAGCCAACAAGAGTGGTAAGGTTACTATATGACCATCCACTCACTGGAGCAAGTCAACAAGAGTGGTAAGGTTACTATATGTCCATCCACTCACTGGAGCAAGCCAACAAGAGTGGTAAGGTTACTATATGTCCATCCTCCACCCACTGGAGCATGCCAACAAGAGTGGTAAGGTTACTATATGTCCATCCACTCACTGGAGCAAGTCAACAAGAGTGGTAAGGTTACTATATGTCCATCCACTCACTGGAGCAAGCCAACAAGAGTGGTAAGGTTACTATATGACCATCCACTCACTGGAGCATGCCAACAAGAGTGGTAAGGTTACTATATGTCCATCCACTCACTGGAGCAAGCCAACAAGAGTGGTAAGGTTACTATATGACCATCCACTCACTGGAGCAAGTCAACAAGAGTGGTAAGGTTACTATATGACCATCCACTCACTGGAGCAAGCCAACAAGAGTGGTAAGGTTACTATATGACCATCCACTCACTGGAGCAAGCCAACAAGAGTGGTAAGGTTACTATATGACCATCCACTCACTGGAGCAAGCCAACAAGAGTGGTAAGGTTACTATATGTCCATCCACTCACTGGAGCATGTCAACAAGAGTGGTAAGGTTGCTATATGACCATCCACTCACTGGAGCAAGCCAACAAGAGTGGTAAGGTTACTATATGTCCATCCACTCACTGGAGCAAGCCAACAAGAGTGGTAAGGTTACTATATGTCCATCCACTCACTGGAGCATGCCAACAAGAGTGGTAAGGTTACTATATGACCATCCACTCACTGGAGCATGCCAACAAGAGTGATAAGGTTACTATATGTCCATCCACTCACTGGAGCATGTCAACAAGAGTGGTAAGGTTACTATATGTCCATCCACTCACTGGAGCAAGTCAACAAGAGTGGTAAGGTTACTATATGTCCATCCACTCACTGGAGCAAGTCAACAAGAGTGGTAAGGTTACTATATGTCCATCCACTCACTTGGCAAGCCAACAAGAGTGGTAAGGTTACTATATGACCATCCACTCACTGGAGCAAGCCAACAAGAGTGGTAAGGTTACTATATGACCATCCACTCACTGGAGCATGCCAACAAGAGTGGTAAGGTTACTATATGTCCATCCACTCACTGGAGCAAGCCAACAAGAGTGGTAAGGTTACTATATGTCCATCCACTCACTGGAGCAAGTCAACAAGAGTGGTAAGGTTACTATATGTCCATCCACTCACTGGAGCATGCCAACAAGAGTGGTAAGGTTACTATATGTCCATCCACTCACTGGAGCAAGTCAACAAGAGTGGTAAGGTTACTATATGTCCATCCACTCACTGGAGCATGCCAACAAGAGTGGTAAGGTTACTATATGACCATCCACTCACTGGAGCAAGTCAACAAGAGTGGTAAGGTTACTATATGTCCATCCACTCACTGGAGCAAGTAAACAAGAGTGGTAAGGTTACTATATGTCCATCCACTCACTGGAGCATGTCAACAAGAGTGGTAAGGTTACGATATGTCCATCCACTCACTGGAGCAAGTCAACAAGAGTGGTAAGGTTACTATATGTCCATCCACTCACTGGAGCAAGTCAACAAGAGTGGTAAGGTTACTATATGACCATCCACTCACTGGAGCAAGTCAACAAGAGTGGTAAGGTTACTATATGTCCATCCACTCACTGGAGCAAGTAAACAAGAGTGGTAAGGTTACTATATGTCCATCCACTCACTGGAGCATGTCAACAAGAGTGGTAAGGTTACTATATGTCCATCCACTCACTGGAGCAAGTCAACAAGAGTGGTAAGGTTACTATATGTCCATCCACTCACTGGAGCAAGTCAACAAGAGTGGTAAGGTTACTATATGACCATCCACTCACTGGAGCAAGTCAACAAGAGTGGTAAGGTTACTATATGTCCATCCACTCACTGGAGCAAGTCAACAAGAGTGGTAAGGTTACTATATGACCATCCACTCACTGGAGCAAGCCAACAAGAGTGGTAAGGTTACTATATGACCATCCACTCACTGGATGTCAACAAGAGTGGTAAGGTTACTATATGTCCATCCACTCACTGGAGCAAGTCAACAAGAGTGGTAAGGTTACTATATGTCCATCCACTCACTGGAGCAAGCCAACAAGAGTGGTAAGGTTACTATATGTCCATCCACTCACTGGAGCATGCCAACAAGAGTGGTAAGGTTACTATATGTCAATCCACTCACTGGAGCAAGCCAACAAGAGTGGTAAGGTTACTATATGTCCATCCACTCACTGGAGCAAGTCAACAAGAGTGGTAAGGTTACTATATGTCCATCCACTCACTGGAGCAAGCCAACAAGAGTGGTAAGGTTACTATATGTCCATCCACTCACTGGAGCAAGCCAACAAGAGTGGTAAGGTTACTATATGTCCATCCACTCACTGGAGCAAGCCAACAAGAGTGGTAAGGTTACTATATGACCATCCACTCACTGGAGTAAGCCAACAAGAGTGGTAAGGTTACTATATGACCATCCACTCACTGGACCATGCCAACAAGAGTGGTAAGGTTACTATATGTCCATCCACTCACTGGAGCAAGCCAACAAGAGTGGTAAGGTTACTATATGTCCATCCACTGACTGGAGCAAGCCAACAAGAGTGGTAAGGTTACTATATGTCCATCCACTCACTGGAGCAAGCCAACAAGAGTGGTAAGGTTACTATATGTCCATCCACTCACTGGGCAAGCCAACAAGAGTGGTAAGGTTACTATATGTCCATCCACTCAGTGGAGCAAGTCAACAAGAGTGGTAAGGTTACTATATGTCCATCCACTCACTGGAGCAAGCCAACAAGAGTGGTAAGGTTACTATATGTCCATCCACTCACTGGGCAAGCCAACAAGAGTGGTAAGGTTACTATATGTCCATCCACTGACTGGAGCAAGCCAACAAGAGTGGTAAGGTTACTATATGTCCATCCACTCACTGGAGCAAGCCAACAAGAGTGGTAAGGTTACTATATGTCCATCCACCCACTGGAGCAAGTCAACAAGAGTGGTAAGGTTACTATATGTCCATCCACTCACTGGATCATGCCAACAAGAGTGGTAAGGTTACTATATGTCCATCCACTCACTGGAGCAAGCCAACAAGAGTGGTAAGGTTACTATATGTCCATCCACTCACTGGAGACAGTCAACAAGAGTGGTAAGGTTACTATATGTCCATCCACTCACTGGATCATGCCAACAAGAGTGGTAAGGTTACTATATGTCCATCCACTGACTGGAGCAAGCCAACAAGAGTGGTAAGGTTACTATATGTCCATCCACTCACTGGAGCAAGCCAACAAGAGTGGTAAGGTTACTATATGTCCATCCACTCACTGGGCAAGCCAACAAGAGTGGTAAGGTTACTATATGTCCATCCACTCAGTGGAGCAAGCCAACAAGAGTGGTAAGGTTACTATATGTCCATCCACTCACTGGAGCAAGTCAACAAGAGTGGTAAGGTTACTATATGTCCATCCACTCACTGGAGCATGCCAACAAGAGTGGTAAGGTTACTATATGTTCATCCACTCACTGGAGCAAGTCAACAAGAGTGGTAAGGTTACTATATGACCATCCACTCACTGGAGCAAGCCAACAAGAGTGGTAAGGTTACTATATGACCATCCACTCACTGGAGCATGCCAACAAGAGTGGTAAGGTTACTATTATGTCCATCCACTCACTGGAGCAAGCCAACAAGAGTGGTAAGGTTACTATATGTCCATCCTCCACTCACTGGAGCAAGCCAACAAGAGTGATAAGGTTACTATATGTCCATCCACTCACTGGCCAAGTCAACAAGAGTGGTAAGGTTACTATATGTCCATCCACTCACTGGAGCAAGCCAACAAGAGTGGTAAGGTTACTATATGACCATCCACTCACTGGAGCAAGTCAACAAGAGTGGTAAGGTTACTATATGTCCATCCACTCACTGGAGCAAGCCAACAAGAGTGGTAAGGTTACTATATGTACATCCACTCGCTGGCCAAGTCAACAAGAGTGGTAAGGTTACTATATGACCATCCACTCACTGGAGCAAGCCAACAAGAGTGGTAAGGTTACTATATGTCCATCCACTCACTGGAGCAAGCCAACAAGAGTGGTAAGGTTACTATATGTCCATCCACTCACTGGAGCAAGCCAACAAGAGTGGTAAGGTTACTATATGTCCATCCACTCACTGGAGCAAGCCAACAAGAGTGGTAAGGTTACTATATGTCCATCCTCCACTCACTGGAGCAAGTCAACAAGAGTGGTAAGGTTACTATATGTCCATCCACTCACTGGAGCAAGCCAACAAGAGTGGTAAGGTTACTATATGTCCATCCACTCACTGGAGCAAGCCAACAAGAGTGGTAAGGTTACTATATGTCCATCCTCCACTCACTGGAGCAAGTCAACAAGAGTGGTAAGGTTACTATATGACCATCCACTCACTGGAGCATGCCAACAAGAGTGGTAAGGTTACTATATGACCATCCACTCACTGGAGCAAGCCAACAAGAGTGGTAAGGTTACTATATGTCCATCCACTCACTGGAGCATGCCAACAAGAGTGGTAAGGTTACTATATGTCCATCCACTCACTGGAGCATGCCAACAAGAGTGGTAAGGTTACTATATGTCCATCCACTCACTGGACAAGCCAACAAGAGTGGTAAGGTTACTATATGACCATCCACTCACTGGAGCAAGCCAACAAGAGTGGTAAGGTTACTATATGTCCATCCACTCACTGGAGCAAGTCAACAAGAGTGGTAAGGTTACTATATGTCCATCCACTCACTGGAGCAAGCCAACAAGAGTGGTAAGGTTACTATATATCCATCCACTCACTGGAGCAAGCCAACAAGAGTGGTAAGGTTACTATATGTCCATCCACTCACTAGAGCAAGTCAACAAGAGTGGTAAGGTTACTATATGACCATCCACTCACTGGAGCAAGCCAACAAGAGTGGTAAGGTTACTATATGACCATCCACTCACTGGAGCAAGTCAACAAGAGTGGTAAGGTTACTATATGTCCATCCACTCACTGGAGCAAGCCAACAAGAGTGGTAAGGTTACTATATGTCCATCCACTCACTGGAGCATGCCAACAAGAGTGGTAAGGTTACTATATGTCCATCCACTCACTGGAGCAAGTCAACAAGAGTGGTAAGGTTACTATATGACCATCCACTCACTGGAGCAAGTCAACAAGAGTGGTAAGGTTACTATATGTCCATCCTCCACTCACTGGAGCATGTCAACAAGAGTGGTAAGGTTACTATATGTCCATCCACTCACTGGAGCAAGCCAACAAGAGTGGTAAGGTTACTATATGACCATCCACTCACTGGAGCAAGTCAACAAGAGTGGTAAGGTTACTATATGTCCATCCTCCACTCACTGGAGCAAGCCAACAAGAGTGGTAAGGTTGCTATATGTCCATCCTCCACTCACTGGAGCATGTCAACAAGAGTGGTAAGGTTACTATATGTCCATCCACTCACTGGAGCAAGCCAACAAGAGTGGTAAGGTTACTATATGACCATCCACTCACTGGAGCAAGCCAACAAGAGTGGTAAGGTTACTATATGACCATCCACTCACTGGAGCAAGTCAACAAGAGTGGTAAGGTTACTATATGTCCATCCACTCACTGGAGCAAGCCAACAAGAGTGGTAAGGTTACTATATGACCATCCACTCACTGGAGCAAGCCAACAAGAGTGGTAAGGTTACTATATGACCATCCACTCACTGGAGCAAGTCAACAAGAGTGGTAAGGTTACTATATGTCCATCCACTCACTGGAGCAAGCCAACAAGAGTGGTAAGGTTACTATATGTCCATCCACTCACTGGAGCATGCCAACAAGAGTGGTAAGGTTACTATATGACCATCCACCCACTGGAGCATGCCAACAAGAGTGGTAAGGTTACTATATGTCCATCCACTCACTGGAGCAAGCCAACAAGAGTGGTAAGGTTACTATATGACCATCCACTCACTGGAGCAAGCCAACAAGAGTGGTAAGGTTGCTATATGTCCATCCACTCACTGGAGCAAGCCAACAAGAGTGGTAAGGTTACTATATGACCATCCACTCACTGGAGCAAGCCAACAAGAGTGGTAAGGTTACTATATGACCATCCACTCACTGGAGCAAGCCAACAAGAGTGGTAAGGTTACTATATGTCCATCCACTCACTGGAGCAAGCCAACAAGAGTGGTAAGGTTACTATATGTCCATCCTCCACCCACTGGAGCATGCCAACAAGAGTGGTAAGGTTACTATATGTCCATCCACTCACTGGAGCAAGCCAACAAGAGTGGTAAGGTTACTATATGACCATCCACTCACTGGAGCAAGTCAACAAGAGTGGTAAGGTTACTATATGTCCATCCACTCACTGGAGCAAGCCAACAAGAGTGGTAAGGTTACTATATGTCCATCCTCCACCCACTGGAGCATGCCAACAAGAGTGGTAAGGTTACTATATGTCCATCCACTCAATGGAGCAAGTCAACAAGAGTGGTAAGGTTACTATATGTCCATCCACTCACTGGAGCAAGCCAACAAGAGTGGTAAGGTTACTATATGACCATCCACTCACTGGAGCAAGTCAACAAGAGTGGTAAGGTTACTATATGACCATCCACTCACTGGAGCAAGCCAACAAGAGTGGTAAGGTTACTATATGACCATCCACTCACTGGAGCAAGCCAACAAGAGTGGTAAGGTTACTATATGACCATCCACTCACTGGAGCAAGCCAACAAGAGTGGTAAGGTTACTATATGTCCATCCACTCACTGGAGCATGTCAACAAGAGTGGTAAGGTTGCTATATGACCATCCACTCACTGGAGCAAGCCAACAAGAGTGGTAAGGTTACTATATGTCCATCCACTCACTGGAGCAAGCCAACAAGAGTGGTAAGGTTACTATATGTCCATCCACTCACTGGAGCATGCCAACAAGAGTGGTAAGGTTACTATATGACCATCCACTCACTGGAGCATGCCAACAAGAGTGATAAGGTTACTATATGTCCATCCACTCACTGGAGCATGTCAACAAGAGTGGTAAGGTTACTATATGT
Organism: Cladorhizidae sp. MBARI D1340-BT2; assembly: GCA_028752905.1. Lineage (NCBI taxonomy): Eukaryota > Metazoa > Porifera > Demospongiae > Poecilosclerida > Cladorhizidae > Cladorhizidae sp. MBARI D1340-BT2. The sequence goes on from JAQNBH010000005.1 coordinate 1,817,758, forward strand.
CCATCCACTCACTGGAGCAAGTCAACAAGAGTGGTAAGGTTACTATATGTCCATCCACTCACTGGAGCAAGTCAACAAGAGTGGTAAGGTTACTATATGTCCATCCACTCACTTGGCAAGCCAACAAGAGTGGTAAGGTTACTATATGACCATCCACTCACTGGAGCAAGCCAACAAGAGTGGTAAGGTTACTATATGACCATCCACTCACTGGAGCATGCCAACAAGAGTGGTAAGGTTACTATATGTCCATCCACTCACTGGAGCAAGCCAACAAGAGTGGTAAGGTTACTATATGTCCATCCACTCACTGGAGCAAGTCAACAAGAGTGGTAAGGTTACTATATGTCCATCCACTCACTGGAGCATGCCAACAAGAGTGGTAAGGTTACTATATGTCCATCCACTCACTGGAGCAAGTCAACAAGAGTGGTAAGGTTACTATATGTCCATCCACTCACTGGAGCATGCCAACAAGAGTGGTAAGGTTACTATATGACCATCCACTCACTGGAGCAAGTCAACAAGAGTGGTAAGGTTACTATATGTCCATCCACTCACTGGAGCAAGTAAACAAGAGTGGTAAGGTTACTATATGTCCATCCACTCACTGGAGCATGTCAACAAGAGTGGTAAGGTTACGATATGTCCATCCACTCACTGGAGCAAGTCAACAAGAGTGGTAAGGTTACTATATGTCCATCCACTCACTGGAGCAAGTCAACAAGAGTGGTAAGGTTACTATATGACCATCCACTCACTGGAGCAAGTCAACAAGAGTGGTAAGGTTACTATATGTCCATCCACTCACTGGAGCAAGTAAACAAGAGTGGTAAGGTTACTATATGTCCATCCACTCACTGGAGCATGTCAACAAGAGTGGTAAGGTTACTATATGTCCATCCACTCACTGGAGCAAGTCAACAAGAGTGGTAAGGTTACTATATGTCCATCCACTCACTGGAGCAAGTCAACAAGAGTGGTAAGGTTACTATATGACCATCCACTCACTGGAGCAAGTCAACAAGAGTGGTAAGGTTACTATATGTCCATCCACTCACTGGAGCAAGTCAACAAGAGTGGTAAGGTTACTATATGACCATCCACTCACTGGAGCAAGCCAACAAGAGTGGTAAGGTTACTATATGACCATCCACTCACTGGATGTCAACAAGAGTGGTAAGGTTACTATATGTCCATCCACTCACTGGAGCAAGTCAACAAGAGTGGTAAGGTTACTATATGTCCATCCACTCACTGGAGCAAGCCAACAAGAGTGGTAAGGTTACTATATGTCCATCCACTCACTGGAGCATGCCAACAAGAGTGGTAAGGTTACTATATGTCAATCCACTCACTGGAGCAAGCCAACAAGAGTGGTAAGGTTACTATATGTCCATCCACTCACTGGAGCAAGTCAACAAGAGTGGTAAGGTTACTATATGTCCATCCACTCACTGGAGCAAGCCAACAAGAGTGGTAAGGTTACTATATGTCCATCCACTCACTGGAGCAAGCCAACAAGAGTGGTAAGGTTACTATATGTCCATCCACTCACTGGAGCAAGCCAACAAGAGTGGTAAGGTTACTATATGACCATCCACTCACTGGAGTAAGCCAACAAGAGTGGTAAGGTTACTATATGACCATCCACTCACTGGACCATGCCAACAAGAGTGGTAAGGTTACTATATGTCCATCCACTCACTGGAGCAAGCCAACAAGAGTGGTAAGGTTACTATATGTCCATCCACTGACTGGAGCAAGCCAACAAGAGTGGTAAGGTTACTATATGTCCATCCACTCACTGGAGCAAGCCAACAAGAGTGGTAAGGTTACTATATGTCCATCCACTCACTGGGCAAGCCAACAAGAGTGGTAAGGTTACTATATGTCCATCCACTCAGTGGAGCAAGTCAACAAGAGTGGTAAGGTTACTATATGTCCATCCACTCACTGGAGCAAGCCAACAAGAGTGGTAAGGTTACTATATGTCCATCCACTCACTGGGCAAGCCAACAAGAGTGGTAAGGTTACTATATGTCCATCCACTGACTGGAGCAAGCCAACAAGAGTGGTAAGGTTACTATATGTCCATCCACTCACTGGAGCAAGCCAACAAGAGTGGTAAGGTTACTATATGTCCATCCACCCACTGGAGCAAGTCAACAAGAGTGGTAAGGTTACTATATGTCCATCCACTCACTGGATCATGCCAACAAGAGTGGTAAGGTTACTATATGTCCATCCACTCACTGGAGCAAGCCAACAAGAGTGGTAAGGTTACTATATGTCCATCCACTCACTGGAGACAGTCAACAAGAGTGGTAAGGTTACTATATGTCCATCCACTCACTGGATCATGCCAACAAGAGTGGTAAGGTTACTATATGTCCATCCACTGACTGGAGCAAGCCAACAAGAGTGGTAAGGTTACTATATGTCCATCCACTCACTGGAGCAAGCCAACAAGAGTGGTAAGGTTACTATATGTCCATCCACTCACTGGGCAAGCCAACAAGAGTGGTAAGGTTACTATATGTCCATCCACTCAGTGGAGCAAGCCAACAAGAGTGGTAAGGTTACTATATGTCCATCCACTCACTGGAGCAAGTCAACAAGAGTGGTAAGGTTACTATATGTCCATCCACTCACTGGAGCAAGCCAACAAGAGTGGTAAGGTTGCTATATGTCCATCCACTCACTGGAGCAAGCCAACAAGAGTGGTAAGGTTACTATATGTCCATCCACTCACTGGAGTAAGTCAACAAGAGTGGTAAGGTTACTATATGTCCATCCACTCACTGGAGCAAGTCAACAAGAGTGGTAAGGTTACTATATGTCCATCCACTCACTGGAGCAAGTCAACAAGAGTGGTAAGGTTACTATATGTACACACACAACACAAAGACACTCTCTGGGCATCACCACAAAACTTTGTATGTGTGTGGGGGGGGGGGGGGGGGAGACAGAGAGAGGGCCAATTCTAACCAACCACATTCCTGGCAACTTATACTACGATGTCATCCAGATCTTTCTTTACCACTGTGAATGATGATGTCATCGATAGAGCTTACCTACAATGATGTCATCGACAGCTCCTCCAGCACAGAATTCAATATAGATCTGTAGAGAGCACAAAACACTTAAAACAAGGTCAGACACCCTGTATGCATATTCTCTGGTACAGAGTGTGTACACAGTACATACTCACTATGCAGCAAGCATCCCCCATGCAGCTAGCACCCTCCATGCAGCTAGACCTCCATGTAGCAAGCAACCTCCATGTAGCAAGCACCCTCCATGTAGCAAGCACCCTCCATGCAGCAAGCACCCTCCATGCAGCAAGCACCCTCCATGCAGCAAGCACCCTCCATGCAGCAAGCACCCTCCATGCAGCAAGCACCCTCCATGTAGCTAGCACCCTCCATGCAGCAAGCACCCTCCATGCAGCAAGCACCCTCCATGCAGCAAGCACCCTCCATGCAGCAAGCACCCTCCATGCAGCTAGCACCCTCCATGCAGCAAGCACCCTCCATGTAGCTAGCACCCTCCATGCAGCAAGCACCCTCCATGCAGCAAGCACCCTCCATGCAGCAAGCACCCTCCATGCAGCAAGCACCCTCCATGTAGCTAGCACCCTCCATGCAGCAAGCTCCCTCCATGCAGCTAGCACCCTTCATGCTGCAAACACCCACTATGCACATTTCAGAATTCTAGGATTTTAAGGAGGTACATGAGCAAGTGCCTATATAGGTACAGTAGAATGCCAGTTATCCGAACTCCAGATATCCGAACACTCCAGTCAACCGAACACCGAAATATGAAACCACACCCCTAAAATGGATTATGAAACTACACCCACTTCATTACCAGCATCGCCGGGTACAATATTTCATTGCGCATGCACACAAATCGTCTCGCTTTCCAATCACCAAACGTTATTTTGACCGACCGACCGACCAACCAACCTGTCCATTCTTCTCTTTGTGGCTTCGAATTCTAAGAAGAGGAAAAGAGTTGTCCTTACCATTGACGAGAAACTCAAGATTTGTAAGCTAGTGGAGCAGGGAAGAACTTTAGGCGGAATAGCGATCGAGTAAAGTCAACCGTCCATGACATAGTGAAGAACAAGGACAAGCTGAAGACCTTGGAGAAATTCACTGCCTCAAGTCGATAAAGTAGCAGCTTTAGCTATCCCAGCCATTACACAAGCTACTCGCCAGCTGTTGAAGGAAGTGACAGCGGTAGATCCATTTGCTTCCTTGGACGAAGAGGACGAAGAACATAACGAACTCATTGTAGATTACGATAGCGATTAGGAACTCTTGCCAGCCAACTACTACCTAGCTCAATGTTTGACAATCACAACCACAATGACGCATTAAAAAATAGCATCAGCACAATAGCGCAAGACTGGCTTGGCACTGCGCAAGCGCATTGCTTGAAGATCGCAACTTGATTTGGCTGAAATAAATACAAGTCACAACTTATATTCGAGTGAATACGGTATCTTTTTTAAGTTTTTGCAATTGACCTCTTTTAGGGCCAAAAACATATAATTATTGAAGTTAATTAATGTGTGGGCATGGCTCCAGTTATCCGAACACCTCTGGTCCCAACGTGTTCGGATAACTGGAGTTCTACTGTATATAGGCATATAGGTATATAGGCAATAAAGGTATACAGGTATATAGGTATATAGGTATATAGGCAATATAGGTATATAGGCATATAGGTATATAGGCATATAGGTATATAGGCATATAGGTATATAGGCAATATAGGTATATAGGTATATAGGTATATACTGTCGGTATATAGGTATATAGGCATATAGGTATATAGGCATATAGGTATATAGGATATAGGCAATATAGGTATATAGGTATATAGGCATATAGGCATATAGGTATATAGGTATATAAGTATATAGGAATATAGGTAATATAGGTATATAGGTATATAGGCATATAGGCATATAGGTATATAGGTATATAGGTATATAGGAATATAGGCAATATAGGTATATAGGTATATAGGCATATAGGCATATAGGTATATAGGTATATAGGTATATAGGTATTAGGTATATAGGCGTATAGGTATATAGGCATATAGGTATATAGGCATATAGGCATATAGGTATATAGGCATATAGGTATATTATAGGTATATAGGCATATAGGTATATAGGTATATATGTATATAGGCATATAGGTATATATGTATATAGGTATATAGGCATATAGGTATATTATAGGTATATAGGCATATAGGTATATAGGTATATAGGTATATAGGTATATAGGCATATAGGGGTATATAGGCATATAGGTATATTATAGGTATATAGGCATATAGGTATACAGGCATATAGGCATATAGGTATATATGTATATAGGTATATAGGCATATAGGATATATATAGGTATATAGGTATATAGGTATATAGGTATATAGGCATATAGGTATATTATAGGTATATAGGCATATAGGTATATAGGCATATAGGTATATTATAGGTATATAGGCATATAGGTATATAGGTATATAGGCATATAGGCATATAGGTATATAGGTATATACGCATATAGGTATATAGGTACATATACGCATATAGGTATATAGGTATATTTGCAGACTAGAATGGAACTAAGTCAAGGAGTTTGAAGTTTTAGAGAATCTGAAGATCGACATCTAAAGCAGAGACAGCAGCTAGACATCAAGCTAGACATTAAAACAACCAGCACACCCTCGTCTAGAGCTGCAGCTGACTTCATTGCATGCATGTGAATAATGTAGGTGTGCATCACTTAGACGAGAGGATGCAATTTTCATGATGCAATCATAGAAGGACTTACTCCATCTCATCTCCAAATTTAATTAAGCACCCATGGGCACTGACTACATACTTTACTGTATATACACATCCATGCATACCTGCATACACATGCATATATACATACATACATGCATACATATATGCATATATACACCAGGGTTCTATCTACTGGGGGGGGGGCGGGGGGGAAGCTTTCCCCCCAAAAGTTCCAGCTTCCCCCCCAATTTTAGAGGAAATTAGTATCATTTGGCGAGCGAAGTGAGCTCACAGTACTGCCTGATCACATCACTTAGTGTGTGTCCCATCTTTCAAGGATATTTGGACATCAACATTTCACAACTGCCCAGGGATAGGCATAGCAGTATCGTTGGCATAGCAATATTTGCTTGCCTTCACATTGTAGGTCTGCGCTATATAGTAGATATTTGGTAGCAGCCTGCCTATAGCATGCAGGCCATTACATAAGGTGTTAGTGGTCACTCTGTGACCCCATCCTTATGAAAGGTCATCAACACCTCACTGGCCTCAGTCCTGATTCACTACCCACACCCAGTAAGCACATGCAGTAGTATTCCAGCTGTTCTGCTGCCAGCAAGCTAAACATGGATAAGTTTGTAACTAGAAAGAGAGCTAGTGAAGAGTCACCTCAACAACAACCTGGAAAGAAAGGAAAAATGAAGTGATATAAGGATAATTTGAGGTATGACCCTAAGTGGAAGGTGAACTATCCTTGGATAGAGTATGATCCGAAGAGTAAGGGCATGCTGTGTTCAGTTTGTAAGGTACATGGGAAGGTACCAGTGCAATCCAGAGGGGCATGGGTGAGCAGGTCTGTGAGCAACTGGGTTAAGGCAACATCTCTTTTATCTAAACATGACAAATCAGACTGGCATGTTGCAGCGATGGAAAAAAGGGCTATTTCTCTCTCTCTCTCTGAACAAGGGACTGTAGTTGAACAAATAGTGGCAGCTAGTGAGGAAGAGAAGAAAGAAAACTGTGAATTAATGAAAACACTTCTTCGATCTCTGTATTTCCTAGTTAAATTCCATATTCCACATACTACTACCTTCTAACGTTGCAAATTGATAATGGGAATGTTAAGTTGCAAATGCACTGCAATACATGCCCGCAAAGTGCTACATATGAGTCTTACACGACAATAGTTGAGCTTCTCTCAAGTATTAGTGAGATTATCAAGGAAAAACTCTTGGTTAGCTTGAAATCTAGTGCATATTACTCATTGATGGCAGACAGAGTCTACAGACTCTGCATCACAGGAAGAATTGTCTGTTTGTGCTCGATGGCTTCACGAAAATAAGGTAGTTGAACATTTCCTTGGAATCATCCATGCTAAAGAAACAAATGCTAAAGCCATTTCTAAATATCTTTCTGATTTTCTTAACTCCCATGGTATCAGCTGTGAGAAGTTGCGTGGACTTGGCTTTGATGGTGCCAGCACTATGTCAGGCCATAAAACTGGTGTGCAAAAACGATTGAGGATGTTGGCTCTCTATATTCATTGCCGATGTCATAAGCTACAGCTCGCTTCCATTAATGCAGCTAATGAACACCAGGAAGTGAAAAGGGTATTGGGTACACTGTTGACCATCAAAATCGTTTCACTATTCCCCAAAGAAGGCGGAAAAGCTGGTTGAAATTCAAGCTCAACTTGATTGTCCAGAAATAAAAATGCAGAAACCTAGTGACACCAGATGGCTTGCTCGCGAAAGGTCAATACGAGCAGTGCGTAGAAGTTTAGCAGCTTTAGTTGGTACATTTGAAGAAATCTATGATAATACAGGGGATGCTGAAGCACATGGAATAGCAGTTCTGTTAACAAAATACAAGACTGTAGCTAGCATTTACATGCTGTCAGATGTCATGCACATCATGGCCAAACTTCAGGGTAGTTTGCAAAGCAAACAAATTGATCTTGCTAGTGTGCCAACGATGGTGAGTAATACAATAAAAAGGCTACAGGAACTGAAAGAACATCCAAACACCAGCACGTGGTTCAAAGATCATATGGAAGTTTTTTCTGATCTTGGAAAGAAAAATATTGTTGTAAGTGAAGAAGATAAGGCCAAGTTTTTACAGAGAATTTACCGTCCATACATACAGAGTGTAGTTGATCACATCAATGTCAGAATGGGGTCAACTGATCTCATCTCTGCAATGTCTGTGTTTGTTCCACAACATCTTCCTGACACTGAAGACAAACTTCCCAATTATGGTGTGGATAAAGTTTTGGAACTGACAAATTTCTATGGAGCTGTGCAGAAAGTGCAATATGATGGAGAGGAATGTATTTCACAGCCTGACATTGAAGCTGAAGATACACTTTCTGAATGGAAATTATCAGGCGGCTCATATTTATGCAGTACAGGAGCAGTTCTATACATCAAGTCCTGTCCAAGCTGATTAGCCATGGTGACATTGCAGATGCTTTCCCCAATTTGTCTAGGCTAGCTGGAATTATTTCTGTTCTACCAGTTACAACAGCAACTGTTGAACGTAGTTTCAGTAGTATGAAATTCATCAAGACGAGGCTTCGAAACCGAATGGGTGAGGACACACTCGAAAACACTATGCGCATCTGCATTGAAGGTCCTGATACTCTGTCTCATGACATTTTAGAAGATATAATTAATCATTACAAGTCTGTTAAAACACGTAAAATTAATTTGTGAACTCATTGACCATCCTCTCATTTATACACTTTCTCAAGAATATAATAACTATAGGTATGATTTTGTGTACCCTACAATAATTTTTCTTCACACTGACTCCCCGCTGGAGAAAATTATAAATTGTTTGGAGGCGGGGGAAGCTTGGGTTACAGTAACACAAGCTTCCCCCCCAAACACTTTTTTCTAGATAGAACACTGTACACATTCATACATACATACCTATATACACATTCATACATGCATACACATATACACATTCATACATGCATACGTACATACACATTCATACATGCATACACATTCATGCATGCATACATGCATACATATATACACATTCATATACATGCATACATATATACACATTCATACATTGCATACACTCATACATTCATACATGCATACATACATACACATAATACACACATACATATAAACATACATATAAACATACGTACACATCAGTGTACTCCACTCCTCACCCAGAGTGCAGCGTCATAAAAGAAAGCCTCGTACAACCCCACAATCTTGGGGTGTTTGTTCTCAGCCAAGATGTCTATCTCCACCATAAAGTCATCCAGCTCAAACTCGTCCTGGATAGGAACACGCTTCATAGCCGCAAGTTTACCTGACACACGCTGCTCCATCTGGTGTGGGTGGGAGAAGAAAATGTGTTAGATGTGTATGTGATGTGTGTATGTGTGTGGTATGTATGTGGTGTGTGTGTGTGTGATGTGTGTGTGGTGTGTATGTGGTATGTGTGTGTGTGGAGACATGTCTATGTCTACAACGGCAGAAGGAGGTTTTGAAAGTTTTAGGAAAGTTTATCTGTATGTACGGAGTGTATACATCTGGACACACCCACACACACACACACGTTCATCTGTATGTACGGAGTGTATATAGCCATTCCCAGTTACATCTGGACACACCCACACACACACACGTTGATTCATCTGTATGTACGGAGTGTATATAGCCATTCCCATGTTACATCTGGACACACACACACACACACACGTTGTGTGTAAGGAGTGATTCCCAGTTACATCTGGACACACCCACACACACACGTTCATCTGTATGTATGGAGTGTATATAGCAGTTACATCTGGGCACACCCACACACACACACACGTTGATTCATCTGTATGTAAGGAGTGTATATAGCCATTCCCATGTTACATCTGGACACACACACACACACACACGTTGTGTGTAAGGAGTGATTCCCAGTTACATCTGGACACACCCACACACACACGTTCATCTGTATGTACGGAGTGTATATAGCAGTTACATCTGGACACACCCACACACACGTTGATTCATCTGTATGTAAGGAGTGTATATAGCCATTCCCATGTTACATCTGGACACACACACACACACACACGTTGTGTGTAAGGAGTGATTCCCAGTTACATCTGGACACACCCACACACACACGTTCATCTGTATGTACGGAGTGTATATAGCAGTTACATCTGGACACACCCACACACACGTTGATTCATCTGTATGTAAGGAGTGTATATAGCCATTCCCATGTTACATCTGGACACACACACACACACACACGTTGTGTGTAAGGAGTGATTCCCAGTTACATCTGGACACACCCACACACACACGTTCATCTGTATGTACGGAGTGTATATAGCAGTTACATCTGGACACACCCACACACACACGTTCATCTGTATGTACGGAGTGTATATAGCAGTTACATCTGGACACACCCACACACACACGTTCATCTGTATGTAAGGAGTGTATATAGCCATTCCCATGTTACATCTGGACACACCCACACACACACACGTTGATTCATCTGTATGTAAGGAGTGTATATAGCCATTCCCATGTTACATCTGGACACACCCACACACACACACGTTGATTCATCTGTATGTAAGGAGTGTATATAGCCATTCCCATGTTACATCTGGACACACCCACACACACACACACGTTGATTCATCTGTATGTACGGAGTGTATATAGCCATTCCCATGTTACATCTGGACACACCCACACCCACGTTCATCTGTATGTAAGGAGTGTATATAGCCATTCCCATGTTACATCTGGGCACACCCACACACACACACACGTTGATTCATCTGTATGTAAGGAGTGTATATAGCCATTCCCATGTTACATCTGGACACACCCACACACACACACACGTTGATTCATCTGTATGTAAGGAGTGTATATAGCCATTCCCATGTTACATCTGGACACACACCCACACACACACACGTTGATTCATCTGTATGTACGGAGTGTATATAGCAGTTACATCTGGACACACCCACACACACACACACGTTGATTCATCTGTATGTAAGGAGTGTATATAGCCATTCCCATGTTACATCTGGACACACACCCACACACACACACGTTGATTCATCTGTATGTACGGAGTGTATATAGCAGTTACATCTGGACACACCCACACACACACACACGTTGATTCATCTGTATGTACGGAGTGTATATAGCCATTCCCAGTTACATCTGGACACACCCACACCCACACACACGTTCATCTGTATGTACGGAGTGTATATAGCCATTCCCATGTTACATCTGGACACACCCACACACACACACACGTTGTGTGTAAGGAGTGATTCCCAGTTACATCTGGACACACCCACACCCACACACACGTTCATCTGTATGTAAGGAGTGTATATAGCCATTCCCATGTTACATCTGGACACACCCACACACACGTTGATTCATCTGTATGTACGGAGTGTATATAGCCATTCCCATGTTACATCTGGACACACCCACACACACACACGTTGTGTGTAAGGAGTGATTCCCAGTTACATCTGGACACACCCACACACACACGTTCATCTGTATGTACGGAGTGTATATAGCAGTTACATCTGGACACACCCACACACACACACGTTGATTCATCTGTATGTAAGGAGTGTATATAGCCATTCCCATGTTACATCTGGACACACCCACACACACACACGTTGATTCATCTGTATGTAAGGAGTGTATATAGCCATTCCCAGTTACATCTGGACACACACACACACACACAAACATAAATAAAAGGCACACCCAAAGAAACATAAAAGTTAGAGCAAGGGAGGAAACACACCCAGAGAAACATAAAAGTTAGAGCAAGGGTGGAAAACACACCCAGAGAAACATAAAAGTTAGAGCAAGGGAGGAAAGACACCCTTATTTCCTTTAATTGCATCATGCATTCAATATGGTTAAAAGGAAACCTGACGAAGGCTCTGAAGTGGTCCACAAACAAAACCAGCCCACTTCTTCCTACTTGGTAACAAAAAGTACACCTCCTGGATGTCCCGTAATTGACTGAGGTGGGTCACAGCCACCGTAATTGACTGAGGTGGGTCACAGCCACCACAATTTTCAAATATTGGGCTTCAAACAACTTGTCACCCTAGCAGAACAGTTGATGGTGAAGCAGTGCAATTACCAGACCACCTATGACTGCAACAGAATCCTTGCACATCTGAAGGTTAAAGCTGAACTGGATTTATACTGGCAGTGTAATGTAACATACAAGACACGCCCTCAATACCTCATTGCCCAGCAGACTTCATATTTGTGCATTATACAGAGCAACACAAGTCACGCTTAGCATTTGAGAGGTGTAACTGGAGACAGGTCTGGTTACATGGGATGGTGTGCTAATTATCTCATGTGAACCAGCTGAACCAGCTTCCTGTGCTCTGCCTGTTTATTTATCACTGCATGAGACTCCAAGAGAGGGAAAACATGTATTTTTAAAATCTGAATAACTAAGTTACAAGAATGGAGATAATTATAGGCACCCAAGCATGGCTAAACAGGTAACCTATGATCAGACTATGGAGTCAGTATGAAACAAACTACTGCAGATTACTTGTATCTCCAGTCATCTTCCATCCTTGCTTATCTCCTTGGTTATGTCAATAGTTTCTATTTTGCACATGAAACTTCAGTACTGACAGTGTACAAAAACATAAGAGTTGTTTTGGTTTTGTAGTCACCTAGTTATTGCTAGGTATATCCATCTATCTCTCCCATGCTAGCCTCATAAGTTGGCAGAACTCCAGCATTGTCAAATAACTCTGTATAAAACAAAAAAACTGCTCACCTTGAAGACCTTGCCGAAGGCTCCATCTCCCAGTTCCCCCACTTTCACCCAGCTCTCCAGTGGATCTACCCCTTGAATGACGTTAGGGTAATCTGTCTTCTTGTTCTTAGCTCCACTAAATAGCTTACGGAGGAAAGCCATAGCCCACACAGGAGATGGGTGCAGTCGAGAGTCCCTTCCCTTCCCAACGTGCGAAAGTACAGATCACTCAGTTGGTAGGACAAAGCTTTGGTTAAGAATATGCTATTTTCAGTCAGACAACCACTTTGCAACTCTACACTAAATTTTCTTTACACCTAACCGTTTAGCAGTTTCGTCATCAAAAGTCCCCGCCCAAACAATAAACACCCGTTTAAAAAAAACATGTTACATGCAGGATTACTGTACCGATTACCTTTTGTCTATCCTTTGTCTTGGGCTCTTGTCTGACAACCTTACAAAGATGCTATATTCAGGACTGGCTCCAATATGTAAACTTTCAATTCATAACAACAATAACCTTCTCAATAATCAACTTGAAATTGTATTCTCTCGACGTTTCGACTAGATGCTCTAGGAATTGGCTAGAGCATCTAGTCACGTTGAGAGAGTAAAATTCAAGTTGATTATTGAAAAGGTTATTGTAATCGTTAAAAGCCTTTTGTTCTGTTTTTGGTGCTTTTTTTGTTTTTTGGGCGGTTGAATGGATGAATGATGACGGTCTATATATATAATAATGTTTCAAAGAGGTTTTAGTCTGCATGAAGATAAATAACTCAGCTTCATGTCTGTATGACTGACTGCATCCAGCATACTGCCTGGAGCATTGCCTCCATGTGATCTTTGCTTTCCATCCTGCCATCTCATTTTTAAGTTGCACTGGAGATGCAAGATGATGCTCCCAGGTGAGCATATGTTGGACTTCTGCAGAGTTTTGAACAATTGAAGGCATCAGAAGCAGAAGTGAAGCACATATTCTGCTTTTTTTATTAAAGGCCAAAATTATTTTGTCGTGTCAGTTGGAACATTGTTTCTCTGCTATTCCATTCCTGTTGCTTGTATATATATCATATGATTGTACTTTTAGAGTGCCTTGTTTAAGAGGCTCGGAGCAAACCGTACAGCTCTTACACTAAGTGCATGGCAAGGTGTTTGTGTAATGCAATCTTGTCATCCATGCCTCACTTACCTAGACAAACTCATCATGCCCAAGTTTTTTACTTATAAAATGGGTTTCAAAACCATTCTCATAGCATTGGTGATCTTCAACCTATCAAGTCCTTGAAACAACTTGACTTTAATCTGGCTAAAAAAATAACATTTTGGTGGGGGGAAAAAAAAGCTTGTTTGACAAGATTGATTATAACCACAATGGCGAAATTATTAATAGAACACAACAACAAAACACAGCAACAATTATAATAACCAGGACAGATTTTTGCAAACTGATATATTCTACTTACAAGTATAGCAGCTACAGCTATTTTCATACTATATCCTCTTTCCAAAATGGCATTACGTGATGCATATATATAATGTGTGGAGTATGTGTGTGTGTGCTGTATGTGTGGGTTTGTTTGTGTGTGTGTGTGTGTTTGTGTGTGTGTGTGTGTGTGTGTGTGGTCATAATTATCCAATGGGAGGCTTGCTCCTAACAAAGTGAGGCTTGCTCAGAACACAATAACACCAATACCACAATGATAATACCACACCTAGTAATCACATGGGTAACAAAAGGTTCAATTCCTTCACACTTCATTGTCTCTGAAGGAACATGCAGTTAGAGCTGGAGGTTGTCAGCCTGAGCTTGGCATCAACAGATTGTCACTGACAAACTACGGAGTTTAGTAGAAATCAAATGGTAGCTGCAGGCAATCCAAAAGGTGTGGTGCATATATGCCCTAAGTAGGCAAGAACTCTATCACAGTTAGTACCTCCACTATTGGACAAACAACTTTTCGGTATATAGATCCTTCTGGTCACATGTCCAAGGCACTCCTTAAAAATCCCTGGATCCAATCTGAACAAGTCCTTGTTTCTCATAAGATATGGGGAGGGGGGGGACTCTCCTAAACTTGAAAATACGAACATCTTTATTCACTCATTCTTTGTTAATATTTTAATATCAAGCAAATGTTTTTTGTGTTTTTTAATTTTATTGTATTACATTTTTGGTATTTATTATTTTATTATATTTTTATTTTTATTGTATTTTTTGTTTTGTTTTGTTTATATAAATAACAAACAAGATGATAATATAATAAGTAAAAAGCAGTCTGAGGTTTCCTGCACGCTGTATTGCTACCGTCACGAGTAGAAATTTGTTTAACCTCTCCAAATTATGACATCACTCTTGGGAAGATATAATTCATGATCTTGAGCTCATTAAACAAACTGAAAAGATTGGGCTAATTTTGAACAACGACAAGTCTGAGATCATTTGCCATGATGTAGTTTCGAGAGGAACCATCTTATGCTCTCTCCCAGGAGCTCATGTGGTTGATCCCTCTGATGCCTGTCCCCTGGGTTCTCCGCTGAGTAGTGTGAATTCTGTCTCAACTTTTCTCAGGGAGAAAATCGGTGCCCTTGAGGTCATGGGGGACAGACTCAGATTCGTTTCTGCCTTAATCCTGCTGCGTAATGCATTTTCTATCCTTAAGCTTCTATACACCCTCAGGACTTCATGTTTTCTCTCTCCTGCCCTGGTAGATTATGATGAGAGTCTCAAATCAATTGTGAATGGTATCACTAACATTAATTTCTCTGAGGATGTCTGTTCTTGGTTGCAGGCCACTCTCCCTGTTGGTGTAGGGGATCTTGGCATCAGGAGTGCAGTGTACTTGCTCCCTCAGCCTTCTTGGCCTCAGCTGCTGCCACTCATGACCTGGTCATCCTGCCACCTCACTTGTTTTCACTCCCTGTCCTTTTGTGGATGATGCCCTTTCAGCATGGTCTATGGATCATGCCAAGCCCCCACCAAGTGGTCATGTGGCGTGCTTCCAGAAATCCAGGGATATGTGGATGATATCAAAGTTTTTGTTGTACACTGCACCTGGCGATTTGGCTTGAGCCCGGCTTTTGGCTGTTTCAATGAAAGAATCCGGTGCATTGCTAAATGCCCTCCCTATCTTATCCCTGGGTTTGAGGATGGATGACGATATCATACCATCAGGGGTGCTGTGGGTCTCCACTTGGTCTCCACTTTGTGTCACCCCCATAACAGCCAGCACTGTGGAGCAGAAGTGGATCGCCTTGTTATGCACTTAGTTGCAAGAGGAGCGAAGGACGTTTCTACCATCATACCTCATGAACGACATCACTCCCAGGTATTGTCATCTGCAGGTGCCTTCCAGGATGGAACCATCGGGTCTCTTTCGTTCTGATGGGAAAAGGCCTGATGGGGTAACCATGGAGCCATGGAAGAATGGCAAGCAACTGCAACCTGCCCAGATACATTTTCCCAGTCATATCGGGGGCAGCAGTGAGTAGTGCTGGAGCTGTGGCTGCTATGGCTGAGGAGAAAAAAGTGACCAAGTATGCCAGCCTAGATCCTTGCCACTTTTTTGTGCCTGTGGCCATGGAGTCATTGGGGGTTAACAGGTCGATTTCCTGAAGGAGCTCAGCCTCAGATAAGGCAAAGAACTGGGAAGCTGAATGCTCATGCTCACCTCCTTCAGCGTCTCTCAGTGGCAGTCCGTTGGGGAATGCCTTGTCTGTTTCGGGGTCAGTCAGGAGTTGATCAGCTTTTTAAATTATTTATTTATGTATTTATTTATTTGATTGTTAATTAGTATTGTTGTAAAAAAAAGGTTTTGCACTGCTGCAGTGCTTGGATCCAGCTCAGTTAAATTTGTATTCTATATGCATGTATTCTTCTAGCTTATAATATTAATTTTATTATTATTTATTATTATTATTATATTTATTATTATCATCATCATCATCATCATCATCATCACCATCACCATCACCATCACCATCACCATCACCATCATCATCATCATCACCATCATCATCATCATCATCACCATCATCATCATCATCATCATCATCATCATCATCAATTTATTTTGTTTATTGTTGTTGTTGTTGTTTAATTTTATCATTTTTTTGAATTATTATTTTTTATTATTTTTTATTATTTTTTACCCTTCTTTTACCCTTCTTTAAAAAATAATAACTAGGACTAACAAATATATTTATAACTAATTAACAATATATATAGATATAAAACTAGAATACACAACTAATAACTGATAAATAAATAAATACCTAAATACATGCTAAAAAGCTAATGAAAAGTTCAACTCCTGACTGACCCCAACACAGTTAAGGCATTCCCCCTTGGACTGCCACCGAGAGAGCTGAAGGAGCGGCCATTCCTCTTTATTACAATAACCTTCTCGATAATCAACTTGAAATTCTTAATGAACTCTCAGTTGACATAATAACATTTCAATAACCTAATCAACTTGAAATTGTATTCTCTCAATGTTTCGACTAGATACTCTAGCCTTATTCCTGACGAAGGGTGGAGCATCTAGTCGGAACATTGAGAGAATACAGTTTCAAGAGAAGGTTATTGTGATGTTATTATGTCTCCCCACCTACCATAGCAACCAACTTGGATGGGTCCCTCCCTTCTTTGTCTCTACTCCAAGGCCAGAGCAATTCAGGTTGACAGTCACCCATGTGGATGTTTGTCTTCTGAACACCAATGACTCAATGACCCATCCAGCAAGTTCTCTGTTGTAACTACTTGTAACCCAAACTTAACAAAGCACCAAAGTGTGTCTCTACTCACTACAATGCCAGATCTTTGCATCCCAAACATGGTCACTTACAGGTAGAAACTCTCGTTCGTAATCCTCGTGTAATTGGTGTCTCAGAAACATGGCTGATGACAATATTTCCTCACAGTGAAATTCATCTTCATGGCTACTATGTTGTTAGGCTTGATAGAGAAACAGACATGGTGGGGGAGTTGCCGTGTTCATTAGTTCACTATTCCCATACAATATTTTTTTCACTGGCAACTCTAATTTTGAATGTATCATTGCATCTTTAAACTATGATTTGTGTAAGTTCTATGTCTGTTTTTTTTATAGACCACCAGCTCTAGTGATGTCTTAGATACCCTCTAGATTTCTACAATTTTTTTTTCTTTTTTCCCTTCCAACTTAAGATTTTTCATTTAGTTAGCAATTAAATCCTGCTTATTCATATAGTTTATAGATATAGTTTATAGTACACTATGTGGAAGCATTTTCTCCAACTTTAGTGACTTCAGTGTAGATTCCTCTAACCACTGTCATCCTCTTTTTGCCAATTTTCACTTTACCAAGTTAAAAATTACACACATTTTAATTCGTGTCTATCATTGACCTGACTTCAACTCCCTCATTACTCATATCACTGTCCACTATTCCTTCTCTTAGTTCCTCTGACAATCAAGATTTTCTCCTGTCATTTTGTTTCTCCCAAAATCACCCTTTCCTTCATCTAGACCAGGGATTCTCAACCAGGGGAAAATTTACCCCCTGGGGGTAAAAAAATGACATGGCATGGGGTAAATAATTGATAATTGAATAAGGAAAAGGCTTATAGACCTCTAAGCAGGTTGGTGTATATAACTTACCTGAGGTTACTATTTCTTATTATTATTCACACTATTGCCTTTGGTCTGTGATTGTTTTCATTGTTTTACTATATGTCTGGGCATTGCTATTCAGCATAATGTCCCTATCCATTCATGAAAAACTCATTACAACCCAAAATTTCTATTTACTATAGCTAGCTGCTCATAGAAAATAGTTAGTTTAAGCTAGTTTGTAATTTGTTTTAGTTTTGATTACTTCTTATATTACTTATTCATATAGTTTATAGAACCCCCTTCCCCTCAAGTTCAAAAGTTCAAGTGATGACTAGGGAAATGGCTGGGGGGGGGGGCAACCATGATGGCAAAGATCCCATTACTGAGGGTGCATTCCCACGCTGCACAGCCACAGAAATCCGTTGAAGAAGATGTTGATGGGAGTTCTCTTCGTAAGTCACTGACCTCAGGCGGCGTCCCAACTCCCTAAAGAATGCCTTTGCTTGGGGCTCAAAGGATCCACACGTCTCTACCGCCACAGTTACAAACTTGTATGCTGAGTCCAGGTGAGCGTACTTCTCAGCCTTCAAAATCTCCGCCTGGGCTGCCACTGCACCAGCCTCAGTGACTGCAGCCAAAAGGTTGGATGGGGCAAAGGCGTCACTGCAGGTTGCATCCCATACCAAGAGTCTACCACTTGACCATGAAATGATGGACATGCCATCAGGTCTCTTTCCATCGGACCGAAGCAGACCTGAGGGCTCCAGCCGGGAAGGAACATTTGCAGCAGTTAATGACTGGTGGATGATGTCATTTAAAGCACCATGGCAAGAAAGCCTTCCCTGACTGTGCCTGCAGCTCAACGCTCACAAGGGAGGTCAGAGAACAACCAAATATGAACCATAGTTTATATATTACATAATTATTTCTTTTCAGATTTTGCCATGTCCAAGAAACGTACATACCTGGATTCATATGTACAATATGGCTTTCACTTCATTGTTGTGATGGTGTGGAGAAGCCTCAATGTCTGCTGTGCTCAAAAGTTCTTGGAAATGGGACTGTACTGAAACAGCTACGCATCCTGCCCTTGCATCTAATGACCATGCTAAATTTGAGGTAAAGAGAGCTAGGTTTAGGGATGCAGGAACACTGCCTACACTTGGCTTCGTATCTGAGAAGAAACCAATGCTTGCAGCTTCCTATCATGTAGCGCAGCGAATAGCAAAGGCAATGAAACCTCATGACATTGCCGAGAAGCTGATTAAATCTTGTGCCTTAGACATGGTTGAACATGTGGGAAAGAAGCAAAACAGAAGATTCAAGGCATTCCCCTTTCTAACGACACAATCGATGTATTATTGAAATGTCTCAAGATATTTGTCAAGTTATTGAACAGATCAAATCTATCCTAGCAAAATTTTCTTTGCAACTTGATGAATCCTGTGATGTTGCAAATTTGTCACAACTTCTTGTTTTTGTCCATTACACATGTGGAAAATAACTGAAGAATGAATTTCTCTTCTGTGAACATCTCCAACAAACCACAAAGGCTACTGATATAATGCAGAAAACACAAGACTTCTTTGAAAGGAATAATCTCACATGGGACTGGTTCAATCTGTACTGATGGAGCCCCAGCCATGATGGGAGTGAGATCAGGCTTCACTGCACTTGTGAAGCAAAAGGCACCTAATGCACATTGTGTTCTTCACAGACATGCATTGGCTTCAGAAACACTTCCTGAGGTAGAGATTTTTCTTCGTGACCAGGAGATTCAAAGCTGTGTGAAAACTTTGCTGATCCCAAGTTCATCGCCTGTTTAGAGTACCTCTCAAGTCAACTCCAGAGAACATCAGTACCATTGTTGAAGCAAGTGAAAAGATGAGGGACAAAAAGCATTATTCGAGGGGGCGCACTCCATAAAGGAGCATAAATGAATTTATTTTCTCTGAAGTCACTATAGGTGCTACCTACAACAAAGCAGGTTGACACACTGCAAACTCTTGTGTATGGTACACATCTGCACTGCCAGCAAATGTCACATGATCTTTCTTACTGTTATATACCAATATCCAAGAGAATATCTGGACCCAGAGTGCTACTATAGCACACTAATTACAGCAGCATGGTGTGCTAGGCATTTAGCTGTATATACATGCTCCAGTTTTTGCAGTGCACCATATACTGTTCCTTATTTACAATAATGACGTGGACTGGGTCTTTTTTAATGGCCAAGTTGTCTATGACAATGATATACCAAGTGATACTGTCACCTAGAGATTTCATGTATGTTAAAAATTATGTCAACGTTATCATCTGTGTATGGACCAGAACCAATTTCCTTATACTGAACACCAGTAAATGTTGCTACATTATGTTCTCCAGAAAGGCCAGCCCTGTAGTCCTCTTGTTATTGAGGGAGAGATGTCACCCAAGTTGAGGATTACAAATATCTGGCCGTCACTGTGTCCAACAACCTTTCATGGTCCTTTCACATAACGAACACCTGCAATAAAAGTAGGAGGATTATTGGAATGATTTACCGTAAATTCTATACTCACTCACAATCAGACACTCCCCTAAATCTTTACACTGCAGTTGAGTATGTTTGGGATCCCCACCTTAAAAAAGATGTTGACTTGTGTGACCTTGGTAGCTAGCTATGTGATGCAACCCACACCCTGGCACATGTGTCCAGTACAGGCACCGCACATGGAGAAATAAAATATAATAATAGCTAGTAATAATAATGAAATAAACACTAAATATATAAAAATTAATATATATAATAAGAATAGTAGAATAAATAATAATAATAATAAATAATAATAATAATAATAATAATAATAATAATAATAATAATAATAATAATAATAATAATAATAATAATAATAATAATAATAATAATAATAATAATAATAATAATAATAATAATAATAATAATAATAATAATAATAATAATAATAATAATAATAATAATAATAATAATAATAATATTAATAATAATAATAATAATAATAATAATAATAATAATAATAATATTAATAATAATATTAATAATAATAACAACAACAACAACAATAATAACAACAATAATAACAACAATAACAACAATAATAACAAAAATAATAACAAAAATAATAATAACAATAATAATAACAATAATAATAACAATAATAATAACAATAATAATAACAATAATAATAACAATAATAATAATCATAATATTATTATTATTAAATTTGAATAACAATTAAAAAATAATAATATGGTTTGTGATAAAAAATTGCTATTGAACAAAAAATGTATTTATTGCTGGGGAAGATTCAATAATTCTGCAGGGGTATTTTTATAAGTACAATTTACCGAAGCTCTTTGCAAGCTTCCACACTTAGAATATTTAGCACTTATCTAAGATGTACTCAAACTGAGATAGATTGACTTCACTAGCTCTAATTAATTCACTGATGTTAGTATTTATAGATGAAAATATTTGGAAGGTTGTCATAAGAGCACAACTTACTTCAATGACTCACTCAATGCTTGTATGATCCTGTTGAGGAATGGATAACCACCTCAACTTCCAACGATGGAACTCTTCCTTTAATATGAAGGTCTTCAGCATAGAATGCTATGTCTGGTTTAATATCACTCACTGAGGAAGTGTTCTTGAGTTTACTTGTGAATTTGTGAGATTGCGTTCAAGCAGTTAAGTGTAGCTTCTTGCATGATCATTAAATTTCAGAGAGATGTAATTAATGAGAAAAGGGCGTTTGAAGTAATCCTCCACTGAACTGGTGTGTGGGTTGGAACAGTGTTGCTGATGCTGGCATATTCATGGCATTGAAATAGCTATGCTTGACTGTTCAGCTATTCTAGAGCAATGCTGAAATATGCATTTGGAATAATTGTCAATGCCTTGCCTCTCCCTTGTCAAATCAGAACAACATTCCTGGACGATAGTACTAGAAACAATATCTTGACTTTTCCCTTGAAGTCTGAAAACAGATGCTTTTAAGTACAGGAGGGAATGGTGAAGTATATGAATAAATATACTCAAGTGATTCAAGGGCTTTCATGTGCACCAATGCCCTTTCAAAGAGTGGAAAAATACCATCTCCATAGAGGATCACCTCACACTATTTGATAAGAAACAAACAACCACCCATCAATGTTCTCAACCATCAAGTAATACACACATTCAAGAGAGAAGACCTATTTGTCCCACTTTGAGAGCCTTTTGAGGAGACCACTTTCCTTTTGGCAGAATAATTGATGAATTACCTGCACAATGAGTGTAAATGGCTTTGGACTCTCCATCTCTGATTATCTTTTGGACACCAGCTTTATTTCCACTTGATGCACCATCAAACCCCTGACCTCGTAATTGACTTAGTGACAAACCAAACATTTCGATAGACTCGATAATAGCATTGGCACTATGACTAGCCATGACTCTTTCTAGTTTAATAAATGACACAAAGTCTTCTTGAATGTTACAATTTTTATCTACCTACCGGATACATATGGATAAATGTTCAACATTGTGACTAGAAACTTCATCAGCAATAATGGAAAAATATTAATGATTTGCATTAATGAAATCAAACCCTTGATTTCATTCTGTGTAGAAGGAGATGAAGTGGGTTGAGTTTTTGGCTCTGGGATGGTGGAGATGATCAAACAAGATTTTGTCGGTCTCTGCAAATATTTTTAAAGGTTTCCAGGATTCTTACCAGACTCGGAGGTAACATCATCTTCCTTCTCACAGAGTGCAATACTTTGCTTCCATAAAAATAGGATAGCACATAAAATCTGCCTGAGGATATGCCTGCTTTTATTCATTCTGAGTTGATGGGAGCTACCTGTGATCTCATCAATTCACAGTTCTAGATTTTCAATAGTGGACTTCAAAATATCTGCATCTTGAAGGATCTCGTGGCGATACTGAAGCTGAGAATGGTTGCTCAATGATTTAACCCATTAACAAAAAAATATTCCTCTTTGGGCTTGGAAGAAGAGAACATGGTCTGCAAAATCTGATTCCAGGCTGTATATATAGTAATCAAGGATACTTTTCAAGCTAAATATTTGGTTAAAACCATGTGAAAACTGGCTGGTAAGACATTAGATGGTTTATAATGTTTCAATAATTATACTTGACCATTAGACCTACTGAACCACAGCTTTCATCATTGGTTGTGAGATTACCATGAGATTGGTTGGGAAAAACTTGTATTATTGTATATAGCACATTCTCCTTCACCAGTATCATGGCCAAAATTATGTGTTTCTCTGTCACTACCGTAAGATAGTTCAGCAGGAGGTTGACATACTGATTCAGAAGGAGAATCACCATCTAACAATGGCATGAAAAGACTATTCAGCTAAACAATTGAACTAACTGCTTACCATTCTCACTGGCTATTACTGGTCTTTTAGAGAAAAGAAGATCTAATGTCCTTTGAGCTTCTTTGCCTCTCCACAAAGTCATGCAACTGAACAAAGATCAAACATACATAACTAGATATAATTTTTTATAATAAATACACGCACTACGTACAGAGACCATTATGCATATTTTAAAATAAGAAACATCTAAACAGTTCCATCCACCTCTGAACTCATAATAAGACAAGGATAATAAATAACTATACATAGAACTCACAATAATATATTTATGCGACTAGGATAATAAATAACTATATTATATAGAACTCGTAATAATATTTATGCAACAAGGATAATAAATGGCATTGTATAGAACTCATAATAATATTTATGTGACTAGGATAGCATGGCTCTTCGTCTGCTGATGACTTTCCTGAAGATAGACTATCCTGAAGCAGAATCATCTCTCCATACAATCAGCTTTGTGGACTCTGATGTGTATGACATACTTTCCTCTCTCGACACATCCAAGGCTATGGGCATAGATGCTATAGGCCCTAGGTTACTTAAGCATTGTGCCCTGGCTCTTTATCAACCACTTTTTCATCTTTTTTTACTCTCCCTTACACACTCTGAAACTACAGGAGTGGCGCACTCATATGATCACCCCTATCCTGAAGTCAGGAGACAAAACTTCTGTGTGCAACTATAGGCCTAGCTCTCTCCTATGCTCAGTGTCTAAGGTTCTTGAGCGCCTGGTCTACAATGAAATGATCGACTTGATGATAAGCTTAGTTTCGCCATACCAATATGGATTTCTTCCTGGCAGATCAACCATCCAACAACTTCTAGTAATGCTAGACTCTGCAGTCAATGCTATGGAGAACTGCACACAGGTAGATTGCATCTACCTAGATTTCATGAAAGCATTCGACAGCGTTCCACACAGCGAACTGCTCTCAAAACTTAGGAAGATTGGCATCAGAGGTAATTTATGGAAGTTCAAGCATACTTGACCAAGAGGTTGCAAAGTGTCTCTATCTCTGGACAAAAATCTGACTTCTTAACCAGTACTCTCAGGTGTGCCTCAGGGAAGCATCCTCGGGCCAATGCTCTTTCTTGTATATGTTAATGATCTTCCACTCTCTTCAAGTTACTCCTTTCTAATGTTGTTTGCTGATGATGCAAAATGTCTAAAAGAAATAAAATCCTTTTCGGACAGTTTTTTCCTCCAACTAGACCTCAATGCTATCAATGAATGGTGTCAAGTATGGAATTTATATTTTAATGAACTAAAGACAACACATATCACTTTCTCGAAATTAATCAAACCACTACTAACAAAATATACAATCAACAATGCGAACATTATTGAGAAAAAGTTCCACCAAGACCTTGGGGTAACCATTTCATCCAACTTTTCCTGGAATCTGCACTATACTAAGATAAAGTAAGAAAGCGTACAGAAGTTTAGGTCTGCTGTGTCGAAGTTTTAGCAGTAAATCTGTCTTTGCCAGGAAAAACCTCTATCTCTCACTTGTGCATTAAAAAATGACCTACTGTTCACAAATTTGGCGTCCTCACCTGGTAAAAGATATGATGTCCTTGGAAAAGATTCAACGTCGTGCGACAAAGTTTATCTTGTCAGATTATTTATGTGATTATAAATCTCGACTTACATCACTGAATATGCTTCCTCTGATGATGATTTTTGAACTACAGGACATCACGTTCTTTATCAAATCCTTGGCATCTAAAACAGACTAATTTAATAAACTAAAATATGTATCGTTCGTAACCAATCAGACAAGATCCACCAAGTTTACAAAACTAAGTCATATGATATCAAAAACAAAAGTTGTAGATCATTTCTATTTTCGAAGACTTCCTCGCTCGTGGAATGCTCCATCTGTGCATACAATTTCCACCAATCTGAAGAAATTCTTTTGGTTGCATTTTCTTTCTCATTTTGACCCTAACAACCCTTGTACCTTTCACTTTATCTGTCCATGCTTTAAATGTTCTAATAATCCTACCCCTTCCAACTTCTCAACATCCCTTACTCTTGCCTAATTCACTTTTTAGTTTGTAATTTCAGGGCTGTGTAGCTCAATGCTAACAGACCCTCAGAACTATATTTACATCGATATCTCAATCATGATCATATAATACACTGTTCGATGTTCTGTAAAGCAATAATAATAATAATAATAATAATAATAATAATAATAATAATAATAATAATAATAATAATAATAATAATAATAATAATAATAATAATAATAATAATAATAATAATAATAATAATAATAATAATAATAATAATAATAATAATAATAATAATAATAATAATAATAATAATAATAATAATAATAATTTTTAATTTAAAACAATAAAAATCATACATAAATAAATAAATAAGTAATAGTAATAATAATAGTAGTAATAATAATAATAATAATAATAATAATAATAATAATAATAATAATAATAATAAAATTAATTAATTATGCATATAGATATAGAATACATGCATATTGCATACATTTAATTTAATAATAATAATAATAATAATAATAATAATAATAATAATAATAATAATAATAATAATAATAATAATAATAATAATAATAATAATAATAATAATAATAATAATAATAATAATAATAATAATAATAATAATAATAATAATAATAATAATAATAATAATAATAATAATAATAATAATAATAATAATAATAATAATAATAATAATAATAATAATAATAATAATAATAATAATAATAATAATAATAATAATAATAATAATAATAATAATAATAATAATAATAATAATAATAATAATAATAATAATAATAATAATAATAATAAATGAAAGTATATATAATAACGTGGTAATGTCCGCTCGCTCTACCTGTCCTGTTTGTTTGAGGTGTTTCTCTGTGACTTCGGTGGGCCTAGTTCGTACCCACGGACTGTTGAATAGCTGCTGCCCAGGATCTAAACAGCCATCGGTAGTTCCTGTTGCACCTACGGGTAGCCCCATGCCACCATCGCCACCATCAAGCACTCTCTCTATGATACTTTCTGGGACCACTTCATGTCTAATTTTGATGAAACTATTCCTTGCACCTTTCATTTATCATGTCCATGTTCTAAATGTATGTCCACACCACTTATTACAATTGATCACTTTCACCATACATAATCTAACCAGGCTGCCAGTATTTATTATTGGTATGCCTTAAGTACATGAACATATGTCATCCCCTACTTGGTCACCTCTCCATAACATATCTGTACTGTAAAATCACTATCAAATCAAACCTGATGAGGTTGGTCCACCTGTTTCCTCTCCAGAAACCTCTCCAAATGGCGAGCCGCCGCTTTCGGGGTTCAATTTTAGTCAAATACCGAAGTCTAAGATCGTAAAGAGGATCCCTAGTCGATCCAGAGCCCTTGCCCTTTCATAGTTGTTACCATAATTATTGGAAGGTGTGGTTTTCAGCAATTCTCAAAATGCTTGGGAGAGGCTTTTCCTCTTCACCTCCAGGTGTCTAAGAGTGCCCCCAAGGTGTGGTTGCCGTTGGTCCTTGGCATCTGGTGTTAATTAGCAGCTGAAAGAGGAGGAAGATCCCCCTGTTCCAAGAAACCCCCTTAGGAAGAGCAAAGCTACTGTTCCGGATCCCTTGAAGTCACTGGGTCGCCGAGTGTCTGAGAAGCTGGAGGAGGGAGATATTATAGGAGCTGTTCGCTTGGCTTCCTCAGAAGTGTCTATGGCTGAAAGGTGTGATGCACCACCTTCTCTGCCCTTAGACAGAAGCACCCATCTCCTCATCCTGATGCGTCCATCCCACCCACCCCTGATGTCCTTCCTGTGCCATTGGCGGTTTCGGAAGGGGATGTTGTTCGAGCAATCTGATCCTACCCCTGTGGGTCGGCTGGTGGTCCTGATGGTTTAAGACCACAACATCTGAAGGACATGCTGAAGCATCCAAATGAAGGCTCCCCCCTTCTCGCTGCCTTCTCTGCCATGGTCCTAAAGGGATGAATTCTTTCCTCTGCTGTCCTTTCTTTTTTGGTGGCTCCTATTGGCTCTAGAGAAGAAAGGAGGTGGGGTCAAACCCATAGCAATAGGATGCACCCTTCGTCGACTAGTGGCCAAGGTAGCTGGGAATGTGGTCAGCGAGGACATGGCATCCCTACTAGCACCTAGGCAGCTGGGTTTTGGAATCAGTGGGAAGTGGGGGGGGGTGAAGTAGCTGTGCGTGCCACCAGGCAGTTTCTTACCAACCTGCAGCCTAACCATGCAGTAGTAAAGCTTGACATCAAAAATGCTTTCAATTCCATACGCAGAGACAAGATGTTGGAAGCTGTCTATACCTTAGCACCTGTAATCTACTCTTTTGTTCATTCTGTATGCTTTTCACCATCCTCCTTGTTCTGGGGTGACAAGTCCTTGCAATCAGCAGAAAGGGTGCAGCTCTTGGCCCTCTCCTTTTTGGTCTTTCACTCCATCATAACTGCGCTCAGTTGTCATCGGAGTTGTGTGTAATGTTTCTAGATGACATCGCTCAACGGAAGATATAATTCATGATCTAGAGCTCATTCAACAAACTGAACAATGACAAGTCTGAGATCATTTGCCATGATGCAGTTTCGAGAGGAACCATCTTATGCTCTCTCCCAGGAGCTCATATGGTTGATCCCTCTGATGCCTAGTGTGGATTCTGTCTCAACTGTTCTCGGAGAGATAATCAGTGCCCTTGAGGTCATGGGGGACAGACTCAGATTTGTTTCTGCTCAGGATGCCTTAATCCTGCTGCGTAATGCATTTTCTATCCCTAAGCATCTATACACCCTCAGGACTTCTCTCTCTCCTGCCCTGGTAGATTATGTTGAGAGTCTCAAGTCAATTGTGAGTGGTATCACTAACATTAATTTCTCTGAGGATGTCTGTTCTTGCAGGACACTCTCCCTGTTGGTGTAGGGGGTATTGGCATCAGGAGTTCAGTGTACTTGCTCCCTGTGCCTTCTTGGCCTCAGCTGCTGCCACTCATGACCTGGTCCAAGCCATCCTGCCACCTCACTTGTTTTCACTCCCCACCCCTTTTGTGATGCCCTTTCGGCAGGTCTATGGATCAAGACAATCCCCCACCATCTGGTCATGTGGCGTGCTTCCAGAAATCCTGGGATATGTGCAGGGTGTCAAAGTCCATGGAATCTTTGTTGCACAATGCACCTGATGATTTGGCTCGAGCCCGGCTTTTGGCTATTTCAAAGAAAGAATCCGGTGCATGGCTAAACACTCTCCCCATCTCGTCCCTGGGTTATGAGGATGGATGACGATATCATCATACCATCAAGGGGTGCTGTGGGTCGCTCCACTTTGTGTCGACCCAATAACTGCCAGCACTGTGGAGCAGAAGTGGATCGCCTTGCTACGCATGGTCTTAGCTGCAAGAGGAACGAAGGACGTTTCTATCGTCATATCCCAATGAACGACATCATCTCCCCAGCATTGTCATCTGCAGGCCTTCCAGGATGGAATGTTGGGTCTCTTTTGTTCTGATGGGAAAAGGCCTGATGGGGCGACCATGGTGCCATGAATGGCAAGCAACTGGTGTGGGATGCAACCTGCCCAGATACATTTTCCCAGTCATATCGGGGGCAGCAGTGAGTAGTGCAAAAAAGTGGCCAAGTATGCCAGCCTAGATCCTTGCCACTTTTTTGTGCCTGTGACCATCGAGTCATTGTGAGTCATCGGGAACAGGTCGATGGCTTTCCTGAAGGAGCTCAGCCTCAGGATAAGGCAAAGAACTGGGAAGGTGAATGCCCGTGCTCACCTCCTTTGGCATCTCCCAGTGGCAGTCCGGCGGGGGAATGGCTTGTCTGTTTTGGGGTCAGTCGGGAGTTGAACTCGTTGTTAGCTTTTTAGTTATTTATTTATGTATTATGTATTTATTGTTAATTAATTATTATTTTATTATTTTGGGAAAAAATTATGTGAGAATGACAGTATATAAGGACTCATAATTAGAAAGGTAATAAGTGGCTCTTTATATGTCAAGGATAATAGATAACAGTATATATAGACTCACAATAATATTTATGAGACAAGGATAATAATATAATTATATAGGGCTCGTAATAATATTTATGAGACAAGATAATAAATGACATAATATATAGGGCTCATAATATATATATAAGGCTCATAATAATGAGACCAGCATAATAAATGACAATATATATATAGGGCTCATAATAATATCTATGAGACAAGGTTAATAAATGACAGTATATATAAGGGCCTATGATAATATCTATAGGACATGGATAATAAATGACTGTATATATAGGACTCATAATAATATTTATGAGTATATATAGGGTCAATAATAATATTTATGAGACAAATGACATTACATAGTATATATAGGGCTCATAATAAGTTAATAAATGACAGTATATAGGGATCATAATAAGTTAATAAATGACAGTATATAGGGATCAATGAGACAAGGTTAATAAATGACAGTATATAATTATAGGGTTCGTAATAATATTTACGAGACAAGGTTAATAAATGACGATATATAGGACTCATAATAATATTTATATGACAAGCATAATAAATGAGAGTTTATATAGGGCGCATAATAATATTTATGAACAAGGATAATAAATAACAGCATATATAGGGCGCATAATAATATTTATAAGAGAAGGATAATAAATGACGGTATATTCCGAAGGCTAGAGCATCTAGTCGAAACGTCAAGTGAATACAATTTGAAGTTGATTATTGAGAAGGTGATTTTAATGTTATATCAACTGAGAGTTCATTGAGGGTATTAGTGAGGGTATTAGTGCTCATAATAATAGATAATAAATGACAGTATATTTAGGGCTCATAATAATTGTCAGGCCTCAGCCCTGACTGGCTGCAGAACAGCCCTGCAAATAACGAACATTATAAATAGAATTCATAAATACAGTAATTCTAGGGCTAGGGCTAGGGCTAGGGCTAGGGCTCTACTCTCACACTGTTAATCAACACCACAAGCTGTGAAAGCCTGGCTGCAAGGGTTATTTAAACCCCTCTGCAGTCCAAGCTTAGGCAGTCTCATCCTATCTTCATATTCTGCTACTCGACTATTGTTTTAATACAAGCTCAGGGTTTTATCTGGGGATATTGTTTTGGGGGGGAAACATTGGACAAATGTGTTAATTGCCACACGTGGTTCTTAATATGCCAATAACACTAAGTGCAGTGGGCTAGGTTTGTCTGGAGAGCACATGGAAACTATAGCATGTTCTTTGATTGCTTTAAAATGGATCTAAGAAAGTATTTTACTAAGAAAATACCTGTGCTTGACACTGATTGCTCCATTAGTCCAAGAAATAAGCCTGAAACTGATGTAAGTGCTGGACTGCACTCTTTTGAGTCTGGTGGTGATGAATCTGACAATAATGCAAGTTTGTCTGACACTGAAATGGATAATCCTCCAAAAAGGAAGAAAGTGGGAAAAACTAGCAGAAAGGAACAAGTCAAGCAATCAAAGAAAAGAATGTCTTTCAATTCAAGGTTGTTACATGACTTCCCTTGGGTTCGACACGATTCAGCAATTGATGGGGCATTCTGTACCATCTGTGAGAAGTGGGGAAAGCCTCCCCTTCAAGTTCGAGGAGCTTGGGTACATGAGCCATTTAGAGCTTGGAAAAAGGCCAGAGAGAAAATGCAAGAGCATGCTAAGTCCAACTGGCACAAGGAGGCATGTTTACTGGCTTTAGAACACGAGCATTCCCAGAGAGAAGGTACGATTATTGAGCAGATACAGTCTGTTTCAAGAAGATGAAAATCGTACTGTTGTGAAGAAATTGTTACGGTGCACCTACTATTCCCAAAATAGAATTGCCCATACAACTAACTTTGCTGATCTAGTTGAACTGGTAATTGCTTGTGGAGCTAATGATCTTCAGCTGTTTGTTCATGATGAAGTGCGTAGGAATGCTATGTATACATCCACAACTGCCACTACCGATTTTGTTACTGCCATTGCTCTTTGGGTAGAAGAAGGGCTCCTACAGAGTTTAAAAGAGTCTCCCTACTTCACTCTAATGGGGGATGAATGCACTGACGTGGCGTCCATGGAAGAGCTATCCTTGTGTTTCAGGTGTTGTTCTATTACTCCCCCAAAAAGGCAGAGCAGCTGAAGGAGATTCAAGCAGTTCTCAATATGCCCCAGCTAAAAATGCTTAAACCTACTGACACCCGCTGGCTGTCGCATGAAAACACAATCAGGTCAGTTAAAAGATCATACATTGCAATAGTTGTGGCAATTTATGAGGAGTCTGGTGATGCTGAAGCTCATGGTCTGTCTCTACTTCTCAGAAAGCTGGAAACAGTAGCATCCATTTACATGCTTTCTGAGGTGCTTGGCAGTATTGCAAGGCTTTGTAGAGCCTTACAGACAAAGGGCTTTGATCTTGTTCAAGTTCCGTTGGCAGTATCTTCGACTCTTCAGGAATTGCATGCTATTCAAGTATCTCCTACAGACTCTGCATGGTATGCCAGTCTAAAGGAAGTTATTCCAGACCTTCAATTGTCTGGTATTGCTATGGAGTCCTTCGAAGAAATCTTGAGCACTTTCCACACTCAGGTAATAAATCCTTTCATTACACATCTAACTGAGAATATTAACAGCAGATTTGCTGATGGTAAGGATTTATTAGTTGCATTTTCAATTTTTGATCCACGTCACCTGAATCTGATCAAAGATACAGAGAGTATGGTAAAGACAAGTTAATTAAACTTTGTTGACAGTATGGGGTCCAATCGGAAGTAGACGACAACGGCAAAGTGGTTAAGTTTGATCCTGATATTGACTCTGAGCTGGTTATGGAAGAATGGATGGCGTACAGACGCCTTTTAAACTCACAAAAAGGAGTCCGAAACATGCAAGAGGGGATAGAGGAAGTCCTTAAAAGTCCTATCTACAGGCAAATGTTTCCTAACATTGTGAAGCTAATGTCAATCTTACTTTGTCTTCCAGTAAGCACTGCTTCAGTAGAGCGTAGCTTTTCAGCAATGAAAACTGTCAAAACAAGGCTACGAAATAGACTTGCTGATTCAAGCCCTAGCAATTTGATGAAAATAGTCATTGAAGGACCAGATAAATTATCTGATATAGACTTAGATAAAATTGTGACTATATGGAGCACGATTAAGACAAGAGCTTTACATGTTTAGTTATGTATTTCATTATGCAACTTCATAAAAAAATTAATGAGTGGGAGGTGGGGGGGAAACATGTCCTCTTGGGGGGGAAACATACCCCGGTCTCCCCCCCCCCCAGATAAAACCCTGTAGCTACTTGAGATCTATATATAACTCTTTTGTCAAGCTTGGAGTTTAGCTAGAAGAAGTTAGGGAGAGACTCTGGTGGCAGCAAATTAACAAGGTTGGTATCTGTTAGGCCTCTTGTGGTTGGAGACTCTAACAGGGTCCAATGTAACCGATAGCATCTGGAAGGCATGGAAAATACATTGATAGCGGCAGAGAAAGGTTTAGGGAAGAAAAAGATAATGGAGAACTTCAAGGGATAACATTTGGTCAGTTGAAATAGGGTAAGCAATATGTACATGATGTTAAAGTGAGAAAGCTCTGGGATGAATATAAAAAGAAATCCAAGTTAATGATAAGGAAAGAGAAGGAGCTATGGGAAAAGACAGTGAGGATAATAAGGGAACAGGGAGGTACTGTAAGCCGTTTTGGTCAGATCTGAGGGGAAAGAAGTGTAGAAAGATTGAAGGTCAACTCTGGTGGAGTAATAGAGTGGTTTTGGAGGAGATGGCAAGAGACTGGGAGGAGCTTGGCAGAGAGAGAGGAGTGTCAACAGTACCTAGTTCGGGAAATTATAGAGGGGTATCAAGGAGTCGTGTAAGGTCTTTACTAGATTGATGGCAGAGAGGTTAGGGAAGTTTTGTGAGGAACAAGTTTTCACGGAGGCACAGGGAGGTTTTAGAAGGAAGATGATGCGCAGATCAAGGGACATATGGAAAAGGGATCATCTTACCTAGCCTTTCTAAGGTTTAGGACAGGTATGTGGAGGGATGGCTTATCTGCAATGATACAAGCATGAGTGGAGGAGGAGAAATTTGTATGAATGTGTGAAGGTCTCTACAATGGGGTGGTAGCTAGGGTAGTGTCAAATGGTGGTCAGTCCAGGTGGTTTGGGATAGAAGTTAGGCAGGGGTGTACTTTGTCACAAACATTATTCAATGTATGGTGGATGAACAAGAGGGAGCTGGAGCTGAGCTGGGATTGAAGTTGGATGCCATGGTGTGGTGCATTGCTCTATGCTGATAATATGGCGGACACGGGAATGGAGTTGCAAGAGATGTTGGATATGGTGCAGAAGTATGCAGTAAGATGGAAGTTGAGTTTAATGAGAAGAAGAGGTAATGGTCATAATGACATTGGAAAAGAAGAAGTAAAGCGAAGTGGAATATTGATGGAGGGGAGCTAGAAGTATGGAAGCATTTAGATAATTGGGTGTGTGGTCTGATGAGAAACTGAGAGGGAATGTACACTTGGAGGAAATGATGGTTAAAGAAGAAGAATGGATTGGAAAGGCTGAATGGGAGCTGCCAAGTCTGGAACATTCTGCTGAAGTGTGGTCGACAAGGAGGACAGACAGCTTATAGGAAATTAGAGTCAGCTCAGTTGATGGGAAGAAACCTACTAGGGCTTGCAACACAGTGCAAGGTCTGGCACTCCTGGGGGACTTGGGGTGGAGGAAGTTGGCAGAGAGGAGGAAGTTGGCAGAGAGGATGGAGGAGAAAAAAATTCTTATGGTAGGAGGCTTGCAAAAATGGAAGAGGGTAGACTGGTGAAAATTGTGGCAGACAAGCTAAGAATGGACGGAGGATAGAGAAAGAAAGAAAGAAAGAAAGAAAGAAAGAAAGAAAGAATGGTTGTAGTTCTGGCTCAATGCACACATCGTGACAAACCTCTGTGAGAAGGGTGGCAGTGAGGTCCCTGATTTCGTTGACATATGGAAGGGAATCGTCCTTTTGCACAAGATGGGAATGCTCAGTTGAGAACTTGCAGCCACAGGCACACATTGGTATATTTGAGGAGGCCATCCATAGCCGAGGGGCACAGTATCATGGAATGCACTCTCTTATGCAGAGTGAAGCCATGTTCTTGTAACTGGTAAAGCTGTCAGCTATGTGGATGACCATTTTTATGTC
The DNA here is from genome assembly GCA_028752905.1 of Cladorhizidae sp. MBARI D1340-BT2. NCBI lineage: Eukaryota > Metazoa > Porifera > Demospongiae > Poecilosclerida > Cladorhizidae > Cladorhizidae sp. MBARI D1340-BT2. The sequence goes on from JAQNBH010000005.1 coordinate 1,852,674, forward strand.
AATTAGTTGTTCAGCGAGTTCATCTGCTCTTGATATGTTTCTCTGTCGTTTTTGTTTGTGAGTTTTTGTTTGTGAGTGGATGCCATTTGGTCAGCAATAATCTCATAGCTGAAATTGTAGTCTTGTGATAGGATTGCATTTGATAGAGCCTTGGTAATCTCAACGGAGGCAGAGAATTCATTATCAGCATTGGAGGATGGTATGCCAATCCCAAGCCCCCCCCCCCCCCCCTCCCTCCCCATTCTAGCGGGCAGTGCAAACAGACCACATTCCATATTATTTGGAGCCCGACAATGATGGAATGAGTTCAGAACTCAAGATGTCATCCAACTTTTAAGTTTGCTCCAATCTTTGGGATGGTAGACACATGCAAGTCCACTTGCTTGTCAACCCATGAGTGAGTGCAGCAAATGCTGCATGGGGCTCAGTCTAGACAATATAGATTGCCATTCATGGACCTTGGACCGCACACAAGAAGTAACAAATTCGATGGCTGCACCAGGTAGGGTCTACCTTCTACAGTGACGTTCATTTCCCGTGTCAGCAAATGTGGGAATAGCTTTGGTGTAATAGTTCTCCTTTACAACCACCATGTTTTTGAAGCATTGGCCGAATAACCAAAACCAGTCCCAGAATTATCCCTCCCCAAGCGCGTAGGTCATTTCGAGCAGACGAAGGAAGTGGTAGAACACCAGTTGATCCCGCTACACTCGCTCTTCACTCTCTAGGTTGGGACTTTTCCCCAGTATTATTATACTATTTGCGTTTCGCAATTGCCGCGTACTACTCTGGGATTTTCTCCTCAAGCAGTAAAATATCATTTGCTCTGCTGTGATGTGTATCAGATCTTCGAGACATCACCCCATCAAAGATGCAGACATAGCCCTGGCTTGCTCTGAGGGTTGTTTCCCACCCGAACATTAGAACACGAATTATAATATCATACAACAGTTTTTTAGACGTCCTCGATTTTAAGCCGAACCCCCAATCTCTGCGCCCTCAGAGTGACGTGACTCAGACGCATGCATTTTAAAGGTCACTAGTTAACCCGTTCAGTCGCTACCGTAGACATACGAGAAGCCTCTCCCAGCTGCCTGGGTTGTCAGATTTCAATATTCGAAGGCAACTGATGTCTACTGGTTCAGTCTTAGCCAGAACAGCAGCTAAGAAGGTGATACAACCATCTACTGCTGCAGCTACCTTGACAACTGTGGATAAGGTTCTGGCCAACATCAAAGATGCTGCCAAGAAGGTGAGTCTGCTATCTAATGCAAATAGATTGTCCCATTCAAATCCCATTCAAATCCACCCAAATGTTAAACCTCTTGCTTATTCTGTTATTTGTACATGCTCATATATGGACACTTCCAACAACATTAGTGTTGGGACTATAAATTTAATTCTTTCATTAGTTCGTTAGCTTCCTTGCTATATACTGGGGGTTAATTACTGTGTAAGGTTGCAAGCAATTGACTCCAAATCACATCACCCAACATCCTATTGTAGCTGGTCTGAGGCTAACTGGTTAATCTGCACTTGTGATTGACACTATTTCATTACTTGCAACATGGGCGCGGAAGACTGCACGTTGCTGTCTTCCAGATAAATTGTCAGTAGCAAAGGATTGTATAGTGAACTGCAATATGTGGCATCTTTTAACCAATTAGACACCAATTGGCGTTACACACGTGCAGACTTTGAATGGCGGTTAACGCCAATTGGCATCAATATCAATTTTGGTGAAGCCAGAGTCCGCTTAAAAAATACTTAGTTGGTTTTAAAACCTGTTTATGTGGCAGTGTTGGTCTTCTAGAAAAGTGGGGACTGCTTTATAAGAATCCCTTACTACCATGCCTAAGCACTATAGCTCTGTAGGCTAGCTGGCTTCACAAAGAAAATTATTCGCATACAAAACAATAACCTTCTAAATAATTAACTTGAAACGGTATTCTCTCGACGTTTTGTCTAGATGCTCTAGGCTTCATCAGGAATATTTGCCTAGATGCTCTAGCCTTCATCAGGAATAATGAAGGCTAGAGAATCTAGACAAAACGTTGAGAGAATTCAATTTCAAGTTAATTATTGAGAAGGTTATTGTAATGTTATTATGTCAACTGAGAGTTTATTGAAAGTACAAAATTATAGTTGGCTTTTTCCTACCTTCATTGCTAGCATTTGGCATCAACCACCATCCAGGAGCATTCTTAAGCTCATGTAAAGATGTTTCTATAGGAGCAGGAGCATCACAAAATTTGATCGTTAGCTAAACATTGCCTTAACATTGAAGATAGCCTTTGAGATTGAGAAGCATGAACTCCAAATGGCCACTAAAGCGTGGCAGACCGTAATCTGATAGCCAAAACACCGCTTTGCCTTAGGGCAGATGATAGTCGAAACTCTTCTAACTTAGTCCAAGCTTTAGGATCTCATAAGGGCATATGTTTTAAAAAAACTTGTGGTTACCACTTTATACCACTTTATAGATTCTGCGAACTTCATGGTATGGACTTGATATATAGCTCAAAAGATAGGTCTCTCTCTGTGCACTCTTTTGATATTTTTCATGGGTATAACTATAGCGAAGTTACTGGAGCTAAAGTGGGGGTACCTCAAAACGTGAGTGCCTGAGTTAGGAACATATTTTTTCTCCAGATTGCCAAGTGCTAGAGAGCTGAAATTAGCACCAGTTGCTCGAGTACTGAGTGTTATCATTAGGTGCTAAATAGTAGTGGCTAAATAGTAGTGGTCTAAATAGTAGTGGTCAAGCGGGTGGTTGGAATAAGAATTTTAATGATTTCTAACAGGGGGGGAGGGCTTGATGCTTGACCATGCCTAATGATAACACAGAACAATTCTGTAGAGGAGGACTTCCTCTAGCTAATTCAGCTCTCTAGCACTTGGCAATGTGGAGAAAAAGATGTTCCCAACTCAGGCACTCAGGCTTTGAGGTACCCCCACTTTAGCTCCAGTAACTTGGCTATAGTTATACATATGAAACATATTTTAGTATCAAAAGAGTGCACAGAGAGAGACCTGAGCTATATATCAAGTCCATACCATGAAATATGCAGAATCCATGGAGCTATAAAGTAGTAACCACACGTTTAAAAAAAACACTTACTAGTTTATGGTCACAGTCCCCCTTAGTCCAGGCTTTAGGCGCTTTTTCCTATCTCATACTGAATGAGGCGGTTACTTGAAAATAATTCCTCCCCACTCATTATAATATAATTTCTTAATGATACAGATAACTGCCTTATGAGGGCGATAGCATCAAGGGTAGAGGTTTCGCTTTATCTTTAGATTTGACTGAGGTGGTCACCAATCATGCTCTATTTACAAGTCAGTGGGGATCTTGTCTTGGCTGATCTGTAAGTCTGGGAGGCAAGCACGTACATGATGATGTCGACATTTCCCCAGCTATTGAGCTGCCACTCAGTAACTGTTTATCGTTTGTTGCTTGTTCAGAGTTAGCAGTTATGACTGATCATGACAAACCGTTGTATTTTGAGGCAATGATTTAGGTAGGTAGGTTCTTGCATAGTTATCCACTGTTGTTGCCAGTTTGACCTTAACTTAATGTGTGGTTTATTAACAACAGGTTGACCTTAACTTAATGTGTGGTTTATTAACAACAGTTTGACCTTAACTTGATGTGTGGTTTATTAACAACAGTTTGACCACAACTTAATGTGTGGTTTATTAACAACAGTTTGACCTTAACTTAATGTGTGGTTTATTAACAACGGTTTGACCTTAACTTAATGTGTGGTTTGTTATGTACTTTCGGAGTACGAATACAATAAACTGCAGTCCACTTCATTAGGGAAGCAAACAAGCCTTACAGCACTAGGTCGTTTTGTGTACACAAAACTTGTGCAAAGAATCTCTCCAGGAGCATTTTCTTTCCCAGAGGTGAAGAGATTCAGAGTGAATCCCAGTAAGTAAAGGTGCCTATGCAGCCCTTCTCAGCAGAAGAGCTGTTTTTGAAACTGCAATAAATGCCTGTTAGTGCACTCATTGGCTATTTTTTTATTTATCGAGCTTGCTCATTTCCAAGCTGCAGTTTATAGATAATTTTATATTGTTTCATGAGATTCACTGTTCAAACAGACACATGCAGTAATTAACACACCTAGTGTTCAGTGTGAAGGGTGCACTTGTTTATAATCTTACTTTTGGAGGAATTTATTTTTGGAAGGAAGTCCAAGTTCACGTCGGTAGCTGTTTGCTGTGGGCACTCAGTTAACCCTCCAAACATCAAAGCACTTTTTGGTGCAAAAGAATCTAGTAACTAAAAAAATATCGATCCACCTATTGAAAATAGCCTGCTTCATGCTCTAGTTGCTCACCAAGTTTAGAGACAGTTTATCCCAAGAACTATGGAAAACAATTTAGAATTCACCGACAGTTCACCTGTTTTGACTACCATGGAAATCAATTGGAAATTAACCTAGGAAAGATGATGTTCTTGAGCAATGGACAGCATATCTGAGCTCTCCGAGGGTGGCCGTAGTGTGGAATAGGGCGGGCCTTACTTTGGCTAACCAGGAGCCCCTGAAATCTTTGGCCGTTGCTGTCATTGTTCTTGCCATTTTCTCCTTGGAATCATGGGCCACTGGCTGTTGATGAATGACTTGGTCAACTTAACATTAAAGTAGGTGGATATGACAGGCTGCTATCCTGCTGTGAAGAAGACTTCTCAGGTTTGTGATGGGGTCTAGTTGTAGCATTAAGATCTATCCACCCTATGCAAAAATGAAAGTGCATTGGAAGTGCATCTAGTTCTGTTGAAGCAATGTGTGTTGGTTGCGTCCACACACTACTAGCATTTAAAAATGTATATAAATATATATGTAGTGCAGGAAATTACAACCAAAATTTGTTTGTCCGAGTACAATTTTGTTCTGCTATTCTCAGACATATCTGTCATCAAATTTTAACAACTTCCATGTAACTCAAATAATCACATAATGAGTGCAAACACAATGCAACTCTATAATGAACTATGCAAGTAACCAGTCCTCCTGTATTCAGTCATCAGTCATCGGGTAACCTCTTCCTCTTCATCATTGTCTGTGTCAGAGGTTGGGGCTCCATATGTTTCTTGTTTCATTGACCATGACTAGGCTTTCTAAACTTGGCATTCCACCGAGGATTGATAGCAGCATCAGGGAATATCACGGATCATTTTGGGTATTATTAGCAAGCGAGGAAGCTGATGCAAGAACACACATTGGGAACAGCTTACAAAACAACGGCGTGAACATGTGTGTATTCTAGAGCATTCGTTAGTGCTACTTGACATGAAAGCTCTAAAACACTCTTATTGTAGACTGGTTACCTCTTGCCAATTAGCACTATCTGGAGCCAGAACTGAGAGAATTCAGGCATGCAGGTTTCGAGGTGCCCAATTGTTTGCATGTAACTTTGGCGTGGTTTTACCTATGCAATATATTTTAGTATCAATCAAACGACAGCACACAGATATCCATCTTTTGAGCTGCAAATCTAAGTTCATACAGGGAAGTCGATGGATCCAAAGTTGTAACCACAAGTTAGACTGGTATCACCATGTTATAAAACTGGGCGCTGGAGGGTTACTCAGTGTTTGTGGTAAGTAGTGTTTGTGGTAAGTAGTATAAACACTGTTGTTTTAAACACTTATGCTGAGTCAGCAAAATATATGCGATCCAGGTGAAAAAAGTTTTTAACATTTTAATGACCACACATATACTGCCACAACTCTCACACTGTGTTTTGGTCGGCTTAGCTATTTGTCTGTAGCTATATATATATACCGTATTCACTCGAATATAAGTCGCACACTGAATAGAAGTCGCTCTGAAAGCTGCACTCCAAATGTAGCACACCAAGTTAATTACACCACCGCTCTTGCACACGCGCAGTTAGCTTGTCTGCCGAGTTGATCAAATCATTCCATGCTTGTGGCATCACTGTAAAGGTGGACGGGTCTGAAGATGGAGAAATTCACTGCCTCAAAGACGATCAAAGACAATAAAGTAGCAGCTTTAGCTATCCCAGCCATTACACAAGCTACTCGCCAGCTTTTGGAAGGAAGTAACAGTGGTAGAAGATCCATTTGCTTCCCTGGACAAAGAGGATGAAGAACAGATCGAACATAACGAACTCATTGTAGATAACGATAGCGACTAGGTACTCTTGTCAGCCAACTACTACTCAGCTCAATGTTTGAAATGAAATAACCACAACCACAATGACGCAGAAAAAAATAGCGTCAGCACAATAGCATGCAAGACTGGCTTGGCACTGCGCAAGCGCATTGCTTGAAGTTCGCAACTTGATTTGCTGAAATAAATACAAGTCGCGACTTATATTCGAGTGAATACAGTATATATATATATATATATATGGGTCATTCCATATGAACTCAACCAGGGGATTCGGGGTCATATTCGTTCATACTCATCCTACAAGTTCCTATGTATGAGTTATGTCGCCATGCAATTTTTTCCTGCCCAACTCTCGACTGTTCCTGAGATACGGCCCCGCCCAATTTTGGCCCCTGCGACCGTCGCGTCACACTGCCATGAGACTAAAGTTACCATTTCCCCCTAAATATTATGATTTCAGGTTTAAAAACTACATCCAATAGCTAAAATTGCGCCAGGAGTCCATTTCTGGCATCAGAATTGGCCTAACTGCCGTAGTTTTTGAGTAATAAAAGATTTCCTGTTTTTGAGTTGCCTGACTTTGACTGACCGATTCACCGGGTTGGCATATCACAATCATATTCTGCTTTTGCATGTTGCTTCAGGCATCTCTGGGGTACATCTATAGATGCAAAATATCAACTTGAGTTTATGCCATCTTCCCTGTGAAATGTTGATCTCAGGAACAGTTGAGAGTTGGGCGATTTTTTTTTTGCATGGCAACTTATCTCATACATAGGAACTTGTAGGATGAGTATAAACCAATTCTGACCCTGGAATTTTTATTTTATTTGGTTGATTTCATATGGAATGACCCATATAATCTGATGATCATTTGTTCTCATGGAAAAACAAGCTTGGTACAAGCAGCTGCTCAAGGAGGAGGGAATGGGTGAGAAATGGCCGAGAGAAAAAAATCAGAGAAATTAAAAATAATCTCATGGTGGGGTATAATTTAAAACATTAATATATTTTTTTAATTTTCATTTCATCACGTTTCTATTTAGCCATTTTGTATGGTTTTTTAATAGTTCTGGTGGACTGCCTGGTTGTAGTCTTCATGCATGGAGACATCGGCAAAAATGGATGCAACTGCAATGGAGAGGTCAGTATTGGACGAGCAACTAGGGCCAGGTGCTCTATCAAGCAACCAGGGTCAAATATTATGTCGAGCAACCAGAGCCAGGTACTTTGTTGAGCAACCAGAGCCAGGTACTTTGTCGAGCAACCAGAGCCAGGTACTTTGTCAAGTAACCAGAGCCAGGTACTTTGTCGAGCAACTAGAGCCAGGTACTTTGTCGAGCAACTAGAGCCAGGTACTTTGTCGAGCAACCAGAGCCAGGTACTTTGTTGAATAACCAGAGCCAGGTACTTTGTTGAATAACCAGAGCCAGGTACTTTGTCAAGTAACCGGAGCCAGGTACTTTGTCGAGTAACCAGAGCCAGGTATTTTGTCAAGTAACCGGAGCCAGGTACTTTGTTGAATAACCAGAGCCAGGTACTTTGTCAAGCAACTAGAGCCGGTATTTTGTCAAGTAAGGCACTCTGCCAGATGAAGATCTCAGACACGTGAACTGTTCCTCCTCCTTGGCTGGGAGTGCTTCTGATCATATGATTTAGATGGTAATGGCTTTGTCGAGCCTTACCCTCAGGAGCCCAGGGTAGAGAACCATGCATCCTCGCAATGTTCAGAGTCTTGGAGGAGTGAAAGGCTCCACAACTTCAAGTGGTGAAGAAGAAGCACAGACCAGCTTAGAGCAACTGCCATGCATGAGCTAGAGCCAGCCATTGCTGCCTAGAGCAACTGCCATGCATGAGCTATAGCCAGCCATTGCTGACAGCATGCAGAGCTGGTAGCCAACATTGGCATAAGTAACTCATGAAATAGTGGTCTAACTATTATATAGGTATATGCTTGGAACCTCTTTGCCCCCCCTTGGAAATTGTATTATTAAAATTCATTAGAAACTTTGTCACATCTTTAACCATCATGCCCTCCCCTCTTAAAATCCAGATTCCTCCAGTTGCCCCCCCTTGGACAATTTTCTAAATAATTCTCTTTGAGGTGAACCAGTGAAGCAGCTTCTGTGCAGTGCTCTATAAGGCAATGTTGTCCCCATGCATGCAGTGCTGTCACCTTGATGGCATTCAGGGATGCCTGCTCAGGTCAAAGTGTACACACTTGGCTATTTGGGTATTCCATTAACCACACACAGAGCAGTCCTCGCCTCGCTGCATGCAGGAGTTCCCATGGATATGAGGAGCTTCTAGTGTGGCACCAGTCAAAACAAGATTACTTGCACCACTTCTGCTACCAGTGCATTCCCATCACACTGAGAACATGATGCCTGCTGCACTGCTAACAACAGCCTGCATGCACAATTGGTCAGCGAGGCGAGGACTGCTGTGTGTGGTCAGTTATAGAGCACTACACAGAAGCTGCTTCATTCGTTGACCCCAAAGATAATTATTTGGAAGCAGTAAAAACCTACAACTCGATGTGGACTTTCCTTCCAAGTCCTCCTCAAAACCAGCTATGTACTGTATACTGGCCTCAAGTTTATACTGTGATGTTGAGGTGTGGGTATAATAATACGCTCACTCATGCAAAGAAGTTGTCTGGATATTGATATTTACACCGATACCACCCAAATAATAATAAGCTTGGAGCTGCTTGCTATTCATGGCCTTGAGGCTTTAGTAAGTTCCATAACTCAACAAGGCTTCCGGCAGGATCTGTCAAGTTGGTCCAACAGCATGACCAAATGTGTAGAATATTCTCTGTTTTGTAACACTTGACCTCAGCCTTGAGATATTTACACTCTGTATGTCAATATTAATTAGCCCTCCACACCACATTTATTTTGAGCAAGAAAGGAAGGAAGTTATCTTGCTCTAGACCCTAGACCCTCTTTCTCTTGTTCATCTTTGATTTTAAAGCACTATGCATGTTACTACTAACCAATTGGTCAGTGGCCAGAGGAGCATGCACCTCCGTTTGCCTTTTGTTAACCTGACTCAGGAAGTCTTGAATCTCTGTTGACCACTGATAGTTAGCTTGAGACTTGTTACGTAGTGGTTTAGAGATATAAAACAACACTGAAGCTGATTAACCTCAGCTTTCATGGAGCTGGTTGTGTGCATGTATTGTAGACAATAAGTCTCTGTTATGGCCATTGCACCTACAGCACCCTGCATCACCATGGCATATATATATAATATATATATATATATATATATATACGAGGCTAGGGTGTGGAGCTGCATGTATGTGATGCTATACATAGGTGCTTGGCAAACAAAGTGTCTTACACTTGGTTAATCCTTGACCTCAGGCTTGAGAGATTCATTTGACCTTGGAACTTATCCCAGATTAAATTTTGTGGTTATAAGATTACTGTGTAATTTTTTCCCCAGAAATGATCATCACTAGAATGCAAATACCACAAGCTGCCATGTTTGGTATAAGAATCATTGGCTCCATTGTTAAGCAGCTACATCTTACATGCCCACAACTAACTTAAGCAAATTAGTCCATCTAACACAGGGGTAGCCAAAGTGGTCGATATCGACCCCTGGGGGTATAGGACTATCCAAGGGGTCGAAAATGTCTAGGGGTCGAAAGGGGGTCAATGAGCAGAAAAGGGGGTCGTTAGCTAAAGATCAAAGCTGGGCACCGAACGAGCGGGGCGGAATTATTTTCAAGTGATCGCCTCAATCAGGAAAACCCAGCCTAAGCTTGGACTAGAGTTTGAAAAACTTCAACACCATCTTCCCTCAAGCAAAGTGCTGTGTTGGCTACGATATTTAGTAAACAGTCACACTTTAGTGACCATTTGGAGTTAGTGCTTTTCGATCTCAAAGGCTATCTACAATGTGAGGCAATGTTTAGCTAACGATTGACTTTTGTGACGCTCCTTCTCCTATAGAAACATGCGGAGATGGAGTATAGAAGCTTAACCTGAGCTTAAGAAAGCTCCTTCCTAGATGGTGGATGACGCCAAGCTCTAGCAATGAAGGTAGGAAAAAGCCAACTATAATTTTGTGCGCAAATAATTTTCAACGTGTAGCTAGCTAGCTTGCTATAGGACTTATGCATGCTAATAATAAGCAGCGTCGTATTTTCTAGAAGAGCAATACTGCCTGGTCCGCACTAATATTATTATTGATGCCATTAACCGCCACAATCCATTATCCGCCACAATGCCACTTGGCGTCAATCGCAGTTAATTGTTAATTAATGAAATCATTAACTTTTTAACTGTGCCCACCTTTGCTAACGACCTTATTACAGGGTTTCGTTTAGGGTGGGGGCGGCTCTCCCCCCTTGGAACCTTTTTGCCCCCCCCCCCCCCTTGGAAATTGTATTATTAAAATTCATTAGAAACTTGGTCACATCTTTAACCATCATGCCCCCCCCCCCTTAATATCCAGATTCCTCCAGTTGCCCCCCCCCCTTGAACAATTTTCTAAATGAAACCCTGATGATAATACTAAATTTAGTATAGTATGTCAGCAGTGCGTGACCAAAACTTAAATTATATTTATGTAAAAAAAGAAGAGACAATGACCATGACAAAAACAACAAAGTCGAGGAGGCGGAGACATGTACCCATCAATTAAAGAATATGATATTTGGCTTGAATTTGAAACATTACATCATAAAATATTGAAGAGCACAAAGAAAGAGCACAAAGAAAGCTTGTAAAAGTTTAATTTAAAAAAAAATTCAATAAAAATGTGAGTTAATTTATTTTTAATGTGTTGATGACTTTATGTTATATTGTTATAGTTTAATGTGGGGGTCGATGAGGAATCAAGGATTCCATGAAGGGGTCGATAGTCTAAAAAGTTTTCCCACCCCTGATCTAACAGAAGCACCCCCATTCTTGCTGGAGGGCACCCCCTACCCCCTGAACCCCCCTCCCCCCTTAAGAATTTCAAGTTGTTCCTCAACTATTGAATACACATGTTGAATATAACATGTACTCGGATGATATTGTGTAGCAGAAGTTTGTCTTGGCTTTCTGTTGCTACGACTGCTCCCCACTATGTCATACACATTGTGCAGCATATATAAAATAGTCAAACTTATACCTTGTGATAATGCAAATATAGATTTTAGGTGGCCCAAGTTAAGGAGAGACCTTCTTTGCAGGAGAAGAGGCTGGATGAGCTCTTGGACAGAAAAGTCGGGTAGGTCAACAAGCCTATCAAGTTGAAGAGGGACAGTCTCACTCACTATTAGTGCAACTTCACTATTAGCTTGTAAACAGCCTCAATATTAGCTTATAAACAGCCTAACTATTAGCTTGTAAACAGCTTATAAACAGCCTCACTATTAGCTTATAAACAGCCTCACTATTAGCTTATAAACAGCCTCACTATTAGCTTATAAACAGCCGCTTATAAACAGCCTCACTATTAGCTTATAAACAGCCTCTCTATTAGCTTATAAACAGCCTCACTATTAGCTTATAAACAGCCTCACTATTAGCTTATAAACAGCCTCACTATTAGCTTATAAACAGCCTCACTATTAGTTTATAAACAGCCTCACTATTAACTTATAAACAGCCTCACTATTAGCTTATAAACAGCCTCACTATCAGCTTATAAACAGCTTATAAACAGCCTCACTATTAGCTTATAAACAGCCTCACTATTAGCTTATAAACAGCCTCACTATTAGCTTATAAACAGCCTCACTATTAGCTTATAAACATCCTCACTGTTAGCTTATAACTTATAAACAGCCTCACTATTAGCTTATAAACAGCCTCACTATTAGCTTATAAACAGCCTCACTATTAGCTTATAAACAGCCTCACTATTAGCTTATAAACAGCCTCACTATCAGCTTATAAACAGCCTCACTATTAGCTTATAAACAGCCTCACTATTAGCTTATAAACAGCCTCACTATTAGCTTATAAACAGCCTCACTATTAGCTTATAAACATCCTCTTATAAACAGCCTCATTATTAGCTTATAAACATCCTCACTATTAGCTTATAAACAGCCTCTTATAAACAGCCTCACTATTAGCTTATAAACAGCCTCACTATTAGCAGCCTCTTATAAACAGCCTCACTATTAGCAGCCTCACTGTTAGCTTATAAACAGCCTCACTATTAGCTTATAAACAGCCTCACTATTAGCTTGTAAACAGCCTCACTATTAGCTTGTAAACAGTCTCACTATTAGCTTATAAACAGCCTCACTATTAGCTTATAAACAGTCTCACTATTACTATTAGCTTATAAACAGCCTCACTATTAGCTTATAAACAGCCTCACTATTAGCTTATAAACAGCCTCACTATTAGCTTATAAACAGCCTCACTATTAGCTTATAAACAGCCTCACTATTAGCTTATAAACAGCCTCACTATTAGCTTATAAACAGCCTCACTATTAGCTTATAAACAGCCTCACTATTAGCTTATAAACAGCCTCACTATTAGCAGCCTCACTATTAGCTTATAAACATCCTCACTGTTAGCTTATAAACAGCCTCACTATTAGCTTATAAACAGCCTCACTATTAGCTTATAAACAGCCTCACTATTAGCTTATAAACAGCCTCACTATTAGCTTATAAACAGCCTCACTATTAGCTTATAAACAGCCTCACTATTAGCTTATAAACAGCTTCACTATTAGCTTGTAAACAGCCTCACTATTAGCTTATAAACAGTCTCACTGTTAGCTTATAAACAGCCTCACTATTAGCTTATAAACAGCCTCACTATTAGCTTATAAACAGCCTCACTATTAGCTTATAAACAGCCTCACTATTAGCTTATAAACAGCCTCACTATTAGCTTATAAACAGCCTCACTATTAGCTTATAAACAGCTTCACTATTAGCTTGTAAACAGCCTCACTATTAGCTTATAAACAGTCTCACTGTTAGCTTATAAACAGCCTCACTGTTAGCTTATAAACAGCCTCACTGTTAGCTTATAAACAGCCTCACTATTAGCTTATAAACAGCCTCACTATTAGCTTATAAACAGCCTCACTATTAGCTTATAAACAGCCTCTTATAAATAGCCTCACTATTAGCTTATAAATAGCCTCACTATTAGCTTATAAATAGCCTCACTATTAGCTTATAAACAGCCTCACTATTAGCTTGTAAACATTACAGGAGTCGCAGAGAAGCCAACTAGGTCAGCAGATAGAGGTCACAAATTGGGTGCCACTGTGGGAAGGACAGAAGGATAGGTAGGACATTTTAAAGGTGGATGGGAAGTTTCAGTTTGGACTTAGGTTTTGCATGGGTGGGAATGTGACCAATTCTATCTCCGCAGGCCTTTCAAAATAGAAAGGTGAGGTAGGTAATTGGGTGTGCCTCTCCTCTACTTGCAACTATCTGTCCCTTCCTGTGGTGTTCTTGCAGTGAGCACTGTAAACTTGTCTTTACAGTCAGTGAGTTGATGCTTTTGGATTCCTTAATGTTACAGTCTTTTTCCTGAGCGAACATCCATGTCAGAGTTTGGTGTGTATGTGTATGTGTTGAGGCCCCACACATTTATTATATCAATGCTGTGTGTCGTCATGATGTGAAGCTAGCTTATAATGCACCAGAACTTGGGTTAGCATATAATGCACCAGAAATTGGGTTAGGATATAGTGCACCAGAACTTGGGTTAGCATACAGCAGTGATGTAAGCATTGATATCTGGCTTAGCAACGCTACACTGCACTCCACTAGCTATCCCTCTCAACCCTCTCACTCGCTCCATCAGCCCTGCCAACAATTATATAATTACTAGTAGTAGTTATTGGTACTATTATTATTATTAGTAGTAGTAGTAGTATTGATCATTCTAATGTGCATGTTTTCCTGAAATGCTATTGTCCTCTGTCTACATAGTAGGTGGATGAAAAGTGAAGCTTGGAGGAATGATTAGTTCTACATATTTACTAGACATGTAACTGCTATTCAATATACTAGATCATCGATTTCTGATTCACTGCAAGTTTTTCTTTGGCTGCCTAAAATACCACAGAACTAGCAAGTAAGAGTTCCTTGTATTCCTGATGAAGGCTAGAGCATCTAGTCGAAACGTCGAGAGAATACAATTTGAAGTTGATTATTGAGAAGGTTATTGTAATGTTATTACGTCAACTGAGAGTTCATTGAGAGTTCCATTTGTTTCTAACTAGCTGTCTAAACATCAACAACGTACTTGCACAGTTGCTTAGAGACGCTGTCAATGGTTGCTGATGCCATTATTATTGATGGTTTGTGCATACATTTTGTGTTTCCCTTCCCCTTTCATATGTAAAGGATACTTACTTGCATTAGCATTGCAATGCATGTACATTGCACTGTGTCACTATCCTACATGTTGGCTTGCATTAACATTGCAGTGCATGTACATTGCACTGTGTCACTATCCTACATGTTGGCTTGCATTAACATTGCAATGCATGTACATTGCACTGTGTCACTATCCTACATGTTGGCTTGCATTAACATTGCAATGCATGTACATTGCACTGTGTCACTATCCTACATGTTGGCTTGCATTAGCATTGCAATGCATGTACATTGCACTGTGTCACTATCCTACATGTTGGATGGCATTAACATTGCAATGCATGTACATTGCACTGTGTCACTACCCTACATGTTGGCTTGCATTAACATTGCAATGCATGTACATTGCACTGTGTCACTACCCTACATGTTGGATGGCATTAACATTGCAATGCATGTACATTGCACTGTGTCACTACCCTACATGTTGGCTTGCATTAACATTGCAATGCATGTACATTGCACTGTGTCACTATCCTACATGTTGGCTAGCATTAGCATTGCAATGCATGTACATTGCACTGTGTCACTATCCTACATGTTGGCTAGCATTAGCATTGCAATGCATGTACATTGCACTGTGTCACTACCCTACATGTTGGATGGCATTAGCATTGCAATGCACTACCCTACATGTTGGATGGCATTAGCATTGCAATGCATGTACATTGCACTGTGTCACTACCCTACATGTTGGCTTGATTAGCATTGCAATGCATGTACATTGCACTGTGTCACTACCCTACATGTTGGCTTGATTAGCATTGCAATGCATGTACATTGCACTGTGTCACTACCCTACATGTTGGCTTGCATTAGCATTGCAATGCATGCACATTGCACTGTGTCACTATCCTACATGTTGGCTAGCATTAGCATTGCAATGCATGTACATTGCACTGTGTCACTATCCTACATGTTGACTCAAGTTCTGTTTTTGGTGCAACGGATTGGTGTGCTTTATTTTGATTTTGATGTGCTATATTTGAGGTTCAACTAGGATGGCTGATGATAAGGATAATCGGGACTGTGAGGGACCTCCCTTGCATATCGGAGGTATCTGCTTGGAAATGCTTGGGGTCCTCCTCCCTGTTACGTCTCGCATGAAGAAGTTGAAGTACCCACATGCTTCTCTTCCTCCTCGTCACTGGAGTAGCCACCATCATGGCTGAGCTCCTCATCACTGGAGTAGCCACCATCATGGTTGAACTCCTCGTCACTGGAGTAGCCACCATCATGGTTGAACTCCTTGTCACTGGAGTAGCCACCATCATGGTTGAACTCCTCGTCACTGGAGTAGCCACCATCATGGTTGAACTCCTCGTCACTGGAGTAGCCACCATCATGGTTGAACTCCTCGTCACTGGAGTAGCCACCATCATGGTTGAGCTCCTTGTCACTGGAGTAGCCACCGTCATGGTTGAACTCCTCGTCACTGGAGTAGCCACCATCATGGTTGAACTCCTCGTCACTGGAGTAGCCACCATCATGGTTGAACTCCTCGTCACTGGAGTAGCCACCATCATGGTTGAACTCCTCGTCACTGGAGTAGCCACCATCATGGTTGAACTCCTCGTCACTGGAGTAGCCACCATCATGGTTGAGCTCCTTGTCACTGGAGTAGCCACCATCATGGTTGAGTTCCTTGTCACTGGAGTAGCCACCATCATGGTTGAGTTCCTCGTCACTGGAGTAGCCACCATCATGGTTGAACTCCTCGTCACTGGAGTAGCCACCATCATGGTTGAACTCCTTGTCACTGGAGTAGCCACCATCATGGTTGAGCTCCTTGTCACTGGAGTAGCCACCATCATGGTTGAACTCCTTGTCACTGGAGTAGCCACCATCATGGTTGAACTCCTCATCACTGGAGTAGCCACCATCATGGTTGAACTCCTTGTCACTGGAGTAGCCACCATCATGGTTGAGTTCCTTGTCACTGGAGTAGCCACCATCATGGTTGAACTCCTCGTCACTGGAGTAGCCACCATCATGGTTGAACTCCTCGTCACTAGAGTAGCCACCATCATGGTTGAGCTCCTCGTCACTAGTAGCCACCATCATGGTTGAACTCCTCGTCTCTGGAGTAGCCACCATCATGGTTGAACTCCTCGTCTCTGGAGTAGCCACCATCATGGTTGAACTCCTCGTCACTGGAGTAGCCACCATCATGGTTGAGCTCCTCATCACTGGAGTAGCCACCATCATGGTTGAGTTCCTCATCACTGGAGTAGCCACCATCATGGTTGAGCTCCTTGTCACTGGAGTAGCCACCATCATGGTTGAACTCCTCGTCACTGGAGTAGCCACCATCATGGTTGAGTTCCTCATCACTGGAGTAGCCACCATCATGGTTGAACTCCTCGTCACTGGAGTAGCCACCATCATGGTTGAACTCCTCGTCACTGGAGTAGCCACCATCATGGTTGAACTCCTCATCACTGGAGTAGCCACCATCATGGTTGAACTCCTCGTCACTGGAGTAGCCACCATCATGGTTGAACTCCTCGTCACTGGAGTAGCCACCATCATGGTTGAACTCCTCATCACTGGAGTAGCCACCATCATGGTTGAGCTCCTTGTCACTGGAGTACCTACCATCATGGTTGAACTCCTCGTCACTAGTAGCCACCATCATGGTTGAACTCCTCATCACTAGAGTAGCCACCATCATGGTTGAACTCCTCATCACTGGAGTAGCCACCATCATGGTTGAGCTCCTTGTCACTGGAGTAGCCACCATCATGGTTGAACTCCTCGTCACTGGAGTGGCCACCATCATGGTTGAACTCCTCGTCACTGGAGTAGCCACCATCATGGTTGAACTCCTTGTCACTGGAGTAGCCATCATTATGGTTGAGCTCCTCATCACTGGAGTAGCGAGCATCATCTTCACTCTGTACTGCTGGAGAGTGTGACTTGGTTTGGAATATTGGGGTCGAGGTTCATGAATGGATGGGTGGAACTCATAATTCTGGGTTATTGAATGCGCACCAACACGTACGCTGTGAACAGCTCGAAGCAACACCAAGCTGAAGGGCTCTTGACGTAGTGTGAGCCGGGGCATTGAATGCACATCACACGTACATATATGTTGTGTGCAGCTTTGAGGCAAAGACCTCACAACATAATTATTGTGAACCTGAGGAGGTGACAACAGCTCTAACATTGTCAGCCCTGAGGTGACAACAGCTCTAACATTGTCAGCAGACAAGTTTGAATGTACTCAGAGTGCAAAGGTGAACCAGGCCAACATCATTAAATAGGTAGTCATTATATGTTCTGTGCCACACGATGGAAGCAGCGAAGAGGATGAAGCCACAAAATATAGAGAAAACTCATTTAGAAAAGTTTTGGGTCAGTTTCTGCCGATGCATTGTGACTAACTGGAGAGTTTGCTTCACCTCTTTCTTGGACCTGAATCACTTCCCTGAGGCTACTGCCTGTTTTTGCAAACATTCATGTTTAGAAGAGCTCTTATTTCCAGGTGGCTTTAACTCCTCTAGCTTCATCAGTGAGGAACTATTAATCATCTGGGTGAAAAAATTTCATTCTGGAAATACTCCTTGGAGACTTCTCTAATAGTGTGCATATATGGAAACCCAGAGGCCTAGGAAGTCTCACCATCCCTGCTACCCAGTGGACGTGGGTTTTCTCTTGGGAGTTTTGTTGCCTCCTTCTCCTCCACTGCTTAGGTGTAAGAGCTGTGTCTGAGCTTGATGGTCATGTCTCACTTGATATGTACATCTTATAATGGAGTAGTGAAGCAACCTCTTGCTGGGAGGTGGATGGGAGTCCTTCCCCCTGCCATGCAAAACAGTGACTGTGTGGGTACATGTTTGTGTGTGGAAGCTTATATATAATCACCTGCAATAGCTGAACAAGTCACCATCTCAATAATGAGCTTATGTAAAACAATGATCATCAAAGGAAGAGGTCATCCTTATGGAAGAGTTTATCCTTAAGGAAGAGGTCATCTTTGATGAAGCGGTTGTCTTGTTGAGTTGGCAAGTGGCATCTATAGAAGGAAGTAAATGGCTGTGCTGCAATGGAGATAACTCACTGTAGAGTCAGTAGAGGAGAGAAAACTGGCTGTAGAGTAAGTAGAGGAGAGAGAACTGGCTGTAGAGTCAGTAGAGGAGAGAGAACTGGCTGTAGAGTCAGTAGAGGAGAGAGAACTGGCTGTAGAGTCAGTAGAGGAGAGAGAACTGGCTGTAGAGTCAATAGAGGAGAGAGAACTGGTTCAGTAGAGGAGAGAGAACTGGCTGTAGAGTCAGTAGAGGAGAGAGAGAACTGGCTGTAGAGTCAGTAGAGGAGAGAGAACTGGCTACTTAATAGGTTTGGCAAGCTTTGGCTTGCCACACAATGGTTGGCAGCAGTAGTGATTGTCGGTAGTGGGTCTTGTGAAGTGTGACACATAACTCTGTGGTTGGATTACCAGCTGCTATGAATTATTCATAGTATTCTTAGCTCATTACAGGTGGGTGTGGCTTTGGTGACCTCTGTAAGTCTTCGTACACATGCCAATGGCAACAGGAACTGCTGCTAATGAGGCCTTCATAAGAAATGGATGCTGGTTACAATTGTGCTCAACCTACATACAATACAGTCGCACAAAAAGGTGGATGCACGTGTAGCTAGTCAAAGGAGCAGTCTTCAAAATGGAAGACACCGGATGTGTGTGAAGATGGTGCAATTCATAGCAGCTATTCCAGCGATGGCAGAAGCTACTCACCAGCTGTTGGAAGAAGAGTGATGCTGACAGTGAAGGTCTATTTGCTTTCCTAGCTGAAGTGCTGGTTATTAATAGTGATGAGTGCTGTAGAGATGAGTGCTGTAGGGATGAGTGCTGTAGTGATGAGTGCTGTAGAGATGAGTGCTGTAGGGATGAGTGCTGGAGTGATGAGTGCTGTAGGGATGAGTGCTGTAGTGATGAGTGCTGTAGGGATGAGTGCTGGAGTGATGAGTGCTGTAGGGATGAGTGCTGTAGAGATGAGTGCTGTAGTGATGAGTGCTGTAGTGATGAGTGCTGTAGTGATGAATGCTGTAGGGATGAGTGCTGTAGTGATGAGTGCTGTAGTGATGAGTGATGAGTGCTGTAGTGATGAGTGCTGTAGTATTGAGTGCTGTAGTAATGAGTGCTGTAGGGATGAGTGCTGTAGTGATGAGTGCTGTAGAGATGAGTGCTGTAGGGATGAGTGCTGTAGGGATGAGTGCTGTAGGATGAGTGCTGTAGGGATGAGTGCTGTGCTGTAGTGATGAGTGCTGTAGGGATGAGTGCTGTAGTGATGAGTGCTGTAGTGATGAGTGCTGTAGTGATGAGTGCTGTAGTGATGAGTGCTGTAGGGATGAGTGCTGTAGGGATGAGTGCTGTAGGATGAGTGCTGTAGGGATGAGTGCTGTAGGGATGAGTGCTGTAGTGATGAGTGCGCTGTAGTGATGAGTGCTGTAGGAATGAGTGATGAGTGCTGGAGTGATGAGTGCTGGAGTGATGAGTGCTGGACCAACCATCACTGCCTGCTACAGCTGATGTCTAGAGCTGGGGGGATCTAGAGCTGGGGGGATCTAGAGCTGGGGGGATCTAGAGCTGAGGGGATCTAGAGCTGGGGGGATCTAGAGCTGGGGGGATCTAGAGCTGGGGGGATCTAGAGCTGAGGAGATCTAGAGCTGGGGGGAACTAGAGCTGGGGGGAACTAGAGCTGAGAAATCACCTCCTTAAAAGTGTAATATCACTGCAGGCTATGTTTTTGGGAAGCATGTGACCAAAGGCCACATCAAACACTTTCATTTACTCACCTCAAGGGACTGTCTGACAAAAAATGGTCAGGCCAAGTGTGACCAGTAGCTCCAGCCTGACCTCCAGCTCCAGCCTGACCTCCAGCCTGACCTCCAGCCTGACCTCCAGCTCCAGCCTGACCTCCAGCTCCAGCCTGACCTCCAGCTCCAGCCCCCAGCCCTCCAGCCTGACCTCCAGCCTGACCTCCAGCCCCAGCAGCCTGACCTCCAGCCCAAGCCTGACTGGTTAGCTCCAGCCTGAGCTCTGGCCTGACCAGTAGCTCCTGCTTGACCGGTTTGTGCATACTGTGACCTGCCAAAGCTTAGTTCACAGAGACAAATAATTGGTATCCTGTTCAGAAGTGTCGAGGGAGTGAACACAATATGGTGACCATTTCAGCAAACCATCAGCACTCCAAGCGCTCCAGCCGTGGGGATTTTGCGTGGCCATTATATATGTAGGTGTCAACCTCAAGGTGCATACCTGAGCTAAGTGCCACCCATCTGAGTTGTGACATCATTGACGTCTTCTCTCCAAACTTCTCTCAGGCAGCCTACCAATCACACTACACATGCTCACCCGGTATTTTTATTTTTACCTCTATAGAGTGCACACCACTAGCTGCTGCTGGCAACATCTGGGGCTAGGGCTAGGGCTAGGGCTAGGGCTAGTGGCGTTTACCACAACATAATGTGCTAGCGCTTGGCATAGCTACAGCATTGATCAACAGATGTTTCCTCACTCTCGTGACTTTGTTTTGTCACATTTGTGTCCTAGACCACCTGGCTCTGTGCAATGTGAAATACATAGTTTCCATCCAGATGCTCTTACTCATTTCATAGACCTTAGATTCTTCAGCCACCTCAATACTGATCAGGTCAGAATACATTTGCATCTGCTGTGTTGCTGCCTTAGCTTCTGTGCATGGTCCATGCTTCTTGGCTTGTTGTAGTCTTTGTGGACGGATCCCTCGGATCAGGTAGCTTTTTGGCTTGTTGTAGTCTTTGTGGACGGATCCCTGGGATCAGGTAGCTTCTTGGCTTGTTGTAATCTTTGTGGACGGATCCCTGGGACCAGGTAGCTTCTTGGCTTGTTGTAATCTTTGTGGACGGATCCCTGGGACCAGGTAGCTTCTTGGCTTGTTGTAGGACGGATCCCTGGGACCAGGTAGCTTCTTGGCTTGTTGTAATCTTTGTGGATGGATCCCTGGGACCAGGTAGCTTCTTGGCTTGTTGTAAATCTTTGTGGACGGATCCCTGGGACCAGGTAGCTTCTTGGCTTGTTGTAATCTTTGTGGACAGATCCCTGGGACCAGGTAGCTTCTTGGCTTGTTGTAAATCTTTGTGGACGGATCCCTGGGACCAGGTAGCATAGCACATGACTTGAGACAGGCAGTAGAGAGATACCCAACTGTTGCTTACTCCAGTTAACAATCATGAGGCGAATTGTTTATCTAAGCATATGAAATATTGATAGACTTTTTACTGGATAACCAGGATATAACAAAGTCAAGTGATAGTGAAATTAATTGGATCCACAATACTACATGCGTAATGAAAGGAAGTGGGAATTTTCCAGGGATTTATATCTAGGCAGTACTGTGATTCCATAGCTACCAGTGGTTCCATAGCTACCAGTGATTCCATAGCTACCAGTGATTCCATAGCTACCAGTGATCCATAGCTACCAGTGATTCCATAGCTACCAGTGATTCCATAGCTACCAGTGGTTCCATGGCTACTAGTGATTCCATAAATACCAGTGGTATAGCTACCAGTGATCCATAGCTACCATTGATTCCATAGCTACCAGTGATTCCATAGCTACCAGTGATTCCATAGCTACCAGTGGTTCCATGGCTACTAGTGATTCCATAAATACCAGTGGTATAGCTACCAGTGATCCATAGCTACCAGTGGTTCCATAGCTACCAGTGGTTCCATGGCTACTAGTGATTCCATAAATACCAGTGGTATAGCTACCAGTGATCCATAGCTACCAGTGATTCCATAGCTACCAGTGATTCCATAGCTACCAGTGGTTCCATAGCTACCAGTGATTCCATAGCTACCAGAGATTCCATAGCTACCAGTGATTCCATAGCTACCAGTGATTCCATAGCTACCAGTGATTCCATAGCTACCAGTGATCCAGTGATCCATAGCTACCAGTGATCCATAGCTACCAGTGGTTCCATAGCTACCAGTGATCCATAGCTACCAGTGATTCCATAGCTACCAGTGATTCCATAGCTACCAGTGGTTCCATAGCTACCAGTGATCCATAGCTACCAGTGATCCATAGCTACCAGTGATCCATAGCTACCAGTGATTCCATAGCTACCAGTGATCCATAGCTACCAGTGGTTCCATAGCTACCAGTGTTCCATAGCTACCAGTGATTCAGTGATCCATAGCTACCAGTGATTCCATAGCTACCAGTGATTCCATAGCTACCAGTGGTTCCATAGCTACCAGTGATTCCATAGCTACCAGTGATCCATAGCTACCAGAGATTCCATAGCTACCAGTGATTCCATAGCTACCAGTGATCCATAGCTACCAGTGATTCCATAGCTACCAGTGATCCATAGCTACCAGTGATCCATAGCTACCAGTGATTCCATAGCTACCAGTGGTTCCATAGCTACCAGTGATCCATAGCTACCAGTGATTCCATAGCTACCAGTGATCCAGTGATCCATAGCTACCAGTGGTTCCATAGCTACCAGTGATCCATAGCTACCAGTGATTCCATAGCTACCAGTGGTTCCATAGCTACCAGTGATTCCATAGCTACCAGTGATCCATAGCTACCAGTGATTCCATAGCTACCAGTGATTCCATAGCTACCAGTGATTCCATAGCTACCAGTGATCCATAGCTACCAGTGATTCCATAGCTACCAGTGATTCCATAGCTACCAGAGATTCCATAGCTACAAGTGATTCCATAGCTACCAGTGATTCCATAGCTACCAGTGATCCATAGCTACCAGTGATTCCATAGCTACCAGTGATTCCATAGCTACCAGTGATCCATAGCTACCAGTGGTTCCATGGCTACCAGTGATTCCATAGCTACCAGTGATCACATAGGTACAAGTGGTTCCATAGCTACCAGTGATTCCATAGTTACCAGTGATTCCATAGCTACCAGTGATCCATAGCTACCAGTGATTCCATAGCTACCAGTGATTCCATAGCTACCAGTGATTCCATAGCTACCAGTGGTTCCATAGCTACCAGCAGTGATTCCATAGCTACCAGTGGTTCCATAGCTACCAGCAGTGATTCCATAGCTACCAGTGATCCATAGCTACCAGTGATCCATAGCTACCAGTGGTTCCATAGCTACCAGTGATCACATAGGTACAAGTGCTCATACTATGCAACGATTCCATGACAGGCCCGGAGCGATTCCATGACAGGCCCGGAGCATGGTGTGGTATTCCTGCGCATTAAGAATGGAAAGATATAACTACCCAGGACACACCAGCGGCACACAACAAACTAGATGAAAACACAGAATGGGACTATTAATCTACTTAATACAGAGTTTTAAGTTACTTGAGTTTTACAAAAATCTTGAGCCCATGTTCTGAATCTCCTATGAATTCATTCAGTTCAATTTTATCCGTTAACTCCTTATGGACATGTAATAGCAAGAGATTATTTAACCTCAGCTGACTCGTGGCGTTTTGTAAATAACTTTTTACCCTGCAAAGGGCACTGAATGATCTTTCTGATAGAATTGGTGGCTGGTATGATCAAAATAAGTTTGAAAAGTCGACACACTTGAGTAAGCAACAATTTCTTACCAGCAGTCAAGTCAAAAAAGAATGACTTGATATCAGAAATTGTAGTCGTATTGTGATTCTTTTCACTATACTTTTCCTTCTGAATTCACTGATATTCAAGTCCAAAGGTAAGCAACTCCACTTGAAGAACCTCAGGATGGAAATCATCTTTGTAAAAAGAACAAAAAGAATCAAATTCCACTGATGTCTTCATTCCATCATGACTTTAACAGAAGCTGTTCCAAATGTCAGTAGATTCTGCAACCTGCACCCACCTTTCACACCCACCTTTTATTGAATTCATCACAAGATCTAGGCCTCAAAGTAATGTTGCCGATAGTATGATTTTACATCAGTGTGACCTTCGATACCATCATCATACCTTCTAGGTGTCTTGTGCCGACGAGGCAAGTGAGGTTCTTCAATTTCATAGCCTTCAGCAAGTTTTGTAACCTTAGACCAAAATAAGCCATGCGACATGTCATCTCGTGGCTTCTCAAGTGTGGAATTGTGACCATGCTAGCTACTTCTTGGCCCTCGGCTGCTGAAGTCTTTGGATCTTGCTGAGATTATCAGGTGAGTCTAAGAACCATTTCACACAAGAAAGTACCAAAGAGAAAATCAAATGTCTTCATTTGTGCTCTCACACCTTGAATTCGTGCCTTGGCCTCGGTATCCTTAGTCATTTCTAAAGCTTCTTCCCAAATGCACAACAATGCAGAGTAATTTTCCATAATACATAAGAGAGAGTCTGCACGGACAGTCCACCAAGTAGGGCAAAGAAGTCTTAAACCAGGTGGAGGAGAGTAAGACAGCTCATCACTTTCAGCTTTATGACCGCTGAAGACTGCATCATGTTTAGGTAAAAACTTACTAAGCTTTGTTATTTCATGTGTAGTGTCCATGGAGTCCTTCATAACTTTCAACTTTTTGATAGTGTCATTAGCAGCAAGATTTAAGGAATGCCCATAGCAGTGTAAACACAGCACGTGGTTCCTCTTCTGATAGCCTCTTAACAACTCCTGTTTTTGTCCCACTCATTGTGCTGCAGCCATCGTAGCATTGACCATGAAGTTTACTGATTGGCAAGTTCAGTCCTTAGCAAGCAGTCCTATTATTTTTGTAAGACATTCAGCACCAATAGAACCACCTCATAAAGCAATGAACTCCTCGTACACTTCAAAATCTTCATCAACTCATGGAATAGCAATGGTGACTTGCTCACAATCTTCATCAACTCTTGGAATAGCAATGGTGACTTGCTCACAATCTTCATCAACTCTTGGAATAGCAATGGTGACTTGCTCACAATCTTCATCAACTCTTGGAATAGCAATGGTGACATGCTCACAATCTTCATCAACTCTTGGAATAGCAATGGTGACTTGCACAATCTTCATCAACTCTTGGAATAGCAATGGTGACTTGCTCACAATCTTCATCAACTCTTGGAATAGCAATGGTGACTTGCTCACAATCTTCATCAACTCTTGGAATAGCAATGGTGACTTGCTCACAATCTTCATCAACTCTTGGAATAGCAATGGTGACTTGCTCACAATCTTCATCAACTCTTGGAATAGCAATGGTGACTTGCTCACAATCTTCATCAACTCTTGGAATAGCAATGGTGACTTGCTCACAATCTTCATCAACTCTTGGAATAGCAATGGTGACTTGCTCACGATCTTCATCAACTCTTGGAATAACAATGGTGACTTGCTCACAATCTTCATCAACTCTTGAAATAGCAATGGTGACTTGCTCACAATCTTCATCAACTCTTGGAATAGCAATGGTGACTTGCTCACAATCTTCATCAACTCTTGGAATAGCAATGGTGACTTGCTCACAATCTTCATCAACTCTTGGAATAACAATGGTGACTTGCTCACAATCTTCATCAACTCTTGGAATAGCAATGGTGACTTGCTCACAATCTTCATCAACTCTTGGAATAGCAATGGTGACTTGCTCACAATCTTCATCAACTCTTGGAATAGCTGGTGACTTGCTCACAATCTTCATCAACTCTTGGAATAGCAATGGTGACTTGCTCACAGTCTTCATCAACTCTTGGAATAGCTGGTGACTTGCTCACAATCTTCATCAACTCTTGGAATAGCAATGGTGACTTGCTCACAATCTTCATCAACTCTTGGAATAGCTGGTGACTTGCTCACAATCTTCATCAACTCTTGGAATAGCAATGGTGACTTGCTCACAATCTTCATCAACTCTTGGAATAGCAATGGTGACTTGCTCACAATCTTCATCAACTCTTGGAATAGCAATGGTGACTTGCTCACAATCTTCATCAACTCTTGGAATAGCAATGGTGACTTGCTCACAATCTTCATCAACTCTTGGAATAGCAATGGTGACTTGCTCACAATCTTCATCAACTCTTGGAATAGCAATGGTGACTTGCTCACAATCTTCATCAACTCTTGGAATAGCAATGGTGACTTGCTCACAATCTTCATCAACTCTTGGAATAGCAATGGTGACCTGCTCACAATCTTCATCAACTCTTGGAATAGCAATGGTGACTTGCTCACAATCTTCATCAACTCTTGGAATAGCAATGGTGACTTGCTCACAATCTTCATCAACTCTTGGAATAGCAATGGTGACTTGCTCACAATCTTCATCAACTCATGGAATAGCAATGGTGACTTGCTCACAATCTTCATCAACTCTTGGAATAGCAATGGTGACTTGCTCACAATCTTCATCAACTCTTGGAATAGCAATGGTGACTTGCTCACAATCTTCATCAACTCTTGGAATAGCAATGGTGACTTGCTCACAATCTTCATCAACTCTTGGAATAGCAATGGTGAGTTGCTCACAATCTTCATCAACTCTTGGAATAGCAATGGTGACTTGCTCACAATCTTCATCAACTCTTGGAATAGCTGGTGACTTGCTCACAATCTTCATCAACTCTTGGAATAGCAATGGTGACTTGCTCACAATCTTCATCAACTCTTGGAATAGCAATGGTGACTTGCTCACAATCTTCATCAACTCTTGGAATAGCAATGGTGACTTGCTCACAATCTTCATCAACCCTTGGAATAGCAATGGTGACTTGCACACAATCTTCATCAACTCTTGGAATAGCAATGGTGACTTGCTCACAATCTTCATCAACTCTTGGAATAGCAATGGTGACTTGCTCACAATCTTCATCAACTCTTGGAATAACAATGGTGACTTGCTCACAATCTTCATCAACTATTGGAATAGCAATGGTGACTTGCTCACAATCTTCATCAACTCTTGGAATAGCAATGGTGACTTGCTCACAATCTTCATCAACCCTTGGAATAGCAATGGTGACTTGCACACAATCTTCATCAACTCTTGGAATAGCAATGGTGACTTGCTCACAATCTTCATCAACTCTTGGAATAGCAATGGTGACTTACTCACAATCTTCATCAACTCTTGGAATAGCAATGGTGACTTGCTCACAATCTTCATCAACTCTTGGAATAGCAATGGTGACTTGCTCACAATCTTCATCAACTCTTGGAATAGCAATGGTGACTTGCTCACAATCTTCATCAACTCTTGGAATAGCAATGGTGACTTGCTCACAATCTTCATCAGCACTTGGAATAGCAATGGTGACTTGCTCACAATCTTCATCAACCCTTGGAATAGCAATGGTGACTTGCTCACGATTAGTGAATTGGTAGTTTCATCAATCATTTTGGTTAAAAAGGGTGATTTTTGGAGATCACCAGCAATATTTCGAAGTACCTGTACAGCAAGGTTCTTCAAAATTTCATCTTGAATTTCATGCGATGTTGATCTTCTGCAAACCAGTTCATGGTTAGTGCACCACCATCCCACTTGAGAAACTGAACAAAATTGCTATCATTTTCAGATTCACCATCACCTCAAAATGCTAGCCCTTGCCTAGCTAATACCCTGATGCAAAGATAAAATCTTGAGTAACATCTTCCCATTATCCTCCATCTCACATGCAAATGGCTGAGAAAGTTGTATACCAATGCGCTTATTCGTGGTAGGCAAACTAAGTACAGTATCATTTCTACTGATTGGAGATGGCAACCACTAGTTTAAATGACTGAACAGCATCCTTCCAGTTGGAATAACCCTTGCACACCTGAAATATTTAATACATACTTACTTAACTAACAGTTTATATAGGCCTGGTCATAAGGCACACAACAATAACAATGAATACCTGGATCTGCTTTGGAAGTTCTCATCTTCTTCTTGAAACTCGTTACACAAGTATGACAGTAGGCGAAATCTTTAGCTGCATCATAATGTAGAAAAGGCCACTGTTGAAACATGATACTTGTCTTGAAATGATCGTGATACAACAGTTTTCTTTCCAGGAGCGCTCTGGAAACCTAAAGCTTTGACCAGATGGATGTGGAGTATCAGAAATTTCAGGAGGATGAAAACTAAAACTACAGCTTGCCCTAGCTCAACAGCAACTCACTGCACCATGTATAGTATCACCATATGATCATCAGGTGATCTTGTACACTCTCTTAATTAATCTTGCAGTCAGTGCAATGTGAAAAACACTGTGGTTTGACAACAGAGAAGGTCAACCACACCCACTGGTAACCTATTTAATTAACACTACAGAGTGGCAAAGAATAACCTCCTTGGCAAAACACTGAGCGTGCCTGTCACAACACTGCAATTGCATTCTGCCATCAACAACACTGCAGCACTTGCAAACCCAACAACCTATTTAGTGAGCCACTGTACAGAACTGCAAAATTGAATCATCGATACACCCACAATGACATAAATATTGTGACCCGCCTGACCACTTGCTCCGGCCCTGCAGCATGAGAAGGATATGTTTTGGACAAGGTCAAATTCCTTAGGAAAACCAAGCTACTATCTGATATAGACCTTGTTGATGGAATATTGAGTGTTGTTCAGAGGTGCTTGATGCTGTTGGGTGTGTGTTTTCCCAGGAACCTGAGCTGGCAAGCAGTTATTTTCCTGGCAGCAAGTGGACAGTGGTTGTGGATGAGGCACTGCAGAGCTTTGGATGCTGCACTAAGTGGTGATACAAGTGTGTACTGTTCTGATCTGCTGCCTGACTCGAGACTGTCTGAAACCGAGTGAAATTTCCATTCCACAGGAATAATTTAATTTGCTAGGGTGAGCCGCCAGGGTTTGTGGTGAACTTGTTTGAAGCTAGTAGGGGCTGAATGTTGGACTAGTTTGGGCCCAATCCTATTTCTATCTCTCCCCATTGCTTTGGCAGTCCAGAGTTATAAGTGTCTTGTAGACATCTGATTCTGCTAGTGGTGACACATTATTTGTTGGGACATGACTTTTGCATTGTATCGGTGAGTAGGAAGACAAAAGAGCTCTTTGTTAACTGAGACAAGGGGGGAGAAAGTATGGGGGGGGGCTCTAGCCCCCCACTATTTTATTAGGGGGGCTCTCTGCCCCCCTAATTTTAAAGTCACTAGCTTATATAGTACATTTACATACCAAAAATTGACATGCATAATTAGGCAGCTAACTAGCATAACCAATTACCATAACTAATTAACACTAGATTTACAGCTTCTAGTCTCTCGGCTATCCATGTGGCAGCCTTACTAGGACATGTGACTAGCATTGAATGTTAGTAATATTCTTCATCATGTCCAAAAGACGAGTTACTTTGTTCTCAAGCTGGAAAACTAGCAAATCTAAGCAAGCAGGGATTTCAAATGAGAGACTGCCTGAGTCTAATAGTGGGAGTAGTCCCTTCTCAATTAGAAGACACACTAATAGTGATGATACAGTACCAGTCTTCAAGATTATGCTATATATATAGCAGTAATCAAGTGTATGATATCATGGATGAAACTGTAAGTCCTCTTGTTTTACCATGTCCAGAGCATTCAAGTGAGCCCTGTATAGCTCAATGTTGTAGTACTGATAAAGAGGCTTTCAACCAGTGGATAAAGTAACATTATCAGTACTATCGTTCAGACAGAGAAATTTTCATTCCAACCATGGCCAAGTGTTTGTGTTACATATAAAAAAGTATTTTGTCTTTACTGCCATTACGGTAGCAATCGCAGTTTACTTTGTTTCAGCAAAGTGGCAGAAAACGTGTTTACTAAATCGGGGTTCAACAACTGGAAAAAGGCCCTAGAAAAGTTTACTGTCCATGAAACTTCACATACTCATAAAGAAGTCAAACTAAAATGGATGGCTCAAGAGATGCCGACAATTGCAAGCCAGCTGAACTCCCAAACTGAACATGTTAAAAAAATCCGAAGGGAAGGCCTTGAAATGCAGCTGAAAGGTTTAAAATACCTTACTCATCAATACGAGGTAATCATGAAGAAGAAGGTAGCTTCTGTTAACATGGAGCGAGGACAATGAATGTAATCAAAGAAAATCAGTTCACCTCACACCAAGTAGTAAATGAGTAAATGAGCAAATTACTATTCTTGGGCAGATGGTACTGCCGTAACCTTTTAAAGAAAATTAAAGCCACAAAACCTTCATGGTTTTCAATTATTGCCAATGAAGCAACAGATGTGACCAATAGTGAACAGCTGAACTTATCTATTCATTGGGTTAATGCTGATTACACTCTACAAGAAGATCCCATTGGCTTGTTTCAAGTTCCAGACACTAAAGCTGAGACCCTGTTCAGTGTATTAAAGGATCTTTTGATCAGGTGTAACCTCCCAACATCATTATGCAGGGGACAGGCATACGATGGGGGCTTCCAATATGCAGGGAAGAAGATCAGGTGTTGCAACAAGATTTAAAATGAAAATCCAGCTGCAATTGCTGTACATTGTTGTGCACATTCGTTGAACCTTTGTCTACAAGACATTGGAAGATAGCTGCCGTGTATTCGGGATGCTTTAGAAACAGTAAAAGAAATAAGCAATATTCTCCAAAACGATCACATCTCTTTTCATCAAAGAATCAGCTGAAGATTGCGTTACTTTGAAGCCATTATGTTCAACCTGATGGGACAGCAACAACTACTGCATAGAAGCTATTCTCACTGACTATACCTTGCTGTTGGAAACTTTGGATGAAACTCAACTACACATGATGAGTATGGTCTAAAGGCAAGTGGATTGTTGCGGTTAAAAAGGGGAGATTTCTCACCATTGCATTCATTGGAAAAATTTAGCACATTATTTGGACTTCGACTCAGCCATCTCTTGTTCAGTGCAGCAGAGCAAGTTTCATTCACACTACAAAGGAAAGATATAGCCTTGAATGATGCTCTCTCTGCTGTTGATGCAGCCAAGGAGTTTTTCAAGAGAAGAAGGTCTAGTGAAAATTTTGAGAGGTTTTACGACATGATAGTCTCCACTGCCCAGGAACACAACATCGGTAAGCCAGAGTTGCCTCGCTACAGAAGACGTCCTTCAAGGTTTGAGATCAGGAGTGCTCCAAATATCTTTACATCTGCAAAGGCCTACTTTCGTCAAATGTATTTAGAAGCTTGTGACCTACTTTGTGGTGAGCTCGTGGTGAGCTCGAGGACAGATTTGACAAGCATATTCCTTCTGTCATTGCAATTGAAAAAACCCTCATAAGTGCAGCTAATGGTCAAGATTATGAAGACACCTGAAGGATCTAAAGGAGTCCTGCTATAAAGATGATGTTGACATGCCTGCATTAGCTAGGCACCTTCAACTGTTACAGGATGTAGTCAGACAGGGTAGTCCAGAGGTGAAAGAAGTCACTTCCGTACTCACAATATGTGATGTAATGAATAAGAGAGAGATCTTTAAACAAAATGTTGCCAACAGCACCAACTTCTACGTCTGTATTTAACAATTCTGGTCACTTCTGAAAGGATATTCTCAGCTCTAAAGCATGTTTTAACACATGTCCTTTCAACTATGACGGAATAAGGCTTAATAACTGCCTACTCTTCACATCCACAAGGAACTAACAGATTCTCTGGACTTATGTATGGTGGCAAAACAATTTGTCAACAATGATGAACGAATGAAGTTTTTTTGGGGCACTTTTAGTATTCATGTAATTTGATGTAAAGCTTATTGTGAATATACTCTAATTTTCCTCTCAGACTGTTATTTCATGTCAAAAAAATTCTTGGGGATTGGGGGTTACCACCTTCGGACTCCCCTGGAAAGAACAGGACGTAATTGATACATGAAACTTTTTTTCAGCCCCCCCCCACTTTTAATGTGCTGTCTCCCCCCCTGTGAGAAGTATGAAGGGTACTCTTTCTAATTTCCTCAATAATGCCAGAGTGGAGTTAGAAAGAGATAGAGGCAGGATGGATCAAGCTGTTGTCCGGGATTGTATGCTTTTCTTCCTTGCAAATGATCAGGTTCACTTCATCTGGATTTGTGCGTAGTTAAGGGATGGACGCTCTTCCTAACTGTGTTGATTGTCATTAGGCTGCGAGAACATTTCGTTCTGTCTAAGGATCCTGAGGCAATTGGAGAAGTAGTCAAGTTCAGGCATCAAACAGCAACTTTTGATGGCCCAGTTCGATATTGATGGCTCAGTTTGGGAATGAATCAGACATGGTATTGATGGCCCAATTCTGTGATGAATCAGACTTGGTGTTGATGGTCCAGTTCCAGTTCCATTGTAAACCAGACAAGATTATTGATATCCCAGTTTCGTATTGTTGTTCCAGTTCCAGGATGCACCAGACTGGATATTGGAAATTCCAGTTCCAGGGTGAACCACCCAGGCATGCCCACCTACCTACACAGTATGTAATTAGCATGGCATTGCACATGGAAACATTGCTACCAGCACCATGAAACACTGCTACCAGCACCATGAAACACAGCTACCAGCACCATGAAACACTGCCACCAGCACTGCTACCAGCACCATGAAACACTGCTACCAGCACTGCTACCAGCACCATGAAACACTGCTACCAGCACTGCTACCAGCACTGCTACCAGCACCATGAAACACTGCTACCAGCACCATGAAACACTGCTACCAGCACTGCTACCAGCACCATGAAACACTGCTACCAGCACCATGAAACACTGCTACCAGCACCATGAAACACTGCTACCAGCACCATGAAACACTGCTACCAGCACCATGAAACACTGCTACCAGCACCATGAAACACTGCTACCAGCACCATGAAACACTGCTACCAGCACCATGAAACACTGCTACCAGCACCATGAAACACTGCTACCAGCACTGCTACCAGCACCATGAAACACTGCTACCAGCACCATGAAACACTGCTACCAGCACTGCTACCAGCACCATGAAACACTGCTACCAGCACTGCTACCAGCACCATGAAACACTGCTACCAGCACCATGAAACACTGCTACCAGCACCATGAAACACTGCTACCAGCACCATGAAACACTGCTACCAGCACCATGAAACACTGCTACCAGCACCATGAAACACTGCTACCAGCACCATGAAACACTGCTACCAGCACCATGAAACACTGCTACCAGCACCATGAAACACTGCTACCAGCACCATGAAACACTGCTACCAGCACCATGAAACACTGCTACCAGCACCATGAAACACTGCTACCAGCACCATGAAACACTGCTACCAGCACCATGAAACACTGCTACCAGCACCATGAAACACTGCTACCAGCACCATGAAACACTGCTACCAGCACCATGAAACACTGCTACCAG
This sequence comes from Cladorhizidae sp. MBARI D1340-BT2, assembly GCA_028752905.1. Taxonomy (NCBI): domain Eukaryota; kingdom Metazoa; phylum Porifera; class Demospongiae; order Poecilosclerida; family Cladorhizidae; species Cladorhizidae sp. MBARI D1340-BT2. The sequence goes on from JAQNBH010000005.1 coordinate 1,886,452, forward strand.
CACCATGAAACACTGCTACCAGCACCATGAAACACTGCTACCAGCACCATGAAACACTGCTACCAGCACCATGAAACACTGCTACCAGCACCATGAAACACTGCTACCAGCACCATGAAACACTGCTACCAGCACCATGAAACACTGCTACCAGCACCATGAAACACTGCTACCAGCACCATGAAAACTGCTACCAGCACCATGAAACACTACTACCAGCACCATGAAACACTGCTACCAGCACCATGAAAACTGCTACCAGCACCATGAAACACTGCTACCAGCACCATGAAACACTACTACCAGCACCATGAAACACTGCTACCAGCACCATGAAACACTGCTACCAGCACCATGAAACACTGCTACCAGCACCATGAAACACTGCTACCAGCACCATGAAACACTGCTACCAGCACCATGAAACACTGCTACCAGCACCATGAAAACTGCTACCAGCACCATGAAACACTACTACCAGCACCATGAAACACTGCTACCAGCACCATGAAAACTGCTACCAGCACCATGAAACACTACTACCAGCACCATGAAACACTGCTACCAGCACCATGAAACACTGCTACCAGCACCATGAAACACTGCTACCAGCACCATGAAACACTGCTACCAGCACCATGAAACACTGCTACCAGCACCATGAAACACTGCTACCAGCACCATGAAAACTGCTACCAGCACCATGAAACACTACTACCAGCACCATGAAACACTGCTACCAGCACCATGAAACACTGCTACCAGCACTGCTACCGGCACTATGAAACAGTTTTCCTGTGAGTAGAGTAGCCGAGGGGTAGCCACACACCTGTAAGAGTTACCAATGAAGGTGCTCATCAAATCCTTCAATAGCTGGTATTTCTATGAGGCAAGATGCTCAATGTTCCAAGATGACTTCATCCTCTACATGTCCAGACATAGCAGCCAGTGTAGCAGTGTCTCAGTGAGACAGCTAAACTCCACAATGGAGATGAAGGAGAGGCCGTGGTAGTCTCTTTGTGAATGATGAAACTGATCAGGAAGAAGACAAAACTCTATGAGATCAAGTGATCTTATGCTCCCTTGTATAGAACACCCAGTTTGGCAGTTTTAAGTATGTGTGTGTGTATAGTGTATAGAATACCCAGCTTGTCAATTATAAGGTGTGTATAGAGCACACAGCTCGGCAGTTATTAGCACGTGTGTATAGAGCATACAGCTCGGCAGTTATTAGCACGTGTGTATAGAGCATACAGCTCGGCAGTTATTAGCACGTGTGTATATAGAGCACACAGCTCGGCAGTTATTAGCATGTGTGTATATAGAGCACACAGCTCGGCAGTTATAAGCACGTGTGTATATAGAGCACACAGCTCGGCAGTTATTAGCACGTGTGTATATAACACACAGCTCGGCAGTTATTAGCACGTGTGTGTATAGAGCACACAGCTCGGCAGTTATTAGCACGTGTGTATAGAGCACACAGCTCGGCAGTTATTAGCACATGTGTGTATATAACACACAGCTCGGCAGTTATTAGCACGTGTGTATAGAGCACACAGCTCGGCAGTTATTAGCACGTGTGTATAGAGCACACAGCTCGGCAGTTATTAGCATGTGTGTGTATATAACACAGCTCGGCAGTTATTAGCACGTGTGTATATAGAGCACACAGCTCGGCAGTTATTAGCACGTGTGTGTATAGAGCACACAGCTCGGCAGTTATTAGCACGTGTGTATATAGAGCACACAGCTCGGCAGTTATTAGCACGTGTGTATATAGAGCACACAGCTCAGCAGTTATAAGCACACGTGTGTATAGAGCACACAGCTCGGCAGTTATTAGCACGTGTGTATAGAGCACACAGCTCGGCAGTTATTAGCACGTGTATATAGAACACATAGTTTGGCAGTTATTAGCATGCATGTGTGTATAGAACACACAGCTTGGCAGTCATGAGCATGTGTGTGTGTAATCTAATTGAGGATGTGAGCTGCTCTGATATGTGCTTCTGCATCCTTATCACATGACTACAACTACATGGTTATCACATGACTACAACTACATGGTTATCACATGACTACAACTACATGAGGTATCACATGACTACAACTACATGGTTATCACATGACTACAACTACATGGTTATCACATGACTACAACTACATAAGGGTATCACATGACTACAACTACATGGTTATCACATGACTACAACTACGGGTTTATCACATGACTATACATGGGTAATTGCATGTGATATGATGTCTGCTTATCTGGGCATCTATGAATTTATAGACTGGGAAATCTATAGACTGCACCGATAAGGTGTGATAATATGTAGCTCTGAGTGTGTGCAAAGGCAGTTGCATTGGTAACAGAGTGTGTGTGTGCATGCATGCGTGTGTGCGAGCATGCATATGTGTGTGTGCATGTGTGTGTGAGCATACACATGTGTGAGTGAGTGTGCATGTGTGTGTGAGCTTGCATATGTGTGAGTGTTCATCCCCTGGCTATTCACATGTTTTATTCGGATCATTTGTTTTGGAATAGATTTTTTTACCTGGAAGTGATTTAGTATATTATGTTGATTCCTATGTCCTTGTTTTCCCCTGCCTTCCTCTGTGTAACTGTGTGTGATGACATGTGATGTTAACTTATTCATTGATTGTTTAGTTTGATAAGAAACCTCCTCGCCTGGTAGCTGTGAGTAAGACACACAATCTGGAGAAGGTCCAATGGGCCTACCAACAAGGTCTCCGTCACTTTGGAGAGAATTATGTGAGAATGTTTGTATTTACTGTACGACCCAAAATACCAAGTCGACTGATAGTCACCTCCTGCTTAAGGGGAGATGACACCATATATATATTTTTATTAAAAAATGTGGTTATGACTTTAGAGCTCCATGGATTCTGCGTACTGCACTCTAAGAATTTGATATGTAGCTCAAAGTATGGTCTCTCTGTGTGTTCTCTTTTGACTCTAATTGCATAGGTATAACCATGCCAAAGTTACAGGCAGTCAGAGTTGGGGACCTCAATGCATGCATGCCTGAATTATCTGTATTTGTAGCTCAAACTTTCACCCACACACTTGACATTGTACGTTTTAGCGACTAATGAAGCACTCATTTCGTAGAGCAGGGCTTCCTCCTCTGGCCACTGATGGTAATTTCACCTGTCTAGCACTGACCAATCAATTTCATGAGCCATAAATGCAGAGAATTCAGGCATTGAGGTCCCCAAACTTTGACTGCCTGTAACTTTGGCATGGTAATGTGTCAAAACAAAGGCTATATGTTGGGCTATATAATTATCTATCAGAGTTCATCTCTGAGGGTATAGCCACCAACTTTTTAAAGTAGTTTTGTATCGTTCCCCAGACAAAACAACAACTATTTAATATGACCAAAAAAAGTAAAGGAAAAAGGAAAAAAAGCTAATTTAATTTATAGATGTGTGTTATGTTTCCTGTCATCAGGTAAAGGGTCCTTTAAATGTTTGCAATTTGCAATCATTTTTGACAAGTCAATCCTTTAAAATTATTTAGTGCATGCCTACTATCCTCCTGATGGTTTGTGGTTGCAGCACTGCTACAACAGTTCTAGGAGAGATTGGAATGAACAGCATGTATGTATGTATACAAGACAGAGAGAAATTAATGTATTTATAACACAAACTACAGGAAAGATTCCTCTTTGTATCCAACTATCCTCCCTTCATTCTTTGACATCTGATGTTCTTCAGCATTGATTGCAGTGGCTAAGAAACATCGAAGCTCTAGTCCCAAGGGCCTGGTGCTTTGATGTTTCTTAGTCACTACGGGAACAAAAATGTTTGTTTTCTGCGCTAGAATGTACTGGATGCCCTCAGTCACTTCCTCTTCTGCCAGGCATTTTTAAAAAAACAAGATTGGATTGACCTTGTCAAAATACAAGGATACAAGACTATGCCGTGCAATTAGACGACTCCTTACCATCTTAAATCATGTGTATTATATATACCAGTATATTAAAGTCATGTACTCCAATATTGCAACATCATTTTTAAAGGATAGCGCGTCGTCTAACTTGATGTGGTCTACTTCAGCACGACCTTGTTTTCTTTATATTTTAACAGGTCAATCTAATATAGTTGACCAGTGGAGGACTACACCAGGTCAGAGTTCTACAAAGTCCAACTCAGAGCTTCTGGGACTAGAGGACTTTTCAACACCTTTTCTACTCATCTTCTTGTTGGACACTACACACATTAGCACATGCCATATCCAGTGGCGTAGGAAGGAATTTTGGAGTGGAGGGGCCATGTACTAGACCAATTGTGACCACAGGGGGTGATGTGTGGCATTTAGGGGCGCTGGGGTGGGTGATTAATCCCCCCACAGGGGGTGATGTGTGGGATTTAGGGGTGTTGGGTGGGGGGTTATTCCCCCCACAGGGGGTGATGTGTGGCATTTAAGGGTGTTGGGTGGGGGATTATTCCCCCCACAGGGGTGCTGTGTGGCATTTAGGGGTGTTGGGGTGGCGGATTAATCCCCCCACAGGGGGTGATGTGTGGGATTTAGGGGTGTTGGGGTGGGGGATTATTCTCCCCACAGGGGGTGATGTGTGGCATTTAGGGGTGTTGGGTGGGGCATTATTCCCCCCACAGGGGTGCTGTGTGGCTGTTGGGGTGGCGGATTAATCCCCCCACAGGGGGTGATGTGTGGGATTTAGGGGTGTTGTGGTGGGGGATTATTCTCCCCACAGGGGGTGATGTGTGGCATTTAGGGGTGTTGGGTGGGGGATTATTCCCCCCACAGGGGGTGCTGTGTGGCATTTTGGGGTGTTGGGGTGGGATTATTCTCCCAAAAGGTTGTCTGAAGTTATTTCAGGTGCATCTGAGGGGAAATTACATGTGTGAAATACTTAATATAATAATTACTTGGGTCAGTGGGGGGTCACTCTAAGTCAGACTCAGTTCTTGTTGTAGCTATTAGCTCTTTTATTATTCTTTACGATATATATAGTATTGTTTATTGTTTATAGCATTGTTTATTATATAGTATTGTTTATTATATAGTATTGTTTATTGTTTATTATATAGCATTGTTTATTATATATTATTGTTTATTATATAGTATTGTTTATTATATAGTATTGTTTATTATATAGTATTGTTTATTATATAGTATTGTTTATTATATAGTATATTGTTTATTGTTTATTATATAGTATTGTTTATTGTTTATTATATAGTATTGTTTATTATATAGCATTGTTTATTATATAGTATATACTGTTTATTGTTTATTATATAGCATTGTTTATTATATATTATTGTTTATTATATAGTATTGTTTATTATATAGTATTGTTTATTATATAGTATTGTTTATTATATAGTATTGTTTATTATATAGTATATTGTTTATTGTTTATTATATAGTATTGTTTATTGTTTATTATATAGTATTGTTTATTATATAGCATTGTTTATTATATAGTATATACTGTTTATTGTTTATTATATAGTATTGCTTATATTATTGCTTATTATATAGTATTGTTTATTATATAGCATTGTTTATTATATAGTATATACTGTTTATTGTTTATTATATAGTATTGCTTATTATATAGTATTGTTTGCATTGTTTATTATATAGTATTGTTTATTATATAGTATTGTTTATTGTGCATTGTTTATTATATAGCATTGTTTATTATATAGTATTGTTTATTATATTGTATTGTTTATTATATAGTATTGTTTATTATTTATTATATAGTATTGTTTATTATATAGCACTGTTTATTATTATATAGTATTGTTTATTATATAGCACTGTTTATTATATAGCACTGTTTATTGTTTATTATATAGTATTGTTTATTATTTATATAGTATTGTTTATTATATAGTATTGTTTATTATATAGTATTGTTTATTATATAGTATTGTTTATTATATAGTATTGTTTATTATTTATTATATAGTATTGATTATATAGTATTGTAGTATTGTTTATTATTTATTATATAGTATTGATTATATAGTATTGTTATTATATAGTATTGTTTATTATATAATATTGTTTTTATATAGTATTGTTTATTATAATATGTATTGTTTATTATATAATATTCTTTATTTTGTTCTTAATGTTATTATTTGATTGTTATTACTTTGTTTCTATCATCATTATTAGTGATGCACATACATTATATTATTAAGTTATTAGTGATGCATATATACACATTATATTATTAAGTTATTAGTGATGCATATTATTATTAGGTTATTAGTGATTTAAGTTATTAGTGATGTATATTAAACATTTTATTATTAAGTTATTAGTGATGCATATATAAACATTATATTATTAAGTTATTAGTGATGCATATTAAACATATTATTAAGTTATTAGTAATGCATATTAAACATTATTAAGTTATTAGTGCTGCACACACATTATATTTATTAGTGATGCATATATAAACAAGTTAATTAGTGATGCATATTAAACATTATATTATTAAGTTTGCTTTTCTTAATAGTCAGAGGGTATAATATTTTGCCGATGACTGGACTCCTTTACAAACTCTATGGCAATTTCCTCAAAGATAAAATTGTCTGTACGACTTTTGTGTACATGTAACACCATTTAATTGTTTAGACTAGTTTGAGTCATAGTAGCTCTCAAGTACGACTTTAGACGACGCAAAGAGCTGAAAGAACACTCACTCACTGCATTTGGCTGGCATAACAAATATTAAGGCAGCCAATGCACACACTGCAGACATCAAAGACCTCTGAGCTGGAGAAAGCTTGCGCAAATAGGGAATAATTGAGTGAGCTGAATTAGAAAATTGTCAGCTGCATGCTCAATTCATTGGCATCAAAATCACACGGAAATTAGAAAATTGTCAGCTGCATGCTCAATTCATTGGCATCAAAATCATCCTTGTAGAAATTCTTTACAGACTTAAATTCTTCATCATACTTCTCATTCTGAGCTGATTTTACCAAAAGAGCTTCAAGGTTTGAATTCAACTTGTAGCCAGGCTGATCAAAGCGATCTTTGATTCCGCAAATGATTAAACCAAGAGCTTCATAAAAAATAACTCTGTAATAATTTTCAACTTCTGCATGAAAATTACAGTACCAACACTAGCTCCTCCATCCTCCATCCTCATACCTTCTAGGTCGTTGTCGTGGCAGTGCAGGTTGATCCACCTCAAGACCAGCAGCTGGTGCACAACTATTTCCCAAAATAATTTGAAGCTCTCATCAGTACGCAGGGGCTGCAATGTGATCACAGTCATTTCAGCAACCTTTTGTCCTTCTGCTGCTGATAAAGTTGCTGATTGCAGGGTTTTACTTAAATTATCACTATGATTAAGCAAAACCTCTCCCAAAGATGCTCCAAAGATGCTCCAAAGAAAAATCAAATGATTTCATGGCAGCTGGTGCCCCTATATATAATCCGACTCCTCATCTCCGTCTCTCTCACACATTCTAGAGACTCCATCCACAATATCTGTAAAATTTCATATATAGTTGGCAAGAATGCTCTGTAAAGCTTGGGCTCTGACAGTCCATCTTGTGGGACAGAGTACACGAATACCAGGAGAACTTTCAGACAATTGATCTTTCAGCTTATGGAAAGTTGCATCACGACGAGCAGATTTCTTGATTAGCTTAATCAACTCGTTACCAGGAGAACTTTCAGACAATTGATCTTTCAGCTTATGGAAAGTTGCATCACGACGAGCAGATTTCTTGATTAGCTTAATCAACTCGTAAGCAGTATCCATTGCATTTCTCATCAATTAAGATTTCTTTACTGCATCATTACATGCCAGGTTGAGTGCATGGCCGTAACAATGGCTGTAAATAGCTCTTGGCTCTTGCATTTGGATCTGCATTGCAACTCCTCCACGTGATCCTGACATAGACGAAGCCTCATCGTAACATTGACCTCGAATTTCAGTGATTGAGACATTCAGCCTTTGTAAGACATCAAGTATGACATCAACTAGTACTGAAGCTTGAGTAGAATCGACCTGGTAAAGACCTATAAACTCTTCATGAGTTTACAGTTTACAGTCAACCCACCGAAAGCAGATAGCTACGTGCTCCTTGTTAGAAGCGTGTGTGGTCACATCAAACATTATAGAAAGAAAAGGTGCTAATCTAAGTGATTCTACGACACCACGAAGAACTTGTAGGGCCATAGTCTTTAGAAGTTCATTCTGCATGTCCGGAGATGTATACTTATCAGTCTTCCTTTCCACCCAACTTGTAATTTTGTCGGCTCGTAACTTCATAAGCTGTACAACATTTGAGTCGCTTTCATCTCCATGCCCTCTTAGTGGCAGACCTTGCCGAGACAAAGACAAACATTTCATATTTGAAATTATTTTAAGAAGATATTGTCGTCGTTACAACTTTTCTCTTCTAAGCTCAGAAGACAATGATTCAGCAACATTGACAGATGTGGATGGGAGTGTGACCATTTTTAAAAAACTGCTTCTTTATGAGCTTTGCTTAATTAATGCATATTGCTGGAATTTGGAAGTAGCATCTTTCCAATTTGTATATCCCTTGGAAATCATAATTACATGACCACTGAATTTTCTTTAGATGGTTTGCTTGACTGCATATGAAGCATAACACAGCATCTTGATTCTCAATGTAATGGAGCCAAGACCATGATGGCTGAAAACTTCTCTGAACTACAAATTTCTTTCCAAAGCTTCTTTTGGGGTATTGAAAAGAATGAGGCGGATGAGCTTAAGGTCAACAGCTTGAAGAGCTGGCAGTTGGCACACTTAGAAACCAAACAACTGCTGGCTAGCTAACAAGAACCATGTGGTTAATTCTTAAACACCGGCTTAGCTACTGTGACGACCATTACCTGTTTTGTGGCCTAAAAAGTGGATAGGCCAATGGCCTCTGTACCACTGATGTCTAGTTACTAGCCTGTACCCATGTAGGGTCAGAACATGCCATGTCTTGCTGCTAGTGTTGCCTGTACCCATGTAGGGTCAGCACATGCCATGTCTAGTTGCTAGTGTTGACTGTACCCATGTAGGGTCAGCACATGCCATGTCTAGTTGCTAGTGTTGACTGTACCCATGTAAGGTCAGCACATGCCATGTCTTGTTGCTAGTGTTGACTGTACCCATGTAAGGTCAGCACATGCCATGTCTTGTTACTAGTGTTGACTGTACCCATGTATGGTCAGCACATGCCATGTCTTGCTGCCAGTGTTGACTGTACCCATGTAGGATCAGCACATGCCATGTCTAGTTGCTAGTGTTGACTGTACCCATGTAGGGTCAGCACATGCCGCCATGTCTTGCTGCTAATGTTGCCTGTACCCATGTAGGGTCAGCACATGCCATGTCTAGTTGCTAGTGTTGACTGTACCCATGTAGGGTCAGCACATGCCATGTCTTGTTGCTAGTGTTGCCTGTACCCATGTAGGATTAGCTATAGCCTACTTTGGTAACAGTTGCACAGGAGAATTTGCACCAATTAAATAGCAGATGTTTTGGTAGAGAATCAGCTCATTCAATGCAGCGTGTGTGTAGTGTTGGGCTCTTAGTTGCATTATTGACTGCACCACTACCTACCAACAACTCTATTCAATTGAGAAATGTTAGTTACATTATTGACTGCACCACTACCTACCAACAACTCGATTCAATTGAGAAATGTTAGAAATGGGTATGCATTATTTGTAGCACTAAAATTGTTGAGTTGTTACGAATGGCCGCCCTGGTCTGTGTAAGGAGGGGGAGGGGAGGAGACACGGGCAGATCCTTGAAGATGACCGTCCTGAGTTTTTTCACACCTTTACAGTTTTTTGTCAGCTGTTTTTCTATACATCGAAGTGTTCAAGGCATGTGGACCGTCGCCAAGTGACTGTCAAGCAAAGAGGCTGCAATGAAGGAGGGTAGATGTCCGCCATTTAAAAAAAGTTGGTCAAACCAATTTGGGGAGTCTAGCATACTTCCTGGTTATTGTTGTTGGTGTAATAATTAATGATAATTATATAACCTTCTTGATAATCAACTTAATTAAATCCACTCACTCTGTGTTTCGGCTAGAGCATGAAGACTCGAGCAAACGTCGAGGGAGGAAATTTTAAGAAAGTCCTTGTATATACTCTGACATGAGAGTCGTTCAGAATGACGATAATCAGTAATAACAACAACAACAACAATAACAACTTATTAGAAATTATAATTATTGTAGATCCAAGAGTTGCATGAGAAGGCTACCCAAATCCAGGTCAGTTTCGTAGTGTGTGTGTGTGTGTGTGTGTGTGTGTGTGAGTGTGTGTGTGTGTGTGTGTGTGTGTGTGTGTGTGTTCCACATCAAATGTTGATACATGTATATTGGTGTGCTCTACATGGATACACTTTTCTTTTTTACTATGGTGCAGGAATGTAGCAGGCTCTATAATGACATCAGGTGGCACTACATTGGACATGTCCAGAGAAACAAACTGAATAAATTAATAGGTATGTATGAATATGTGTTCCTAATAGGCATGTATGAAGATGTGTTCCTAATAGGTATGTATGAATATGTGTTCCTAATAAGTATGTATGAATATGTGTTCCTAATAGGTATGTATGAATATGTGTTCCTAGTAGGTATGTATGAATATGTGTTCCTAATAGGTATGTATGAATATGTGTTCCTAATAGGTATGTATGAATATGTGTTCCTAATAGGTATGTATGAATATGTGTTCCTAGTAGGTATGTATGAATATGTGTTCCTAATAGGTATGTATGAATATGTGTTCCTAATAGACATGTATGAATATGTGTTCCTAGTAGGTATGTATGAATATGTGTTCCTAATAGGTATGTATGAATATGTGTTCCTAATAGGTATGTATGAATATGTGTTCCTAATAGGTATGTATGAATATGTGTTCCTAATAGGCATGTATGAATATGTGTTCCTAATAGGTATGTATGAATATGTGTTCCTAATAGACATGTATGAATATGTGTTCCTAGTAGGTATGTATGAATATGTGTTCCTAATAGGTATGTATGAATATGTGTTCCTAATAGGTATGTATGAATATGTGTTCCTAATAGGTATGTATGAATATGTGTTCCTAATAGGCATGTATGAATATGTGTTCCTAATAGGTATGTATGAAGATGTGTTCCTAATAGGTATGTATGAATATGTGTTCCTAATAGGTATGTATGAATATGTGTTCCTAGTAGGTATGTATGAATATGTGTTCCTAGTAGGTATGTATGAATATGTGTTCCTAATAGACATGTATGAATATGTGTTCCTAATAGGTATGTATGAATATGTGTTCCTAATAGGCATGTATGAATATGTGTTCCTAATAGGTATGTATGAATATGTGTTCCTAATAGACATGTATGAATATGTGTTCCTAATAGGTATGTATGAATATGTGTTCCTAATAGGTATGTATGAATATGTGTTCCTAATAGGTATGTATGAATATGTGTTCCTAATAGGTATGTATGAATATGTGTTCCTAATAGACATGTATGAATATGTGTTCCTAATAGGTATGTATGAATATGTGTTCCTAATAGGTATGTATGAATATGTGTTCCTAGTAGGTATGTATGAATATGTGTTCCTAATAGGTATGTATGAATATGTGTTCCTAATAGGCATGTATGAAGATGTGTTCCTAATAGGTATGTATGAATATGTGTTCCTAATAGGTATGTATGAATATGTGTTCCTAGTAGGTATGTATGAATATGTGTTCCTAATAGACATGTATGAATATGTGTTCCTAGTAGGTATGTATGAATATGTGTTCCTAATAGGTATGTATGAATATGTGTTCCTAGTAGGTATGTATGAATATGTGTTCCTAATAGGTATGTATGAATATGTGTTCCTAATAGGCATGTATGAAGATCTGTTCCTAATAGGTATGTATGAATATGTGTTCCTAATAGGTATGTATGAATATGTGTTCCTAATAGGTATGTATGAATATGTGTTCCTAGTAGGTATGTATGAATATGTGTTCCTAATAGGTATGTATGAATATGTGTTCCTAATAGGCATGTATGAAGATGTGTTCCTAATAGGTATGTATGAATATGTGTTCCTAATAGGTATGTATGAATATGTGTTCCTAGGTAGGTATGTATGAATATGTGTTCCTAATAGACATGTATGAATATGTGTTCCTAGTAGGTATGTATGAATATGTGTTCCTAATAGACATGTATGAATATGTGTTCCTAATAGGTATGTATGAATATGTGTTCCTAATAGGCATGTATGAATATGTGTTCCTAATAGGTATGTATGAATATGTGTTCCTAATAGGTATGTATGAATATGTGTTCCTAATAGGTATGTATGAATATGTGTTCCTAGTAGGTATGTATGAATATGTGTTCCTAATAGGCATGTATGAATATGTGTTCCTAATAGGTATGTATGAATATGTGTTCCTAATAGGTATGTATGAATATGTGTTCCTAATAGGTATGTATGAATATGTGTTCCTAATAGACATGTATGAATATGTGTTCCTAATAGGTATGTATGAATATGTGTTCCTAATAGGTATGTATGAATATGTGTTCCTAGTAGGTATGTATGAATATGTGTTCCTAATAGGTATGTATGAATATGTGTTCCTAATAGGCATGTATGAATATGTGTTCCTAATAGACATGTATGAATATGTGTTCCTAATAGGTATGTATGAATATGTGTTCCTAATAGGTATGTATGAATATGTGTTCCTAATAGGCATGTATGAATATGTGTTCCTAATAGGTATGTATGAATATGTGTTCCTAGTAGGTATGTATGAATATGTGTTCCTAATAGGTATGTATGAATATGTGTTCCTAATAGGTATGTATGAATATGTGTTCCTAATAGGTATGTATGAATATGTGTTCCTAATAGGTATGTATGAATATGTGTTCCTAATAGGTATGTATGAATATGTGTTCCTAATAGAATGTGTTTCCAATAGGCATGTATGATGAATATGTGTTCCTAATAGAATATGTTTCCAATAGGCATGTATGATGAATATGTCTAATAGAATGTGTTCCTAATTGAATATGTGTTCCCAATAGGTATGTATGAATATGTGTTGTATGTTCAGCGTATGGTATATCCATTCCTTATACGGGACATGCGCATTCCTTACACTTACCTTTTATGGGTATGTTCATTGCATGGATATTAAGGGATATCCCCCTCTGAGTGGTGGACTTGTGTGGTCATTAATAGCTAGTTAGTAGTTGGTTGGAGTGATCATTCACTCATGCAACTTGCATAAAAGAAGTCGCCTTCATAACAATTTTATACCAGAAGACTTATAAATTAACAAGGCCTGTCCACGACTAATCTATTCCTCGAATGCAAAAATAATAGCCGCAATGGATAAAGTTGTCAGATGTTAAGCTTCATTCACTCTGTCTGGCTAGCTCACGTAGTATTATAAATAGAACAAGTGATCACTCAGAGTTGATTTACTGACAATCTTCTCTTCTCTGCTGTTTGGTTGGTGGAGTTCTCCTCTGCCACTATTACCAAGTCCTTGGAGGAGGCTGGGCTGATCCTCTACCGAGGGGCTGGCTCAATTAACAAAACAACAACAACAAAGTATGAAGAACCCAAACAAGTTAGCGAGTACTTCTGAACCAGCTGACCGAGTGCTCCACTACTACACTACATACTATACTACATACTACACTACATACTACACTACACTACACTGCATACTATACTACACTACATACTACACTACATACATACTACACTGCATACTATACTACACTACATACTACACTACATACATACTACACTGCATACTACACTGCATACTACACTACATGATACACTACATACATACTACACTGCATGCTACACTACATACTACACTACATACTACACTACATACTACACTACATACTACACTGCATACTACACTGCATACTACACTACATACTACACTACATACTACACTACATACTACACTACATACTACACTACATACTACACTACATACTACACTGCATACTACACTGCATACTACACTGCATACTACACTACATACTACACTACATACTACACTACATACTACACTACATACTACACTGCATACTACACTGCATACTACACTACACTACATACTACACTGCATACTACACTACATACTACACTACATACTACACTACATACTACACTGCATACTACACTACATACTACACTACATACTACACTACATGATACACTACATACTACACTACATACTACACTGCATACTACACTGCATACTACACTACATACTACACTACATACTACACTACATACTACACTACATACTACACTACATACTACACTACATGATACACTGCATACTACACTGCATACTACACTACATACTACACTACATACTACACTACATACTACACTACATACTACACTACATACTACACTGCATACTACACTACATACTACACTGCATACTACACTACATACTACACTACATACTACACCACATACTACACTACATACTACACTACATACTACACTGCATACTACACTACATACTACACTACATACTACACTACATACTACACCACATACTACACTACATACTACACTACATACTACACTGCATACTACACTACATACTACACTGCATACTACACTGCATACTACACTACATACTACACTACATACTACACTACATACTACACTACATACTACACTACATACTACACTGCATACTACACTACATACTACACTACATACTACACTGCATACTACACTACATACTACACTACATACTACACTACATACTACACTACATACTACACTGCATACTACACTACATACTACACTACATACTACACTGCATACTACACTACATACTACACTACATACTACACTACATACTACACTGCATACTACACTACATACTACACTACATACTACACTGCATACTACACTGCATACTACACTACATACTACACTACATACTACACTACATACTACACTACATACTACACTGCATACTACACTGCATACTACACCACATACTACACCACATACTACACTACATACTACACTGCATACTACACACTACACTGCATACTACACTATATACTACACTGCATACTATACTACATACTACACTACATACTACACTGCATACTATACTACACTATATACTACACTGCATACTATACTACATACTACACTACATACTACACTACATACTACACTACATACTACACTGCATACTACACTACATACTACACTACATACTACACTACATACTACACTGCATACTACACTACATACTACACTACATACTACACCACATACTACACTACATACTACACTACATACTACACTACATACTACACTGCATACTACACTATACATATTACACTACATACTAGTTACTACACTACATACATACAGGCAACAACAGCAACAAACAGAAATATTAACTATCTATATTGGATTGACTTCTCAAAGAAAAGAAGACCACCTGCTGTTATAGACGATCTTAAAATCACATACACAAAATATTATACTGCTTTTTACAAGTTCTGCATGTTTGCTGGTTGGTGTTCATTAAGCAGGTAAGGGTCGTTATTCCATTATGCAGGCAAGGGTTGTTAGTGTCCATTAAGCAGGCAAGGGTCGTTATTGTCCATTATGCAGGCAAGGGTTGTTAGTGTCCATTAAGCAGGCAAGGGTCGTTAGTGTGCATTAAGCAGGCAAGGGTCGTTAGTGTTCATTAAGCAGGCAAGAGTTGTTAGTGTCCATTAAGCAGACAAGGGTCGTTAGTGTCCATTAAGCAGGCAAGGTGTCCATTGACTGCTTGCACTGTTTCTGTTTTCATTCTTTGTTGACAAGTCAATTCAATTTTTATTGTTGCTGTTAAGTTCCTTATATTATAACCTATTATTAGTGGCACGTGCTGTTGTGGTATCACATGTGCCGTTAGATTGCCCCAGGCTATGGATGGTGGAGACGCTGCACAAGATCAAGACAGCCAAGGCACTTGATGCTGGGTGGGGCATGAGGAATGGGCCGAGTGCTGACAGTGACAATAAGGACGACAGCCTCAAGGTGCTCATAGAGGTCAACACCAGCAAGAAACAAGGTGTGTAGAAACATGTCCTCATCTTCCCAAACTTTACTCCATCATAAGGAGCAGGTAGCAGTGTTGTTGTTGTTGTTGTTGTTGAATATGTGGTACAGATAAGTTGGGCTGTCTGCCAGAGGAGGTGTGTGATCTAGCCAGCTACATAGTGGAAGAGTGTAAACACTTGGAACTCTGCGGCCTTATGACCACCGGCACCGTCCTCAACCCGACAATGCCATCCATAACCTGCTCCTCTTCGCTAGATTTTACTGTGAGCCGTATGTGAATATTGCTGTGGGCATTTATGACTGGGTCCACTCAATTCTTGCAGACTTTGTTGCAGTGTAGAGATGTGTTGTCCTCACATCTCCCTTGGCAGCACTCACTTGAGCTCAGCATGGGTGTCTCTGCGGACTACCAGCAAGCGGTAGGATAACCATGGGCCTATAGCTGGGGTTGGGTCTAGGACAATGGAGCCAGGGTTGGGTCTAGGACAATGGAGCCAGGGTTGGGTCTAGGCCAGGGTTGGGTCTAAGACAATATAGCCAGGGTTGGGTCTAGGTCAGTGGAGCCTAAGACAATGGAGCCAAGGTTGGGTCTAGGACAATATAGCCAGGGTGGAGTCTAGGACAATGGAGCCAGGTGGGTCTAGGACAATATAGCCAGGGTGGAGTCTAGGACAATGGAGCCAGGGTTGGGTCTAGGACAATGGAGCCAGGGTTGGGTCTAGGACAGGGTGGAGTCTAGGACAATGGAGCCAGGGTTGGGTCTAGGTCAGTGGAGCCAGGGTTGAGTCTACGACAATGGAGCCAGGGTTGGGTCTGGGTCAGTGGAGCCTAAGACAATGGAGCCAAGGTTGGGTCTAGGACAATATAGCCAGGGTGGAGTCTAGGAGAATGGAGCCAGGGTTGAGTCTAGGACAATGGAGCCAGGGTTGGGTCTGGGCCAGTGGAGCCTAAGACAATGGAGCCAAGGTTGGGTCTAGGACAATATAGCCAGGGTGGAGTCTAGGACAATGGAGCCAGGGTTGGGTCTAGGACAATGGAGCCAGGGTTGGGTCTAGGTCAGTGGAGCCAGGGTTGAGTCTACGACAATGGAGCCAGGGTTGGGTCTGGGTCAGTGGAGCCTAAGACAATGGAGCCAAGGTTGGGTCTAGGACAATATAGCCAGGGTGGAGTCTAGGAGAATGGAGCCAGGGTGGAGTCTAGGACAATGGAGCCAGGGTTTGGTCTGGGCCAGTGGAGCCTAAGACAATGGAGCCAAGGTTGGGTCTAGGACAATATAGCCAGGGTGGAGTCTAGGAGAATGGAGCCAGGGTTGAGTCTAGGACAATGGAGCCAGGGTAGGGTCTAGGTCAGTGGAGCCTAAGACAATGGAGCCAGGGTTTGATCTAGGAGAATGGAGCCAGGGTTGTGGCTAGCACTGCCAAGTCTGTGGTTGGGCCTTGCTACTGACAGTGTTTGTCTTAGCACTGGTTTAGCATGAGTGAGCTATGATAGTGTCACTGGTTGAGCTATGATAATGTTTGTCTTAGCACTGGTACTGACAGAGTTTGTCTTATGGTTTAGCACGGGTGAGAGTTTGTCTTATGGTTTAGCATGTGTGAGCTACTGACAGAGTTCATCTTCAAACATGCTAGCTACAGACACTGTTGGTCTTAGCATTTGCTGCTGCTCAGTTTTGGTTTCAGCTGTGTGGCTATTAACAATGCTAGTAAGTTTGTACATGGTAGTGACACCGTTGGTCTTGCACGTGCTAGCTCTGAAGTGTTGGTCTTGCACGTGCTAGCTCTGAAGTGTTGATCTTGCACGTGCTAGCTCTGACGTGTTGGTCTTGCTCTGAAGTGTTGGTATTGCACGTGCTAGCCCTGAAGTATTGGTCTTGCACGTGCTAGCTCTGACTGTGACTGCTATTTGGTGTGAGCCTTTAGAGAAGTAGCTTGTGTTTAACACGCTACCGTGTATGCGTATATGTGAAGTCCCGAGTCCATGTTAACTACTTTCATATTTGCATTCTCTCTCAGATTGAGATGGGAAGTACCAGCGTTCGTGTTGGAACAGCTGTATTTGGTCCCAGAAAGACACCATCAGCCAGAGACTCCAGTCACCAACCTCTCTGATCTAACACATCCTCCTCCTCCTCCCTTCCTTCTCCTCCCTTCCTTCTCCTCCTCTGCCTCCTCCCCTTCATCTTCCTTCTCCTCCCTCAATGTGTTGATGGCTGAAATCTGTATAAGCCCCCTAGCAATTGCTGTCAATGCGATGGCACTGCTTTACTTCTTTGTAGTAGTCAATACCACCTTCACTGACAAACAGCACATCTCTACAATGTATATCATTTTTAACTGTACACATATGCAGGTACATACATACTCACACACAAACTCTGTGAATGATTTGTGTGTGTGTGTGTATGTATGCATCAATATCTCTTGAAGTGTTCATAATTTAATCTTAATATTGTTCAGCCTGTTAAGGCCACCACATATATCACCGCATAGTGTGAGACTATGTAACAGTAACTAACAATAATTACAGTCTACATAATCATTAATTAATCAATAGTTATAGTCTAGTGGAAGAGGGGCTGAACCAAGAATTTGTTGACGCATAGTTGTTCTTAGCAGATTTTGAATCTTTTTAAGGGGTACAGATTGAAAATCCACCGGGTGCCAACTTGACACCCTTGAGGAATTTGAATGGCCGCCAAAATGTCTGCTATTCGATTATATTGAGCTGTAAATACAAGAAATTAAGTTGGCAATTAAATAAATGGTTTGCATGCCAAAGAAGCAAGTTTGCATGTTTTTATCATAACTGATGTTCTTGCACATGCATAGAAATTCAAGATGGCCGCCAGATGTAAGTATAATTACAATCAACTATCAACTGCACAATGATGAAACATTTTGTGCTTCATGTTTGGGCTATTTTGATAAAACAATATCAGTTATATTCATGCCTAAAAACTAAATTTGCATTTGTCAGCAGCATCATGTCCAAAATGCACAGCAGATATTAACATTTAGTACTTTATATCATCTATTCTAATATGAAACTATATAGTATCTAGTCATGTGTTGGATTGGGGGGAAATCTTGTTATGGCACACTTGTGATTGTAAATCAATATGGCTGTGACAGTAATATTAGCTAGTTGTCCATTTAAAATGTTAGTTGTAAATAATAGAGCATTGCTGTTCAATGAATACATATATAGTATAACTCCTCATCTCCATCATCACTATGCTCCTCATCATCATTCGCATCATTTGCCATATTGTTCTTTGTCATTTGATTACAGCAACTGTCAGACCCACCACATTTGCAAAATAGGGGCAAGGAAGCTGACCAGATACACATCCAATCTGAGAGACAAGCAAGGCTGATCACTGCTGCACATGCACTGGATTGTTTTGAGTAATTCTGCTGGTGCAAGAGGAACATCCTGTGGTAGAGGAACTGCACAGAGGGACTTGGCAAGATCATCTTTGATCCACCCAAATTTTAATGGGTCAAGGTTTGGAGGCTTCTCGTCCAAAGCAGCTTTCCATATGCATGCCTGAAAGTGAGCCCTCTTTATGTTTTCCTTGAATGCCTCAAAGTCGGTGGTATTGCTTTCAGTTTGGGCAGCAGGCATGCACCTTTTCGTCCAGTTTTGGAAACCCATACTTTGTAGCATACATCTGTCATGGTTTCACGAGCTTCACATTTCTGACCATAGCATGCTGCAACGAATGCTGTGTTGACTCACAGAGGACATCCTCTAGGTTGGCTGAGGGGGTTCCCAGATGGTTCAACCTATTTCCTGCCTCAAGAACCTTCACAACTTTGGTTTTGCCTATACCAAAGTGATGCAACAGTGTCACACCCAGACAATGCATGAGCTGAAGGCAGCTGTGGGGTAATATATCTGTGTTTGGCAACTGTAGAACCAATGTTAGCTGATGAGCGTCCTTGACTTGTGGGTTCCATGAGAAGTGTTGATGTCAACTTTTTCTCGGCATAGTAACGGCATAAAGACATCTGTGTCATCACTGGTAACTTTGATACTGCAACATCCAAGGCTTGCCAGATATACTACTTGGTGAGGAATGATAACATCTGCCTCTTCGTGCATGGTCTTCAAGTCAGGTATCAGGATTTGCAATCCATTACATACCTCTGTAGGTATTGGTGTTTTCCCAGTACTACAAGACTGTTGGGAAGATTCGATAGCTCCACTGTAGACACAAGTTGATCACAAATCATATCGATGAGTTATGTTTTGTTTTTTGTGACAGTTAGAGCAACTTGTTGAGGAGGCAGAGGAGAGCTAAGACATAGCTGATACTCTCTAGAAACCTGTGCTTTACGAGAGCATCTAGTTCCACTTTTAATACTGTATTCACAGTAGCAGTCAAATATTACGTGCACTCGAGTGCCACCTTTCAGTTTCCCTTTGACATATTTCACAACATTTGTGACAAGATCTTGCACACTTCCCTTGCTTGGCCAATGAACAACCCACAGGATGGCACATCCATCTATGACAATAGCATCAGGTTGTCCTGTAGCACGAGTTGATTGGCCCACTTGAAGTTTGTTCTTTAGTATTGACTTGCAATACGCAGATCTCTAGTTTTCCCCTCAAACATTGAGGTATGAACTGGTGCTAGTTCATAGCTGAGAATTTAACGTCTCGAGAGTTCATGAGTGCCAGGGCCCTGGCAAATATCAGTCTCCTGAGTCAAATTGTTCTTCAGTATCTGTCCTTGTTTTCTTCTTGCACTCTTTCATTGTGCGAACTCTCTTTTTGAGAGGTTGGTGGAATCCCTCTGGCCAGCTAGCTTCATACTCTTCCATCTGTGCTTTGCCCAGTCAACAGCATCATGTACATTTACCTCATCTGGGCATATACGTCCAGAAACTATGTTTACGAGAGCAGATGCTTGACCTGCTGTATTCAAGGGATCAATGTAAAATTTCAGTTTTTCCCTAATGACTTGCCTGTCATTTTCATCATATTTTCCGTTGATGCCAATTCCTCTTTGTGGGAGGTGATGTCCACTGATAGGAATCTTTCAAATCGGCCATGTCATTCATCAATCTGTTACAGATGTGCAGGCTCATTGCCCATCTATGGACAGCTTTCTCATTCAGTGTTATTCCAATGAGACCACCTGGCCCGTGCCCATAACGCATAAACGTTGTCTCTATGAACATGTCTGTCCATATCCCGTTCCACAGTCCTTGTCTCTGGCGTTGGACATGTTCTCCCTTCAGAAATCTTTCTAGGGTTTCCCCATGCAGCTTTTGCATTGATCTGCCTTAGATTAGGCCATATCTGACATAGTGAATGTGCCCTGCAGCAAAGAAATATGGTATCATTTCATTCACTACCCACAAATGTAGGGCCCACTCTCCTTCGTCCCTCAGCTCTGATAAACATTAGCATCAGTAATACTGGCAGGATAATGTTTTCCACCCAGTGTTTTGCTGTTCTTCTCTTTGATGCTCTAGCTTTCAGTTCTTGCACAAGTTCATCAAAGGTGTTGACTTCACACAGAATTTGATGTAGAACTTGCTCTACTACAATTCTCAGAGCTCTAGTGTTTTGGGGAAAATTCTTACCAGTGAGCATCAGTGTTAAACCCCCAAAGGCAGCTCACTTCCAGCCATCAGAACACCCACAACACCAACATAGCTCAGCAAAAAGTGCATCCCCCCAAGACGAAGGATGAAGTCCTCACCAAAAAGTTCTGGGTAAGCCCACTGTACATTGAGACCCACACGATAGAGTTGAAGATCTGCAGTAAATAAAGTTGTTGCTTGACCAGCTTTCTTTGTTAGTCTCTTAGCAATTTTTATTGTAGTTGGGTCTGAAGGAGTCATGTCAATCAGTGGTGTGTACATTGCTTTGGTACGAGGTTTTAGTCCCTGTCCCTGCATCCGTAACCTTAGCGTTGAAACCACCAAACTCTGGTGTAGAAGGCTTTGTGGCAACACTCCTCAAAAAGTCAAAATCATGAAAGTTTGATCTTTGAACAATTGAAGGATTATTTGTTGTGCTAACACTTTGAGAGGAAGAACACATTTCTTTAAAACTTCTTCTAGCATTTCAGGCTTTTTTGGCCCATGGTAGTAGGAGATTGGTATACCAGATGTTGTAGAATCCTTGACATTTTCCTTCTTGAGTCTTTTGATTGTAGTGCCTGACCTTCCTCAGTGTTTGGACATACCTGTGTCATCAGTAGGGCCAAAACATGGGTTGACTTTAGTCCATTGGGTGAGGTGATATATTGGCATCAAAGTTATCTGCAATGACTTGCACCAGACCCATATCTGATGACTGGATAACTGTCAATAGTGTTTAGTTTGATGCAGCCATTGCTGCTGATGCTTTAAATAGCAATAGTTCATCATATGACCAACAGATGCAAGATCATGAAATTGTTACAAGGCTTTTCTTGCCAGGGTAACACCAAGTCCAATTTGAAGTGGTGTTGGCTGATTTGTGACTGCACTTGTGATGATATTCCCAATAACTATTGATGGCAGTTTGAACCAGGGATCATCTGACAGATTTTCTAACAGAGAGATAAGGGTTGCACTAACAGAATTAATCCCTGTCTGCTTGTCTACCCGGATGGTGTACTTGTTTTTATCATGCATAAGATTTTTACACTCTGTGAATTGCTTTACTGATATTCTGGATCATTCCATCTCATCAACAAGTTTGAACACACTTGGAACTGTATCACGAAACACGGAGAGTCCTGGAGCAGAGAAAACAACCAATTTGTCATCAAAATGCTTCTGCAGTTTTGCAAAGACAGCTTTGCGGCATCCTTTGCCACCATGCAATAAATAGTTTTCATGCACCTTGCTAGATGTCCAAATATTTAACTTGTTGCTAATGATGTCTTCCACAAGCTGCCAAATTATTATCACTTGTGGAGGCATATGTATTGGCTTCTTTTATTTTGAAGAGCATGAAGTTCTTCCGACAGCTGTCATGATAACGTGCCTCTGCTGCATGTAGATCACTGATTGCACCTTGTAGTCTTACTTCAACTTGGTTTGCCCATGCATCTTTCCGTCTACCACAGACTTCAAGGATTGAATCTTTGAATGACAATCCAGTGCCACGGCTTGCTATTTTACAAAGATATGCAGCTCGCCACCTGGATGGGTTGCGTGGGTCAGATTTGAGACTACATGTTTCTCCATAGAATATGCAGTGCAATTTAAAAATAAACGAAGATAACTCTGAACGGCATAATCTCTTCAGAGGTGGAGGTTTTCTTTTTAACCTTTGTTTTACTCCAACCACCTGGAGTTGTATGTGGGTTCTTGATGTGTATGAGGAAACACAGCTTTTGTGGCACTTGAGGGTAAAAGTTAAATCTTCATCCAAATGGACTTGGAGTTCCTCATGAAGGTTGTCACCTCGCTGGTGACTGGCAGCGATGACGCTCCTGATCCTTGTTGCTCCAGATGTAATCAGGTTTTCTGATTGATTACCACACTCAAAAAAACACTCCGATGTCATCTTCTACTTCTTTCTGGAAAGAATAAGAATGATAAATACAAGATTACTTCTTTGGTATTCTACAATGGCATCCATATGGCAGTACCCAATTACCATGATATTAAAATAGCTTCTCACCAATCTATGTGTGATGGAATCATAGCTGCCTTTCAGCTAGCTTGGGTAGAGCAATGAAGGTCCAATAGAGTGGTGAAGATAAGAAGACGAAGACAGGAACAGACTCAGAATAGCTCAACTTACTCAACTCCGACTAACTTACAACAATTACAGTCTTTATATACTAACATAAAGAAGTTCCTGCAGAAACCTGCACTAGCACATCAAAGGATTCAAGTCTTGCAGGCTTGAGCTTGACAAGCGCATAGCAGTCCGCAGAGAGATGTGCCTGCACAACATGTTTTTGCAGGTCTGAGCATGCCTAACCACAAACCACGTGCTGCAAACAAATTACATGATAGCTAATGATTTGAATGACACCTTCAGAGGCAGATAAAAGCAAAGGGATATGTATGCTCCACTGTCCAATAGCTTGGTATAGATGGCTGGTTGCATAGCTCAACTGTTAGTTATATACCTAGCTCAACATTGTCCTAGCTCATCTGATCCTACATTCACATCTTTGACCTGAAAACTATAAAACTCTGATCAAAATATGAAAAATTCATGTTGATATGTCGATTTACAGGTGAGTGTCAGCTATCTTGGCGGCCATCTTGAATTTATCAAATTCCTCAATGGTGACAGAGTGGCACCTGGTGGATTATCAATCTGGACCCTTCAAAGACTCAAAATCCACTGAAAACAATTATGCGTCACAAAATTCCAGGTCCTTCAAAGAATAGGTGATTGGCAACCGGACTATTATGAGTGTCCCGCTGCTCAAGGAGTAGGGAGGTGAAAGATCATTCCTCAGCTCTCCATACAACAGTTCCCTTCTCCTCTGCCACCACTTACCTACCCAATACATAACACACTCACCCACCTCCTCCATCACTGCACCACTTACTCCCTCCACACCTTTCCCCAACAACAATGCCACCTTTCCATCCTTACCCACTCTTCTATATTCATCCAGCCACTGTCCAGCCCCTACAATTCTGTGCACCTCATCCACCAGTACAGGATGACCCCTCTCAAATTTCCCGCACATCACCACCACATCTTCCCCCGCTCCACTATCACACACAGGGGTTCATACAGGATTTACAGTTTTGGGGGGGAAACTCAAAACATTTGGCGTTTACGTGATGGGCGTGCGTAAGAAAGCCCCAAGTAGGGGGTTCTGGGGGCATGCCCCCCCAGATGTTTTTTGCAAAATCGATGCTCTCAGATTGATTCTGAGACATTTTGAGGGTACTTTCCTATAGTTAAAGTACTAGCACATGGACAGAACATTCTAGATTATGACACAGTTGCATCTTGCCACAGAATCTAATGAGACAGTTGAATCTTGCTACACAGATCTTTGCCATCAGGGTTGGGGACGAGCCATTTCCCTAGTCATCGCATGAACTTTTTAACTTTTTAACTTGAGGTATGGCATGTTGTTCTCTGTCATATGTAATTTCTTTAAAAACTATTGCAAAAAAAAAATAATAATAATAATCTACACCATTATAATTAGGAAAGCTAACCACAGAATAATAGCACATGGACAGAACATTCTAGATTAACACATGATTGAACTGTGACACAGAATATTCTAGATTTATTCACAATTTTGTATATAAAATTTTTGTAATTTTGTATATAAAAAGCAAATGTTTCAGCTAGTAGCATTCTGCAACTAAATATGACCCAGAGAAATACAAACCTACACAAATGGACTTCAGAACTTTTTAACCAGAAAGCGAGTGCGTGCTGGGTCTAGTAGAGATTCTGAGGACGATGAATATGTAGTCCCAACTACGTCGACAAGTGATGCCTTAACTTCCACCAATTCCGAAGCATCAGTAGGTAGATCAGTATGTTCCAAAGCGCAGAAGAGGAAACTCTACAAAGCCAGGCTCAGCTACAAGAAGGAGTGGGAGCAGAAATATCCTTGGGTGTACTGCGATGATCCTAAGCAGGGCATGTTCTGCAAGCTCTGCCAGAAGCGAGGAAATCCACCTTCTACAGCCAGGGATGCATGGACCACTCGGGGAATCAGGATTGGAATCACGCTACTGAACAACTCATGGAACACAGACAGTCAAAATGGCACAGAGATGCTGTTATCCATGCTCGAATAGCAGAACAAGGAAAGGAGTAGAGTGTCCTACAACTGCAATGTTCAGCAGCTACTAAGGAGGCTGAAGAAAGGAGAGCAAAGAACAGAAACATAGTG
Organism: Cladorhizidae sp. MBARI D1340-BT2; assembly: GCA_028752905.1. NCBI lineage: Eukaryota > Metazoa > Porifera > Demospongiae > Poecilosclerida > Cladorhizidae > Cladorhizidae sp. MBARI D1340-BT2. The sequence goes on from JAQNBH010000005.1 coordinate 1,912,469, forward strand.
CTTTAAGCTTTTGAGATCGATATATTTTCTTGCCAAAAATCGCCTGCCCCTTGCAACCACTTTTGATCCCCTGGTCCAGTTGCAAATTGCAAATGGAGATGAACTTCTCCAGCAACATGTCAAAGAGGGGCCACAAAATGCTCAATACACATCCAAATTTTCTGCAGTGATGCTTTTAGAGGCCATCAATAGCTGGCTAGTTTAAAATCAAGCCCATACTTCTCTGTGTTAGCTGATGAGTGTGTAGATATTAGTACTACTACAGAAGAGCTGTTCATCTGTTGTCGGTGGATTGTAAATGTAAAACCAGAGGAGCACTTCCTTACAGTGCTCCACATATGTGCCTAAGATGCTACTACCATTTCAGATGCAATCAGCTCCTTCCTTGAGTCGAAGAACCTGGACTATCGTAAACTAATAGGCCATGGTTATGATGCAGCAGCCACCTTTTCCGGAGAATGCAATGGAGTTCAAAAAAGGATGCGAACTCTCCTTTTACATCCACTGTGCCTGCCACAGGCTTCAACTAGCAAGCATGCAAGCTGCTAACAGTGTTCCATAGATCAAGAAGATGTTTGGAACTATGGGAAATATATGGAAGCTCTTCTTCTACTCACCCAAGAAAGCAGAATCTCTCAAAGCAGTTCAGTCTGTCCTCAAGCTACCTGAGCTTAAGATTGTGAAGCCAGGTAGCTCTCACACGAATGCTGTGTGTACGGGCTATTTACCGAGAGCTTCCTGCCCCTAACAACAGCTGTATGAAACATCAGGTGATGCTGAAGCATACGGTATTGGGGCTCTCCTTGCTACTTACACTGGAGTTGCTAGTATCGTGTTCCTGTCAGAAGTTCTGGATATCCTGTCGAGGATGAATGTTTCGATGCAAAGAAAGCTACTCGATTTGAGCAGGTTACTGGTACTTCTGAAAATCATGACGGATCAACTCGAGCATTTAAAGGACGAAAGAAGTGAGTGGTTGGGTTCAGTCGAGTCTGAAATTTCTCTGTTGAAGGAAAAACACGATATAACACTCGGCACACATGGATCTGCATGAAGCCGTTGATCTTCTATCACAACCACAGCCGAGTATCGAACTCTAGTTGCAATTCCATATGTCGATTCCCTTCTTCTAAATATTAAGAGTCGATTTACTGATAAAGCCGTGAAGATTGTTACTGCCATGTCCATATTCAGTCCCTCCCTACTAGCCGCTGAAGCATCCTTACCATCATACGGCAGCGAGCAAATCAAGATTCTTGCCGAGTTCTATTGAAAAGAAGCAGAGGTTGAGTATGCGGGGACGACTTACACCTCACCTCCATTGCTTGATGGCGATGAGCTTCTTTCAGAGTGGAAGATATTTAGATGGGCTTTGCTAGTGGAGAAAAAGGCAATAATGGAGCGTAAAGAAGAGTCGGTATCTCCTAGCATGCAAGAAATCCTGGACGAGATGAACAAGTCACATAACGTACAGAGGAATTTTTCCTGAGACGTGGAAGCCATTGAACATTACGATGGCACTTCCTGTTGGCACAGCAACAGTAGAGCATTCCTCTAGTCAAATGAAGTTGATTAAAACTCGCCTACACAGTCATCTATCTGACTCGAACCTAGAACATTTAGTATAGAGGGTCCATTGACCGATGTGGACTTTAATGCAATTCTCGACATTTTTAAACAGAAAAATAGACGCATCTTACTTTAATTTAGTATTACTGAACACACTGTATTGTAATTTTCACCATACATTATTGTATCTTCGCTTATATATTAATTTTGTTTAATAAATTGTTCATTATAATTTTATTACTGTGGATAATTTTTTTAATTTGCTATTGCTTCTACGTTCCCTTCTCTGTACTGCTCTTTTTTCCTGTTACTGTAATGTATTACATTCATTAATTTAAATTTTTATTGTGAAAATTCTTGGGGGGGGGGGGGGGGGGAGAAATCGTTTGGGGGGGGGGGATATCCCAGGGCTTCCCCCTCCCCCCCTGTATGAAACACATATACATCACTCATGTCTAATTACCACATCTGTTATCCTCTAACAGTCCACAGCTGATGCAGTCTTTGGTCTAAATTGCAACCTACGTTCCTGACCATGGACCTCACATACCTCTCTACCCTACACTATTCTTTGCCAATTTATACTTCAGCAAACTCGTACTGTTTACTTCCTCCTCCCAATCTTTCTCACCTTCATTTTCCCCTTCCACTTACGTACTGATCCAACCTCATTGTTGAGCTCATATTTCCTCCTCAAGACCTCATATTCTTCCCACCATCCGATTCCTCCATATTTATCACCAATCTGCTCTGTTCCAACACCTCATCCCTCCTCTCCTTCAGCTTCCTCCACCCCATAGCTCCCCTTATTACCACTCCTGCTACTGATTATTTGCCCCCAACAATCTCCTACCCTTCTCATCTGTGCTGACTGCAACTTCTTGCAAGCATTATGTCCTTCTGTCCACCACACTTCGGCTGCATACTCCATACTAGGTCTCATTAGAAGCTCCCACACCATTCTTCCATCTGTCTACTTCCACCTGCCTATTCGCTCTACTCATCCATGTCACCTTCCCAACCCACTCTTCTGCCTTCTTTGTCATCTAGTCTTACATACAAAAGTAGTAGGCATGAGCAAATACTTCCCATCCTCTTTTTTATCATATTGAGTTTGAGTTACTTGCAGATAGCTTAATGTATATACACTATTCTAAGACTTCTAGACTGTACACATAGTATGTTTTTGTAGCATCTTCTGCACATGTTATCATCTCTGAACACATATACATTTGTGCAAGTGGAATGTGGGAATCTCATGGGCACAAAATGGGTGCAGCTGCGCATGATTGCCAGCACCTTGGAGCAGAAGTGGATCATCTCGCCACGCATGGTCTTACCTGCAAGATATTTCTACCGTCATACCGCCATGAACAACATCATCTCCCAGGCATTGTCATCTGCAGCTGCCTCTTCCAGGATGGAACCATCGGGTCTCTTTAGTTCTGTGGGAAAAGGCCTGATGGGGTAAATGGTGCCATGGAAGAATGGCAAACAACTGCAACCTGCCCAGATACATTTTCCCAGTCATATCGTGGGCAGCATACTGCTTGCATGAGAACGACTTCCTTCGCTCATCAAGACACGTGTGGTATTTGGGCGGGATGGTGTGTTGGGCGGGTTTTCTTACAATTAGCTCTAGTGCTGTCAATAAGAATCCAAACTTTGTAACGACGACTGGTACGATCAATATTAGTTGGGTCAATGTGAGGGGATAGCCATATCACCGAGGCTAGGTACTCATCGGTCTCTGGAATATGGTACTGTTATAGTCACTCTGGTCCTCTAATTGACGACTGAATGCATTAATAGGCAACCATGTCTGCTGTGTATTCAAGTAACTTTTTGTTCAAAAAGCTCAGCAGATAATTTAATTTAGCTCTGCAGCTCCAACAATTCCCACAAGTGGCTGGTGAGTTGCCTTTATGAGTTCTCCCACCAGTCCTTATATATATAAGGCTCAGTTTGTATGTGTGGCATCTACAAGTCTTATATTGGAATTACTGTCACACTCTAATTAGCTAGCTGAGTCTCTCTCTCTCTGGTTGTCAGGGATTGGCTTCCCTGGCAACAAGCTCAGTCCCCGACACCTCCTTCTCCTTCTCCTGCAGTGGTTATTCCATGCCTTCCTGGAAAGCTCATCAGCGTTGCCATGCTATGTTCTGGGCCGGTGGTATCTTCAAGTCGAATGGTCGTAGCGCAAGTGACCAATGGGCGAGGTGGCTGTTGGTGTCCCACATGCGGACCAGATAGATGAGACGTATGTGGTCTTTCTGAATGGTGAAGGGCACCCTGTTGATGTAGACACTCAATTATCTTACTCCGTCCACCACTGCCGGATATTCTTTTTACACAGCGGCATACCATGTCTGCCTTGGCAGCAGTTTGCAGGAGCAGTAGGCGACTGGGTGTTCCACTCTGGCTACGTCAACCTGGCTCAGCATGGCCCCAATTCCGACATCTGAAGTGTCAGTTTGCACAACGAATTCCCTCCTGAAATCTGGGCCTCTCGGTACTTGCTCAGAGGAGAGCTGGCATTTGAGTTCTTCGAATGCCTTCTGGTGTAATCTTGTATCGCACTTTGTCGGGACTCTTCTTCTATGTCAAATTTGCCAGTGATACTGCAATGGTAAGGCCAGGATAAACTGTTAGCAGTACCCTGACAGTCCTAAAAATGAACGTACATCCTGCTTTTGGCATGGGGTTTGGAAGTGCTGGATCGCTCTGACCTTGGCTTCTTCGGGTCTTTTGTGCTTCTGGTAGAGGAGTCATCTTCCAGCACAAAACCGTTGTCGGGCTCCTCTGTTTGTTCGGAGGTTGGCCAAAGTCGGCGGGGCCTCCTTCATTTCCCCAGCTTTCAGTTTCTTGGAGGCTGAAATGAACATCCTCCTACCCTCGCATTTTTTCTCTCCAGGTCTGTCACTGACACTCCTTGGGATTTAGGAACATCACCTCACCCATTTCACTTCAGTTGTACGGTTCTTCCTCGACCTCCAGTCCGTCAGTTTGGTCAATCAGTTGGGGTTGTTCGCCACTCCCCCCATCCAGCCAGTCAGCCCTCTCCTTCTCCGCCTCGTGTCTGTGCTCTCATGTGCACTGTCCTCCCCTGCTTCAGCTCAGCCCTGTGCTTCAGCTTGAGTCCTTGCTCACAGGCGTTCCCATCATCTCTTCCCTCTGCTTCAGCTCAAGTCCTAGCTCACACAGAAAAAGAACATCCATCCCTAACAGTGCATCATACTTACATCCATGTTCAACGACCATTTCCAGGTCCACTGTCTCCCTGTCTACCAGCCCCCTCAGGTCGGCTAGCTGGAGGGGGGATTCTGGTCCCATGAAGGGTGCAAGCATCCGTTGAGGGCTGACTCAGGCATCCACCGTACATTGATAATTGTTCGTGAAGCTCCTGTGTCGATGAGCATCCTCTCCATCAGCTAATCTTCTGCCCACCCATTGCTAACAAAGGTAAATTGGCTGGTCTCTACCAGGTGGATGTAAGCTGACCTGTGGGAAGTGGATCAAGATGTGCCCATACTCATTACAGGAGAGACACCTGGGTCCTTTAGCTGGGTCAAACTTTGGAAGGTTCGAGGGTTTGTTGTGGTCCATCTCGGGTCGACCCTGCCTCTCTGTCAGTCTCGGGTTTGTTTCCTGTTGCCACTGTCCGTCTGTCAGAGGGATCCGTTGTTGCTGCCATCAGCCGGATGCGAGGGTCATTGGCTACTCTCAGGGTCCGTCTCCCAGCTCCTGTTAGAAATGTAATCGTCAGCTAGGTGCATCGCCTCCTTGCCTGATGTCGGCTTTCTGTCTCTGACCCAGGCTCGCACCCGGTCGGACATCTCGGTCAGGATGTCCCGTTGTCCACTACCTGCTGCCTTGTCTCATTTTCCTTCAGCCATTTGGTTTTCAGGAGGGCCTTCCTTTGGTAGTAATCGATCCAGGTCTTCCTTGTCTTCTTCGCTGCACCCTGGCAACTCCGTTTGGTAGGTATTAGGGGTTAATGTCCAAGTAGGCCAGGAAGGCTTCCTTGACATGGCCAAAATTCATTATGGTCTCCTCCGTCAGACCTCCAGACGTCCCCGAGGTGGTGGAAGAGTGGCACCAGGTTGGCCCTCTCCAAACGACTGCATGTGTTCTTGGAATGTAGAGAGGAATTTGTCCAGGTCATCCTCATCTTTGAAAGGGATGTGTACAGGTATTCCTTGCCAGTCTTCCTCTCCTCTCTCTGCTCGGCATTGCTCAATGTCTTCCATCCATTGCCACTCCTGGAAACTGGCCTCCTCTCCGTGTGTCATCATTCTCCTTTCGTCAGTGTTCTTCCCTCTTGTAGCGCTGGTCATCTTCTCTCTGCTTGAGCTCCCAAGCTTCCTGTTCCCTCTTGTAACACATCTTCGTCTTCTCGGCGGCATTGTTCATCCTCTCTCCCCTCTCTCACTTTCTGATGGCTAGTTCTTGGTCCTCTAGTTTCATCTCCGTCTTTCTGGCTTGCCCCATTTCCTCCCAGTCCCTCCAGTATCTGCCCTCCACTGCCCAGATGACGTCGTCCTGTATGAAGAGGGTGGAGGTTTCGGTGTCCGCCCCATTGAGGTCCAGCTCTTGAGGTGTCGACTTGAAGTATCGTTTGCGACCCTCCTCCCCCTCCTCTTCTGTTTTTGTCTCGGAGCCAGTGGGGTACTCAGATTCAGACTCTCTGGGCTTCTGTCTGTTCCATGACTAGGGCTCGATACATTTTCCACCTATAATTCTATTCTAAAATTCTCATGCACAGTGTCTATAATTTTTTGAAATCTACCTATTATTCTAATGATCGAACCTATTATTCTAATTATTCCAATTCACAAAATTCATTTCCTATAATTGTACTGGTGCATAATAGATGTTTCGATGTAGTCTTCCATAGAATATGTTTGTAGACCAGTAAAAGTACTGGATAAAAGTGAAAAAACACGCTCTGCTGCTGCTGATGAGGGCTGTACAAGCAAAACTGTTTTGCATGCTCTTGACCACCGTGGAAGTTTACTTTCATGGTTCTTCCACAAATCTAATTTGTTCATGTCTGGAGAAACTCCATTTGATTTAGCAGGCAGTTCACACTTTAGCTGATTATCAGAACTGAGGAAAGGAAATACTTTTGTCTGGTCAATGTCATTGCAGGATGGTTTTAACTCACAAATCTTTGCAGTGTCAAACAATCTAGCATACTTAAAAGCTTCAACAGTGTGCTTGAGGTCATCTCCAAATTTTTCATTGAAGTATCTGTATGCAGGTTCAACACATGCTTTAGCATAGTCACAATCAGTTGCTGTTCACAAACAGGGTTGGAGGACAGCTTGCTGGCAACTGCTTTGACATTTGGATAATACTGAGTGGAAATAGAAGCAGAAAGTACATTTATTTCTTCATATGCATTGAATATAATAAATTACAAATTTTTAAGTAAGTTATGCAGTGGCTGTGGGCATGCCAGTTTCGACAGCTGTACTTTGGGGTGGCTAGTTAGAGTAATAATAATGATGTGCTAATAGAAAAGCTAGGAATAGGTGGTCTAATCTACACTCTACATCCTTACAGGCCAATTTACATCGAAACTACTTTACCTCTGTAGCTGTAGGTTGTTTACTATATATCTCACAGGATATAAATCACCAAAATGCTACCTATAATGCTAGCTAATGCTTTGCTATACCTAAAATTAAAAAAAATGCTCTACCCATGACATCTTCTGGTGAGGATCACTGTGAGGATGAAGCTATGTTGCCGACACAGTTCGGGTCTATAAAACTGTTCGGTTCAGAAGATAATTGGTCGGATGGCGTAGGTACAGATCGAAGCTGCCACCAAATGTGAGGGAGTAGCCGTGTCATGGAGGCTATGTGCTCACTGGTCTCTGATACTGTTATAGTCACTCTGGTCTGCAACAAAAATTATAATTTAGCTCCGCTCCAATAACTCCCACAAGTGGCTGGTGGGTTGTCTGTTATAGGTTACTTTTATAGGTTATCTCCCAGCAGATCTTATAAGGCAACACTGTAATGAGTCTCTGCCTAGACCCCGACCAATGGGCAGCCAGTGTGTATGTGTATGCATCTACAAGTTAATTACTGTTACACTTGAATTAGCTAGCCATATTATGTTAATGAGTCTCTTTCTCTGGTTGTCAGGGGATTGCTTCCCAGGCAACAAGCTCAATCCCTGATGGTTAACATTACCGATGTGAAGAAAAGTTAGAATGGCAGGAAGTGTCCCTCTTATGGCAGGAAGTGTCCCTCTTTAGAATGGCAGGAAGTGTCCCTCTGCTGATTGGAATTGACATAATAAATTGAGATGAAAAAAAAAGGGTCTGTGGACCAGTAGGAGAAATAGTCATCCCATGGTCTTCCCATGATGGTCATCCCATGATGGTCATCCCATGATGGTCATCCCATGATGGTCTTCCCATGATGGTCATCCCATGATGGTCATCCCATGATGCATCATCCCATGATGCGTCATCCCATGATGTGTCATCCCATGATGGTCATCCCATGATGGTCTTCCCATGATGGTCATCCCACGATGCATCATCCCATGATGCGTCATCCCATGATGCGTCATCCCATGATGGTCATCCCATGATGAAAGCGCATGTAAATAATATTGACAAAAATGTGAAGATCCATCTCAGGGGTAATTATAAGGCTACTTATCCTGCTAGAGCTCAGCATAACTGTTGGAGTTCATACAAATGGTGTCAATAATTTCATTATCAAAGAAACTTGTGCCTGAGGGAATATTGGGTCCAGGCATTCGTGAGGGTGAATTAGACAGTGTTGCTAAGCCTCTTCATATCTGGTTCATCAACTGACAGCAATCCTTAACCAGGTCTACCACATCTTTCTTGGACCCTCTATTGTTTCTTCCTTAGCCTCTACCTTCATTTCTTCCTCAGCCATTACCACTTCCTCAGCTTCTTCCAAGTCATTCTACAAAGAAGGTTGTAAATTCATAAGTACAAACATCTGTTTTCTTACCCATGCCATGGTCTGTTGAAGAACAAGGTGAACTAGACTCACTTCTCATTGCTACACAACTTCCAGAACGCTCAGTTCCTTCATTACTCATGGAAGGATCAGTTCCAGATCTCTCTTTGCTTTCTGTCACATCAAATTCTTCATTCCCAATGATGAGGGCTGAACAAGCAAAACTGTTTTGCATGCTCTTGTCCACCGTGGAAGTTTACTTTCATGGTTCTTCCACCAATCTAATTTGTTCATGTCTGGAGAAACTCCATTTGATTTAGCAGGCAGTTCACACTTTAACTCATCTATATAGCTGATTATCAGAACTAAGGAAAGGAAATACTTTTGACTAGTCAATGTCATTGCAGGATGGTTTTAACTCACAAATCTTTGCCGTGTCAAACAATCTAGCATACTTAAAAGCTTCAACAGTGTGCTTGAGGTCATCTCCAAATTTTTCATTGAAGTATCTGTATGCAGGTTCAACACATGCTTTAGCATAGTCACAATCAGTTGCTGTTCACAAACAGGGTTGGAGGACAGCTTGCTGGCAACTGCTTTGACATTTGGATAATACTGAGTGGAAATAGAAGCAGAAAGTACATTTATTTCTTCATATGCATTGAATATAATAAGTGGCCCATCCCCTTCCAGGCTATGTCGCTTTAACAAAAGGTTCACCAGCATCAATTGTCATTGCAAGTTCCATCTGTAACTTACGATTCTTAGGAGGGTCATCAAGAATCTCCTGAAGCCTCAACTTTGAGAGTGGAAGATCAACATTTTGAAGAAATAAACAAACTTCACCAAATGCTTTAAGCAAGTGGTTCATTACTTCCCACTTGGACCACCAACGAGTGGCTGAATATGTTGGTAAGGGTAAACCTGCAGCTATTTCGTCTTTGGCTTTCTTGAAAAAAGCCCAACCCAACCCTTCATAAATTCGTCAAGCACAGGTGTCTTGATTCTCTCCCCCACGTGATCCAAGGTATGAGAAAAGTACCCTACATCTTAAATGTGCGGGAAGACAATACTCAATGTGTGTATTGCTACATTATTAACTGATGCACGATCCCGCATAGCAGCTACTAACAGGTTGGAGGCAATACCTAGCTCAGTAGAAAGGCAAATGATCAATTGACGTGCAAGTTCTTCACCTGTAAGGCTCTTAGCTAACATCATTAGCCGAACAACACGCTGCTGTATGTTCCACTGCTCATCAACAAAGTGCAGTAGTACGACCATTGCCTCGCAAACATGGGTTGTTCCGTCGAAAAATTACAACACTTCTTTACCATCAATTTCCTTCTTTATGCTTTCTCGCTGTTCATGCTGAATAAAAGGAATCAGTTGATATAAATTGGTGCTGTTGGAAAGCCTGAATGCACTTTCCTCAAATAAATCCTGGAAAAAAATCAATCTTCAAGCAGTACCCCAGCCTTTAAAAATGCTGCGACTGCTTTTACTCGATGGACACGAACTGCATCTGAAAGGCCTTCTCCAATAGGCTGTTTTTCCTTGCCATATTTATTTAACATATCACATAATTATGTTCCTCTCTCTCAAATCCGTTGGCATGTTTGGCTGACTTGATGTGCTGAGTTAACACACTCTTCTTCTTAAGAGATACATTCTCTCTGCAGGCATTGCAAAACAACTTGCCCATAATAACAGTTAGATTTTCATTGGGGAATTCTCTTATCCTTAAGATTGAAACCATAACTGGAGGATTACATATTAGTTTCCACTTTCTTGCGAGGTCAGATGGAGCAGGACTCTTAAGCTCGTCCAGAAGATTTAGCTACTTTCTTATCAGGCCTAGTGGCTCAGTAGCTGTAGGCCGAGTAGCTCGAGCCTCAATTTCTGGACCACTGTCTGTGTCAGAAGAAATACTACAGCTATTTGTTTCTGCAGCCATTCCTTTACTAGCTATTGCCAACCATGTGCTCAAGCAAAGGTGAAAGGTGAGTCAGGTGACTGACAGTTGCCTTGATTACTGACATACCTTTTAGTAGTTTACAACCTATGGCCACACTAATGAAATTTCCTGTTGAAAAAAAATACAAATTTTTAAGTAAGTTATGCAGTGGCTGTGGGCATGCCAGTTTCGACAGCTGTACTTTGGGGTGGCTAGTTAGAGTAATAATAATGATGTGCTAATAGAAAAGCTAGGAATAGGTGGTCTAATCTACACTCTACATCCTTACAGGGTCCAATTTACATCCAAACTACTTTACCTCTGTAGCTGTAGGTTGTTTACTATATATCTCACAGGATATAAATCACCAAAATGCTACCTATAATGCTAGCATTATTCTCTAATGCTTTGCTATACCTAAAATTAAAAAAAAAGCTCTACCCATGACATCTTCTGGTGAGGATCACCGTGAGGATGAAGCCATGTTGCCGACACAGTTCGGGTCTATAAAACTGTTCGGTTCAGAAGATAATTGGTCGGATGGCGTAGGTACAGATCGAAGCTTCCACCAAATGTGAGGGAGTAGCCGTGTCATGGAGGCTATGTGCTCACTGGTCTCTGATACTGTTATAGTCACTCTGGTCTGCAACAAAAATTATAATTTAGCTCCGCTCCAATAACTCCCACAAGTGGCTGGTGGGTTGTCTTTTATAGGTCACTTTTATAGGTTATCTCCCAGCAGATCTTATAAGGCAACACTGTAATGAGTCTCTGCCTAGACCCAGACCAATGGGCAGCCAGTGTGTATGTGTATGCATCTACAAGTTAATTACTGTTACACTTGAATTAGCTAGCCATATTATGTTAATGAGTCTCTTTCTCTGGTTGTCAGGGGATTGCTTCCCTGGCAACAAGCTCAATCCCTGATGGTTAACATTACCGATGTGAAGAAAAGTTAGAATGGCAGGAAGTGTCCCTCTTATGGCAGGAATTGTCCCTCTTTAGAATGGCAGGAAGTGTCCCTCTGCTGATTGGAAAGGGTCTGTGGACCAGTAGGAGAAATAGTCATCCCATGATGGTCATCCCATGATGGTCTTCCCATGATGGTCATCCCATGATGGTCTTCCCATGATGCGTCATCCCATGATGCGTCATCCCATGATGGTCATCCCATGATGAAAGCGCATGTAAATAATATTGACAAAAATGTGAAGATCCATCTCAGGGGTAATTATAAGGCTACTTATCCTGCTAGAGCTCAGCACAACTGTTGGAGTTCGTACAAATGGTGTCAATAATTTCATTATCAAAGAAACTTGTGCCTGAGGGAATATTGGGTCCAGGCATTCGTGAGGGTGAATTAGACAGTGTTGCTAAGCCTCTTCATATCTGGTTCATCAACTGACAGCAATCCTTAACCAGGTCTACCGCATCTTTCTTGGACCCTCTATTGTTTCTTCCTTAGCCTCTACCTTCATTTCTTCCTCGGCCATTACCACTTCCTCAGCTTCTTCCAAGTCATTCTACAAAGAAGGTTGTAAATTCATAAATACAAACATCTGTTTTCTTACCCATGCCATGGTCTGATGAAGAACAAGGTGAACTAGACTCACTTCTCATTGCTACACAACTTCCAGAACGCTCAGTTCCTTCATTACTCATGGAAGGATCAGTTCCAGATCTCTCTTTGCTTTCTGTCACATCAAATTCTTCATTCCCAAATTCAAGTCGACATAATGCCTCTATATCAGAGACAATGACTTCATCTGCAGAAGAACTAAATCTAAATCAGAAAAACCACCTCTCTGAAACAGCTACAACCTCATCTGTATCATCAGGCGAGAAGGAACTGGCACACACGTCAACCAATTTTCTTGCATCTCTAATTAGCTGTCTCTCGTGCACATTTTGATAACATGCTCTGCCAGACACTTTACCTATTAAGTAATGGGTAAAGGGTCTGGCATATGTTTCCCCCAACAAAAAGGCTCCAAGCATCACTATGCACATCATTGTGTACATCAGCTGCCCTCAACACTAGAGTGAGGTCAGAGTGAGGTCAGAGCAACAAAGGAAGATTGAATTCTCCACCCAGCTTGACTATAAATGGCAAGCAAGGGTGCTCAAACCACACATGGCAAGCAAGGGTGCTCAAACCACACATGGCAAGCAAGGGTGCTCAAACCACACCAAGACCACTAGCAAAGGCCACCATGCACCACTGAAGAGAGGGAAAAGATATCCCAAGAACTGTTCCCAGCTGGTGGTGAATCTTGAACAATTCCAGACATAATAATGCTCTGTGGTGAAGACTGACTTATGCGAGGCTAATTATAACACTTACTGGACATGACATGTAACACTAGTAGATGTGCACAAAAGAAGTTTAAAATTTTAAAAGTGGGTAAAAAAATATATTCAAAAAACAATAACCAACCAATAACACAGCACCAACACAATTAACAGCACCAAACACAATTAACAGCACCAAACACAATTAACAGCACCAACACAATTAACAGCACCAAACACAATTAACAGCACCAAACACAATTAACAGCACCAAACACAATTAACAGCACCAACACAATTAACAGCACCAAACACAATTAACAGCACCAACACAATTAACAGCACACTAACACAATTAACAGCACCAACATAATTAACAACATAATTAACAGCACCACAGTACCAAACATAATTACATTATACAGACTCTAGTAGCTTGTAACACAAAAACATGTCATAATGATTAATAATAATACATGCAATAATAATTAACATAGTATTTTAAGGTTAGTATTTTCGTAACATGGAGGGTTCCATTCATGATTACCTCATCCAGACCCCTCCCCCTCTAGTTATCCATGGGCAATGGCGCGTCATCTTCATCGTTTACATATTCCTCATCCTCGACCAACTCTCCTCCCTGAGTGAATGTGAACCTGACCGGAGTCTGGCGCAGACGTGAGTAGCGCATATTAAGACTGTTATACTTCCTGCAATAGAAGTGCAAATATATTAACCTTTACCAGACTGGATTATTAGGACACCACATTAACCCTTAGCAGACTGTATTATCACCCCTTAGCAGACTGTATTATCATCCCTTACCAGACCTGATCACTACAGTATATCAATGGTTAAAATCGGAAGAGCGGAGCAAGAAATCGCACAGACCAATGGCTGCGTAAATTTGGAGGGGAATTGAGGCATTGACACATTAAATCCCACCAATATGTTGTCAATGATGTCATTGTTAAGTGTTAGGTGTGGTCTGCTAACTTTATCTTGCAAGCTTAATATGGCTCTGTTCAAGTGCTTGCTAGAGAGAGGCTCCAACAAGGTGGCTTTACTGGCGGGCAAAGAACAAGCAAAGGATGCCTTCTGTTAGGTGCAGCTTCTTGGCAATACTGCCACTGCATATGCCCATTCCCTCTCTGTCTCTCCAGGGCAATTCTCCACCTACACTTAGATCCCAAACACATCTAAATCTGACCCCAACCATGCTCGTATGATTGGACATGTTTGAGAGGATCAACAGGTCAAAACCTCTCAGAGAGACATTTGGACATATAGTCTTGCAGGCACTTGGTGCGACCACACCCTCCATTGCACATGACAATTTGACTGTGAGAATTTGGGTGTGATAATTTTTCTTGACAAACAAAAAACAATGAAAATTTGTTTTCATGCTCACGACCAATTTAACATTTACATTTCCCAAATCCTACAGAGAATGATCCTACAGAGAATGTTCACAAGTGATCTAGGAAGTGGTCCTTGCCACCTGCCACTCCACACATCACCTGCACCACTCCACACATCACCCTGCACCACTGTCACTCCACACATCACCCTCCACCACTGCCACTCCACACCTGCACCACTGCCACTCCACACATCATGTGCACCACTGCCACTCCACACATCACCCTGCACCACTGTCACTCCACACATCACCTGCACCACTGCCACTCCACACATCACCCTGCACCACTGCCACTCCACACATCACCTGCACTGCCACTCCACACACATCATGTGCACCACTGCCACACATCACCTGCACCACTGCCACTCCACACATCATGTGCACCACTGCCACTCCACACATCACCCTGCACCACTGCCACTCCACACATCACCTGCACTGCCACTCCACACATCATGTGCACCACTGTCACTCCACACATCACGTGCACCACTGCCACTCCACACATCACCCTGCAACCACTGTCACTCCACACATCATGTGCACCACTGCCACTCCACACATCACCCTGCACCACTGCCACTCCACACATCAACTGCACTGCCACTCCACACATCATGTGCACCACTGCCACTCCACACATCACCTGCAACCACTGCCACTCCACACATCACCTGCACTGTCACTCCACACATCACCTGCACCACTGTCACTCCACACATCACCCTGCACTACTGTCACTCCACACATCACCCTGCACTACTGTCACTCCACACATCACCTGCACTACTGTCACTCCACACATGCAAACCAAATGAAACACAAACAAACATACAACTTTTTAAACACTCCATATAGTTAAATTCCAGATTTTGTTGTGTTCTATTAATAACGACACGATTTAGCTGTGTTCTATTAATAACTACAGTACAAGATTTAGTTGTGCGTTCTATTAATAACTACATGATTTAGTTGTGCTTCTATTAATAACTGCTTCTATTAATAACTACACAATTTAGTTGTGTTCTATTAATTACTACAAGGTTTAGTTGTGTTCTATTAATAACTACAAGTTATGCATTCTATTAATAACTTTACTGTTTAACTGTACTACACGGTTTAACTATGTTCTATTAATAACTACATGATTTAGTTGTGTTCTATTAATAACTCAGTTTAGCTGTGTGTTCTATTAATAACTACATGGTTTAATTGTGTGTTCTATTAATAACTACATGGTTTAGTTGTGTGTTCTATTAATAACTACATGATTTCTCCAGTGAAGAATACAAGTATACTGCCAAACCTTCTGTAGAAGTAGACGGAGGCACCCAGGGCAATGGCGACAAGGACGATCAGGGTCAAACCTGCCCCCAGCCCAGCCCCCAACTCTATGTAGTGGCCAAAGTCAGTGATGACCTTGGTAGGTGTTGAACCAGTACGCAGAGAGAGAGAAGCATTCAGTCTGATCCCATACAACGTCACCATCAAGCTGCCACCTTCTAGCAAGCCAGCAGACAACTGAACAGCCAGAACATGTGTGCATGTGTATTGTGTGTGGAGAGAGAGAGAGACGTAGTATACACACTGGAGCAACATCACGCTGGGTTGAGGCAGGTTGACAATAGCTCTATGGGGACACACACTGGATCAACATCACGCTGGGTTGAGGCAGGTTGAAGTAGGTTGACAATAGCTCTTGAGGCTGGTTGACAATAGCTCTATGAGGACAGACACCGGACCAACATCACACTGGGTTGAGGCAGGTTGAAGTAGGTTGACAATAGCTCTATGGGGACACACACTGGACCAACATCACACTGAGTTGAGGCAGGTTGAAGTAGGTTGACAATAGCTCTATGAGGACAGACACTGGACCAACATCACACTGGGTTGAGGCAGGTTGAGGCAGGTTGACAATAGCTCTATGAGGACAGACACTGGACCAACATCACACTGGGTTGAGGCAGGTTGAAGTAGGTTGACAAAGCTCTATGGGGACACACACTGGACCAACATCACACTGGGTGAAGGTAGGTTGAAGTAGGTTGACAATAGCTGTATGAGGACATGTGCTGGATCAACACCACACCGGGTTGAAGTAAGTTGACAATAGTTCTATGGGGACACACACTGGACCAACATCACACTGGGTTGAGGCAGGTTGACAATAGCTCTACGAGGACACACATTGG
Organism: Cladorhizidae sp. MBARI D1340-BT2; assembly: GCA_028752905.1. Lineage (NCBI taxonomy): Eukaryota > Metazoa > Porifera > Demospongiae > Poecilosclerida > Cladorhizidae > Cladorhizidae sp. MBARI D1340-BT2. The sequence goes on from JAQNBH010000005.1 coordinate 1,928,864, forward strand.
ACAAACATCACATTGGGTTGAGGCAGGTTGAAGTAAGTTGACAATAGTTCTGTGGGGACAAAGCTCTATGGGAATAAACACTGGACCAACACCACACTGGGTGGAGGTAGGTTGAAGTAGGTTGACAATAGCTCTATGGGGACACACACTGGACCAACATCACACTGGGTGGAGGCAGGTTGAAGTAGGTTGACAATAGCTCTATGAGGACACACACTGGACCAACATCACACTGGGTTGAGGCAGGTTGAAGTAGGTTGCCAATAGCACATACACTGGACCAACATCACACTGGGTTGAGGAAGGTTGAAGGAAGTTGACAATAGTTCTGTGGGGACATGTGGATATCTCCTGTCCTGCAGCTATGGGACATGTTGATATCTCATGTCCTACAATTATGGGACATGTTGATAACTCCTGTCCTGCAGGTATGGGACATGTTGATATCTCCAGTCCTGCAGGTATGGGACATGTTGATATATCCTGTCCTGCAGGTATGGGACATGTTGATATATCCTGTCCTGCAGGTATGGGATATGTTGATAACTCCTGTCCTGCAGGTATGGTACATATTGATATCTCCTGTCCTGCAGGTGTGCTGCAGAAGCCAACTAGGCCCGACCACTGTGCACATACATTCTTGATGATGTTGATGTCGTTAGGTTGGAGAGATGCAGGAAGAAGGTTGATGTCCACCATTAGTTCAGCTTGGTCTCCCTGTCCCTGTCTCCTTCGCAGCTCAGAAGGGGAGGAGAAGGGGAAGTCGTTGGAGAGACTGATGGCCTCTATCTCCACGGATGAGTTACGTATATTTTTGAGGCGCTCAAGGAACATAGCTCTCAGAATTTTCCGCAGGTCATCCAGCACTTTATCAGACTCAAAGGCATTGACGGGCAGATCAGACACACGGAAATAAAGGCGTAGCTCAGCATACTGCCCACTCACTGCATGTTACATGTGTGAGCAAGTGCATGATGTGTGTGCACATGCATGTGTGTGAGAGTGCATGTGTGAGTGTGTGCATGTATGTGTGAGTGTATGCATGTGTGTGTGTGTGTGTGCATGCGTGTGTGAGAAAGAGGTTTGGTTTATCAGAGGTACATATTGCAATAACATAGTTGTTGTTTAGCATGTGTCTATCAAAGAGCATAAACCACACCTACAAATGCCGAAGAAAAACAATAACAATGCACATAGACACCAACACTCGTGTGACTCAAGCCTTGCCAGTGTGACACACACACTGCCCGTGTGACTCACGCCTTGCCCGTGTGACTCACGCCTTGCCCGTGTGACTCACGCCTTGCCCGTGTGACTCACACACTGCCCGTGTGACACACACACGGCCCGTGTGACTCACGCCTTGCCCATGTGACTCACACCTTGCCCGTGTGACGTGTGACTCACACACTGCCCATGTTCACCCCACACAAATGTGCTTTCCGTGATGCTCTGTGTTTGAGGTATGTTGGGCGCCATTACACCTTCCCATCAGCTGTGACTCTATTTCTCAGTGGAGCATGTCCTGTCCTGTCCCAGGGTGGAGCATGTCCTGTCCTGTCCCAGGGTGGAGCATGTCCTGTCCTGTCCCAGGGTGGAGCATGTCCTGACCTGTCCCAGGGTGGAGCACGTCCTGTCCAGTCCCAGTGTGGAGCATGTCCTGCCCTGTCCTGTCCCAGGGTGGAGCATGTCCTGTCCTGTCCCAGGGTGGAGCATGACCTGTCCTGTCCCAGGGTGGAGCACGTCCTGTCCAGTCCCAGGGTGGAGCATGTCCTGTCCTCTCCTGTCCCAGGGTGGAGCATGTCCTGTCCTGTCCCAAGGTGGAGCATGTCCTGTCCTGTCCCAGAGTGGAGCATGTTCTGTCCTGTCCCAGGGTGGAGCCTGTCCTGTCCTGTCCCAGGGTGGAGCATGTCCTGTCCTGTCCCAGGGTGGAGCATGTCCTGCCCTGTCCAAAGGTGGAGCATGTCCTGTCCTGTCCTAGGGTGGAGCATGTCCTGTCCTGTCCCAGGTTGGAGCATGTCCTGTCCTGTCCCAAGGTGGAGCATGTCCTGTCCTGTCCCAGGGTGGAGCATATCCTGTCCTGTCCCAGGATGGAGCATATCATGTCCTGTCCTAGGGTAGAGCATGTCCTGTCCTGTCCCAGGGTGGAGCATGTCCTGTCCAGTCCTGTCCCAGGGTGGAGCGTGTCCTGTCCTGTCCTGTCCCAGGGTGGAGCATGTCCTGTCCTGTCCCAGGGTGGAGCATGTCCTGCCCTGTCCAAAGGTGGAGCATGTCCTGTCCTGTTCCAGGGTGGAGCATGTCCTGTCCTGTCCCAGGTTGGAGCATGTCCTGTCCTGTCCCAAGGTGGAGCATGTCCTGTCCTGTCCCAGGGTGGAGCATGTCCTGTCCTGTCCCAGGGTGGAGCATGTCCTGTCCTGTCACTGGGTGGAGCATATCCTGTCCTGTCCTAGGGTGGAGCATGTCCTGTCCTGTCCCAGGGTGGAGCATGTCCTGTCCAGTCCTGTCCCAGGGTGGAGCATGTCCTGTCCTGTCCCAGGGTAGACCATGTCCTGTCCTGTCCCAGGGTGGAGCATGTCCTGTCCTGTCACTGGGTGGAGCATGTCCTGTCCTGTCCCAGGGTGGAGCATGTCCTGTCCTGTCCCAAGGTGGAGCATCTCCTGTCCTGTCCCAGGGTGGAGCATGTCCTGTCCTGTCCTGTCTCAGGGTGGAGCATGTCCTGTCCTGTCCCGGGGTGGATTACACACAATGAAATCAGAGACCTCACGGCCAATCTCTTAGCGGAAGTGTGCGGTGATGTCTGCACAGAACCGCACCTACAACCTATCACAGGAAAACACCTGTCAGGAGCAACTGCCAAAACCCAAGATGAAGCAAGGCTGGACACTGCAGCAAATGGACTCTGGGGAGGCTTGGACACTACTGCAACAAAACAAATGGACTCTGGGGAGGCTGCTGCAAGCATATTTACTCTGACATTAGCAGAGTCTTCAATCCACGCACTGCAGTCCTGATGCATGTTACCGCAAGCACGAGAAGACCAAGATGAGGGCACGAGAAGACCAAGATGAGGGCATGAGGAGACCAAGATGAGGGCATGAGGAGACCAAGATGAGGGCACGAGAAGACCAAGATGAGGGCACGAGAAGACCAAGATGAGGGTACGAGAAGACCAAGATGAGGGCATAAGGAGACCAAGATGAGGGCATGAGAAGACCAAGATGAGGGCATGAGGAGACCAAGATGAGGGCATGAGGAGACCAAGATGAGGGCATGAGGAGACCAAGATGAGGGCATGAGAAGACCAAGATGAGGGCACGAGGAGACCAAGATGAGGGCACGAGGAGACCAAGATGAGGGCACGAGAAGACCAAGATGAGGGCACAAGGAGACCAAGATGAGGGTACGAGAAGACCAAGATGAGGGCACAAGGAGACCAAGATGAGGGCATGAGGAGACCAAGATGAGGGCATGAGGAGACCAAGATGAGGGCATGAGGACACAGAATCCTAGAGTTGGAACACTTTTCATTTTTCCGTTTGTGATGGCATCATAGGCGGCTTTGGCAGCTTCTTAACAACACAGGTTTAGGATGAGCATCCCCAAAACTGTTAAAACCACGAAATCTGTCTTCCAAGAATATTGCATCATCTTCTATTTTTTCTCAAGCAAGGAAGCAAGTGGTGAGTGGCTACACAGAGAATCGTGTTCCTCTAAGACAGCGCTGACAGCCCTAGAGCCACTATAACAGCCTGGCCTAGCAAGCCAGGGCCTGCATTCTGTTCTGCTTGGCCCTACTTGTCTATGGGCAGTCAACAACAGCAACAGATGTGGCATGTGCGGACTTTAGTAGTGAACAAGAAGAAACAAGTCAGAATATGTTTACAAGTGCTGGCGGCCCAGGAGGCAGAGAGACAGCCATGTAGTTCTTACCTCTCTACTCTAAACAACAACAAAACAAACAATACAAACAACTAAACAATTTAATACTTGATTTAATTAACAACAAAAAACTAAACAATTTAACACAACTAATTAAAAACAAATCTAATTAACAAAAAACAAAACAAAAAAAACTATCTAATTACCAATAAACAATTACCAATAAACAACTAATTAAAGACAAGTAGATAGATCCGTGAAAAAAAGCAAATTAGATGACCCATGTATACTACAACCTTTGGTGACCCTGAACCATTAAAAATCAATGATTGGTGTACATGATAATAATTGGTAAAAGATCACTAATTGGTATACGTGGGCACATTCTGAAACTGAGATCAATCCAGTGTGTGTGTGTGTGTGCATGCATGCGTGTGTGTGTGTGTGTGTGTGTGTGCATGCATGCGTGTGTGTGTGTGTGTGTGTGCAGCTGACATACCGGCCAATGTGACGGTGTGCAGCATCGTGATGCTGGAGACATGGTTATAGAGGGAAATGTTCACAGTCTTCGCTGGCTTAGTGAGCAAGTCTCGCATGAGGTGCACCTGGACACTGATGACATCACCCACACTTTGCATCTGGGACACACTCCCCAGCTGCGAGCCATTGATAGAAGCCACCATCATGTTCAAGGCCCCCTTGTAGGACCCATCATGATTAGTTTTGGGGGTCGCCTGCAATGTGAGGAGGGCACCGGACCTCAGCACGGCAGGGATCAAGGTCCGGTTTAGGAGGAAAGGTCCCACCTTATCTGTATGAGAGCAGGACACATGTGCAGGTGAGGTGAGTTGGAAATATGTGTGTAGTGTGAGGGGTGTGTGATGTGTGGAGTGAGGGGTGTGTGATGTGTGGAGTGAGGTGTGTGGTTTACACTGACTCAGTAGGTGCGATCTGAAAGTATACCACAAAGTGTGAGATGTGTGAGGAGTGAAGTGTTAGTGTGTGCGGAGTGAAATGTGAGGAGTGAAGTATGAGGGGTGTGTGAGGAGTGAAGTATATGTGTGTGAGCGATGCGTGAGAAGTGAAGTGTGTGAGGGATGTGTGAGAAGTGAAGTGTGTGAGGGATGTGTGAGGAGTGAAGTATGAGGAGTTAAGTGTGTGAGAAGTGAAGTGTGATGGGTTAAGTGTGTGAGAAGTGAAGTGTGAGGAATGAAATATGAGGGGTGTGTAAGGAGTGAAGTGTGAGGGGTGTGTGAGTGGTGAAGTGTGAAGGGGATACACTCACACTCTGCAGTGAGGTGAAGTCTGAGAGTGAAGGGACTGGCCGAGATATTTCCTGACACAGTGACGTCATAATTTCCCCAGCAAGAGAACTTCATGTTATATGAATTAGTCCTGTTCACCTTCACGGTGGAGCCATAGCAAGGCGGGGCTGCATGGCGGAGAAGAAGGAGTTAAAGTGTGTATAGAGCAGTTAAAGGTTGGTATAAATAAAGGATGGAAGGAAGGATTAAAGGTGGGGATAAAGGGGTTAAAGGATGAGAGGAAGGATTAAAGGTGGGGATGAAGGGGTTAAAGGAGGTGAGGAAGCATTAAAGGTGGGGATGAAAGGGTTAAATGGGAGGACGGATTAAAGGTGGGGATGAAGCGGTTAAAGGATGGAGGAAGGATTAAAGGTGGAGATAAAGGATGAAGGAAGGATTAAAGGTGGGGATAAAGGATGGAGGAAGGATTAAAGGTGGGGATAAAGGATGGAGGAAAGATTAAAGGTGGAGATAAAGGATGGAGGAAGGATTAAAGGTGGAGATAAAGGATGGAGGAAGGATTAAAGGTGGGGATAAAGGATGGAGGAAGGATTAAAGGTGGAGATAAAGGATGGAGGAAGGATTAAAGGTGGGGATAAAGGATGGAGGAAGGATTAAAGATGGGGATAAAGGATGGAGGAAGGATTAAAGGTGGAGATAAAGGATGGAGGAAGGATTAAAGGTGGAGATAAAGGATGGAGGAAGGATTAAAGGTGGGGATAAAGGATGGAGGAAGGATTAAAGGTGGAGATAAAGGATGGAGGAAGGATTAAAGGTGGAGATAAAGGATGGAGGAAGGATTAAAGGTGGAGATAAAAGATGGAGGAAGGATTAAAGGTGGGGATAAAGGATGGAGGAAGGATTAAAGGTGGAGATAAAGGATGGAGGAAGGATTAAAGGTGGGGATAAAGGATGGAGGAAGGATTAAAGGTGTGGATAAAGGATGGAGGAAGGATTAAAGGTGGGGATAAAGGATGGAAGGATTAAAGGTGGGGATAAAGGATGAAGGAAGGATTAAAGGTGTGGATAAAGGATGGAGGAAGGATTAAAGGTGGAGATAAAGGATGGAGGAAGGATTAAAGGTGGAGATAAAGGATGGAGGAAGGATTAAAGGTGGGGATAAAGGATGGAGGAAGGATTAAAGGTGGAGATAAAGGATGGAGGAAGGATTAAAGGTGGGGATAAAGGATGGAGGAAGGATTAAAGATGGGGATAAAGGATGGAGGAAGGATTAAAGGTGGAGATAAAGGATGGAGGAAGGATTAAAGGTGGAGATAAAGGATGGAGGAAGGATTAAAGGTGGGGATAAAGGATGGAGGAAGGATTAAAGGTGGAGATAAAGGATGGAGGAAGGATTAAAGGTGGAGATAAAAGATGGAGGAAGGATTAAAGGCGGGGATAAAGGATGGAGGAAGGATTAAAGGTGGAGATAAAGGATGGAGGAAGGATTAAAGGTGGGGATAAAGGATGGAGGAAGGATTAAAGGTGTGGATAAAGGATGGAGGAAGGATTAAAGGTGGGGATAAAGGATGGAAGGATTAAAGGTGGGGATAAAGGATGAAGGAAGGATTAAAGGTGGGGATAAAGGATGGAGGAAGGATTAAAGGTGGAGATAAAGGATGGAGGAAGGATTAAAGGTGGAGATAAAGGATGGAGGAAGGATTAAAGGTAGGGATAAAGGATGGAGGAAGGATTAAAGGTGGGGATAAAGGATGAAGGAATGATTAAAGGTGGGGATAAAGGATGGAGGAAGGATTAAAGGTGGAGATAAAGGATGGAGGAAGGATTAAAGGTGGAGATAAAGGATGGAGGAAGGATTAAAGGTAGGGATAAAGGATGGAGGAAGGATTAAAGGTGGGGATAAAGGATGAAGGAAGGATTAAAGGTGGAGATAAAGGATGGAGGAAGGATTAAAGGTGGAGATAAAGGATGGAGGAAGGATTAAAGGTGGGGATAAAGGATGGAGGAAGGATTAAAGGTGGAGATAAAGGATGGAGGAAGGATTAAAGGTGGGGATAAAGGATGGAGGAAGGATTAAAGGTGGGGATAAAGGATGGAGGAAGGATTAAAGGTGGAGATAAAGGATGGAGGAAGGATTAAAGGTGGGGATAAAGGATGGAGGAAGGATTAAAGGTGTGGATAAAGGATGGAGGAAGGATTAAAGGTGGGGATAAAGGATGGAAGGATTAAAGGTGGGGATAAAGGATGAAGGAAGGATTAAAGGTGGGGATAAAGGATGGAGGGAGGATTAAAGGTGGAGATAAAGGATGGAGGAAGGATTAAAGGTGGAGATAAAGGATGGAGGAAGGATTAAAGGTAGGGATAAAGGATGGAGGAAGGATTAAAGGTGGGGATAAAGGATGAAGGAAGGATTAAAGGTGGAGATAAAGGATGGAGGAAGGATTAAAGGTGGAGATAAAGGATGGAGGAAGGATTAAAGGTGGGGATAAAGGATGGAGGAAGGATTAAAGGTGGAGATAAAGGATGGAGGAAGGATTAAAGGTGGGGATAAAGGATGGAGGAAGGATTAAAGGTGGGGATAAAGGATGGAGGAAGGATTAAAGGTGGAGATAAAGGATGGAGGAAGGATTAAAGGTAGGGATAAAGGATGGAGGAAGGATTAAAGGTGGGGATAAAGGATGAAGGAAGGATTAAAGGTGGAGATAAAGGATGGAGGAAGGATTAAAGGTGGAGATAAAGGATGGAGGAAGGATTAAAGGTGGGGATAAAGGATGGAGGAAGGATTAAAGGTGGAGATAAAGGATGGAGGAAGGATTAAAGGTGGGGATAAAGGATGGAGGAAGGATTAAAGGTGGGGATAAAGGATGGAGGAAGGATTAAAGGTGGGGATAAAGGATGGAGGAAGGATTAAAGGTGGAGATAAAGGATGGAGGAAGGATTAAAGGTGGGGATAAAGGATGGAGGAAGGATTAAAGGTGTGGATAAAGGATGGAGGAAGGATTAAAGGTGGGGATAAAGGATGGAAGGATTAAAGGTGGGGATAAAGGATGAAGGAAGGATTAAAGGTGGGGATAAAGGATGGAGGAAGGATTAAAGGTGGAGATAAAGGATGGAGGAAGGATTAAAGGTGGAGATAAAGGATGGAGGAAGGATTAAAGGTAGGGATAAAGGATGGAGGAAGGATTAAAGGTGGGGATAAAGGATGGAGGAAGGATTAAAGGTGTGGATAAAGGATGGAGGAAGGATTAAAGGTGGGGATAAAGGATGGAAGGATTAAAGGTGGGGATAAAGGATGAAGGAAGGATTAAAGGTGGGGATAAAGGATGGAGGAAGGATTAAAGGTGGAGATAAAGGATGGAGGAAGGATTAAAGGTGGAGATAAAGGATGGAGGAAGGATTAAAGGTAGGGATAAAGGATGGAGGAAGGATTAAAGGTGGGGATAAAGGATGAAGGAAGGATTAAAGGTGGGGATAAAGGATGGAGGAAGGATTAAAGGTGGAGATAAAGGATGGAGGAAGGATTAAAGGTGGAGATAAAGGATGGAGGAAGGATTAAAGGTAGGGATAAAGGATGGAGGAAGGATTAAAGGTGGGGATAAAGGATGAAGGAAGGATTAAAGGTGGAGATAAAGGATGGAGGAAGGATTAAAGGTGGAGATAAAGGATGGAGGAAGGATTAAAGGTGGGGATAAAGGATGGAGGAAGGATTAAAGGTGGAGATAAAGGATGGAGGAAGGATTAAAGGTGGGGATAAAGGATGGAGGAAGGATTAAAGGTGGGGATAAAGGATGGAGGAAGGATTAAAGGTGGAGATAAAGGATGGAGGAAGGATTAAAGGTGGGGATAAAGGATGGAGGAAGGATTAAAGGTGTGGATAAAGGATGGAGGAAGGATTAAAGGTGGGGATAAAGGATGGAAGGATTAAAGGTGGGGATAAAGGATGAAGGAAGGATTAAAGGTGGGGATAAAGGATGGAGGAAGGATTAAAGGTGGAGATAAAGGATGGAGGAAGGATTAAAGGTGGAGATAAAGGATGGAGGAAGGATTAAAGGTAGGGATAAAGGATGGAGGAAGGATTAAAGGTGGGGATAAAGGATGAAGGAAGGATTAAAGGTGGAGATAAAGGATGGAGGAAGGATTAAAGGTGGAGATAAAGGATGGAGGAAGGATTAAAGGTGGGGATAAAGGATGGAGGAAGGATTAAAGGTGGAGATAAAGGATGGAGGAAGGATTAAAGGTGGGGATAAAGGATGGAGGAAGGATTAAAGGTGGGGATAAAGGATGGAGGAAGGATTAAAGGTGGAGATAAAGGATGGAGGAAGGATTAAAGGTAGGGATAAAGGATGGAGGAAGGATTAAAGGTGGGGATAAAGGATGAAGGAAGGATTAAAGGTGGAGATAAAGGATGGAGGAAGGATTAAAGGTGGAGATAAAGGATGGAGGAAGGATTAAAGGTGGGGATAAAGGATGGAGGAAGGATTAAAGGTGGAGATAAAGGATGGAGGAAGGATTAAAGGTGGGGATAAAGGATGGAGGAAGGATTAAAGGTGGGGATAAAGGATGGAGGAAGGATTAAAGGTGGAGATAAAGGATGGAGGAAGGATTAAAGGTGGGGATAAAGGATGGAGGAAGGATTAAAGGTGTGGATAAAGGATGGAGGAAGGATTAAAGGTGGGGATAAAGGATGGAAGGATTAAAGGTGGGGATAAAGGATGAAGGAAGGATTAAAGGTGGGGATAAAGGATGGAGGAAGGATTAAAGGTGGAGATAAAGGATGGAGGAAGGATTAAAGGTGGAGATAAAGGATGGAGGAAGGATTAAAGGTAGGGATAAAGGATGGAGGAAGGATTAAAGGTGGGGATAAAGGATGAAGGAAGGATTAAAGGTGGAGATAAAGGATGGAGGAAGGATTAAAGGTGGAGATAAAGGATGGAGGAAGGATTAAAGGTGGGGATAAAGGATGGAGGAAGGATTAAAGGTGGAGATAAAGGATGGAGGAAGGATTAAAGGTGGGGATAAAGGATGGAGGAAGGATTAAAGGTGGGGATAAAGGATGGAGGAAGGATTAAAGGTGGGGATAAAGGATGAAGGAAGGATTAAAGGTGGAGATAAAGGATGGAGGAAGGATTAAAGGTGGAGATAAAGGATGGAGGAAGGATTAAAGGTGGGGATAAAGGATGGAGGAAGGATTAAAGGTGGATAAAGGATGGAGGAAGGATTAAAGGTGGGGATAAAGGATGGAGGAAGGATTAAAGGTGGGGATAAAGGATGGAGGAAGGATTAAAGGTGGGGTTTAAGATGGAGGAAGGGATAAAATGGGAAGGATGGAGTTTAAGTGGGAAGGCTTTAAAGATGCGAGTGGTTAAGGTGAGGAAGGGGTTAAAGAAGGGGTTAAAGAAGGGGTTAAAGAAGGGGTAATAGATGAAAGGCAACAATAAAGTAGTGGACTAATGGGAATGGGAAAAGAAGATACACACTTCAGTGAGGTTGTAGTGGGGAGGAGTCAGCGAGAGGTGTAGAGGAAGGAGTCAACAAGGGGTAAGACGAGTGGTGGAGTTAGTGATGGAGGAGTTAAGGGAGGGTGGAGTGAGGGAGGGTGGAGTGAGGGAGGGTGGAGTGAGGGATGGTGGAGTGAGGGTGGAGTTAGTGAGGGTGGAGTGAGGGAGGATGGAGTGAGGGAGGGTGGAGTGAGGGAGGGTGGAGTGAGGGAGGGGGAGTGAGGGAGGGGGAGTGAGGGAGGGGGGAGTGAGGGAGGTGGAGTGAGGGAGGGGGAGTGAGGGAGGGTGGAGTGAGGGAGGGTGGAGTGAGGGAGTGAGGGAGGGGGAGTGAGGGAGGGGGAGTGAGGGAGGGTGGAGTGAGGGAGGGTGGAGTGAGGGAGTGAGGGAGGGGGAGTGAGTGAGGGGGGAGTGAGAGGGGGGAGTGAGGGAGGGGGAGTGAGGGAGGGGAGTGAGAGAGGGGGAGTGAGAGAGGGGGGGAGTGAGGGAGGGGAGTGAGGGAGGGGGAGTGAGGGAGGGTGGAGTGAAGGAGGGTGGAGTGAGGGAGGGTGGAGTGAGGGAGGGTGGAGTGAGGCAGGGGGAGTGAGGATGAGTTAGTAGACACATGAAGAGAAGAGGTGGTGGGAGAGTAGCAGCAAGGGTGCTTACATCTTGGAGTAATGATGTACCAATAGAGGACGACTGAATCAGGGATGACCAGCCCAGAGCCAGCCACAGCGGACACCACAAACCGCACCTCCTCCCCCACGCTCACATACTTGTTGTCTACTAGAGGCACTGGAGTTACTGCTGTCAGCTGCACCGACTCAGACACTACGCACACAACATACAAACATCAGAGGCACTGGAGTTACTGCTGCCAGCTGCACCGACTCAGACACTACGCACACAACATACAAACATCAGAGGCACTGCTGGAGTTGCTGCTGCCAGCTGCACCGACTCAGACACTGCACACACAACATACATGTCACTCCAACCCAACCTGGCAGGGAGCACAACAGATCTTGCTCACACTATTTATACGAGAGCCACACGAGTAGGAACACATCACACAACGACTGTAGCATACATCATGCCAGGAGGGTTGAGTGTGTATATGGACGCACTGTAGCATACATCATGCCAGGAGGGTTGAGTGTGTATATGGACGCACTGTAGCATACATCATGCCAGGAGGGTTGAGTGTGTATATGGTATATCAAAAACTAAGTTGCTATAGGATAAGTAAAATTTGAGTTAGTGATAATATCAGGTCAAAGAACACAAAATTATCTACAGAATGGAACTTGAATTAGCTCGTATATCCATCCCGAGCAAAGGCACTCAAATTTTACTTGTCCTGTATTTATCTCCTCTCACAGCAGATGAGCACGTACCCATTATGCAGGGGTGCTTGGTGGGGAAGTAGTACGTCTCAGGGTCATTACCAGGAATGCACTTGTCACCTGCCACTCTGCGATACCTACACACAAAAACACAAGTTATTGACCTTAGAATGCCTCAGCCCCTCACAGCAATCTCATGCCCGATGGCTACGCACTGTGTTGGCTATTGCCACAGAGGTAACCGTGCTATTTACTTATGGCAGAGGGGTAGGAAGCATTTTGAGATTGGTCAGGCGAAAGTGTGTGTGTGGGGGGGGGTGAGGGGGTGATACACACACCTAATTGAAAAGAAATATCATGGTAATTGAAAAGAATATATATAATACCTGGAATAAACCTAGTCGGAAATAAGTTCACAAGTTCCCGAACACTCGGAGTCTGTGCTCATTGTTCCTCACAAATTCATTTGCAATTGTGACTAGATCAAAGCGATCCAAAGCTTCTTTGTAAATGTTTAGTATCATTAGATGATTAGTCTATCCTGTTTCATAGTACTTCAGGTAAGTATGTTTTTATTCTTTTCATGCAGGAAAAAGATCTTTCACTTGCAGCATTCATAGCAGGCATGACAAGAATTAGACGGGCAACCCAGCACACCTGCTTAAAAAAAGGCACGTTGACCATCAGAAAGATTGCGAAGAAAAGTCAAGATATCTTTCAGTGTTACAGTTCTATTCACGTGAGCTAAAACTTGAACTAAAAACTTGAAGTCGAGTTGAAAGCTCACTCTTATTGAAGTCATCTCCATAAAAGGAAACAACTTCACTTGACTCAGCCTTTTTAATGGCAGCTTTTCAAGCAATTCTTCAAGATTTTGGTTAACAGCATATCCTGGCTGATCAAAGCGATCTTGAATTGCTGACATGGCCAAGTCTAAAGCAACGATAATAATCTTCAACTGCAGTGTACTGATGAGATTCTCCTGTTCCATTCTCAAATGCTTTGGAGCTTTTCGATTCCGAAAAACGTTATAATTTCGGGACTCTTGGCATCCATGCCAACCTGGCTTGGTCAAATACCTGGACAACTGACGGTGGTTTTGTTCCATTCCCTGGCCATTATGTACACTAGTGGTTCTTTCCTATGCACTTTCATTCATCTTGCACTGTAGCTATTTACTCAAGATCTCTAAAGGATTGTACTTCACCTATTTTTATAGGTAGGCTATTATTACCTGGCGTTTTTAATCTGGATTATTGTATTACTATGTAACTCGGATAAGACCAAACCAAGTTGGATGATTGGATTAAGGCCTTGTGCAAACATGGCTCTAGTGTACAGCTTGGTTAAAATAAGTTAAACTAGTTATTTACTTTGAAATGGATCAAAATACATTGTCTTGATAATGCAAACTCTATTTTGCCTTTATTGCTGTTGGTTGATCCTCGTGATTTTTCTAGCGCACTATGGCTACAGTAACATACTACTACAGTGTCAGTGACACATGAGCAAGGTGGCTGGCATCACTAGATGCCATGGCAGTGCTGAATCAGCTTATAGTCCTGGACTCCTAGTCTAAATTGTGAAAAATGCAAAAAAAATCTCAGGACTGTCCTGGACCATGGATGGCTGGCATGTAGCTATGTTTTAGATATAAAATAATGCTTTGCTATATACTATAGCTATATTATAGCTGTGATGCAGTACAGATAAAGCTATATAGCTAGCTGTAATGCTCAGCTCAGTTTTAAATAGATATATACCTCTGAGTCTCATCTTTGCCTTTTCCAAATTTCCGTTTTGGAAACTTGTAGAGCCCATTACAATTGGTCAGGAATTTTACTATAATGCTAATTGCTAAAATAGTACATGCAAAAATGTAGGGGCGTGGTTTGGTGGGCTTCATTTGAATTTTGAAATAAGACAACTGAAGAGAGCTGGTTGGAGAAGAGTCTGAGAGTGCTCTCAGCAAAGATTAGAAAGTTGCTTGATAACTGGAGGTTAGTATTGAAACTATGGTCCGGCAGTTGTCGGGTCTGCCGGACCAGTTCCTACCACCCCCCGCTTATGGAGAGCTACTCTGTGGGGGTGTTGCTTCAACACTGTGATGTTGTTAAAACTGTTGCCACAAATGCAACAGAGTTAATTACCTAGCAAATTAGCACTCATTACCACTCTGGTAATTCACCATGGTGTAATGGATTATGTCTCCGCTGACACTATAACTGGCATGCTCATAAAGACCCACAGGTAAGTAGAGTCCTGCACACGACCTTGAACAGTGAGGACCCATGACCTGTCAAGTCCTGCACACGACCTTGAACAGTGAGGACCCATGACATGTGTGCGCTAATTAAATAGCACTGACTAAGTAATATATCATTGTGGGTGTGGTTACTTTTTAAGTGCAGGAGTTAAAGCATTGGCGGTAGAATTGAGTTGGACTAAGAAAATCTTGTGTTCAGCCGACCCAAAGGGAGAACCTAGGCCCAGCCCAGTGCCAGCCACCAAGGACAACAGTGATAGTCAACTTGTAGCCTAGGAGTGTCCTGGGCCCAGCCCAGTGCCAGCTACCAAGGACAACAGTGATAGTCAACTTGTAGCCTAGGAGTGTCCTGGGCCCAGCCGAGCAGTGCCAGCCACCAAGGACAACAGTGATAGTCAACTTGTAGCCTAGGAGTGTCCTGGGCCCAGCCAAACAGTGCCAGCCACCAAGGACAACAGTGATAGTCAACTTGTAGCCTAGGAGTGTCCTGGGCCCAGCCGAGTAGTGCCAGCCACCAAGGACAACAGTGATAGTCAACTTGTAGCCTAGGAGTGTCCTGGGCCCAGCCGAGTAGTGCCAGCCACCAAGGACAACAGTGATAGTCAACTTGTAGCCTAGGAGTGTCCTGGGACCAGCCACCAAGGACAACGGTGATAGTCAACTTGTAGCCTAGGACTGTCCTGGGCCCGGCCGAGCAGTGCCAGCCACCAAGGACAACAGTGATACTCTTGGTTCTCATTCCATTTCAATTTGCATTTATAAAATAGAGTCCAGGGGTACCATTGCCACGCCCATTACTATGTGAGTAACTTCCATCGTCACCTTTCTTCTGCCACCCCTGGTCCTTCAGCCCTAGCCCTAGCCTGGATGTGCAAGTATGTGCCACACTATCACACCTGTTTTCACGACATGAAGAGCCTCGCCTCTCCCCTCAAGACCTGCCACACCCCTGATCCTTGAACCATAGATAAGCAGAAACCACTTTCCAGCATTTTGCTTAGATCAGAAAGACTACCCTGGCCATCCCTCTCCACTCCATAGTCAGCTTGATTGTAGGCATGATGTTTAGATGGTTTAGGAGTCCTTTCTCTGCCCCTCCTCTCACTATGCAGAGTTTATCATCTGCAGACCTCTTCCATAGGACAGGTTTTGTCGGTGCTAGCCTCAAGGCCAGCTCCTCAAAGAACTGTGTGTATAAATTGGCCACCACAGCAAAGACAGGAGAGCCCATATCATCTCCTGTTCTCTGTTCATAGAAGTCTCCCTTGAAGCTGAGAGTTTAGTGATCCCAACAGGCTGCAATGCAGTTCTCTCCTCCAGGCTCTCACCATTCTTTAACATGTTATGCATTGCCTCATCCGTGGGCACACAAGAGAAGAGAGGACACATCAAAACTGACTAGCATCTCATCTGATAGACGACGACAACACAAGACTACCAGATCTGTGTGTGGTACCACTGTCACTCCCTGTGTGTGTATCAGAGTGTAATACCACACTCCCTGTGTGTATCAGAGTGTAGTGCAACACTCCCTGCCACACTCCCTGTGTGTATCAGAGTGTAGTGCCACACTCCCTGTGTGTATCAGAGTGTAATACCACACTCCCTGTGTGTATCAGAGTGTAGTGCCACACTCCCTGTGTGTATCAGAGTGTAGTGCCACACTCCCTGTGTGTATCAGAGTGTAGTGCAACACTCCCTGTGTGTATCAGAGTGTAGTGCCACACTCCCTGTGTGTATCAGAGTGTAGTGCCACACTCCCTGTGTGTATCAGAGTGTAATACCACACTCCCTGTGTGTATCAGAGTGTACTGCCACACTCCCCGTGTGTATCAGGGTGTAGTGCCACACTCCCTGTGTGTATCAGAGTGTAGTGCCACACTCCCTGCCACACTCCCTGTGTGTATCAGAGTGTAGTGCCACACTCCCTGTGTGTATCAGAGTGTAATACCACACTCCCTGTGTGTATCAGAGTGTAATACCACACTCCCTGTGTGTATCAGAGTGTAGTGCCACACTCCCTGCCACACTCCCTGTGTGTATCAGAGTGTAGTGCAACACTCCCTGTGTGTATCAGAGTGTAGTGCCACACTCCCTGTGTGTATCAGAGTGTAGTGCCACACTCCCTGTGTGTATCAGAGTGTAGTGCCACACTCCCTGTGTGTATCAGGGTGTAGTGCAACACTCCCTGTGTGTATCAGAGTGTAATACCACACTCCCTGTGTGTATCAGAGTGTAGTGCCACACTCCCTGTGTGTATCAGGGTGTAGTACCACACTCCCTGTGTGTATCAGGGTGTAATACCACACTCCCTGTGTGTATCAGAGTGTAGTGCCACACTCCCTGCCACACTCCCTGTGTGTATCAGAGTGTAGTGCCACACTCCCTGCCACACTCCCTGTGTGTATCAGAGTGTAGTGCCACACTCCCTGTGTGTATCAGAGTGTAGTGCAACACTCCCTGTGTGTATCAGAGTGTAGTGCCACACTCCCTGCCACACTCCCTGTGTGTATCAGAGTGTAGTGCCACACTCCCTGTGTGTATCAGAGTGTAATACCACACTCCCTGTGTGTATCAGAGTGTAATACCACACTCCCTGTGTGTATCAGAGTGTAGTACCACACTCCCTGCCACACTCCCTGTGTGTATCAG
Source organism: Cladorhizidae sp. MBARI D1340-BT2 (assembly GCA_028752905.1). Lineage (NCBI taxonomy): Eukaryota > Metazoa > Porifera > Demospongiae > Poecilosclerida > Cladorhizidae > Cladorhizidae sp. MBARI D1340-BT2. The sequence continues at coordinate 1,945,749 of JAQNBH010000005.1, forward strand.
AGTGTAGTGCCACACTCCCTGTGTGTATCAGAGTGTAGTGCCACACTCCCTGCCACACTCCCTGTGTGTATCAGAGTGTAGTGCCACACTCCCTGTGTGTATCAGAGTGTAGTGCCACACTCCCTGTGTGTATCAGAGTGTAGTGCCACACTCCCTGTGTGTATCAGAGTGTAGTGCCACACTCCCTGTGTGTATCAGGGTGTAGTACCACACTCCCTGTGTGTATCAGGGTGTAATACCACACTCCCTGTGTGTATCAGAGTGTAGTGCCACACTCCCTGCCACACTCCCTGTGTGTATCAGAGTGTAGTGCCACACTCCCTGCCACACTCCCTGTGTGTATCAGAGTGTAGTGCAACACTCCCTGTGTGTATCAGAGTGTAGTGCCACACTCCCTGTGTGTATCAGGGTGTAGTGCAACACTCCCTGTGTGTATCAGAGTGTAATACCACACTCCCTGTGTGTATCAGAGTGTAGTGCCACACTCCCTGTGTGTATCAGGGTGTAGTGCAACACTCCCTGTGTGTATCAGAGTGTAGTGCAACACTCCCTGTGTGTATCAGAGTGTAGTACCACACTCCCTGCCACACTCCCTGTGTGTATCAGAGTGTAGTGCCACACTCCCTGTGTGTATCAGAGTGTAGTGCCACACTCCCTGTGTGTATCAGAGTGTAGTGCCACACTCCCTGTGTGTATCAGAGTGTAGTGCCACACTCCCTGTGTGTATCAGAGTGTAGTACTACACTCCCTGTGTGTATCAGAGTGTAGTGCCACACTCCCTGCCACACTCCCTGTGTGTATCAGAGTGTAGTGCCACACTCCCTGTGTGTATCAGAGTGTAGTGCAACACTCCCTGTGTGTATCAGAGTGTAGTGCAACACTCCCTGTGTGTATCAGAGTGTAGTGCCACACTCCCTGTGTGTATCAGAGTGTAGTGCCACACTCCCTGCCACACTCCCTGTGTGTATCAGAGTGTAGTGCCACACTCCCTGCCACACTCCCTGTGTGTATCAGAGTGTAGTGCCACACTCCCTGTGTGTATCAGAGTGTAGTGCAACACTCCCTGTGTGTATCAGAGTGTAGTGCAACACTCCCTGTGTGTATCAGAGTGTAGTACTACACTCCCTGTGTGTATCAGAGTGTAGTGCCACACTCCCTGTGTGTATCAGGGTGTAGTGCAACACTCCCTGTGTGTATCAGAGTGTAATACCACACTCCCTGTGTGTATCAGAGTGTAGTGCCACACTCCCTGTGTGTATCAGGGTGTAGTACCACACTCCCTGTGTGTATCAGGGTGTAATACCACACTCCCTGTGTGTATCAGAGTGTAGTGCCACACTCCCTGCCACACTCCCTGTGTGTATCAGAGTGTAGTGCCACACTCCCTGCCACACTCCCTGTGTGTATCAGAGTGTAGTGCCACACTCCCTGTGTGTATCAGAGTGTAATACCACACTCCCTGTGTGTATCAGGGTGTAGTGCCACACTCCCTGTGTGTATCAGAGTGTAATACCACACTCCCTGTGTGTATCAGAGTGTAGTGCCACACTCCCTGCCACACTCCCTGTGTGTATCAGAGTGTAGTGCCACACTCCCTGCCACACTCCCTGTGTGTATCAGAGTGTAGTGCCACACTCCCTGTGTGTATCAGAGTGTAGTGCAACACTCCCTGTGTGTATCAGAGTGTAGTGCCACACTCCCTGTGTGTATCAGAGTGTAGTGCAACACTCCCTGTGTGTATCAGAGTGTAGTACTACACTCCCTGTGTGTATCAGAGTGTAGTGCAACACTCCCTGTGTGTATCAACCACACTCCCTGTGTGTATCAGAGTGTAGTGCAACACTCCCTGTGTGTATCAGAGTGTAGTGCCACACTCCCTGTGTGTATCAGAGTGTAGTGCCACACTCCCTGCCACACTCCCTGTGTGTATCAGAGTGTAATACCACACTCCCTGTGTGTATCAGAGTGTAGTGCCACACTCCCTGCCACACTCCCTGTGTGTATCAGAGTGTAGTGCCACACTCCCTGTGTGTATCAGAGTGTAGTGCAACACTCCCTGTGTGTATCAGAGTGTAGTGCCACACTCCCTGTGTGTATCAGAGTGTAGTGCAACACTCCCTGTGTGTATCAGAGTGTAATACCACACTCCCTGTGTGTATCAGAGTGTAGTACTACACTCCCTGTGTGTATCAGAGTGTAGTGCAACACTCCCTGTGTGTATCAACCACACTCCCTGTGTGTATCAGAGTGTAGTGCAACACTCCCTGTGTGTATCAGAGTGTAGTACTACACTCCCTGTGTGTATCAGAGTGTAGTGCAACACTCCCTGTGTGTATCAGAGTGTAGTGCCACACTCCCTGTGTGTATCAGAGTGTAGTGCAACACTCCCTGTGTGTATCAGAGTGTAGTGCAACACTCCCTGTGTGTATCAGAGTGTAATACCACACTCCCTGTGTGTATCAGAGTGTAGTGCCACACTCCCTGTGTGTATCAGAGTGTAGTGCCACACTCCCTGTGTGTATCAGAGTGTAGTGCAACACTCCCTGTGTGTATCAGAGTGTAATACCACACTCCCTGTGTGTATCAGAGTGTAGTGCCACACTCCCTGTGTGTATCAGAGTGTAGTGCCACACTCCCTGTGTGTATCAGAGTGTAGTGCAACACTCCCTGTGTGTATCAGGGTGTAGTGCCACACTCCCTGTGTTGGTTTGATATCTATTTCAAAATGGCAGACACCAAACGGACACACATGCGCGCTTGCACATGCACACACAAACAAAGCATATCTCAGCTCATTGGCAGCTTCTTAGTATCCTAAATAGTTTCAGCCACAGCTCCAAACATTCTCAAGTACTTTGCTTGAAAGATTGGCTTCAAAAACCCAAAAGCTGATTATTACTATTATTACAACCATCGTCATCATCACACAGTGTTATTATCACCACTACCACCAATATTATAACACAGCTTCTTATCATTCAATCATTCACTATTTATTATTACTTATTACTTGTGTGCAGGTTGTTGTTGTATGTAGAGCTAATTAGTGTAGTTTTCTTACCCTGACGAGACATTGTAGAAGGATCCCAGAGAACAGTCAGCTGGCTGGAGGGGCGGCCATTGGAAGTCTTGTAGGGGAGTACAGGGGCTGTTCAGGTTGATACGCTCAAACCCAAAGTCACTGCAGCACATGAACAGAGGGCACACACATCACAACACACAAGGCACATACATCACATACACAGATCACAACACACAGTACACACACACACATCACAAGGCGCACACACACACATCACAACACAGAGGGCACACACACACATCACAAGGCACACACACACATCACAACACAGAGGGCACACACACATCACAACACAGAAGGCACACACCCATCATAACACAGTACACACACACATCACAACACAGAAGGCACACACCCATCATAACACAGTACACACACACATCACAGAAGGCACACACATCACAACACACAAGGCACACACATCACAACACACAAGGCACACACATCACAACACACAAGGCACATACATCACATACACAGATCACAACACACAGTACACACACACACATCACAAGGCACACACACACACACATCACAAGGCGCACACACACACATCACAACACAGAGGGCACACACACATCACAACACAGAAGGCACACACCCATCATAACACAGTACACACACACATCACAACACAGAAGGCACACACATCACAACACACAAGGCACACACATCACAACACACAAGGCACACACATCACAACACACAAGGCACACACATCACAACACACAAGGCACACACATCACAACACACAAGGCACACACATCACAACACACAAGGCACACACATCACAACACACAAGGCACACACATCACAACACACAGGGCACATAATCATCTGTGTAGGGGAGCAGGGGAGGCCAGTAGTAAGAGACGTAAATTCTATGCTGGACTAAGTAACTGACTAAAACACCTGACAGCTTCAGATGAACAACAGCTGGCCAAGTGATTCCCTCTCTCAGAGCTGTCTACATACTGTGGCTGGGTGATTCCCTCTCTCAGAGCTGTCTACATACTGTGGCTGGGTGATTCCCTCTCTCAGAGCTGTCTACATACTGTGGCTGGGTGATTCCCTCTCTCAGAGCTGTCTACATACTGTGGCTGGGTGATTCCCTCTCTCAGAGCTGTCTACATACTGTGGCTGGGTGATTCCCTCTCTCAGAGCTGTCTACATACTGTGGCTGGGTGATTCCCTCTCTCAGAGCTGTCTACATACTGTGGCTGGGTGATTCCCTCTCTCAGAGCTGTCTACATACTGTGGCTGGGTGATTCCCTCTCTCAGAGCTGTCTACATACTGTGGCTGGGTGATTCCCTCTCTGAGAACTGTCTACATACTGTGGCTGGGTGATTCCCTCTCTCAGAGCTGTCTACATACTGTGGCTGGGTGATTCCCTCTCTCAGAGCTGTCTACATACTGTGGCTGGGTGATTCCCTCTCTCAGAGCTGTCTACATACTGTGGCTGGGTGATTCCCTCTCTCAGAGCTGTCTACATACTGTGGCTGGGTGATTCCCTCTCTCAGAGCTGTCTACATACTGTGGCTGGGTGATTCCCTCTCTCAGAGCTGTCTACATACTGTGGCTGGGTGATTCCCTCTCTCAGAGCTGTCTACATACTGTGGCTGGGTGATTCCCTCTCTCAGAGCTGTCTACATACTGTGGCTGGGTGATTCCCTCTCTGAGAACTGTCTACATACTGTGGCTGGGTGATTCCCTCTCTCAGAGCTGTCTACATACTGTGGCTGGGTGATTCCCTCTCTCAGCGCTGTCTACATACTGTGGCTGGGTGATTCCCTCTCTCAGAGCTGTCTACATACTGTGGCTGGGTGATTCCCTCACTCAGAGCTGTCTACATAATGTGGCTGGGTGATTCCCTCTCTCAGAGCTGTCTACATACTGTGGCTGGGTGATTCCCTCTCTCAGAGCTGTCTACATACTGTGGCTGGGTGATTCCCTCTCTCAGAGCTGTCTACATACTGTGGCTGGGTGATTCCCTCTCTCAGAGCTGTCTACATACTGTGGCTAGGCGATTCCCTCTCTCAGAGCTGTCTACATACTGTGGCTGGGTGATTCCCTCACTCAGAGCTGTCTACATACTGTGGCTGGGTGATTCCCTCTCTCAGAGCTGTCTACATACTGTGGCTGGGTGATTCCCTCTCTCAGAGCTGTCTACATACTGTGGCTGGGTGATTCCCTCTCTCAGAGCTGTCTACATACTGTGGCTGGGTGATTCCCTCTCTCAGAGCTGTCTACATACTGTGGCTGGGTGATTCCCTCTCTCAGAGCTGTCTACATACTGTGGCTGGGTGATTCCCTCTCTCAGAGCTGTCTACATACTGTGGCTGGGTGATTCCCTCTCTCAGAGCTGTCTACATACTGTGGCTGGGTGATTCCCTCTCTCAGAGCTGTCTACATACTGTGGCTGGGTGATTCCCTCTCTCAGAGCTGTCTACATACTGTGGCTGGGTGATTCCCTCACTCAGAGCTGTCTACATACTGTGGCTGGGTAATTGCCTCTCTCAGAGCTGTCTACATACTGTGGCTGGGTGATTCCCTCTCTCAGAGCTGTCTACATACTGTGGCTGGGTGATTCCCCCTCTCAGAGCTGTCTACATACTGTGGCTGGGTGATTCCCTCTCTCAGAGCTGTCTACATACTGTGGCTGGGTGATTCCCTCTCTCAGAGCTGTCTACATACTGTGGCTGGGTGATTCCCTCTCTCAGAGCTGTCTACATACTGTGGCTGGGTGATTGCCTCTCTCAGAGCTGTCTACATACTGTGGCTGGGTGATTCCCTCTTTCAGAGCTGTCTACATACTGTGGATGGGTGATTCCCTCTCTCAGAGCTGTCTACATACTGTGGCTGGGTGATTCCCTCTCTCAGAGCTGTCTACATACTGTGGCTGGGTGATTCCCTCTCTCAGAGCTGTCTACATACTGTGGCTGGGTGATTCCCTCTCTCAGAGCTGTCTACATACTGTGGCTGGGTGATTCCCTCTCTCAGAGCTGTCTACATACTGTGGCTGGGTGATTCCCTCTCTCAGAGCTGTCTACATACTGTGGCTGGGTGATTCCCTCTCTCAGAGCTGTCTACATACTGTGGCTGGGTGATTCCCTCTCTCAGAGCTGTCTACATACTGTGGCTGGGTGATTCCCTCACTCAGAGCTGTCTACATACTGGCTGTGGCTGGGTGATTCCCTCACTCAGAGCTGTCTACATACTGTGGCTGGGTGATTCCCTCTCTCAGAGCTGTCTACATACTGTGGCTGGGTGATTCCCTCTCTCAGAGCTGTCTACATACTGTGGCTGGGTGATTCCCTCTCTCAGAGCTGTCTACATACTGTGGCTGGGTGATTCCCTCTCTCAGAGCTGTCTACATACTGTGGCTGGGTGATTCCCTCTCTCAGAGCTGTCTACATACTGTGGCTGGGTGATTCCCTCTCTCAGAGCTGTCTACATACTGTGGCTGGGTGATTCCCTCTCTCAGAGCTGTCTACATACTGTGGCTGGGTGATTCCCTCTCTGAGAACTGTCTACATACTGTGGCTGGGTGATTCCCTCTCTCAGAGCTGTCTACATACTGTGGCTGGGTGATTCCCTCTCTCAGAGCTGTCTACATACTGTGGCTGGGTGATTCCCTCTCTCAGAGCTGTCTACATACTGTGGCTGGGTGATTCCCTCTCTCAGAGCTGTCTACATACTGTGGCTGGGTGATTCCCTCTCTCAGAGCTGTCTACATACTGTGGCTAGGTGATTCCCTCTCTCAGAGCTGTCTACATACTGTGGCTGGGTGATTCCCTCTCTCAGAGCTGTCTACATACTGTGGCTGGGTGATTCCCTCTCTCAGAGCTGTCTATATACTGTGGCTGGGTGATTCCCTCTCTCAGCGCTGTCTACATACTGTGGCTGGGTGATTCCCTCTCTCAGAGCTGTCTACATACTGTGGCTGGGTGATTCCCTCTCTCAGAGCTGTCTACATACTGTGGCTGGGTGATTCCCTCTCTCAGAGCTGTCTACATACTGTGGCTGGGTGATTCCCTCTCTCAGAGCTGTCTACATACTGTGGCTAGGCGATTCCCTCTCTCAGAGCTGTCTACATACTGTGGCTGGGTGATTCCCTCACTCAGAGCTGTCTACATACTGTGGCTGGGTGATTCCCTCTCTCAGAGCTGTCTACATACTGTGGCTGGGTGATTCCCTCTCTCAGAGCTGTCTACATACTGTGGCTGGGTGATTCCCTCTCTCAGAGCTGTCTACATACTGTGGCTGGGTGATTCCCTCTCTCAGAGCTGTCTACATACTGTGGCTGGGTGATTCCCTCTCTCAGAGCTGTCTACATACTGTGGCTGGGTGATTCCCTCTCTCAGAGCTGTCTACATACTGTGGCTGGGTGATTCCCTCTCTCAGAGCTGTCTACATACTGTGGCTGGGTGATTCCCTCTCTCAGAGCTGTCTACATACTGTGGCTGGGTGATTCCCTCTCTCAGAGCTGTCTACATACTGTGGCTGGGTGATTCCCTCACTCAGAGCTGTCTACATACTGTGGCTGGGTAATTGCCTCTCTCAGAGCTGTCTACATACTGTGGCTGGGTGATTCCCTCTCTCAGAGCTGTCTACATACTGTGGCTGGGTGATTCCCTCTCTCAGAGCTGTCTACATACTGTGGCTGGGTGATTCCCTCACTCAGAGCTGTCTACATACTGTGGCTGGGTGATTCCCTCTCTCAGAGCTGTCTACATACTGTCGCTGGGTGATTCCCTCACTCAGAGCTGTCTACATACTGTGGCTGGGTGATTCCCTCACTCAGAGCTGTCTACATACTGTGGCTGGGTGATTCCCTCTCTCAGAGCTGTCTACATACTGTGGCTGGGTGATTCCCTCTCTCAGAGCTGTCTACATACTGTGGCTGGGTGATTCCCTCTCTCAGAGCTGTCTACATGCTGTGGCTGGGTGATTCCCTCTCTCAGAGCTGTCTACATACTGTGGCTGGGTGATTCCCTCTCTCAGAGCTGTCTACATACTGTGGCTTGGTGATTCCCTCTCTCAGAGCTGTCTACATACTGTGGCTGGGTGATTCCCTCACTCAGAGCTGTCTACATACTGTGGCTGGGTGATTCCCTCTCTCAGAGCTGTCTACATACTGTGGCTGGGTGATTCCCTCTCTCAGAGCTGTCTACATACTGTGGCTGGGTGATTCCCTCTCTCAGAGCTGTCTACATACTGTGGCTGGGTGATTCCCTCACTCAGAGCTGTCTACATACTGTGGCTGGGTGATTCCCTCTCTCAGAGCTGTCTACATACTGTGGCTGGGTGATTCCCTCTCTCAGAGCTGTCTACATACTGTGGCTGGGTGATTCCCTCTCTCAGAGCTGTCTACATACTGTGGCTGGGTGATTCCCTCTCTCAGAGCTTTCTGCATTAAATTGCCTTGCTGTGGCTAAGAACACTTCATCCGAGTTCTCATGTGGAGGAGGAGGGCTCAGGTGTGCTGGGGCAGATGATGAAGGCTAAAAGTGAACTAGGGCAAAGGGTGGAAGGCTAGGGTAAACTAGGGCAGAGGGTGGATCGGGGTGGAATAGGGCAGAAGATGGAGGCAGAGGATGGAAGGCTAAGGGGACTAGGGCAGAGGATGGAGGCTCGGGTAAAATAGGGCAGAGGATGGAAGGCTAAGGGGACTAGGGCAGAGGATGGAGGGCTAAGGGGACTAGGGAAGGCTAAGAGGACTAGAGGATGGAAGACTACTTAAGGGGACTAGGGCAGAGGATGGAAGGGGACTAGGGCAGAGGATGGAGGGCTAAGGGGACTAGGGCAAAGGATGGAAGGCTAAGGGGACTAGGGCAGAGGATGGAAGGCTAAGGGGACTAGGGCAGAGGATGGAAGGCTAAGGGAACTAGGGCAGAGGATGGAAGGCTAAGGGGACTAGGGCAGAGGATGGAAGGCTAAGGGAACTAGGGCAGAGGATGGAAGGCTAAGGGAACTAGGGCAGAGGAAGGGGACTAGGGCAGAGGATGGAAGGCTAAGCGGACTAGGCCAGAGGGTGGAAGGAGACTAGGGCAGAGGAGTCGAATGAAAAAGAGAGGAGAGGAGGAGGTAGGTGATGAAGGTTGGTCTGAGTGGGTGGGGCAAAAAGGAGAGAGCGATGGAGAGACAGGAGTTGGAATGGGAGAAGGGACACAAGCTGACCATTCAAAGTCCTCCCGAGTGCATATGCAGAGTGTCCTGCTGGTGATCAAGTGCCGACTGGGGTTAGTGTAGCAACAGACAGAAGCATTCCTCCGCTCATATTGGAGAACTTCTCCCAGCAGACAGCGGCTGTTTGGACGTTCGTCTAAGAGGACACAGATACACACAAACAGACATCTGTCACCCACCTATGATATACATCACACACCCACACACACATCTTATACTGGTACATGATCTTGCATTTTGAAGTGTGAAGGATTTATGCAAAGGAAGCATATATACATACAGGTGGGTAGCATATCTACCAGACATAGAGGTGGGGAGCATATCTACCACACATAGAGGTGGGTAGCATATCTACCACACATAGAGGTGGGGAGCATATCTACCCCACATAGAGGTGGGGATCATATGTACCACACATAGAGGTGGGGAGCATATCTACCACACATAGAGGTGGGGAGCATATCTACCACACATAGAGGTGGGGTGCATATCTACCACACATAGAGGTGGGGAGCATATCTACCACACATAGAGGTGGAGAGCATATCTACCACACATAGAGGTGGGGAGCATATCTACCACACATAGAGGTGGAGATCATATCTACCACACATAGAGGTGGGGAGCATATCTACCAGACATAGAGGTGGAGAGCATATCTACCACACATAGAGGTGGAGAGCATATCTACCACACATAGAGGTGGGGAGCATATCTACCACACATAGAGGTGGGGAGCACTACACACATAGAGGTGGGGAGCATATCTACCACACATAGAGGTGGAGAGCATATCTGCCACACATAGAGGTGGAGATCATATCTACCACACATAGAGGTGGGGAGCATATGTACCACACATAGAGGTGGGGTGCATATCTACCACACATAGAGGTGGGGAGCATATCTACCACACATAGAGGTGGGGAGCATATCTACTACACATAGAGGTGGGGAGCATATCTACCACACATAGAGGTGGGGAGCATATCTACCACACATAGAGGTGGGGAGCATATCTACTACACATAGAGGTGGGGAGCATATCTACCACACATAGAGGTGGGTAGCATATCTACACACATAGAGGTGGAGAGCATATCTACCACACATAGAGGTGGCAAGGAAGTAGCCAGAAGTTCAGTTAATCACTGCTGTAAAGCTTTTCGCGAAATGTGGGGAAGGGAAAAAGAGGCTTCGAAATTCCTGCTGAAGGACAAACAGAAGTGCTGCATCAGCAGAGCTCCGCTGCAACCCACCAAAGCCTCTAGAATGACCTGTTGTTTGTGGTGCTGAGGTGAAGGAGATTCCTGCATTCAGATATCGGCGGTAAGAGGAAAAGTCCAAGCAGAAGTTATACGCATGCACGAAAAATATGCTTTCAGATACAGAATTATGCCATATCGAGTGGAGACCAAATACACACTCACAAGCAGACCACTCAAGTTGAGATCTTTGTTGTGGTAGTCAATTAATTCTTGCTTTTTGTTTGTTAGCTTCTGTTCACCTCTACCTTGCCATGGCCACCCATCCCAGCTCCACTCAGCTCCATTAGTGTGCACTTCTTGTTAGCTTCTGTTCACCTCTACCTTGCCATGGCCACCCATCCCAGCTCCACTCAGCTCCATTAGTGTGCACTTCTTGTTAGCTTCTGTTCATCTCTACCTTGCCATGGCCACCCATCCCAGCTCCACTCAGCTCCATTAGTGTGCACTTCTTGTTAGCTTCTGTTCACCTCTACCTTGCCACAGCCACCCATCCCAGCTCCACTCAGCTCCATTAGTGTGCACTTCTTGTTAGCTTCTGTTCACCTCTACCTTGCCATGGCCACCCATCCCAGCTCCACTCAGCTCCATTAGTGTGCACTTCTTGTTAGCTTCTGTTCACCTCTACCTTGCCACAGCCACCCATCCCAGCTCCACTCAGCTCCATTAGTGTGCACTTCTTGTTAGCTTCTGTTCACCTCTACCTTGCCACAGCCACCCATCCCAGCTCCACTCAGCTCCATTAGTGTGCACTTCTTGTTAGCTTCTGTTCACCTCTACCTTGCCATGGCCACCCATCCCAGCTCCACTCAGCTCCATTAGTGTGCACTTCTTGTTAGCTTCTGTTCACCTCTACCTTGCCATGGCCACCCATCCCAGCTCCACTCAGCTCCATTAGTGTGCACTTCTTGTTAGCTTCTGTTCACCTCTACCTTGCCATGGCCACCCATCCCAGCTCCACTCAGCTCCATTAGTGTGCACTTCTTGTTAGCTTCTGTTCACCTCTACCTTGCCATGGCCACCCATCCCAGCTCCACTCAGCTCCATTAGTGTGCACTTCTTGTGAGCTTCTGTTCACCTCTACCTTGCCATGGCCACCCATCCCAGCAGCTCCATTAGTGTGCACTTGTGTGATGTAATGACGCATACAGTGTATTCTGCATTCATGTGAAAGGTTTGTCTCCCTAATGGTGTTCCTAAAAGCTTTGGATTTGCAAGTAATACTTCAAACAACTCCAGACCTCCTCAGTTTGCTACAAGTAACTGTTCACAGCTCAGGCATCAGTTTCACGCAGGCTATGACATGCTCCCATGGAAACATGAGCGAACACATGCAGAGATCAAGGTCAATTCACTCAACCCCTGTGGCTATATTCACTCAACCATTCAGTCCTGTGGCTATATTGACTGGTATCCAGGTAGAGCTGTCAGCCAGGCCATTGCTTCTTCTCTCTCTCCCATCCACCACAGAGCAGCAATACTCGCAAGAGGCTTCTTGAAACACTTCTTTACATTTCATCTTCAGCTCCCTTTCACATAAGTCTCTCCAAGTTAAGAGCAGTGTGCACTAGTGTCAAGGGCCAGATGTCTAGGTGGAATTCACTACATATCTGGTCAAGATGAAGTGTGAAAATAGAGTGTGGAGTGAAATTGGGTAATGATCTCCATCTTGGTGGCTGGAGGTAGCCATCATAGTGGGAGTGATAGTATGTCAACTAGTCTCCATCTTGGTGGCTGGAGGTAGCCATCATAGTGGGAGTGGGAGTATGTCAACTAGTCTCCATCTTGGTGGCTAGAGGTAGCCATCATAGTGGGAGTGGGAGTATGTCAACTAGTCTCCATCTTGGTGGCTAGAGGTAGCCATCATAGTGGGAGTGAGAGTATGTCAACTAGTCTCCATCTTGGTGGCTGGAGGTAGCCATCATAGTGGGAGTTAGAATATGTCAACTAGTCTCCAACTTGGTGGCTGGAGGTAGCCATCATAGTGGGAGTGAGAGTATGTCAACTAGTCTCCATCTTGGTGGCTAGAGGTAGCCATCATAGTGGGAGTGAGAGTATGTCAACTAGTCTCCATCTTGGTGGCTGGAGGTAGCCATCATAGTGGGAGTGGGAGTATGTCAACTAGTCTCCATCTTGGTGGCTAGAGGTAGCCATCATAGTGGGAGTGAGAGTATGTCAACTACTGGACACTTGGTCTCCATCTTGGTGGCTAGAGGTAGCCATCATAGTGGGAGTGGGAGTATGTCAACTAGTCTCCAACTTGGTGGCTAGAGGTAGCCATCATAGTGGGAGTGAGAGTATGTCAACTAGTCTCCAACTTGGTGGCTAGAGGTAGCCATCATAGTGGGAGTGAGAGTATGTCAACTAGTCTCCAACTTGGTGGCTAGAGGTAGCCATCATAGTGGGAGTGAGAGTATGTCAACTAGTCTCCAACTTGGTGGCTAGAGGTAGCCATCATAGTGGGAGTGAGAGTATGTCAACTAGTCTCCATCTTGGTGGCTGGAGGTAGCCATCATAGTGGGAGTGAGAGTATGTCAACTAGTCTCCATCTTGGTGGCTAGAGGTAGCCATCATAGTGGGAGTGAGAGTATGTCAACTAGTCTCCATCTTGGTGGCTGGAGGTAGCCATCATAGTGGGAGTGGGAGTATGTCAACTAGTCTCCATCTTGGTGGCTGGAGGTAGCCATCATAGTGGGAGTGAGAGTATGTCAACTAGTCTCCATCTTGGTGGCTGGAGGTAGCCATCATAGTGGGAGTGAGAGTATGTCAACTAGTCTCCATCTTGGTGGCTAGAGGTAGCCATCATAGTGGGAGTGAGAATATGTCAACTAGTCTCCATCTTGGTGGCTGGAGGTAGCCATCATAGTGGGAGTGAGAGTAGGTCAACTAGTCTCCATCTTGGTGGCTAGAGGTAGCCATCATAGTGGGAGTGAGAGTATGTCAACTAGTCTCCATCTTGGTGGCTGGAGGTAGCCATCATAGTGGGAGTGGGAGTATGTCAACTAGTCTCCATCTTGGTGGCTAGAGGTAGCCATCATAGTGGGAGTGAGAGTATGTCAACTACTGGACACTTGGTCTCCATCTTGGTGGCTAGAGGTAGCCATCATAGTGGGAGTGGGAGTATGTCAACTAGTCTCCAACTTGGTGGCTGGAGGTAGCCATCATAGTGGGAGTGGGAGTATGTCAACTATCTCCATCTTGGTGGCTAGAGGTAGCCATCATAGTGGGAGTGAGAGTATGTCAACTAGTCTCCAACTTGGTGGCTAGAGGTAGCCATCATAGTGGGAGTGAGAGTATGTCAACTAGTCTCCATCTTGGTGGCTGGAGGTAGCCATCATAGTGGGAGTGGGAGTATGTCAACTAGTCTCCATCTTGGTGGCTAGAGGTAGCCATCATAGTGGGAGTGAGAGTAGGTTAACTAGTCTCCATCTTGGTGGCTAGAGGTAGCCATCATAGTGGGAGTGAGAGTATGTCAACTAGTCTCCATCTTGGTGGCTGGAGGTAGCCATCATAGTGGGAGTGAGAGTAGGTTAACTAGTCTCCATCTTGGTGGCTAGAGGTAGCCATCATAGTGGGAGTGAGAGTATGTCAACGAGTCTCCATCTTGGTGGCTAGAGGTAGCCATCATAGTGGGAGTGAGAGTATGTCAACTAGTCTCCATCTTGGTGGCTAGAGGTAGCCATCATAGTGGGAGTGAGAGTATGTCAACTAGTCTCCATCTTGGTGGCTAGAGGTAGCCATCATAGTGGGAGTGAGAGTATGTCAACTAGTCTCCAACTTGGTGGCTGGAGGTAGCCATCATAGTGGGAGTGGGAGTATGTCAACTACTGGACACTTGGTCTCCATCTTGGTGGCTAGAGGTAGCCATCATAGTGGGAGTGAGAGTATGTTAACTAGTGGACACTTTGGTCTCTGGATCTGTGTATCAATAATCCGTGATGGTGCATGCAAAGAGAAACCTAGAATCCATAGAATTCCACACAATATAGCATATTGCAGCATTATTGCTTGCTTTCCAAATACTAGGTTCTAGTGACATGCACTATTATGTTAGTAGCTGACACAAATACATTTTGAACTGCAAATTAGCCTCAGCCTTGAAGTTGATCACTGAAGTGTAAGAAGCTGAATGTAATTTCATCATCTTATGAGGAGAAGGAAGCATTCATAGAAAGCCTTGACCTTACCCACCACCCACCATGACAGCAACCCTGAGCATGTTAAGGGGGGAAGAGGGCTGAAAACACATATTTTTTCAAAAAATTTTTATGGGCCCAAAAGGGTTCATAATATGTCTGGAGTTTGAGTTTCAAGTTTCAGAGCAAGTGAATACTTGCATCAGAAGATATAGCCATTTTTATACAGTGCATTATTATTCCATTTCATTTCATTTCACTTCACATTGGAAGAGGTTCTCTCCCAGTCTTACCTGGCTACAATCGGGCGGGCGGCGATGATCGCCTACCCAAAATACAGTTTTTATATATCAAAATGTTGCCAATTTCATGGAGACCCTTACCAGTCGTTTGCGCAATGAATTGGCCAGGTGGGGGGGTAGTGCGCAACCGCTAAGATGAGCACGTTTTTTTGGTCAAGGTTCACTTGAAACTTTTACACTGTTGAGTTATGGGGAAGAGAACAGAGAAGCATTTTAAACAGAAAGGCCAAGGATTCAAGAAGAGTGAAGACAAGAAGAAGAAAGCCCTACAGGCGGCTGTTGTTGAGCCTGTCACAGTAGCCGCGCAAGGCAAGTTTTAATGTTTATCTCCATACTAAAAAGTTACTAGCTGTTTCCTTTCCTTTGTTAGTGAGTCTCTTGGATCCTGTGGGTGGGGTAGCGCCTTCTGTGAACCTTCACTTACCTTGCAATCAATTGCAAATGTCTGAAGAGAGGCCAGTTCCATTGGTGACTATGACAAGTGACTATGACCAGGAAGAAGTTGGCTCTCATGGATAGTTCAGCTGCTTCTGTGGCTGTTGCTACTGGATCTACTGGCTCTACCTCTTTGGACTCGGGTGGTGTTGGAGAACTAGGTAAGGGTAATCGTATAATAAACTTAGATAAGCTTAGAGAGGTCATAGAAAGGTGTAATAAGTTGGTAACTGAGCTCCCTTGCAACTGAAGCCCGTAGGGCAGGCATGGTTTACTTTTTGTTCAAATTGTAGTAACACTCGAGACATCTCAAACCCTGTATCTGTAGAAGCATTCTTTGAACATCCAGTCAGTACTGGGTGCTCGCATTGCTGGAATTAGTCATTCTGGTCTGGAAGACATCACTGCAGTCATGGATATGTTGCCCCCTCTTAGTTCCACTTGTTTTTTAAAAATATACTAGGTCAATAGGGAGTGACGCAAATGCAGTAACAGAGTATTATGTTGGATGCCGCTCATAGGTTACATGATTTCTATAGGGTTAGGCATGAAGACATCATTGATGTTAGTATTACTGTTGACGGCACATGGCTTAGACAGGGCCACAAATCAAATTATGGCTTGGTTGCGGTGATGTCTTGGGACACTGGAGAGGTTTTAGATTATTATCTTATGTCTAATTTCAAGCTTGTGCGCGAAGACCTGAAGATGAAACAGAAGCAAGTTACACAGAATGGTTTGAGGGTCACAAGGTAAATAGTGAAGCCAATTTTGAAGGCTCTTCGGTTTCTATGGAAGTTGTAGGAACACAAAAACTTTTTTAGCGTTCAGTGGAGAGACTGAAGCTTAGGTACACACATTAATTAGTGATGGGTATACAAATGCACATAAACGGGAGTGCAACAAGTGTCGGGCTTGCCATCGAGAGGCAGCAGAGTTTCAATGGAGGGCGGAGCATTGTATGGTCCTGGCAAGGGGGACCTGTAACATTTTTATTTTGTTTGTGTCTTGCTTTCTATTGTCAAACAGAGATTTCAAACAAAGATTACTGGAAGATACTTTTGTTTATGTGTATTTTTGTCAAGCTTAGAAATTACTGGAGGATGACTTTTGTTTGTGTTCTATTGTTTTTCAGGGATTACTGGAGGGTGTCGGAAGACGTGTGGAGGGCGACGATGGATGGACCTGGGCATGGGAGCCCTGCAAATGATGACGTGTTTATTTTTGCTAATTCAATATTAGCAAAGCAACGTAACAAGTCTGATGCGTCTTTAATTTATGTGTATGTATATATATATAATTATTGTTGGTTTTGAAGTTGTAGTTAGGATGTAGGATACTGCTGTTGTTGAAAAAATAAAGGACTGTGAAAGTCAATTGGTTGCTTTCAACATTTTGTTTGTACACACACAATTCTAGTAATGAGGGGATGTATTCTAGTGAAGCAGGGGCAGCTGGGATGTGATTACAAACTGCTTGGACTTCAAGGCTCAATATCTCTGAAGTGATTTTTGAAAAACCGTTCAAATGATAACTTGAATATTTTTTATCCTTTCATAAAAAAAATTATTTCATTTGAAAGCAAATTTTATCTTCTACAACTTGCGCGAGAGTTTTTGTTTGATAGGATTACTAAAAAATACCTATAGATGGAAATTTAACGTGATGTCATAAATCTATGTTCAGAAAATGCAACAAAAAAACTTTTTTTCGGAATTTCAAGACGCGCAGTTTGTAGTGCTCATTATGATTGACTAATAGACCGAATAAGAGCCTCGCAAAGGTCGTTACTGCAATGTGGTTTACTTAACGGCTTACGGTCCGCACTGGAAGAGCCTATAATGAGAAACTAAATGACAAAAGAGACTTACCATTAGAAAGCACAGACTGCAAGCTATAATTTGATATATAAATTGGGAAACTAGAGTGAATGCGAGCAAAGATATGGTACTTTATATGCGACTACGCGATACGCAGCCTTCTTTCCCCCTTAAACCACCACAATCAGTGGAGATGCCACCATGGAGCATGGACGACGAGCTTGAATCTAGAAGCTTGGTGGCTACCAGTGGAGTTCTCCGACTGCAGCACTTCTGTTTGTCCTTCAGTAGGAATTTAAAGGGCTGGAGCTCCCACCCACCCCTTCTACAGCAACATGTCATTTGGCTGGAACCCCCCCCCCCCCCCCCCCCCTAGTGTAGCTTCTACAGCAATATGCCATTTGGTTGCTGGCAAACAACATAAACTTCACCAAACTATTAAAATTCCACCAGTAATATGCAAAACTTCAGTTGCATAAATGCAATTAAAATAGCTTCCCAGTTCAAACCTGCATACATACCTGTGTACACATGCAGTGATGTACAGAACTTTACTCATTCATAAGTGGTGCATAAAGGTTCCTCTGAATGCGTGGGGTCTACATGGTTACAGCCTTGCTTTCTTCACTTTTTTAATTAATAATATTTTTAACGAGCAATGGAAGTTTATTTCTCATCTGCATGTACCTGTAGGTATCCATTTAATGTAGTTGGAGTCCAGGCATTGCCGGGACACGACAGAAGTGAAGTTGATGTCCACCACCAGCCACTGTGTAAATCGCCCTACATAGCCAAACACCCTGTGAGGAAACACATACATATCAGAGCAGCTAGGAAATAGCAGCTAGGAGCATGTGCAGTAGCAGCTAGGAGAATGTGTAGTGGCAGCTAGGAGAATGTGTAGTAGCAGCTAGGAGAATGTGTAGTAGCAGCTAGGAGAATGTGTAGTAGCAGCTAGGAGAATGTGTAGTAGCAGCTAGGAGAATGTGCAGTAGCAGCTAGGAGAATGTGCAGTAGCAGCTAGGAGAATGTGTAGTAGCAGCTAGGAGAATGTGTAGTAGCAGCTAGGAGAATGTGCAGTAGCAGCTAGGAGAATGTGTAGTGGCAGCTAGGAGAATGTGTAGTAGCAGCTAGGAGAATGTGTAGTAGCAGCTAGGAGAATGTGTAGTAGCAGCTAGGAGAATGTGTAGTAGCAGCTAGGAGAATGTGTAGTAGCAGCTAGGAGAATGTGTAGTAGCAGCTAGGAGAATGTGTAGTAGCAGCTAGGAGAATGTGTAGTAGCAGCTAGGAGAATGTGTAGTAGCAGCTAGGAGAATGTGTAGTAGCAGCTAGGAGAATGTGTAGTAGCAGCTAGGAGAATGTGTAGTAGCAGCTAGGAGAATGTGTAGTAGCAGCTAGGAGAATGTGTAGTAGCAGCTAGGAGAATGTGTAGTAGCAGCTAGGAGAATGTGTAGTAGCAGCTAGGAGAATGTGTAGTAGCAGCTAGGAGAATGTGTAGTAGCAGCTAGGAGAATGTGTAGTAGCAGCTAGGAGAATGTGTAGTAGCAGCTAGGAGAATGTGTAGTAGCAGCTAGGAGAATGTGTAGTAGCAGCTAGGAGAATGTGCAGTAGCAGCTAGGAGAATGTGTAGTAGCAGCTAGGAGAATGTGTAGTAGCAGCTAGGAGAATGTGTAGTAGCAGCTAGGAGAATGTGTAGTAGCAGCTAGGAGAATGTGCAGTAGCAGCTAGGAGAATGTGTAGTAGCAGCTAGGAGAATGTGTAGTAGCAGCTAGGAGAATGTGCAGTAGCAGCTAGGAGAATGTGTAGTAGCAGCTAGGAGAATGTGTAGTAGCAGCTAGGAGAATGTGTAGTGGCAGCTAGGAGAATGTGTAGTAGCAGCTAGGAGAATGTGTAGTAGCAGCTAGGAGAATGTGCAGTAGCAGCTAGGAGAATGTGTAGTAGCAGCTATGAGAATGTGTAGTAGCAGCTAGGAGAATGTGTAGTAGCAGCTAGGAGAATGTGTAGTAGCAGCTAGCAATAGCAACAGGAGCACGTGCAGAAGTAGCTAGGAGCACGTGCAGAAGTAGCTAGGAGCACGTGCAGGATACAAGAGACTAAGCCTGCCATGTATTATAGCAAAGCCAACAAAGCTAATCGAATACTGACCATCAGTGGGAGTATGTGGAGTGGCATGCCAGACCACCACTGGGGTATGCAGAGTGGCAAACTGACCACCACTGAGGGTAATGAGAGTGGCATACCCCCACAGTCAATGGGGTATGCACACATGTGAAAGTGAGGTGATCAAGTGCCAAGGTATATGCATGTATCACAAGAACAAAGAAAATGTAAAAAGAAAGGAACCAAGACTCTCATGTAGACCACAACCAGTTAGATGACCCTTTACCACTTAAAATCATAATTTAATGAGGACAATATTGATGTGATTTTAATGGTAAAAGGTCATCTAACTGGTTGAGGTCTACATAGTAGGGTCTTGACAAGTCAGTCCAATAAAAATATTATATTTGTTCTTGTTTCAAGGGTTTGTTTGTTTTCTTGTTGTTGTTGTTGTTGTTGTTTGTGTGTGTTATAGTTGAGCAGTGGAGGACTACACCAGGTCAGAGCTGTTTACACCAGGTCAGAGCCAGGTCAGAGCTGTTTACACCATGTCAGAACTGTGTACACCAGGTCAGAGCTGTTTACACCATGTCAGAACTGTGTACACCAGGTCAGAGCTGTCACCAGGTCAGATCTGTTTACACCAGGTCAGAGCTGTTTACACCAGGTCAGAACTGTTTACACCAGGCCAGAGCTGTTTACACCAGGTCAGAGCTGTTCTCCAGGGCTTTAAAACACTTTCTAACTGTTCATTGTTGATGTACACTTCACACGTATCAACACATGCCATGTCTTTTTGCCATTGTTGACAGCACACTCCTTCAACGGCTTGGTAACACTTGTCCAAGAGAACTCCACCAACCAAACAGCAGAACTGAGCATGGATTATTCCTTCTGCTTATAACGCAGCACGCATGCTATTTGATTGCATCATCAACAAACCCATTACCAAAAGCTTTCCACAATAGAGAACAGGTGAGTGATGGCATGCATTGGAACATCTGCAGTCCTGCAGTATTCTAAGTTCTATGAATGGACCCGTTGTATGCAAGTTATGTGAGGGGAAACTGATCAAACACAAGTAGATCTTTGAAGGTGAATTCCAAAGGTTTTTCACACTTTTATGCAAAGACAAGGTGGTATATGATGTTGGTAACCATAGTGGGAAGGCGGAGAATGAGGGGAAAGAGAGGAGGGAAGGGAGGGGAGAGGAGGGAGGGGAGAGGAGGGAGGGGAGGAGGGAGGGGAGGAGGGAGGGGAGGGGAGGGAGGGGAGAGGAGGTAGGGGAGGGGAGGGAGGGGAGGGAGGGGAGGAGGGAGGGGAGGGGAGGAGGGAGGGGAGAGAGGAGGGGGAGGGGCAAAGTAGGTGAGTGCATGCAGATCATGGGAAAAGTGTAGCAGATTGAAGGAGCTACGTCTACAGCCTGGTTCAAGTCACCTTGAAGGGTATGTGACTAACATTCAATCTGTGAAGTTAGAGGAGGCAGCCAGGTTAATTCAAAGACAAACACAGAAAAAGAACAGGATGCATTTGGGCTGGGTCAGCTCAGGAGGAGAGGCTGGTAGAAAACATTGTAAGAGCACAACTAATGGACACAGACACCTGCTAGGGCTAGGGCTAGGGCCAGGTCTCAATGATTAATTGATTTAGGGTAAAGCAATCATAACCGTACTACATATTCAGGTACTACATATTCAGGTACTACATATTCAGCCAGATGGATTTCTTCTTTAGCGAAGAATTTACAAACTGGTTGTTGGAAAATGAGCATAGCATAACTGAGAGGGATGAGTTTAATAGTTCCTTCCTTTAGTGGCACTATCTGGTTGCTGGAAAAATGAACTGATTGCCAAAGAAATAGCTCAGCAAGCTAAAGAAGTGGGCATGACTCAAGTTAAGTGCAACACCAACAAGCTCATCCCTCATTAGTAGCAGACTATGCTTGATTTGCACCAGTGAAAACAGAGTTTGAAATTGTAGAGGCAAACTATCTCGTCAATTTAATCTTAACAACTCATTACATAACTGTTACTAGAGGATAGCTGCACCCTCAGTCTCTCGGTGCATGCCAGAGGGTACTACTAGCACTGCAGCTCTGCCGGGATACGAGTATTACTAGCCCTAGCTCTGATGGGATACGAGTATTACTAGCCCTAGCTCTGATGGGATACGAGTATTACTAGCCCTAGCTCTGATGGGATACGAGTATTACTAGCCCTAGCTCTGATGGGATACGAGTATTACTAGCCCTAGCTCTGATGGGATACGAGTATTACTAGCCCTAGCTCTGATGGGATACGAGTATTACTAGCACTGCAGCTCTGATGGGATACGAGTATTACTAGCCCTAGCTCTGATGGGATACGAGTATTACTAGCCCTAGCTCTGATGGGGTACGAGTATTACTAGCCCTTGCTCTGATGGGGTACGAGTATTACTAGCACTGCAGCTCTGATGGGATACGAGTATTACTAGCCCTAGCTCTGATGGGATACGAGTATTACTAGCCCTAGCTCTGATGGGATACGAGTATTACTAGCCCTAGCTCTGATGGGATACGAGTATTACTAGCCCTAGCTCTGCTGGGATACGAGTATTACTAGCCCTAGCTCTGATGGGATACGAGTATTACTAGCCCTAGCTCTGATGGGATACGAGTATTACTAGCCCTAGCTCTGATGGGATACGAGTATTACTAGCCCTAGCTCTGATGGGATACGAGTATTACTAGCACTAGCTCTGATGGGATACGAGTATTACTAGCCCTAGCTCTGATGGGGTACGGGTATTACTAGCCCTAGCTCTGATGGGATACGAGTATTACTAGCCCTAGCTCTGATGGGATACAAGTATTACTAGCCCTAGCTCTGATGGGATACGAGTATTACTAGCCCTAGCTCTGATGGGATACGAGTATTACTAGCCCTAGCTCTGATGGGATACGAGTATTACTAGCCCTAGCTCTGATGGGATACGAGTATTACTAGCCCTAGCTCTGATGGGGTACGAGTATTACTAGCCCTAGCTCTGATGGGATACGAGTATTACTAGCCCTAGCTCTGATGGGATACGAGTATTACTAGCCCTAGCTCTGATGGGATACGAGTATTACTAGCCCTAGCTCTGATGGGATACGAGTATTACTAGCCCTAGCTCTGATGGGATACGAGTATTACTAGCCCTAGCTCTGATGGGGTACGAGTATTACTAGCCCTTGCTCTGATGGGGTACGAGTATTACTAGCCCTAGCTCTGATGGGATACGAGTATTACTAGCCCTAGCTCTGATGGGGTACGGGTATTACTAGCCCTAGCTCTGATGGGATACGAGTATTACTAGCCCTAGCTCTGATGGGATACAAGTATTACTAGCCCTAGCTCTGATGGGATACGAGTATTACTAGCCCTAGCTCTGATGGGATACGAGTATTACTAGCCCTAGCTCTGATGGGATACGAGTATTACTAGCCCTAGCTCTGATGGGATACGAGTATTACTAGCCCTAGCTCTGATGGGGTACGAGTATTACTAGCCTTAGCTCTGCTGGGATACGAGTATTACTAGCACTAGCTCTGCTGGGATACGAGTATTACTAGCACTAGCTCTGATGGGATACGAGTATTACTAGCACTAGCTCTGATGGGGTACGAGTATTACTAGCACTAGCTCTGATGGGATACGAGTATTACTAGCACTAGCTCTGATGGGGTACGAGTATTACTAGCCCTAGCTCTGATGGGGTACGAGTATTACTAGCCCTAGCTCTGATGGGATACGAGTATTACTAGCCCTAGCTCTGATGGGATACGAGTATTACTAGCCCTAGCTCTGATGGGATACGAGTATTACTAGCCCTAGCTCTGATGGGATACGAGTATTACTAGCACTAGCTCTGATGGGATACGAGTATTACTAGCCCTTGCTCTGATGGGATACGAGTATTACTAGCACTGCAGCTCTGATGGGATACGAGTATTACTAGCCCTAGCTCTGATGGGATACGAGTATTACTAGCCCTAGCTCTGATGGGATACGAGTATTACTAGCCCTAGCTCTGATGGGATACGAGTATTACTAGCCCTAGCTCTGATGGGGTACGAGTATTACTAGCCCTAGCTCTGATGGGGTACGAGTATTACTAGCCCTAGCTCTGATGGGATACGAGTATTACTAGCCCTAGCTCTGATGGGATACGAGTATTACTAGCCCTAGCTCTGCTGGGATACGAGTATTACTAGCCCTAGCTCTGCTGGGATACGAGTATTACTAGCCCTAGCTCTGATGGGATACGAGTATTACTAGCCCTAGCTCTGATGGGATACGAGTATTACTAGCTTACTAGCCCTAGCTCTGATGGGATACGAGTATTACTAGCCCTAGCTCTGATGGGATACGAGTATTACTAGCCCTAGCTCTGCTGGGATACGAGTATTACTAGCACTGCAGCTCTGCTGGGATACGAGTATTACTAGCCCTAGCTCTGATGGGATACGAGTATTACTAGCACTGCAGCTCTGATGGGATACGAGTATTACTAGCCCTAGCTCTGCTGGGATACGAGTATTACTAGCCCTAGCTCTGATGGGATACGAGTATTACTAGCCCTAGCTCTGATGGGATACGAGTATTACTAGCCCTAGCTCTGATGGGATACGAGTATTACTAGCCCTAGCTCTGATGGGATACGAGTATTATTAGCCCTAGCTCTGATGGGATACGAGTATTACTAGCCCTAGCTCTGATGGGATACGAGTATTACTAGCCCTAGCTCTGCTGGGATACGAGTATTACTAGCCCTAGCTCTGCTGGGATACGAGTATTACTAGCCCTAGCTCTGATGGGATACGAGTATTACTAGCCCTAGCTCTGATGGGATACGAGTATTACTAGCTTACTAGCCCTAGCTCTGATGGGATACGAGTATTACTAGCCCTAGCTCTGATGGGATACGAGTATTACTAGCCCTAGCTCTGCTGGGATACGAGTATTACTAGCACTGCAGCTCTGCTGGGATACGAGTATTACTAGCCCTAGCTCTGATGGGATACGAGTATTACTAGCACTGCAGCTCTGATGGGATACGAGTATTACTAGCCCTAGCTCTGCTGGGATACGAGTATTACTAGCCCTAGCTCTGATGGGATACGAGTATTACTAGCCCTAGCTCTGATGGGATACGAGTATTACTAGCCCTAGCTCTGATGGGATACGAGTATTACTAGCCCTAGCTCTGATGGGATACGAGTATTATTAGCCCTAGCTCTGATGGGATACGAGTATTACTAGCCCTAGCTCTGATGGGATACGAGTATTACTAGCCCTAGCTCTGATGGGATACGAGTATTACTAGCCCTAGCTCTGATGGGATACGAGTATTACTAGCCCTAGCTCTGATGGGATACGAGTATTACTAGCCCTAGCTCTGATGGGATACGAGTATTATTAGCCCTAGCTCTGATGGGATACGAGTATTACTAGCCCTAGCTCTGATGGGATACGAGTATTACTAGCCCTAGCTCTGATGGGATACGAGTATTACTAGCACTGCAGCTGATCTGATGGGACGACTAAAAATAAAAAGGAATTGCATCTAAAGAAATCAACAACAGTTCCTCACGTACGTAACATGTCTGGCCTTCTCCCCTCGCTCGGTGAGCATCCCCACCACATTGATCCTGTCCAGCTGAGAGTTTGTCAGGAAGGACACCCTCTCTGACGTCTGAGCCTCGTCACATGACCAGTCCACGTAGGAAGCAGTGGTACGCAGGTTTACCCACACCACAACAGAGCCAAGCCCTGCAAACTGAAACTGCTTCTTTCCGGTGTCCACCTGGGTCCAGGTGAAGCCTCCATCACGGGACGAGTACAGGCGCACCTACAGGTACACACATACGGAAGTAATAGCACGCGTGCTAACTCACGTGGACATGTAAATAATACAAGACAAAAACTGTTTGTAAATGGCTTTAAAAATACAAAAAACACAAGATTTGACCCATGTAGACCACGTGCTTCTTGGATGACCCTTTACCACTTAAAAGCTGATTTACATGATTTTAAATGGTAAAGGGTCACCAACTGGATGGTCACATGGGGCAGATTGAGTTTATTTTTATTTTTAATATAAACATTTTGTTCTTGTGTCAAGTTATTTGTCTGTTTGTTTGTTTGTTTTATTGTTTCTGACGTTATAGTGAGGCCTACACCACGTCAGAGCTTCAGGGTCTCCAGGGCTTACTGTTCATTGTTGATATACCTACAGACAGGGGGTTAGATCGGTCAATACATGGTGGACCACCCAAAAATTCATAGGAAAGGTTTTGCAATGGATTCTGGTACTATTGGGCATGCTCAATAACATACTAAAAATCTAGTTAAACCCAAGAACCAGGTCATTTTTATGATGGCGTCCACCAGGAGCTTAAAATGGGCACACCTCAATCACTAGAAAAGCTATTTTGGTGTCTAACCCTAGGTTTTAGGGCTCAATGAATCCTAGGTTTAGGGCAAGGAATCCTAGGTTTAGGGCAAGGAATCCTAGGTTTAGGGCAAGGAATCCTAGGTTTAGGGCAACGAATCCTAGGTTTAGGGCAAGTTTTAGGGAAAGTAATCCTAGGTTTTAAGCTCAAGGAATCATAGGTTCTAGGGCTCATGGAATCCTAGATTTTTGGGCTCATGGAATCCTAGGTTCTAGGGCTCATGGAAACCGATTGAATCAGTGAAGTTAATTATTTATTGACAAATCCAAGATGGCCTCACAAGAACGCCAACAATTCACTCAATAAGTAAGTGTTGTATTCAACAGTAATGAAAGCAATCAAAGTTGTCTTGTTGCAATTCATCGCCATCCTCCGACTCCTCTGGAAGCAACTTGTTATGTGGATTGTCACGTTCGTCAAGTTGGCATAAGGTCCACAGGACAGGCAGCAATACATGACAGTCCATATCTTATACAAGAGCAGCGGTGTGTCTTGCCCTGTGCCTGCACACATAAGCTAAACACACACCTGTGCCCTGTGCTCATACACATAGCTACACACACCTGTGCCCTGTGCTCATACACATAGCTACACACACCTGTGCCCTGTGCTCATACACATAGCTACACACACCTGTGCCCTGTGCTCATACACATAGCTACACACACCCTGTGCTCATACACATAGCTACACACACCTGTGCCCTGTGCTCATACACATAGCTACACACACCTGTGCCCTGTGCTCATACACATAGCTACACACACCTGTACCCTGTGCTCATACACATAGCTACACACACCTGTGCCCTGTGCTCATACACATAGCTACACACACCCTGTGCCCTGTGCTCATACACATAGCTACACACACCCTGTACCCTGTGCTCATACACATAGCTACACACACCTGTGCCCTGTGCTCATACACATAGCTACACACACCTGTGCCCTGTGCTCATACACATAGCTACACACACCCTGTGCCCTGTGCTCATACACATAGCTACACACACCTGTGCCCTGTGCTCATACACATAGCTACACACACCCTGTACCCTGTGCTCATACACATAGCTACACACACCCTGTGCTCATACACATAGCTACACACACCCTGTACCCTGTGCTCATACACATAGCTACACACACCCTGTGCCCTGTGCTCATACACATAGCTACACACACCTGTACCCTGTGCTCATACACATAGCTACACACACCCTGTACCCTGTGCTCATACACATAGCTACACACACCTGTACCCTGTGCTCATACACATAGCTACACACACCCTGTGCTCATACACATAGCTACACACACCCTGTGCTCATACACATAGCTACACACACCTGTACCCTGTGCTCATACACATAGCTACACACACCCTGTGCCCTGTGCTCATACACATAGCTACACACACCTGTACCCTGTGCTCATACACATAGCTACACACACCCTGTGCCCTGTGCTCATACACATAGCTACACACACCCTGTGCCCTGTGCTCATACACATAGCTACACACACCTGTGCTCATACACATAGCTACACACACCCTGTGCCCAGTGATCATACACATAGCTACACACACCTGTACCCTGTGCTCATACACATAGCTACACACACCTGTACCCTGTGCTCATACACATAGCTACACACACCTGTACCCTGTGCTCATACACATAGCTACACACACCCTGTACCCTGTGCTCATACACATAGCCACACACACCCTGTGCTCATACACATAGCTACACACACCCTGTGCCCTGTGCTCATACACATAGCTACACACACCCTGTGCCCTGTGCTCATACACATAGCTACACACACCCTGTGCCCTGTGCTCATACACATAGCTACACACACCTGTGCCCTGTGCTCATACACATAGCTACACACACCCTGTACCCTGTGCTCATACACATAGCTACACACACCTGTGCCCTGTGCTCATACACATAGCTACACACACCCTGTGCCCTGTGCTCATACACATAGCTACACACACCCTGTGCTCATACACATAGCTACACACACCTGTGCCCTGTGCTCATACACATAGCTACACACACCTGTACCCTGTGCTCATACACATAGCTACACACACCCTGTGCTCATACACATA
Source organism: Cladorhizidae sp. MBARI D1340-BT2 (assembly GCA_028752905.1). Taxonomy (NCBI): domain Eukaryota; kingdom Metazoa; phylum Porifera; class Demospongiae; order Poecilosclerida; family Cladorhizidae; species Cladorhizidae sp. MBARI D1340-BT2. The sequence continues at coordinate 1,973,687 of JAQNBH010000005.1, forward strand.
GCTACACACACCTGTACCCTGTGCTCATACACATAGCTACACACACCCTGTGCCCTGTGCTCATACACATAGCTACACACACCTGTACCCTGTGCTCATACACATAGCTACACACACCTGTGCCCTGTGCTCAAACACATAGCTACACACACCCTGTGCCCTGTGCTCATACACATAGCTACACACACCTGTACCCTGTGCTCATACACATAGCTACACACACCTGTACCCTGTGCTCAAACACATAGCTACACACACCCTGTGCTCATACACATAGCTACACACACCTGTACCCTGTGCTCAAACACATAGCTACACACACCCTGTGCTCATACACATAGCTACACACACCCTGTGCTCATACACATAGCTACACACACCTGTGCCCTGTGCTCATACACATAGCTACACACACCTGTGCTCATACACATAGCTACAGTTCCTAAAGTGCAGTGTGCTGAAAGTAGGAGAATCAGAAACAAGCGTGGGTGTATTTTGTAACCACTACTAACTGCACCCACTCGAACAATACATCCCTCCAACCTACCTGTGAGAGGCTGTTGGTGAGCGTGGCTCCCAAGTTCCCCTGTGCCATAATGAGACCAATGGCCGAGTCCTGAGTCAGGATAGACTGCAGACCATTCACTGACAACACATGAAGGTGGAGAGAACAGTCGGGCTGTGGTGAGGAGAGGAGGGGGCAGGAGACAACAGAAAGAACAAATGGTTGCTTACATGTTACCCACAGAACTCTAGCTTGCACATGAGGGAGACTTTGTTACTATCAAGTCGAGCAGCATGGCATCGGATAAACAACTCTTAGTGTATTTTGGGGTTGGGGGATATTGTACCCTCGACCTGGGCTGGTTGGGGCACTCGACCTGGGCCGGACTGGGGCACTCGACCTGGGCTGGATTGGGGCTCTCGACCAGGGCCGGTCTGGGGCACTCGACCTAGGCCGGACTGGGCACTCGACCAGGGCCGGTCTGGGGCACTCGACCTAGGCCGGACTGGGCACTCGACCTAGGCCGGACTGGGCACTCGACCTGGGCCGGACTGGGGCACTCGACCTAGGCCGGACTGGGCACTCGACCTGGGCCGGACTGGGGCACTCGACCTGGGCCGGACTGGGGCACTCGACCTGGGCCGGACTGGGGCACTCGACCTGGGCTGGACTGGGGCACTCGACCAGGGCCGGTCTGGGGCACTCGACCTAGGCCGGACTGGGCACTCGACCAGGGCCGGTCTGGGGCACTCGACCTAGGCCGGACTGGGCACTCGACCTAGGCCGGACTGGGCACTCGACCAGGGCCGGTCTGGGGCACTCGACCTAGGCCGGACTGGGCACTCGACCTGGGCCGGACTGGGGCACTCGACCTAGGCCGGACTGGGCACTCGACCTGGGCCGGACTGGGGCACTCGACCTGGGCCGGACTGGGGCACTCGACCTGGGCCGGACTGGGGCACTCGACCTGGGCTGGACTGGGGCTCTCGACCAGGGCCGGTCTGGGGCACTCGACCTAGGCCGGACTGGGCACTCGACATGGGCCGGACTGGGGCACTCGACCTGGGCCGGACTGGGGCACTCGACCTAGGCCGGACTGGGCACTCGACCTGGGCCGGACTGGGGCACTCGACCTAGGCCGGACTGGGGCACTCGACCTGGGCTGGACTGGGGCACTTGACCTGGGCCGGACTGGGGCACTCGACCTGGGCCGGACTGGGGCACTCGACCTGGGCTGGACTGGGGCACTTGACCCAGGCCCGACTGGGGAAATAACAAGCATCATCCCACAAAGCATTGTTGTCAGTTTATATAAGTAATATAACTTACCACTAGGACGAGGACGGCCATGTTCCCAACCTCGCCTCTCTGAGCCTCCTTGATATTTCCTTGCAAGCCATGTTCCCAACCTCACCTCACTGAGCCTCCTTGATATTTCCTTGCAAGCCATGTTCCCAACCTTGCCTCTCTGAGCCTCCTTGATATTTCCTTGCAAGCCATGTTCCCAACCTCATCTCACTGAGCTCCTTGATATTTCCTTGCAAGCCATGTTCCCAACCTCGCCTCTCTGAGCCTCCTTGATATTTCCTTGCAAGCCATGTTCCCCACCTCACCTCTCTGAGCCTCCTTGATATTTCCTTGCAAGCCATGTTGCCAACCTCACCTCTCTGAGCCTCCTTGATATTTCCTTGCAAGCCATGTTCCCAACCGCGCCTCTCTGAGCCTCCTTGATATTTCCTTGCAAGCCATGTTCCCCACCTCACCTCTCGGAGCCTCCTTGATATTTCCTTGCAAGCCATGTTCCCAACCTCACCTCTCTGAGCCTCCTTGATATTTCCTTGCAAGCCATGTTCCCAACCTCACCTCTCTGAGCCTCCTTGATATTTCCTTGCAAGCCATGTCCCCAACCTCACCTCTCTGTGCCTCCTTGATATTTCCTCGCGGGCCATGTTCCCAACCTCACCTCTCTGAGCCTCCTTGATATTTCCTTGCAAGCCATGTTACCAACCTCACCTCTCTGTGCCTCCTTGATATTTCCTTGCAAGCCATGTTACCAACCTCGCCTCTCTGAGCCTCCTTGATATTTCCTTGCAAGCCATGTTCCCAACCTCACCTCTCTGAGCCTCCTTGATATTTCCTTGCTTTCCTTTCATCTATTTACAATATTATTTGTGGAGATTTCAGAATCGTCCAATCCAATGGACGCTCGTGTGTACGTGAACAACCCGGCACGCGATAACGTAACAAAATACAGCAAACAAGTCATTGCTTTAAATGGGTCAAAGTTCTTCGAACAAGGGCGTGTTTTCAGATATCACAGGTGGGCTTTTAAAAAGTTTCAGTTCATGCCTAAGCATTAATCAACCTCGTAAGTGCCAGCATCAAATAAGTTAAATGAGCTCTGGGTTCACTTAATGGGCCAGTGTAACCCCCTTCTGGAGTTCACTTAATGGGCCAGTGTAACCTCCTTCTGGAGTTCACTTAATGGGCCAGTGTAACCTCCTTCTGGAGTTCATTTAATGGGCCAGTGTAACCCCCTTCTGGAGTTCACTTAATGGGCCAGTGTAACCTCCTTCTGGAGTTCATTTAATGGGCCAGTGTAACCCCCTTCTGGAGTTCACTTAATGAGCCAGTGTAACCCCCTTCTGGAGTTCATTTAATGGGCCAGTGTAACCTCCTTCTGGAGTTCACTTAATGGGCCAGTGTAACCTCCTTCTGGAGTTCATTTAATGGGCCAGTGTAACCCCCTTCTGGAGTTCACTTAATGAGCCAGTGTAACCCCCTTCTGGAGTTCATTTAATGGGCCAGTGTAACCTCCTTCTGGAGTTCATTTAATGGGCCAGTGTAACCTCCTTCTGGAGTTCATTTAATGGGCCAGCGTAATCCCCCCCCCCCTGCTTGATCAAGGCATCGCCAATTTAATGGGCCAGTGCAGTAGTGATCGGTAGCTGGTCCAACAAACGCTGCCCCCAACCCTCTAGTGCTGCTCCCAACCCTCTAGTGCTCCCAACCCTCTAGTGCTCCCAACCCTCTAGTGCTCCCAACCCTCTAGCGCTGCTCCCAACTCGCTAGCGCTGCTCCCAACCCTCTAGTGCTCCCAACCCTCTAGCACTGCTCCCAACACTCTAGTGCTCCCAACCCTCTAGTGCTCCCAACCCTCTAGCGCTGCTCCCAACACTGTAGTGCTCCCAACCCTCTAGCGCTGCTCCCAACACTCTAGTGCTCCCAACCCTCTAGTGCTCCCAACCCTCTAGTGCTCCCAACCCTCTAGTGCTCCCAACCTTCTAGCGCTGCTCCCAACCCTCTAGTGCTCCCAACCCTCTAGCGCTGCTCCCAACCCTCTAGTGCTCCCAACCCTCTAGCACTGCTCCCAACCCTCTAGTGCTCCCAACCTTCTAGCTGCTCCAAACCCTCTAGTGCTCCCAACCCTCTAGTGCTCCCAACCCTCTAGCACTGCTCCCAACACTCTAGTGCTCCCAACCCTCTAGTGCTCCCAACCCTCTAGCACTGCTCCCAACCCTCTAGTGCTCCCAACCCCCTCTAGTGCTCCCAACCCTCTAGCACTGCTCCCAACCCTCTAGCTCTTGTCTGTGTCTTGAAGTGGCGGCTGCTGCAATGCTGCGTCTATTTGAAAGCACATGTGTACAACTGTTAGTGGCACGGCTTACCAGACTCATCTGCATCCCAAGTCCGTTGAGGATGAGTTACGTTAGGCCATCTTCACACATGCCAACTAACACCCCATATATATACTTCAAGCTATTCACGAGCAATCCACTAGCTATTGCATTGCAACTGATGAGTGGAATACTCAGAGGGCCAGACTAACTCCACTTGCATGATGCATTGCCAGGATACTACTGTGACCAAAAAATATCCAAGAACTAGGCTTGTCAACTGCACATGCACTGTACGTGTGTGTGTGTGTGTGTGCTGCTTGTGTGCGTGCATGCACACATCACATTAATACCAAGCATACTCAAACTTCCCAGGAGGATGACACTCTAGGTCTCGCCAGGATGTGCATGTGATAGACATAAATACACATTCAGGTCATGTGATAGAATCACATGATGTATGCACATACAGCTAGCTGACCTGCTGGCAATCGAGAATGTTTGCAAATGGAGTTGTTACTCGCACCCAGGTGCCACCCTTGTCAAAGCTGATGACAGTGGAGCTGAAGCCGCTGGTCAGGGATTTTGTATTGGCGATGAACGTCCCCACAATCCCCTCAGCCTGAAACACAAAGCAAACAACACACACATCATTAAGTCACCTAATCTCCTCCCCCCCCTCCCCCCTCCACACACAGATATATGCCATCACCCTCTCCATCCTCCCCTACCTCCGCAATCTTCCCCCCCATCCCCTCCCCCTCCCCCACCCACTCCACTGCTCACCACATGGACATCAAAGCGAGGATTGCCATTGATCCAGTCTCGCTCTGGAGCGCTGACCACGTGAGACAGAGAGATGGTATAGTTAATCCCCGCCTCCTCAGAGAGGTACAGGTTCGTGTTGTTAATGTTGTGATACACGGCTATGAACACTTGTCCCTCACTGGTGTCCACCACGCTGTAGTGCTGCACACACACACACACACACACACACACACACAGACAGACACAGACACAGACACACACACAGACACAGATATAATTATACAAACATTCATAATGCACATACATACAATATAGCGCCAGTATAGAAAGGCCACTGGTAGTAGTTCCAACATTCAGTGCCACACGCTAACCAGTAGCAGCAGTAGTAGTATAAATAACAGCGCAGTAGTAGTAGCCGCATAGTAGTAGTAATAGTAGTATAGTAGCAGCAGTATAATAGTATAGTAGTAGTAGTAGTAGCAATAGTAGTAGGAGTAGTAGGAGTAGTAGCAGCAGTAACATAATAGTAATAGTGGTATAGTAGTAGTAGTAGTAGTAGTAGTAGTAGTAGTAGCAGTAGTAATAATAGAATTTTTGGGGGTGTGTTTTTACAAAGCAAAACACGAGAGACACTACAAAGAGTCCAGATATATCTAGTAGTAGTAATAGGCAGTAGTGTAGGCAGTTGGTAGTAGTCATAGTGGTATAGTAGCAGTAGTGTAGTACATGTAGTAGTATGGGAAGTGGAACACGCCTCATTCACCCCATTGTCCGCTAGTATGTTGTCCTCTAAGCAACGGTGGGATGGCCAATGAGGCAACTCATTTCTACATGCATCCCGCCTAGCAACGAAATGGGGTCAGCCTTATAGCTCCACCATGTCATGGCTACACTGTCTTATAGCTCCACCATGTCATGGCTACAATGCCTTATAGCTCCACTATGTCATGACACTGTCTTATAGCTCCACCATGTCATGGCACTGTCTTATAGCTCCACCATGTCATGGCTACACTGTCTTATAGCTCCACCATGTCATGACACTGTCTTATAGCTCCACCATGTCATGACACTGTCTTATAGCTCCACCATGTCATGGCTACACTGTCTTATAGCTCCACCATGTCATGACACTGTCTTATAGCTCCACCATGTCATGACACTGTCTTATAGCTCCACCATGTCATGGCTGCACTGCCTTATAGCTCCACCATGTCATGGCTGCACTGTCTTATAGCTCCACCATGTCATGACACTGTCTTATAGCTACACCATGTCATGACACTGTCTTATAGCTCCACCATGTCATGGCACTGTCTTATAGCTCCACCATGTCATGACACTTGTCTTATAGCTCCACCATGTCATGGCTGCACTGCCTTATAGCTCCACCATGTCATGACACTGTCTTATAGCTCCACCATGTCATGGCTACACTGCCTTATAGCTCCACTATGTCATGACACTGTCTTATAGCTCCACCATGTCATGACACTGTCTTATAGCTCCACCATGTCATGGCTGCACTGCCTTATAGCTCCACCATGTCATGGCTGCACTGTCTTATAGCTCCACCATGTCATGACACTGTCTTATAGCTACACCATGTCATGGCTGCACTGCCTTATAGCTCCACCATGTCATGACACTGTCTTATAGCTCCACCATGTCATGGCACTGTCTTATAGCTCCACCATGTCATGACACTTGTCTTATAGCTCCACCATGTCATGGCTGCACTGCCTTATAGCTCCACCATGTCATGACACTGTCTTATAGCTCCACCATGTCATGGCTGCACTGCCTTATAGCTCCACCATGTCATGACACTGTCTTATAGCTCCACCATGTCATGGCTGCACTGTCTTATAGCTCCACCATGTCATGACACTGTCTTATAGCTCCACCATGTCATGACACTGTCTTATAGCTCCACCATGTCATGACACTGTCTTATAGCTCCACCATGTCATGACACTGCCTTATAGCTCCACCATGTCATGGCTGCACTGCCTTATAGCTCCACCATGTCATGACACTGTCTTATAGCTCCACCATGTCATGACACTGTCTTATAGCTCCACCATGTCATGGCACTGTCTTATAGCTCCATCATGTCATGACACTGTCTTATAGCTCCACCATGTCATGACTGCACTGTCTTATAGCTCCACCATGTCATGGCACTGTCTTATAGCTCCACCATGTCATGACACTGCCTTATAGCTCCACCATGTCATGACACTGTCTTATAGCTCCACCATGTCATGACACTGTCTTATAGCTCCACCATGTCATGGCTGCACTGTCTTATAGCTCCACCATGTCATGACACTGTCTTATAGCTCCACCATGTCATGGCACTGTCTTATAGCTCCACCATGTCATGGCACTGTCTTATAGCTCCACCATGTCATGGCTGCACTGCCTTATAGCTCCACCATGTCATGGCACTGTCTTATAGCTCCACCATGTCATGACACTGTCTTATAGCTCCACCATGTCATGGCTGCACTGCCTTATAGCTCCACCATGTCATGGCACTGTCTTATAGCTCCACCATGTCATGGCTGCACTGTCTTATAGCTCCACCATGTCATGGCTGCACTGTCTTATAGCTCCACCATGTCATGGCTGCACTGCCTTATAGCTCCACCATGTCATGGCTGCACTGTCTTATAGCTCCACCATGTCATGGCTGCACTGTCTTATAGCTCCACCATGTCATGGCACTGCCTTATAGCTCCACCATGTCATGGCTGCACTGTCTTATAGCTCCACCATGTCATGGCTGCACTGCCTTATAGCTCCACCATGTCATGGCTACACTGCCTTATAGCTCCACCATGTCATGACACTGTCTTATAGCTCCACCATGTCATGACACTGTCTTATAGCTCCACCATGTCATGACACTGTCTTATAGCTCCACCATGTCATGACACTGTCTTATAGCTCCAACCATGTCATGACACTGTCTTATAGCTCCACCATGTCATGGCTGCACTGCCTTATAGCTCCACCATGTCATGGCACTGTCTTATAGCTCCACCATGTCATGGCTGCACTGTCTTATAGCTCCACCATGTCATGACACTGCCTTATAGCTCCACCATGTCATGACACTGTCTTATAGCTCCACCATGTCATGACACTGTCTTATAGCTCCACCGTGTCATGGCTGCACTGTCTTATAGCTCCACCATGTCATGGCACTGTCTTATAGCTCCACCATGTCATGGCTACACTGTCTTATAGCTCCACCATGTCATGGCTACACTGTCTTATAGCTCCACCATGTCATGACACTGTCTTATAGCTCCACCATGTCATGACACTGTCTTATAGCTCCACCATGTCATGACACTGTCTTATAGCTCCACCATGTCATGACACTGTCTTATAGCTCCACCATGTCATGACACTGTCTTATAGCTCCACCATGTCATGGCTGCACTGTCTTATAGCTCCACCATGTCATGGCTGCACTGTCTTATAGCTCCACCATGACATGATACTGTCTTATAGCTCCACCATGTCATGGCTGCACTGTCTTATAGCTCCACCATGTCATGGCTGAACTGTCTTATAGCTCCACCATGTCATGACACAGTCTTATAGCTCCACCATGTCATGGCTACACTGTCTTATAGCTCCACCATGTCATGGCTGCACTGTCTTATAGCTCCACCATGTCATGGCACTGTCTTATAGCTCCAGCATTAATGTCTCTTTTTAAACATTTTTCTTGCTTATTTCTCGTTGTTGAACACCACACCAGCCAGCACATAGCACACCTTGTTGCTGCTATTCTTGCATTATTTGGTGCCTTGGTCAAGAACATCCTCCTTTGGCACAAGAGAGGGGGAGAACTCCACAAGCAGAAGAGTAGAACAAGGACCCAGGCATGAGGATCCTCTTTTAAACCTTCTCTATCTTGTTTCTCCTTGCACTCCACACTAGTCAGCACTGTCACAGCCTCCTTCAAGCACACCAGTCAGCACTGTCACAGCCTCCTTCAAGCACACCAGTCAGCACTGTCACAGCCTCCTTCAAGCACACCAGTCAGTACTGTCACAGCCTCCTTCAAGCACACCAGTCAGCACTGTCACAGCCTCCTTCAAGCACACCAGTCAGCACTGTCACAGCCTCCTTCAAGCACACCAGTCAGCACTGTCACAGCCTCCTTCAAGCACACCAGTCAGTACTGTCACAGCCTCCTTCAAGCACACCAGTCAGCACTGTCACAGCCTCCTTCAAGCACACCAGTCAGCACTGTCACAGCCTCCTTCAAGCACACCAGTCAGCACTGTCACAGCCTCCTTCAAGCATACCAGTCAGCACTGTCACAGCCTCCTTCAAGCACACCAGTCAGCACTGTCACAGCTTCCTTCAGCACACCAGTCAGCACTGTCACAGCCTCTTTCAAGCACACCAGTCAGCACTGTCACAGCCTCCTTCAAGCACACCAGTCAGCACTGTCACAGCCTCCTTCAAGCACACCAGTCAGCACTGTCACAGCTTCCTTCAGCACACCAGTCAGCACTGTCACAGCCTCCTTCAAGCACACCAGACAGCCTCCTTCAAGCACACCAGTCAGCACTGTCACAGCCTCCTTCAAGCACACCAGTCAGCACTGTCACAGCCTCCTTCAAGCACACCAGTCAGCACTGTCACAGCCTCCTTCAAGCACACAAGTCAGCACTGTCACAGCTTCCTTCAGCACACCAGTCAGCACTGTCACAGCCTCCTTCAAGCACACCAGTCAGCACTGTCACAGCCTCCTTCAAGCACACCAGTCAGCACTGTCACAGCCTCCTTCAAGCACACCAGTCAGCACTGTCACAGCCTCCTTCAAGCACACCAGTCAGCACTGTCACAGCCTCCTTCAAGCACACCAGTCAGCACTGTCACAGCTTCCTTCAGCACACCAGTCAGCACTGTCACAGCCTCCTTCAAGCACACCAGACAGCCTCCTTCAAGCACACCAGTCAGCACTGTCACAGCCTCCTTCAAGCACACCAGTCAGCACTGTCACAGCCTCCTTCAAGCACACCAGTCAGCACTGTCACAGCCTCCTTCAAGCACACCAGTCAGCACTGTCACAGCCTCCTTCAAGCACACCAGTCAGCACTGTCACAGCCTCCTTCAAGCACACCAGTCAGCACTGTCACAGCCTCCTTCAAGCACACCAGTCAGCACTGTCACAGCCTCCTTCAAGCACACCAGTCAGCACTGTCACAGCCTCCTTCAAGCACACCAGTCAGCACTGTCACAGCTTCCTTCAGCACACCAGTCAGCACTGTCACAGCCTCCTTCAAGCACACCAGTCAGCACTGTCACAGCTTCCTTCAGCACACCAGTCAGCACTGTCACAGCCTCCTTCAAGCACACCAGTCAGCACTGTCACAGCCTCCTTCAAGCACACCAGACAGCCTCCTTCAAGCACACCAGTCAGCACTGTCACAGCCTCCTTCAAGCACACCAGTCAGCACTGTCACAGCCTCCTTCAAGCACACCAGTCAGCACTGTCACAGCCTCTTTCAAGCACACCAGTCAGTCAGCACTGTCACAGCCTCCTTCAAGCACACCAGTCAGCACTGTCACAGCCTCCTTCAAGCACACCAGTCAGCACTGTCACAGCCTCCTTCAAGCACACCAGTCAGCACTGTCACAGCCTCCTTCAAGCACACCAGTCAGCACTGTCACAGCCTCTTACAAGCACACCAGTCAGCACTGTCACAGCCTCCTTCAAGCACACCAGTCAGCACTGTCACAGCCTCCTTCAAGCACACCAGTCAGCACTGTCACAGCCTCCTTCAAGCACACCAGTCAGCACTGTCACAGCCTCCTTCAAGCACACCAGTCAGCACTGTCACAGCCTCCTTCAAGGACTTGGTGACAGTTGCAGAGAACTCGGCAAACAAGCAGCAGAACAAGCTCTCAGTAAACCAATTGAGTGACATTGTTATGCTTATAATATCAGTGAGTAAATGAATAATTATTTACCTGATGATCCTTACCAACAATCCCCTACCTCCTCCCGCAATCAATTAGCATTAGTCACTGAAGGCATTGGAAAATTTGGAATTTTCTGGTACTAAAATTGTCGTGAGTGGACCTATTAATTTTATGCAAGGGAAAGCCAAGGAGTTCAGGCAGAGGTCCTAGGAGATGAACTTCACGGTTATAATTGACCTTCAGGTTACATTAATGAGGATTCCAAGCACTTTGGTAGTCTAATAATGCACATAAAGAAGCTGCCAATGGAAGTCTTTGCTGAGAGGTGAGCTTTTGTTTATGCTTGTTTGCTGTTGTTGTTGTTATAAAATGCCCACTCCCTTGCCTGATCAGGAAGTTTCCACTGCACTCATAAGATTTTGCAAGGAAGATATATCAATCTAATGTTGGGCTTTTCAATATTTAATTAGACCACCCAAGACCACTTACATCATCTTGGGACAAATTTTCTCCAGGGATTCAGTAAGACCACCTACAACCTCTTGGGACATATTTGCTCCCAAGGATTCATTGGACAAATTTGCTCCAGGGATTCAGTAAGACCACCTACATCAACTTGGGACATATTTTCTCCAGGGATTCAGTAAGACCACCCACAACCTACATCAACTTGGGACAAATTTGCTCCAGGGATTCAGTAAGACCACCTACATCATCTTGGGACATATTTTCTCCAGGGATTCAGTAAGACCACCTACATCAACTTGGGACAAATTTTCTCCAAGGCTTCAGTAAGACCACCCAAGACCAGCAATGGCTCCTTCCATGGTTTATCTTGGACTATCATATATATATATACATTCCATGGATTTAGTGACATCTTGCAGATCACCACACAGTTCATCTTGAATTGTCTCCAGACAGCTCAAGATTGTTGGTTCCTCATATTCTATAGCATTTAAATATAATTATTAATGATGGTGAGAATCTGATCACTGCTAATCTTACACAAAGAGCAGCAATATGAGCAACCGAATCATGTTGGGAGTCCCTGCATGAAACTTGATCACAGCTACACAATATGTCAGAAATCTTAACGATTTAGACTGGCACAGTTACTTTATGGACTTCAAAGTTGAACTAGTTCTTTACTATTGCTGTGAATGAAATTCGGCGTTGTAACACACAACACACACAGGTTCAAACATGGCACTGGCAATTTGTCGCTTCACGTTCATGGCAGGGTGGCTGGATTGATTGATGCGCAAGTGCTGATGACAGAAATTTCATGAGCTCTTTACCATGTCAGCTTTAGACCATGTGCTCTATTCCAGGCCAGCTTTAGACCATGTGCTCTGTTCCAGGCCAGCTTTAGACCATGTGCTCTGTTCCAGGTCAGCTTTAGACCATGTGCTCTGTTCCAGGTCAGCTTTAGACCATGTGCTCTGTTCCAGGTCAGCTTTAGACCATGTGCTCTGTTCCACGTCAGCTTTAGATCATGTGCTCTGTTCCAGGTCAGCTTTAGACCATGTGCTCTGTTCCAGGTCAGCTTTAGATCATGTGCTCTGTTCCAGGCCAGCTTTAGACCATGTGCTCTGTTCCACGTCAGCTTTAGACCATGTGCTCTGTTCCAGGCCAGCTTTAGACCATATGCTCCGTTCCAGGCCAGCTTTAGACCATATGCTCTGTTCCAGCCAAGATTCAGACCATATGCTCAGTTCCAGGCCAGCTTTAGACCATAAGCAAGATTCAGACCATATGCTCTGTTCCAGGCCCCATAAGCAAGATTTAGACCATATGCTCTGTTCCAGGAGAGCTTTATACAATTGTACCGTTTCTCCATTGGGATGAGCAGAGAGAACTTTTCTAGGGAGCATCAAACTGTCTTTGGTAACAGAAAAAGAAAGCAACCACAATGTGGAGGGAACCAAAGATTATAAGCTAGAGGGAGCTTAAGGATAATAAGTTGTATCTGAGAAGTTGTCTAGTGCCTGCTGTGGCCCATTTGGCCAGGCCATGCAATGAATGAAGAGCTGAAAGATCATACAAAATACCAGACAAGCTGGTTGTTGAGCACGTATGCACCACTTTTTGATAAACACTTAGTCTATTTCTGTCTTAACAAATGTCTGTGTCACCTAGCTCACAATCCTTCACTACTGGCCTTACCTAATGTCTGTGTCACCTAGCTCACAATCCTTCACTGCTGACCTTACCTAATGTCTGTGTCCCCTAGCTCACAATCCTTCACTGCTGGCCTTACTGTGTCCCCTAGCTCACAATCCTTCACTGCTGGCCTTACCTAATGTCTGTGTCACCTAGCTCACAATCCTTCACTGCTGGCCTTACCTAATGTCTGTGTCCTCTAGCTCACAATCCTTCACTGCTGGCCTTACCTAATGTCTGTGTCCCCTAGCTCACAATCCTTCACTGCTGGCCTTACCTAATGTCTGTGTCACCTAGCTCACAATCCTTCACTACTGGCCTTACCTAATGTCTGTGTCACCTAGCTCACAATCCTTCACTGCTGGCTTTACCTAATGTCTGTGTCACCTAGCTCACAATCCTTCACTACTGGCCTTACCTAATGTCTGTGTCACCTAGCTCACAATCCTTCACTGCTGGCTTTACCTAATGTCTGTGTCCCCTAGCTCACAATCCTTTACTGCTGGCCTTACCTAATGTCTGTGTCCCCTAGCTCACAATCCTTCACTGCTGGCTTTACCTAATGTCTGTGTCCTCTAGTTCACAATATCCTTCACTGCTGGCCTTACCTAATGTCTGTGTCACCTAGCTCACAATCCTTCACTGCTGACTTAACCTAATGTCTGTGTCACCTAGCTCACAATCCTTCACTGCTGGCCATACCTAATGTCTGTGTCACCTAGCTCACAATCCTTCACTGCTGGCCTTACCTAATGTCTGTGTCACCTAGCTCACAATCCTTCACCGCTGGCCTTACCTAATGTCTGTGTCACCTAGCTCACAATCCTTCACTGCTGACTTAACCTAATGTCTGTGTCACCTAGCTCACAATCCTTCACTGCTGGCCTTACCTAATGTCTGTGTCACCTAGCTCACAATCCTTCACTGCTGGCCTTACCTAATGTCTGTGTCACCTAGCTCACAATCCTTCACTGCTGGCCTTACCTAATGTCTGTGTCCTCTAGCTCACAATCCTTCACTTCTGGCTTTACCTAATGTCTGTGTCTCCTAGCTCACAATCCTTCACTGCTGGCCATACCTAATGTCTGTGTCACCTAGCTCACAATCCTTCACTGCTGGCCTTACCTAATGTCTGTGTCCTCTAGTTCACAATCCTTCACTTCTGGCTTTACCTAATGTCTGTGTCACCTAGCTCACAATCCTTCACTGCTGGCCTTACCTAATGTCTGTGTCCCCTAGCTCACAATCCTTCACTGCTGGCCTTACCTAATGTCTGTGTCACCTAGCTCACAATCCTTCACTGCTGGCCTTACCTAATGTCTGTGTCACCTAGCTCACAATCCTTCACTGCTGACTTAACCTAATGTCTGTGTCACCTAGCTCACAATCCTTCACTGCTGACTTTACCTAATGCCTGTGTCCCCTAGCTTTACCTAATGTCTGTGTCCCCTAGCTCACAATCCTTCACTTCTGGCTTTACCTAATGTCTGTGTCCCCTAGCTTTACCTAATGTCTGTGTCCCCTAGCTCACAATCCTTCACTGCTGGCCTTACCTAATGTCTGTGTCACCAAGCCCACAATCCCTCTCTGCTGGCCTTACCTAATGTCTGTGTCACCTAGCTCACAATCCTTCACTACTGGCCTTACCTAATGTCTGTGTCACCTAGCTCACAATCCTTCACTGCTGGCCTTACCTAATGTCTGTGTCCCCTAGCTCACAATCCTTGGCTCTACCCGTCCATACACTATTGCATACTTGATGATGTCACTTATTGTATACTTGATGATGTCACTTATTGTACACTTGATGTCACTTATTGTATATAAGTGTATACTTGATGTCACTTATTGTACACTTGATGATGTCACTTATTGTATACTTGATGATGTCACTTATTGTATACTTGATGATGTCACTTATTGTATACATGATGATGTCACATATTGTATACTTGATTTCGTCACTTATTGTATACTTGATGATGTCACTTATTGTATATTTGATGACGTCACTTATTGTATACTTCTACTTTCTGCTACTTTAAACGGTACATGCTGTCATCATGTGACCCGTCTCTCTCTCAATACTTGATGATGTCACTTATTGTATACTTGATGATGTCACTTATGTAATGTCACTTACTGTATACTTGATGATGTCACTTATGTAATACTTGATGTCACTTATTGTATACTTGATGATGTCACTTATTGTATGTCACTTAGCCCGGAAGATTTAATTACCTAATTTAAACCATGCTTACTCTTTATTGATATAATAACCTAATGTAAACCATGCTTACTCTTTATTGATATAATAACCTAATGTAAACCATGCTTACTCTTTATTGATATAATAACCTAATGTAAACCATTGATATAATTACTTAATTTAAACCATGCTTACTCTTTATTGATATAATTACTTAATTTAAACCATGCTTACTCTTTATTGATATAATTACTTAATTTAAACCATGCTTACTCTTTATTGATATAATAACCTAATGTAAACCATGCTTACTCTTTATTGATATAATAACCTAATGTAAACCATGCTTACTCTTTATTGATATAATAACCTAATGTAAACCATGCTTACTCTTTATTGATATAATAACCTAATGTAAACCATGCTTACTCTTTATTGATATAATAACCTAATGTAAACCATGCTTACTCTTTATTGATATAATAACCTAATGTAAACCATGCTTACTCTTTATTGATATAATAACCTAATGTAAACCATGCTTACTCTTTATTGATATAATAACCTAATGTAAACCATGCTTACTCTTTATTGATATAATAACCTAATGTAAACCATGCTTACTCTTTATTGATCTAATAACCTAATGTAAACCATGCTTGCCCAGCAGGGGTGGCCAGGTCAAGCCACAGTGAATAGAACTCATTTTTGTAAGGATGTTTAGCACACCAGTAACTTACAAGAACACACACGCAGCCCTGATTGCTAGGGACGTACGTACCTTCTCATCCAGGGAGTGCAGTGGGAACCTGGCTTGCATAAAAGGTCCTCTGTTATGGCTGACCCAGAGTGGACTGCTGTATTGGCTGTAGATACTGGTGGCTGAAGTACTGATCTGCACAAACATGTACTCATTGGAGAGATAGAAAGTATTGCGAGTGAAGGCAGAAAGGCCAGGGAACAGCTGCTGCTTGGCGTATGGATACTGCGTCATGTAGAGCTGTGAGTGAGTGGCTGCATGGGGAGAGGAGGGAGGAGGGAGGTGTGGGGGGAGAGAGGGAAGGAGAGGAGAAGAGGGAGAGGAGAGGGGTGACAGGGAGAGGAGAGGGTGACAGGGAGAGGAGGGAGGGGTGAGAGAGGAAGGGAGAGGTAGGGAAGGAGGGGAAGGGGGGAAAGGGGAGAGAGGTGGAGGGATGGAAATGGAGGGCAAGAGGAGGAAAAAGAAAAGACGAGGCAGAGAGAATTGAGGGATGATGATAGGTAGGAGGGAGGGCAAGAATAAGAGGGGGGAGTAGGGAGGGCAATAATAAGAGGGGGAGGAGGGAGGGGCAAGAATAAGAGGGGGGAGGAGGGAGGGCATGAATAAGAGGGGGAGGAGGGAGGGCAAGAATAAGAGGGGGGAGGAGGGAGGGAAAGAATAAGAGGGGGAGGAGGGAGGGCATGAATAAGAGGGGGGAGGAGGGAGGGCAAGAATAAGAGGGGGGAGGAGGGAGGGAAAGAATAAGAGGGGGAGGAGGGAGGGCATGAATAAGAGGGGGAGGAGGGAGGGCAAGAATAAGAGGGAGAGGAGGGAGGGTAAGAATAAGAGGGGGGAGGTACAATTGGGTGAAGAAGATATTGCACACATGAACATGGGTAAATATTCTTCAAGGCATGCTAACTTTGGCTGGAATGGCTGACTCACCGTTCAATGTCTTCTCATAGTAGACAGTGCTGTTGGGCTCACCCGAACTGTCCAGCACTCTCCAGAAGTACCTGTCACTAACCACACTGGTAGACAACATGATCCAGTCAGCCCCCAAGTTTGTGGACACCCACAGCTACAGAAGGTGGGGGGAAGGAGGAGGAGATGGAAGTGGAGATGGCAATGGGAAGTATTGGGATAGAGACTAGGGAGATAAAAGAAGGAGAAATAAGAAGTGAGGAGGGATGTGTGTGTGAGGGATGTGTGTGTGTGTGGGAGGGGGGCACATGCATGCACTGGAGACTTACGGATTGATTTCCAGACAAGTCATAGCCAAGCACATATTCTGAGAGGAGGGGAGATTCTGAGTTGGGGGTGGAGACACTCTGAAACTTAAAGGTGCTTGGATGGAAGTTAAGTGGGTGGGAAGTGTAGGTCAGGCCTTCATCCCTAGTCACCCACAACATTTGGTTATGTTGGTCGGAAAAGATCAGCTAAGAAATGGTAGAGGGAGATGATATGGAGGAGGAGAGGGAGGGGAGAGACATACATGTTAGTGATGATATGGAGGAGGAAGGGGAGAGACATACATGTTAGTGATGATATGGAGGAGAGGGAGAGACATACATGTTAGTGATGATATGGAGGAGAGGGAGAGACATACATGTTAGTGATGATATGGAGGAGAGGGAGAGACATACATGTTAGTGATGATATGGAGGAGGAGAGGGAGAGACATACATGTTAGTGATGATATGGAGGAGGAGAGGGAGAGACATACATGTTAGTGATGATATGGAGGAGGAGAGGGAGAGACATACATGTTAGTGATGATATGAAGGAGGAGAGGGAGAGACATACATGTTAGTGATGATATGGAGGAGGAGGGGGAGAGACATACATGTTAGTGATGATATGGAGGAGGAGGTGGAGAGACATACATGTTAGTGATGATATGGAGGAGGAGAGGGAGAGACATACATGTAAGTGATGATATGGAGGAGGTGGAGAGACATACATGTTAGTGATGATATGGAGGAGGAGGGGGAGAGACATACATGTTAGTGATGATATGGAGGAGGAGGAGGGAGAGACATACATGTTAGTGATGATATGGAGGAGAGGGAGAGACATACATGTTAGTGATGATATGGAGGAGAGGGAGAGACATACATGTTAGTGATGATATGGAGGAGGAGAGGGAGAGACATACATGTTAGTGATGATATAGAGGAGAGGGAGAGACATACATGTTAGTGATGATATGGAGGAGGAGAGGGAGAGACATACATGTTAGTGATGATATGGAGGAGGGGGAGAGACATACATGTTAGTGATGATATGGAGGAGAGGGAGAGACATACATGTTAGTGATGATATGGAGGAGAGGGAGAGACATACATGTTAGTGATGATATGGAGGAGGAGGGGGAGAGACATACATGTTAGTGATGATATGGAGGAGGAGAGGGAGAGTCATACATGTTAGTGATGATATGGAGGAGGAAGGGGAGAGACATACATGTTAGTGATGATATGGAGGAGGAGAGGGAGAGACATACATGTTAGTGATGATATGGAGGAGAGGGAGAGACATACATGTTAGTGATGATATGGAGGAGGAGAGGGAGAGACATACATGTTAGTGATGATATGGAGGAGGAGGGGGAGAGACATACATGTTAGTGATGATATGGAGGAGGGGGAGAGACATACATGTTAGTGATGATATGGAGGAGAGGGAGAGACATACATGTTAGTGATGATATGGAGGAGAGGGAGAGACATACATGTTAGTGATGATATGGAGGAGAGGGAGAGACATACATGTTAGTGATGATATGGAGGAGGAAGGGGAGAGACATACATGTTAGTGATGATATGGAGGAGGAGAGGGAGAGACATACATGTTAGTGATGATATGGAGGAGAGGGAGAGACATACATGTTAGTGATGATATGGAGGAGGAGGGGGAGAGACATACATGTTAGTGATGATATGGAGGAGGAGAGGGAGAGACATACATGTTAGTGATGATATGGAGGAGGAGAGGGAGAGACATACATGTTAGTGATGATATGGAGGAGGTGGAGAGACATACATGTTAGTGATGATATGGAGGAGGAGGTGGAGAGACATACATGTTAGTGATGAGATGGAGGAGGAGGTGGAGAGACATACATGTTAGTGATGATATGGAGGAGAGGGAGAGACATACATGTTAGTGATGATATGGAGGAGGAGGGGGAGAGACATACATGTTAGTGATGATATGGAGGAGGAGAGGGAGAGACATACATGTTAGTGATGATATGGAGGAGAGGGAGAGACATACATGTTAGTGATGATATGGAGGAGGAGGGGGAGAGACATACATGTTAGTGATGATATGGAGGAGGAGAGGGAGAGACATACATGTTAGTGATGATATGGAGGAGAGGGAGAGACATACATGTTAGTGATGATATGGAGGAGGAGGTGGAGAGACATACATGTTAGTGATGATATGGAGGAGGAGGTGGAGAGACATACATGTTAGTGATGATATGGAGGAGAGGGAGAGACATACATGTTAGTGATGAGTGAGGGGGGGAAGTTATCTCTCTCAGTTAATTAAGTTTTTCCCCCCTTTTCCCTTCTTTCCGCAGTCTGAGACCTCCGCAGCACTCAGCCACGCATGCAATGCTCACTCAGCAGGCAGCCACGCATGCAGTGCTCCTCCGCAGCACTCAGCAGGCAGCCACGCATGCAGTGCTCCTCCACAGCACTCAGCCACGCATGCAGTGCTCCTTTGCAGCACTCGGCAGGCAGCTATGCATGCAGTGCTCCTCCACAGCACTCAGCCACGCATGCAGTGCTCCTCCACAGCACTCAGCAGGCAGCCATGCATGCAGTGCTCCTCCACAGCACTCAGCCACGCATGCAGTGCTCCTCCACAGCACTCAGCCACGCATGCAGTGCTCCTCCACAGCACTCAGCAGGCAGCCATGCATGCAGTGCTCCTCCACAGCACTCAGCCACGCATGCAGTGCTCCTCCACAGCACTCAGCAGGCAGCCATGCATGCAGTGCTCCTCCACAGCAGGCAGCCACGCATGCAGTGCTCCTCCACTGGGTGATCTTAGGGCTACAGCTAGGACTAGGGCTAGGGCTAGGTGCAATCTATTCAGTCATTGAGCAGCAGCTGATGAATGTGTTCACACACTTCAAAAATTCAATGTGTCATTAGAACAACACGTCATGCATGATGGCAGTTATGTGAAGTTAAAGAATAAAATGTGCCATAAAATACAAATTCATACAGAAATTGTGGTTACGATTATTGGAGCTCCATAGATTCTGTACGCTTCCCTGAACTTGATATAAGCTCAAAAGATAAATCTCTCTGTGTGCTCTCTTTTGATACTAAAATTGTGCATATGTATACCCATGCCAAAGTTACAGGCAGTCAAAGTTGGGGGTCTTAAAACCTCATGCCTGAACTCTCTGCAGGTGTGGCTCCTCATTGAGTGCTACAGTTGACACTTGCTGTCAGTGGCAAGAGGAGGCCCTACTCTACATAACGATCTTTAGATGACAGACTCCATGAGGAACCCCTCTATGTGACAGACTCCATGAGGGATCCCTCTATGTGACAGACTCCATGAGGGATCCCTCTATGTGACAGACTCCATGAGGGATCCCTCTATGTGACAGACTCCATGAGGGATCCCTCTATGTGACAGACTCCATGAGGGATCCCTCTATGTGACAGACTGCATGAGGGATCCCTCTATGTGACAGACTCCATGAGGGATCCCTCTATGTGACAGACTCCATGAGGGATCCCTCTATGTGACAGACTCCATGAGGGATCCCTCTATGTGACAGACTCCATGAGGGATCCCTCTATGAGACAGACTCCATGAGGATCCCTCTACGTGCCATGAGGGATCTCTCTATGGGACAGACTCCATGAGGGATCCCTCTATGTGACAGACTCCATGAGGGATCCCTCTATGTGACAGACTCCATGAGGGATCCCTCTATGTGACAGACTCCATGAGGGATCCCTCTATGTGACAGACTCCATGAGGGATCCCTCTATGTGACAGACTCCATGAGGGATCCCTCTATGGGACAGACTCCATGAGGGATCTCTCTATGGGACAGACTCCATGAGGGATCCCTCTATGTGACAGACTCCATGAGGGATCCCTCTATGTGACACACTCCATGAGAGATCCCTCTATGTGACAGACTCCATGAGGGATCCCTCTATGTGACAGACTCCATGAGGGATCCCTCTATGTGACAGACTCCATGAGGGATCTCTCTATGTGACAGACTCCATGAGGTGCCCTTCTCTGCATCATTTCTTAGGCAGCCATATCCACCTTGAAAGAAAGGCATAAAATGGTGGGTGTGGCTTCAGGTTTGCTAGGTGTGGTGAACTGAACTATAACCTTTCTGTAGTTGTTTAAGTAGTTTGTATTCTGAAACATGGTCAGCTGCTATATACTTATATGATAGGTCTTCTAGAAAGACTTAAATGTATATCTGGCCTAGGTTACAAATTTGAAGATAGAGACTATGAATTGCTATTACTGATTGCTATTATTGATTGATATTATTGATTGCTAAATATACCACATTTGGTGACGAGGATTTTGGATGTTACTCGCTCTCTATGACATTATATTTGGCACCACTGACATCTTTCATCCTGACTATCAAGGCGTACCTGGAACGAGTTCAACTCTACTTCACCGCAAATGATGTTCCAGAGGGCAAACGAGTCCCAATCTTGAGCTCCATTGGAGCACCTACTTACTCACTCCTGAGTGACCTTCTGACCCCCCAACTGCCCAGTACAAAGTCTCTGCCCGTTATCAATGCAGCTCTATACAAACACTTTGAACCCAAATGGGCGGAACGGTTTCACTTCCACAAACGCGATCATGCTGTGGCGGAGAGTGTTGCAGATTACAACGCAAGTCTACGCAAGCTCGCACAACATTGTAAACTTGGGGAATACCTGGAAGATGCTCTACGTGACCGCTTTATGTGTGGTCTCCAACTGGAAACAAAGCGACGTCTACTGTCGGAGGCAGATCTCACATATATAAAGGCAATAGAAATTGCCCATACAATAGAGACGGCTGATAGGGGGACCAAATCTTTCAAGGCCCGGAAGCAACTATAAAAAAGTTCAGCAGCCATACTACTCAAGCAAGAGACACCACACCATGTCCTCACTGTGGGTGTCCAGGCGACATCATGTCCTCGCTGTGGGCGTCCAGGCGACATCATGTCCTCACTGTGGGTGTCCAGGCGACATCATGTCCTCACTGTGGGCATCCAGGCCACACCATGTCCTCACTGTGGGCATCCAGGCCACACCATGTCCTCACTGTGGGTGTCCAGGCGACATCATGTCCTCGCTGTGGGCATCCAGGCGACACCATGTCCTCGCTGTGGGCATCCAGGCCACACAAACAATCACTGTAAATTCAAAAACGCCACCTGCCATTCATGCGGCAAAATGGGACATACCGCACCAGTATAAATCCACAGTTCAGGGCAGACCTCCCTACACTACAACACCATAAGAAGTTCCACCACACACACACACCAGATTCAATCCGAGCAATTCATAGAGCAAGACTCTAGTGAGGAGGAATATCATCAGTCAAGAGGCAAAACTTGTGCTGGTGGTCCTTCAAGGTGATGGGCCTAGCTTGCTGGGTCGCAATACATCAAGCTCGACTGGGAAAAAATTGCGGCTGTCTATTCGATACAACCAGCGGCAGTAAAGACCTTTGCAGCAACACAGAATACTATTTCACGATGACCTGGGGACAGTGTCATCCTACCAAGCAATCTTGCACTTGAAACCAGATGCCACTGCCAAGTTTTTCAAGCCTCGTCCAGTGCCATTTGCCATTAAGAATGCCATTGGACAAGAGCTAGACAGAATGGAGAAGCTAGGAGTCATTGAGCGAATTGATCTCAGCGAGTGGGAGGCACCTATTGTGGCAGTGCCAAAGAAGGATGGGCTCTTCTGTATCTGTGGAGACTTTAAGGTCGCCATTAATCAGAATCTAGCAGTGGACCAGTACCCATTACCCAGGCCAAATGATCTCTTTGCCACGTTAGCAGGAGGTAAGGTTTTTACAAAATTGGATCTCTCTCAAGCCTATCTACAGGTACCTTTGGATGAGAAGTCTGCCTCCCACTGTGTCATTAACTCCATCAAGGGCTGTATAGGTGCAAGAGGTTACCATTTGGAGCGGCTTCAGCACCAGCCTTGTTCCAGAAACTGATGGACTCCTTGCTGCAAGGAATTCCGGGAGTCATATGCTACATCGCCATCAAGGGCTGTATAGGTGCAAGAGGTTACCATTTGGAGCGGCTTCAGCACCAGCCTTGTTCTAGAAACTGATGGACTCCTTGCTGCAAGGAATTCCGGGAGTCATATGCTACATCGACGACATTCTTGTCAGTTCAAAGGATGAAGCAAGCCACCTGAAGACGCTAGAAACGGTACTAACAAGGTTGGAGGAGCATGGATTCCGTAGGAAGGAAGCAAAAGGCCAGTTTCTGTTGACCTTGGTTGAATACTTAGGAATCAAGTGGCATCCAAGTGCTACCAAATAAGGTAGAAGCCATCACTAATACAAGTAAGGCACCTACCCTGACAAATGTGCAGGAAGTGCACACCTTCCTTGGGCTACTGAACTACTATGGGAAGTTCATCCATAACCTATCCACCATCACTCATCCATTGAACACTCTACTCCAGGCGGACAGAAGTTGGAACTAGGTCACAGAATGTGCACAGGCTTTCCAACTAGCGAAACAACAACTCATGTCTGCGCAAGTATTCACCCATTATGATCCATTACGATCTGGGACTCCCCATCACCCTCGCTGTTGATGCATCTGGCTATGGTGTTGGAGCAGTTATTTCCCATGTATTGGGTCCGAGAGACGTATAGCATTTGCATCACGCACACTGTCTACTAGTGAACGGAACTACGCACAGATTGAAAAAGAAGCTCTATCACTAATATTAGGTGTAAAAAAAATTCCACCATATTTGTACGGGAGGAAGTTCAACCTCATGACATACCACAAACCACTCACAACTATTTTCGGGCCAAAGAAAGGCATTTCCTCATTGGCAGTTGCTCGACTCCAGCGGTGGGCAGTTCTGTCGACGGCTTACATCTTAGACATCTAATTACAAACCAACACAGTTGCACTGCAATGCTGATGGGCTCTCCCCCGGCTACCACTACCCCTTGCAAGTGATGTATCATTGACTAAGGATACTGGCGTACTTGTTTTTAATATGGGCCAACTTCATTTGCTACCAGTCACTTCACAAGTCATTCAAAGGGCCACATGGAAAGACAAGATGCTAAGCCGAGTATATGGCTATGTCAAGAGTGGATGGCCAGAAGACGTACCTCAGGAACTCAAACCATAACAGTTACGGCGCAACCAAATTGGTATCGAAAGTGGTTGTCTCATGTGGGGAATTCATGTGATTATACCTGAAGCAAGCATTCTACGATCATTACATGACACTCATCCTGGAACCGTACGAATGAAGGTGAATGCACGGAGTTATTTTTGGTGGAATGGATTGGATCAGGCCATTGAGACACTGGCAAAGTCATGCTTGACGTGTCAGGCAGTTAAGTCTGCCCCTGCATCAGCACCATTACACCCGTGGGTGTGGCCAGATGCCCCGTGGAAAAGCATAGACTTTGTCAGACCTTTCCTCGGCAAGATATTTTTAATCATCATTGATGCCCACTCAAAATGGCCATAAGTTATTGTCATACCTTCTACATATAATGAACACATGCAAAATTTTAGGCTTCAACTCCTCTCCAAAATAGGGGGCACGCCCACTTTTTGCACTTGTAAGTTGCAAACAGTCATTTATAGGGGGGGTTGTAGGCCGAGTTTTGGGCTGAAAATTGCTACCCAGGGTAATCTGGACTAAGGCTTTCAGAATATATCATCAGAATTGGACTATTTGTTCTCTTAACAGAGTTTATTGACCCGAATAATTTCATGGGCGAAAATCAAAAATTCAATTTTCAAGTGTTCCCTGACAGCCCAGGATCTGTTATAGAGGGTTCATGATGCTGGATTCCTTTTATTAGTGGACAGATCTGTCTGCAATAGGAAGATTGACTATACTAAAGTCTTAATATGGGAGTTAAGAGCCTCTGAAAATGGTTCCGGCTGAAAAAAGTCCATTTTTTGCCAATTTTTATCTGGCAAGTTCACCATGTGGGCTTACCCATGGGCAACTTCTTCTGAATGAGAGCAGTGTCCTGAGGAGTAAGCTTATAAAACCTGGCACTCTGTCCTTGCAGTTCTGGTGTAGAGACAAAGCATATTATGTTTTGGAATGGCACCCAGCAGGCATTCTTACGAACAGAAGCAGGCCATGAGAGAAGTCTTGTGTTTTTCTGCTGCATGAAATTGATGAACACATCACTATTTTCATCAGAATGATCAACAATACAGCCTATGTACCATTCCTTATCAGAAATGCACGAGACATACCTTCCAGGCCCCGTAGCTCAGCATAATCCAGCTTGGCTGCTTGTTGTTCGTTACCAACAATACTATAATAATCATCAGCTGAGATCCTTTTCATTCTCAGTTCAGTTTCAGAAATCAGAATAAAGCAATGGTGGGATCTCGTGCCAGTTAGTTTCACTGCTTGTCAAACTATGCTGGCAAGTCAAAGTTGCTTTCATTGTTGACAACATCAGTGACTGGAATGTTCTTACATGACCAAGCATAATTTGAGAAGGTGTGAGAATGTGTCCATCTGTTGCAGCCTGAAGGCTGGCTCGTGCAACTAAACATTTAACTGTACCACCAATGCCATCGCATGGACTCTTGCCTTGAGACGTGGTATAAAAATGCCACTCTGCATCAAGTCTTTCTGATGATGACAGAGATTTGTGAAGTTTTTGAAGTTTTTATATTGACTTGCCACTCCATCATTGAAGTATAGGAGTTTTTTTATGAAGTGAAGTTCAACTTTCACATAGGATACCACTGTACTAATGAATGCATGCACAGTTGTGGTGTCGTGTTTTAGGCTGTCAGATATCCCACAAATGCTCATACACTGAAGCTGCCCAGCTGATATGTAGTGAATAAGGAATGGGAAGGTTCGCCTGGGCATTATTCCAGTGATACCCTAGCATATCGTCTTGTATCACGAAGCTATAGTTCTCAGCAAAATCTAACATTACTATAGCTTGATCCTCCTTGAGATCTTCCTTAACCTTGCTGTAACTAGATTGTGCTTTTGCTATGAAGTGGTGTTGTCTGAGTGAATCGAAGGAATTGCAAGCAGTTTCGATGAAGTCTTGGACAGAAGAAGTTAGACATAAGAGGGCTGTCCTATCCGTGTGTGCCCACTGCTTGTACGTTACCGAATCATCCAAGTCATGCTTAGAAGAATGACAAATAATGTTCGAGGGTAAACTTGCCAGGACAGGATTCACAAATGGTGCAACGTGCACTCACGATTGCTCATGGAACAGACTATTTTCCCAAGCAAGTCTTTGTAGTCATGATTACCCGGAATGGCAGCTGCGAAAAGTTTAGGATTTTGGTGATGCTCACACACACATACAGAACGCATGCCTGAGGCAGTAACTGCAACACACCATTTGGGTCTCAAGGCACAAAACTTTGACCTACTTTATCGTCAGAATATTTGTTTCTATATATACTCGGCATAAAGTTCACGCAGGTTGACAAACAGAAGCTGTTTTTGCTCATGCACCTTTTCACCGTTCTCCTGAACTATTATGAAATCCTTTTTCTGAAACTTCTGGCCTTTTCACTAGCAAATAAGAGATCTGTAATTGTGCTCACTATCTACATAACCTTCAAGGCTGTAATATGAGGACGTCAGGAGAACCTCACAATGGGTGATCTGGAGAGGATAGTGTCAGAATTTTTCCAACAATGAAGGAGATGAAAAAAACAAGTTGAAATTTTAGGCAAGATATGTACAAGTATGTGGAAAAAGTTTCTTTACCATGGTAACTGCCCACATGGTGAACTTGTCAAGATAAAAATTGGCAAAAAATGGACTTTTTTCAGCCGGAACCATTTTCAGAGACACTTAACTCTCATATTAATTAAGACTTTAGTATAGTCAATCTTCCAGCCGAAAACTCCAATAAACTTCCAAGATATTGGCCTACCAAAAAACCCTATAAATGACTGTTTGCAACTTACGAGTGCAAAAAGTGGGCGTGTCCCCTATTTTTGGAGAGCCATATCTCAGAAACCCTTAGGAGTTGAAGCCTAAAATTTTGCATGTGTTCATTATACATATAGAGGTACAGAGGGGGGGAAATTGAGCCAAATCTGGGTCAGTCACCATGGAAGATTTCTTGATTTTGGTTGAATTCATATGGAATGACCCGTTGATATTGAAGCAATGGATGTTGAAGTTGAAGCAATGGATGTTGAAGTTGAAGCAATGGGTGTTGAAGTTGAAGCAATGGATGTTGAAGTTGAAGCAATGGATGTTGAAGTTGAAGGAATGGATGTTGAAGTTGAAGCAATAGTGATGTTGAAGCAATGGATGCTGAAGTTGAAGCAATGGATGCTGAAGCTGAAGCAATGGATGGCGATGTTGAAGCAATGGATGTTGAAGTTGAAGCAATGGATTTTGATGTTGAAGTTGAAGCAATGGATGTTAAAAGTTGAAGCAATGGATGGCGATGTTGAAGCAATGGATGTTGAAGTTGAAGCAATGGATGTTGAAGTTGAAGCAATGGATGTTGAAGTTGAAGGAATGGATGTTGAAGTTGAAGCAATAGTGATATTGAAGCAATGGATGCTGAAGTTGAAGCAATGCTGAAGTTGAAGCAATGGATGGCGATGTTGAAGCAATGGATGCTGAAGTTGAAGCAATGGATGGCGATGTTGAAGCAATGGATGTTGATGTTGAAGTTGAAGCAATGTATGTTAAAAGTTGAAGCAATGGATGTTAAAAGTTGAAGCAATGGATGGCGATGTTGAAGCAATGGATGTTGAAGAAGACCTGGACCAGAAACTTTCATTACCCAGGGACACGGAGAAATCTCAAATAAAGTACATTATTGTGATCGTTCCAACTGCCTCTTGAATAGAACTCTCTTCTATTCAAGTAACATGATGCGACACTTTTTTGTGTTCATAATTGACACATCACGTCCATCACGTCCATATAAGAATTTTGACACAGACTTCATTGCCTGCCCTACTAGAGCCAGCTTGTATTAGCTACAGCTAGAGCCTTTTGCTGAATTACATAACTGTGATGTTTGTTTCTTTATGTGCATGTGTGTGTCTGCACATACGTGTGTGTGTGTGCACGTGTGTGTGTGTGTGAGAGAGTTGTGTAATTGTGTGTGTGATGTGTGTGTATGTGTATTATCTGTGTGTGTATGTGTGTGTGATTGCAAGGTTTAGAGAAGTTATCT
Organism: Cladorhizidae sp. MBARI D1340-BT2; assembly: GCA_028752905.1. Lineage (NCBI taxonomy): Eukaryota > Metazoa > Porifera > Demospongiae > Poecilosclerida > Cladorhizidae > Cladorhizidae sp. MBARI D1340-BT2. The sequence continues at coordinate 2,002,108 of JAQNBH010000005.1, forward strand.
ATATTTTGGTTTAGGTGTTAAAATTTAAACTCTCAATGAACTCTCAGAATGAACTCTCAGTTGACATAACAAATTACAATGACTTGCTTAATAATCACTTGAAATTTACTCTCTCGACATTTAGACTAGCTACTTAACCTTCATCAGGAATTCTGAAGGTCATCGTAAAAATCCAGTAAGATGCTCGCTACAACTTCATCGTAAGACTTAGAAAAATTAAAGACAGAAAAAGGTCTTCTCCACGCTACTCAGAATAAAATGGAAAGTAGCGCTTACCAACGTTTCAGGAGCCAATCCAGAATTCATTCCAAAGCTCCCACCTCCTTTCCCAACCCCCTGATACCTCTCCTTCTTTGTTATTAGATGGCAGTGTTTTATGTAAGATTTTGTGTTTGAAGAAAGGGTGGGGAGACAACCTATGCTATAGAAGTGGGTCTGGGGGCCCACCCCAGGAATTGGTTTATGTTCTCTGATATTTAGGTTCCCGAGGATACAGTGTATAAGCAACAGCTAACTCCAGATGGTGCAACTTATAACCACGAAACTCCAACAGTGGGCATGGCCTCACAACAATCAGGGAATCTGCTCCTTTAAGGGGGACCGTCTGTGCATTTTTTTATTATTTTTTTTAACCTGTGGTTACAACTTTAGAGCTCAGTAGATTCTGCAAACTTCATGGTATGGACTTGATATATAGCTCAAAAGATAGGTCTCTCTGTGTGCTCTCTTTTGATACTAAAATATGTTTCATAGGTATAACTATAGGCAAGTTACTAGACCCTAAAGAGGAGGGACCACAAAAACCTGAATCGCTCCAACCTCCATAGAAACCACTCTGAGTTGCGAAGTGCAAAAAAATTAAAAATGGTACAAGTGGCTAGAGGAAGCTCTAGAGTACACAATGAGTATATTGAGTAGGCGTGAAAAATTTATTACCTGGTCAAGCGGCGGTTGGAAAATTGAAGGCGTTGACAAGGCGACGCTTTGTCAACGCCTTCAATTTTCCAACCGCGCGCTTGACCAGGTAATAAATTTTTCACGCCTACTCAATATACTCATTGCGTACTCTAGAGCTTCCTCTAGCCACTTGTACCATTTTTAATTTTTTTGCACTTCGCAACTCAGAGTGGTTTCTATGGAGGTTGGAGCGATTCAGGTTTTTGTGGTCCCTCCGCTTTAGGGTCTAGTAACTTGCCTATAGTTATACCTATGAAACATATTTTAGTATCAAAAGAGAGCACACAGAGAGACCTATCTTTTGAGCTATATATCAAGTCCATACCATGAAGTTTGCAGAATCTACTGAGCTCTAAAGTTGTAACCACAGGTTTAAAAAAAAAATTAAAAAAAGTGCAGATGTCCCCCCTTAAATCAGATTGTGGTTGATCTTACCTGGAGCAAATTACACCCCCACTCATACTAAGTGACACCACTTAAGTTGCACTACAACAATGTCACACCTGTGTCTGTATACTAGTGACTAATACTGGTGTTTAATGCTGCAACATTCAACCATTCAACAATTCAGCATGGTGATTTTAAACACAACACTGCACCAACTGAGAGCTGCACTCCACACTCTCTCTCTCTCTCTCCAGCATGTTCCAAGTTGGCCATGTCTCAATAGCCTAGAAACTTTGCAGAGGCTACTATAATTCTTGACATAAGGTGTCCCATTGGGGCCCATCCCAAGCATTTAAAAAATCACCAAGCAGCTTGCAGCCTGCAAATAACAATTTTTCTGCCAGTCTAATATTACAATGGATCCTGTGTAACCACCTGTGTAGCTAATTATCTAATATTACCAGTGCAGCTAAAATCACTAATATCACAAGTATAATTACTATTACCAGTGTAATTAATATCACCAGTGTGGCTAATATCACCAGTGTAATTACTATTAACAGTGTAATCAGTATAATTACTATCAACATATCACCAGTGTGGCTAATATCATTGTGTATTTAGTATCACCAGTGTAATTACTATCAACAGTGTTATTAATATCACCAGTGTTTCTAATATCAGTGTGCATTTATCACCAGTGTAATTACTATCAACAGTGTAATTAATATCACCAGTGTTTCTAATATCACCAGTGTATTTAATTAATTACTATCAACAATATCACCAGTATATCTAATATCACTAGTGTACTTAATATCACCAGTGTAATTAATATCACTAGTGTAATTAATTAATATCACCAGTGCAATTAATATCACCAGTGTATCTCATATAACCAGTGTATCTAATATCACCAGTGTAATTAATATCACCACTGTAATTAATATCACCAGTGTATCTAATATTACCAGTGTATCTAATGTCACACGTAAAATTAATATCACCAGTATATCTAATATCACCAGTGTAATTAATATCACCAATGTATGTAATATCACCAGTGTAATTAATATCACTAGTGTATTGTATCTATTATTATCAGTATAATTAATATTACCAGTGTATCTAATATCACTAATGTCACCAGTGTATCTAATATCACCAGTATAATTAATATCAACCATTCATTTAGAAATTTGTCCAAGGGTTGGGGGGGGGGGAGGGGGCAACTGGAGGAATCTGGATATTAAGGGGGGGGGGGGGGGGGGGGGGGGGAGGGCATGATGGTTAAAGATGTGACAAAGTTTCTAATGAATTTTAATAATACAATTTCCAATGGGGGGGCAAAAAGGTTCCCTCGCCCCACCTAAATGAAACCCTGCGATCTAATATCACCATCACCAGTGTATCCAATATCACCAGTGTATCCAATATCACCAGTGTAATATATCACTAATCTATGTAATATCTCACCAGTGTAATTAATATCACCAGTGTATCTAATGTAACAAGTATAATTAATATCACCAGTGTATCTAATATCATTAGTGTATCCAATATGACCTGTGTAATTAATTTCACCAGTTATCTAATATCACCAGTATAATTAATATCACCAGTGTATCCAATATCACCAGTGTAATATATTACTAATCTAGGTAATATCTCACCAGTGTAAATAATATCACCAGTGTATCTAATGTAACAAGTATAATTAATATCACCAGTGTATCTAATATTATTAATGTATCTTATATCACCAAAAACAGATTATGCAAGGGAGGGTCTCCTTGTCAAGGATGTCTTGCAGTGCAGGGGGTCAGGGGGGCATTCATGAATAGGGAGCAGGATCTGATGTGGGATGCACCAACACAGAGCTATATGGCCACTCTCATCGTTTGCTCGCGAGCCAATGAGACCGTATGTTGCAAATCGGTAAAGCATCCGGTGCATGAGACTTATTTTCCCTGATGCAAAGGATAAGTTGGCAACAGTGGAATCCTTAGAAGAAAGATATCTTATCCCTTTGCCAGTCTCGCCAGGATGGTGGATGAACCACATGAGGGACAGCTACCTCTTGATAGATATGAGTTTAAAAAACACTTTGCCAGTCCCGCCATGATGGTGGTTGAACCACCTCATCAGCCTCATGCTGGTTACGGGTGTGTTTATGGTATCGAGTCCACCAAGCCCAGATAGATACTCCCACTAACCAGACATTTCTCTCTCGCTTTCTTTCTCAGTGTGAGTGTCTGTCCGGCCTCTACACATTCAAAAATTGCCGGAACAGACTCCACCAACTATATAGTTCTGAATCAGCATGACCAGGAACTGGTTTTAGGCGAATTTGTTTTGATTTTCAAACAAAAATGACTCAAAGCTCCTGGAAGCCATCATCGCCATGGTCGACCGTTTGTTTACGAATATATCTACGCATGTGTTTTTCATATTCCCAATGATACTTCACAAATTACGCACAGGACAATATTACCAACGAACTACAAATTAGAGCTCAAGCAGTTTACAAGGGTATGTCAAAATTTACAGGAAGTGAAGTTGTCAATGGCTGCGCTAAAGTGAGGCTCCCTATAGCCCTGCTGCACACCTTATTTAATTCGACAATGATTGATATGATCAACAAAAAGGGTATGTTCCTTCCTGCACCTTGAGTGAGGGTACCTCTGCTAATTTTAACATATGAGAGAGAACAGACTGCATAGACGAGTCAACAAATCCCTTCTATCACGTAAAAGGTTATGTATATACATATATATATCCTTACGTATTCTGAGAAGGGAGATATGTAGTACCATTCCATCACTGTATTGCTGCTCCACTTGGAAGTCTCATTCACAAATGTGTGACCATAATCTGTAGACCTGCACATTTCATTTAACTATTAGAACTGCATACTCGTGTCAGGGAGGGGAAGCTTACCGCCATAACCAGCTCTCGGTTGAGAGAGTGCCAACACCTCTATTTCTTGTCAGGATGAAGAGATACTGTGAAGGATGGCCTGTCCAGTGAACAAGAGCTAAAACGTGTCTGTCCCCTGTCAGAGCTGCAGTGTGGCCAATGGAGTCGTCAGGACCCACGTCACGGGTAAACAACCTGTGCAATAGTCGCAGCCAGTCAGACACCAATCAATTACAGACACCAAGCAGGCCGTTCGGTCAAGCTTCTCCATTATGCATTCTATGCTGTAGATAGAGCAGCTGGTTTACTTACTTCTTCCAGTCTTCATGGCTTTCTGACGCAGCAAATGTATCTTGGTCGAGCGATATCACTCGAGGACTGTCCAGACTCTGCTTCTCGCTTGGAGGTCCCATTATCACACCGCCAGCTCCTGCAAACACTACGACCACCAAAATGCACACTGTTGCTACGGGTGTCATACTCGTCTTCAACCTAAGCACCGCACTCTCCTCAGAGAAAAGAAAGTGCTAAAATCCACACTAGTGATTGAATACGCTTTACCACTAGGTCACGTGATAGCGATGTCGGATTCTGGTAACAGTGATGGTAGTGACCGGGAGTCTTCTTCTCCTGCGCCTTCTCCTGTGCCTTACGTGTTCTACAGGGACAGGCCTGAGTGGGAAGATGTGGAGCCAGTGCCCCAGGATGATGGTTCTAATCCTGTAGTCTCCATAGCTTACTCAGACAAATGTAAGTCAAGTCTGGAGTGATAGGTGATAACTGCCACTGAGGAAGTGTTAGTATTCTGAATAACAGTGAGGATTTGACCTGGTTTGCAGTTTCTGATGTATATAACTACATGCGGGCAATGTGGAAGGCAGATGAGAGGAGTGAGCGAGCATTCCTTCTCACAGAAGATGCCATTGAGTGCAATCCTGCTAATTACACAGTCTGGTATGTGTTGTAGTTTTTATGAATGATATTAGTTATGCAATGAATCATGCTGTGGTGCTCACTAGTGAAGTCTGAGAAGTACACTACCTGATCGCATGCATTAACTTATATAAATGTCCACATGCTGCACATAATTTACGTATCCATAGAGACCAGTAATTTGATGTACAGTTGATCCTGCAAAACTAGACCCCCTTCTGGTCTCATTAACTCAAGCCCTACAGCACTTGTTCATTGCACTTATGCAGCAATCAGCTTTTCAAATTCAAACAGGGTTGCCCCTCCCCCCCCCCCCCCCCCCCACCCCTAGAGTTTGGACATGCTTGGAGGGTCTTCTGTACATGTCCACAGAGTAGACATAATTGGTGTCATTTGCTCAATGTTTGCTCAATGTTATGCACACAATTTAATATCTTCTCAACAAATTCTTAGTTGACATAACGAAATTACAATGACCTTCTCAACTTGAAATTTATTCTTTCAGCATTTTGACGAGATGCTCTAGCCTTCATCAGGAATAATGAGATGCTAAGACTAGCACGAGTTGTATCTCCTAATTCCTGATGAAGGCTAGAGCATCTAGTCGAAACGTCGAGACAAGTTGATCATTGAGAAGGTCATTGTAATACACACCCACAGAGCTGCACACATAATGTGATGTGCTTGCCCTCAGTAATTTGATGAAGCTATTCACAGTTGTGTGCATTCTTGTTGCTAGGCATTACCGTCGACAACTGCTACGCACTCTGGGGAAAGACTTACAGGAAGAAATGATATTTACAAGTAGGAAGATAATGAAACAACCTAAGAATTACCAAGTTTGGTGAGTTGCATGCCAGGAGTGAGTTCTCCTCTAGTCAGTGCCAGGGAGATACTGTGTCCTAGTACGTAATTACAGGCACTATTTTAATATGCAAGAACAGAATGTTTTTAAATCTAAAGAATAAACAACCGTATCGGAGTGATTTGTCAAAAACAAGACCCACGCAGACCACAACCAGTTAAGTGACTTTTAGCCTCACCAATATTCTTATACTGCTCTCTACCTGGCTGTATATGATATATGATGATACAGGTTTAACTACCTGGCTGTATATGATGATACAGGTTTATCTACCTGGCTGTATATGAGGATACAGGTTTATCTACCTGGCTGTATATGATGATACAGGTTTATCTACCTGGTTATATATGATGATACAGGTTTAACTACCTGGCTTTATATGATGATACAGATTTATCTACCTGGCTGTATATGATGATACAAATTTAACTACCTGGCTGTATATGATGATACAGGTTTAACTACCTGGATGATACAGGTTTATCTACCTGGCTGTATATGAGGATACAGGTTTATCTACCTGGCTGTATATGATGATACAGGTTTATCTACCTGGTTATATATGATGATACAGGTTTAACTACATGTACCTGGCTTTATATGATACAGATTTATCTACCTGGCTGTATATGATGATACAAGTTTAACTACCTGGCTGTATATGATGATACAGGGTTTATCTACCTGGCTGTATATGATGATACAGGTTTATCTACCTGGTTGTATATGATAATACAGGTTTAACTACCTGGCTATATATGATGATACAGTTTCGTCTCCCTGGCTATATCAGGTTTTATCCCCCTGGCTATATATATATAATAATATATATGATGATACAGGTTTATCTACCTGGCTGTATATGATGATACAGGTTAATCTACGTCTGACTGTATAATTATGATGATACAGGTTTATCTACCTGGTTGTGGTAGGGTGCAGTCCTGTATTCTTTCTTTTTGGGGAGGTCAGCCCAAATATAAATATAAATATAGTTTTAAGACCTTTTTGTTCCAGTTTCTGTTTTGTTTCTCTATATTATAATTATTATGTTATATTATATTATATTATAATTATTATAATGTATTATTATATTATATTATAATTATTATATTATATTATATATTATAATTGAGTAGTTGATGATGAGGTGCTCTAGTCCAGCAATATCTACCAGCCAAGACTGCAGTGATGATAGCAGTGCTGTACTGCTGCTACCAGCAGAATGACTCAGAAGGTCCCGTTCACTGCAAGTCTTGGCTGGTATACCAGCTACACCACCTGCTATCACCACTGCAAGTCTTGGCTGGTAGCAGCCAGTGCAGCACCTGCTATCACCACTGCAAGTCTTGGCTGGTAGCAGCCAGTGCAGCACCTGCTATCACCACTGCAAGTCTTGGCTGGTAGCAGCCAGTGCAGCACCTGCTATCACCACTGCAAGTCTTGGCTGGTAGCAGCCAGTGCAGCACCTGCTATCACCACTGCAAGTCTTGGCTGGTAGCAGCCAGTGCAGTACCTGCTATCACCACTGCAAGTCTTGGCTGGTAGCAGCCAGTGCAGCACCTGCTATCACCACTGCAAGTCTTGGCTGGTAGCAGCCAGTGCAGCACCTGCCATCACCACTGCAAGTCTTGGCTGGTAGCAGCCAGTGCAGCACCTGCTATCACCACTGCAAGTCTTGGCTGGTAGCAGCCAGTGCAGCACCTGCTATCACCACTGCAAGTCTTGGCTGGTAGCAGCCAGTGCAGCACCTGTCATCACCACTGCAAGTCTTGGCTGGTAGCAGCCAGTGCAGCACCTGCTATCACCACTGCAAGTCTTGGCTGGTAGCAGCCAGTGCAGCACCTGCTATCACCACTGCAAGTCTTGGCTGGTAGCAGCCAGTGCAGCACCTGCTATCACCACTGCAAGTCTTGGCTGGTAGCAGCCAGTGCAGCACCTGCTATCACCACTTCAAGTCTTGGCTGGTAGCAGCCAGTGCAGCACCTGCTATCACCACTGCAAGTCTTGACTGGTAGCAGCACCTGCTATCACCACTGCAAGTCATCTTGGCTGGTAGCAGCCAGTGCAGCACCTGCTATCACCACTGCAAGTCTTGGCTGGTAGCAGCCAGTGCAGCACCTGTCATCACCACTGCAAGTCTTGGCTGGTAGCAGCCAGTGCAGCACCTGCTATCACCACTGCAAGTCTTGGCTGGTAGCAGCCAGTGCAGCACCTGTCATCACCACTGCAAGTCTTGGCTGGTAGCAGCCAGTGCAGCACCTGCTATCACCACTGCAAGTCTTGGCTGGTAGCAGCCAGTACAGCACCTGCTATCACCAGTGCAAGTCTTGGCTGGTAGCAGCCAGTGCAGCACCTGCTATCACCAGTGCAAGTCTTGGCTGGTAGCAGCCAGTGCAGCACCTGCTATCACCACTGCAAGTCTTGGCTGGTAGCAGCCAGTGCAGCACCTGCTATCACCACTGCAAGTCTTGGCTGGTAGCAGCCAGTGCAGCACCTGCTATCACCACTGCAAGTCTTGGCTGGTAGCAGCCAGTGCAGCACCTTCTATCACCACTGCAAGTCTTGGCTGGTAGCAGCCAGTGCAGCACCTGCTATCACCACTGCAAGTCTTGGCTGGTAGCAGCCAGTGCAGCACCTGCTATCACCACTGCAAGTCTTGGCTGGTAGCAGCCAGTGCAGCACCTGCTATCACCACTGCAAGTCTTGGCTGGTAGCAGCCAGTGCAGCACCTGCTATCACCACTGCAAGTCTTGGCTGGTAGCAGCCAGTGCAGCACCTGATATCACCAGTGCAAGTCTTGGCTGGTAGCAGCCAGTGCAGCACCTGTCATCACCACTGCAAGTCTTGGCTGGTAGCAGCCAGTGCAGCACCTGCCATCACCACTGCAAGTCTTGGCTGGTAGCAGCCAGTGCAGCACCTGCCATCACCACTGCAAGTCTTGGCTGGTAGCAGCCAGTGCAGCACCTGCTATCACCACTGCAAGTCTTGGCTGGTAGCAGCCAGTGCAGCACCTGCTATCACCAGTGAGACAGCTAAACTGCACAATGAAGACGTAGAGATATTACCTTCGCATCTAACGAAGCTGACCAGGAAGGAATGGTAGAGAATGAAGAGTCACACCAACAAAGGTGTTGTCACCTGATGGGGATCTGGTGATCTACTACACGCTAGTACTGCAGGCTAGCGAGCTAAAATAATAGAGCACGCACTCAAGTAGTATGTACAGCTACTCATGAAATTATTATTGGAAGGTTGCATGTTCCTATCAAGGACATCAGTATTTATTGGTGAGTCAAGTGAGCCCTCTTGGAGGAGTTAGGTGGAAGAGTCTACTTTCTACTTGTCACACATGGCATATGTGTCTATGACTGTACGTTAGTGGAATTACCTTGTGTTGTCGAAGCATGTATTGTTATCAATCACATCAACGTTATTGTCAAGCACAACACCAACTCTGGCATGTAAAAGAGCTTATTTAAACCTGTTGATGTCTCATATGTATCGATGTATAAACAGTAGGTTTACTGGTATAGAATGTGAACAGGTCATCTGCCATCTTAATTTAAATAAGTCCTTACAGTGGAAACGTTCAAGAGAAAGATTGAGAAAATGGCAGCAGATTTGAAGATAGAGGAAAGAAAACAGGCCTTACAGGAAAGTGAGAATGGGCTAATGGGAAATAGCGGACAGGAAAGGGTGCTGGGAGTTTCAGTCTGACATAGCTACTCACTCATCAACATGCTCTAGCTATGGATGTGGAGTTTCAGTCTGACATAGCTACTTACTCATCAACATGCTCTAGCTATGGACGTGGAGTTTCAGTCTGACATAGCTACTCACTCATCAACATGCTCTAGCTATGGAGGTAGAGTTTCAGTCTGACATAGCTACTCACTCATCAACATGCTCTAGCTATGGAGGTAGAGTTTCAGTCTGACATAGCTACTCACTCATCAACATGCTCTAGCTATGGAGGTGGAGTTTCAGTCTGACATAGCTACTCACTCATCAACATGCTCTAGCTATGGACGTGGAGTTTCAGTCTGACATAGCTACTCACTCATCAACATGCTCTAGCTATGGAGGTGGAGTTTCAGTCTGACATAGCTACTCACTCATCAACATGCTCTAGCTATGGAGGTGGAGTTTCAGTCTGACATAGCTACTCACTCATCAACATGCTCTAGCTATGGAGGTGGAGTTTCAGTCTGACATAGCTACTCACTCATCAACATGCTCTAGCTATGGACGTGGAGTTTCAGTCTGACATAGCTACTCACTCATCAACATGCTCTAGCTATAGAGGTGGGATACACCATTTTTGTCATGATGGTGCAGAAACTGTTATCAATTTTGGTAAGGTAAACACACACATACTGCCACTCTCTATGGACAGAGAGAACTGGCTATACGGTTGCCGCATAGAGGAAGGAGAGGAGAGATGTGCTATTGACACTAAACAGTGTCAAGAGTGCAAACTCTCGGGCTTCTGCATAGTCTTCCCTGAGAATTTCTCAGTAAGCACTGCTGATGAGCTCACTCTTAGTGTAGTGTGCTTCCCCATCTTCAAGGGAAGTTTCTTCCGAGTGCTCTTAACAAAACTCTCAGGCCAACACTACCACATGCATATTTCTGTTTCAGAGTCTGCCATCCCATAATGTTGCAGGGCATCAACCTTCCAGTTCAGAGTCTGTAAAAACACATAAAGACAAACTGTTCTTGGCTAAAGCCAGTCACAATCCCAGCATTGCCACATCATGATGGCATACAGATCAGTCCTGTATTAAGCTTCAGCCTCGCTAGGACTAGGACAATGGCTAGAGCAATGCAATCTGACCATGCTAGTAGCATTTCAAGTTTTGTTCCCATTGGGAATCTAAATAATTGCCTTTTCTCTCTCTCTTTCTCTCCATGCACCCTCACCACAATGCTTTGCATTCAGCACTGGAGGACAGCAAGGCAGCAAGACAGAGGACTAGTTTGTAGTAGATGACTAATAAAGAAAGAAAGGAACCAAGACTGTATCCATGGACTGCAACCAGTTAGATGATGAGCCAACCATTTACAACAATATTGACTGCTTTTTACAGTATGTAGAATGACATGGTTTTTAATGGTAAACAGTCCATATAATGAGATTGATGTACATTATTTTAAATGGTAAAGGTTTGTCTAACAGGTTGTGATCTACATGGCTACAGTTTTTTTTTGACAAGGCAAACCATTATACATGTATGTGTGTATATATACATACCTTATATATATATACATATATATGTATGTATATATATGTGTGTATATTATACATATATACATACCTACATATATAGCACTATATATATATATATATATATTATAAAATGTAAACACAGCTAAAACTTATTTTGGCAGCTTTGTATCATATTTATGTACCTATCTATCTATCTATCATCTATCTATCTATCTATCTACCTTTGTATCTACCTATCTACTTTTCCCCACACATAACCTGTGTGCAACAGGTCCATTGTTTTATAGTTTCAATACCAGAAGACTCCAGTGGACTAATCAGTTTCTTATTCGGTAAAGCAACCGAAAGTCATTAAAGGATCATGCACGGAATATACACTCTTGAGCATGTGTAGTAGTAGCAAGTTTAGCTGAAGTAGCTGACACTTTCACTATAAGCAGTGATCAATTGATTTCCTCTGAAGCTTACTCTTGTGGCAATAGTTGACAAAGTAAGCTTATGGGCCATGCATCTATGAATGCAAGGCATGTGTGTATATAGGTACAGTAACTACTTATGGGCCATGCATCTATGAATGCATAGACATGTGTGTATATAGGTACAGTAACTACTTATGGGCCATGCATCTATGAATGCATAGACATGTGTGTATATAGGTACAGTAACTACTTATGGACCATGCATCTATGAATGCATAGGCATGTGTGTATATAGGTACAGTAACTACTTATGGGCCATGCATCTATGAATGCATAGACATGTGTGTATATAGGTACAGTAACTACTTATGGGCCATGCATCTATGAATGCATAGGCATGTGTGTATATAGGTACAGTAACTACTTATGGGCCATGCATCTATGAATGCATAGACATGTGTGTATATAGGTACAGTAACTACTTATGGGCCATGCATCTATGAATGCATAGGCATGTGTGTATATAGGTACAGTAACTACTTATGGGCCATGCATCTATGAATGCATAGACATGTGTGTATATAGGTACAGTAACTACTTATGGACCATGCATCTATGAATGCATAGGCATGTGTGTATATAGGTACAGTAACTACTTATGGGCCATGCATCTATGAATGCATAGACATGTGTGTATATAGGTACAGTAACTACTTATGGGCCATGCATCTATGAATGCATAGGCATGAGTGTATATAAGTACAGTAACTACTTATGGGCCATGCATCTATGAATGCATAGACATGTGTGTATATAGGTACAGTAACTACTTATGGGCCATGCATCTATGAATGCATAGGCATGTGTGTATATAAGTACAGTAACTACTTATTGGCCATGCATCTATGAATGCATAGACATGTGTGTATATAGGTACAGTAACTACTTATGGGCCATGCATCTATGAATGCATAGGCATGTGTGTGTACTTCAGTAAACATGGTGAAGAAGAACTTCCATGGTTGCCTTCTGTGCCATGGCATGGTATGATGCTAATATGTTCAGTAAAGGTTATTACCGTACAACTGCACAATAAAATTCCACACATTATAAATTATGGGTGTGGTTGCCCTTGGACCGCACAATATCAGTCCCACATAATTTTATTCTTTTGTGGCGAGGCAATTTCACATTCAAGAAGATTTAATTTTTTAATTGAACAGTTTTGTGAGTAAGTAAATCTACAAGTTAATTATCCAGAAAAGTCATTGTATCTGTGCTGTGTCAACTGAGAGTTTCTCTCTGCTTCTATTAAATTTTAAATTCATTTTTTTCTCTGTGAACTCTCAGATATATAATATATAGAGATGCAATGAATTACTGGCAAATTTAAATTCATTTTTTATGTGTATACAGTTAAGCTGTTCCATGCCCAGTAAACTCCATAACTAACCAATCATAGCAGATGTTATTCTTTTACTAGAGTTAATCAACTCACTTATAGACATGCACAGTACCTATGTATTTACACACACACATACACATGCACAGTGCCTATGTATTCACACACACATGACATGCACAGTGCCCATGTATTCATACACATGACATGCACAGTGCCTATGTATCCACACGCACACACATGACATGCACAGTGCCTATGTATTCACACACACACATGACATGCACAGTGCCTATGTATTCACATACACACACACACACATGACATGCACAGTGCCTATGTATCCACACACACATGACATGCACAGTGCCTATGTATTCACACACACATGACATGCACAGTGCCTATGTATTCATACACACATGACATGCACAGTGCCTATGTATTCACACACACATGACATGCACAGTGCCTATGTATCCACACACACATGACATGCACAGTGCCTATGTATTCACACACACATGACATGCACAGTGCCTATGTATTCATACACACATGACATGCACAGTGCCTATGTATCCACACGCACATGACATGCACAGTGCCTATGTATTCACACACACATGACATGCACAGTGCCTATGTATCCACACACATGACATGCACAGTGCCTATGTATCCACACACATGACATGCACAGTGCCTATGTATCCACACACATGACATGCACAGTGCCTATGTATTCACACACACATGACATGCACAGTGCCTATGTATTCACACACACACATGACATGCACAGTGCCTATGTATTCACACACACACATGACATGCACAGTGCCTATGTATCCACACACACATGACATGCACAGTGCCTATGTATTCACACACACATGACATGCACAGTGCCTATGTATTCACACACACACACATGACATGCACAGTGCCTATGTATCCACACACACATGACATGCACAGTGCCTATGTATTCACACACACACATGACATGCACAGTGCCTATGTATTCACACACACATGACATGCACAGTGCCTATGTATTCACACACACATGACATGCACAGTGCCTATGTATTCACACACACATGACATGCACAGTGCCCATGTATTCACACACACACATGACATGCACAGTGCCTATGTATTCACACACACATGACATGCACAGTGCCTATGTATCCACACACACACATGACATGCACAGTGCCTATGTATCCACACACACATGACATGCACAGTGCCTATGTATTCACACACACATGACATGCACAGTGCCCATGTATTCACACACACATGACATGCACAGTGCCTATGTATTCACACACACATGACATGCACAGTGCCTATGTATTCACACACATGACATGCACAGTGCCTATGTATTCACACACACATGACATGCACAGTGCCTATGTATTCACACACACACACATGACATGCACAGTGCCTATGTATTCACACACACATGACATGCACAGTGCCTATGTATTCACACACACATGACATGCACAGTGCCTATGTATTCACACACATGACATGCACAGTGCCTATGTATTCACACACACATGACATGCACAGTGCCTATGTATTCACACACACATGACATGCACAGTGCCTATGTATTCACACACACATGACATGCACAGTGCCTATGTATTCACACACATGACATGCACAGTGCCTATGTATCCACACACACATGACATGCACAGTGCCTATGTATTCACACACACATGACATGCACAGTGCCTATGTATTCACACGCACATGACATGCACAGTGCCTATGTATCCACACACACATGACATGCACAGTGCCTATGTATTCACACACACATGACATGCACAGTGCCTATGTATCCACACACACATGACATGCACAGTGCCTATGTATTCACACACACACATGACATGCACAGTGCCTATGTATTCACACACACACATGACATGCACAGTGCCTATGTATTCACACACACATGACATGCACAGTGCCTATGTATTCACACACACACATGACATGCACAGTGCCTATGTATCCACACACACATGACATGCACAGTGCCTATGTATTCACACACACATGACATGCACAGTGCCTATGTATTCACACACACATGACATGCACAGTGCCTATGTATTCACACACACATGACATGCACAGTGCCTATGTATTCACACACACATGACATGCACAGTGCCTATGTATTCACACACACATGACATGCACAGTGCCTATGTATTCACACACACATGACATGCACAGTGCCCATGTATTCACACACACATGACATGCACAGTGCCTATGTATTCACACACACATGACATGCACAGTGCCTATGTATCCACACACACATGACATGCACAGTGCCTATGTATTCACACACACATGACATGCACAGTGCCTATGTATTCACACACACATGACATGCACAGTGCCTATGTATCCACACACACATGACATGCACAGTGCCTATGTATTCACACACACACACATGACATGCACAGTGCCTATGTATTCACACACACATGACATGCACAGTGCTTATGTATTCACACACACATGACATGCACAGTACCTATGTATCCACACACACATGACATGCACAGTGCCTATGTATCCACACACACATGACATGCACAGTGCCTATGTATTCACACACACACACATGACATGCACAGTGCCTATGTATCCACACACACATGACATGCACAGTGCCTATGTATTCACACACACACATGACATGCACAGTGCCTATGTATTCACACACACACATGACATGCACAGTGCCTATGTATTCACACACACATGACATGCACAGTGCCTATGTATTCACACACATGACATGCACAGTGCCTATGTATTCACACACACATGACATGCACAGTGCCTATGTATTCACACACACATGACATGCACAGTGCCTATGTATTCACACACACACATGACATGCACAGTGCCTATGTATCCACACACACATGACATGCACAGTGCCTATGTATTCACACACACATGACATGCACAGTGCCTATGTATTCACACACACATGACATGCACAGTGCCTATGTATTCACACACACACACATGACATGCACAGTGCCTATGTATTCACACACACATGACATGCACAGTGCCCATGTATTCACACACACATGACATGCACAGTGCCTATGTATTCACACACACATGACATGCACAGTGCCTATGTATCCACACACACATGACATGCACAGTGCCTATGTATTCACACACACATGACATGCACAGTGCCTATGTATTCACACACACATGACATGCACAGTGCCTATGTATTCACACACACATGACATGCACAGTGCCTATGTATTCACACACACATGACATGCACAGTGCCTATGTATTCACACACACATGACATGCACAGTGCCTATGTATTCACACACACATGACATGCACAGTGCCTATGTATTCACACACACACACATGACATGCACAGTGCCTATGTATTCACACACACATGACATGCACAGTGCCTATGTATTCACACACACATGACATGCACAGTGCCTATGTATTCACACACACATGACATGCACAGTGCCTATGTATTCACACACACATGACATGCACAGTGCCTATGTATTCACACACACATGACATGCACAGTGCTTATGTATCCGCACACAGACATTGCCTGAGACATGCATCTGCTCAAGAGCAAAAGCCTTGTCTGAACGAGACTGACCTCTGACCTGGGTAACTCCCCCAAAATACCAAGGTACACAAAACCACAACACTAGTAGTGAAAATAGCTGCCAGGCACACATCCAACAACAACAGCTGTCATTAATGAGTTTAAGTTACACTACATCCTCCCACCCTTATTTGGGAAAGGGTGATATCATTGTGGAGTTTGAGCACTTCCCCATAGGAATTTCCCATGGAGGTGGAAGAGATGCCGGGCAGACGATGTCCCAACTGGTGGAGTTATCACTGATGGAAATCCAGTAGTCAGTCATCAACCACTGCTTGAGTAACTTCATTAGTGTGAATATGAGTATGGCCAATGTGCCTGCACACAGTGAAGCCACTGAGCAGGGCTACTTGGAATATGTTTGATGACAAACATCAAGCAATCTTGCCAGGCAGCCACTTCCGGCCTATTAGCAAGTCACATAATTATGTAGACTGGATTGCCCCTCACTAAGACCCTGGGTTTGGCATGGTCTAATTTCTGCTGAGTTTGCTTCTGGCTTATCCTGTTCGACAAGTCTGGGTGCCTTGTTTATCCTGTTTGACAAGCCTGGATGCAACACGTCAAGGTGTGTCCTGATTCACTTTCCCATCAATGATTCTGCTGGAGATACTCCAGTTGTCACATGTGGAGTTTGAGAAGTAGCCATGCTAGCTTGATGTCCATGTGTGCACCCTGTGGTTTCCTTAGACCCTCCTTCAACACTGACACGGTTCTGCCAGCCTATTTGCGGCCTGGTGCTAAGGAGCACTCTGTTTCGCGCCATGTAAATTCTTGAAAGCCCCCTTCCCCCCCCCCCCCCCCCCCCCCAGTAAATGATGCTTCTTTATCAACAATCATTTCAGGCAATCTGTGGGTTGCAAACAAGGCTCAGAGCACTTTGATGGTGACCACAGATGCGTTGGTCTGCACAATGGTCACATCCAGCCACTTCAAATAGGCATTCATCTTGGAATGGTCCAGTATGATCTATATGTATCCAGCCACTTCAAATAGGCATTCATCTTGGAATGGTCCAGTATGATCTATATGTATTCAGGCAGATCCATGGCCATAATGGCCACTCCCACAAATGCTATTGCAGACTTGTTGTTCAAGGTCTGCATTGATCCCTGCCACATGTTCCAACTCGATGACTCCCACTGCTCCAGCCGATTTAATTCTGTTCAACTTTGCCTCAAGTGCAGAAGAGACTGAACGTGGTTTACAAAAATGTGGTGTAGGGTCGATGGGAATCTTGGCTGGGTTTCCAATGACTGACCCAAGTTCTCCTTGAACACGATGCCTGCATGCTTGTCCAAAAGGAATGGTAGGATTTGTGCATGCCTACTGGCGTGCGTACTAAATCCCAGTTTCATTCCCAACAGCCGGTCTCTACGAGTAAACTTGGCAAGCAGAGTTTGGTGGCTCACTGACACTGCCATAGTTCCAAGGATCTCCAAAGCCTCTCCGGTGTAAGTGTAAAGCTGTTTATTGGTTGGCTGCAAGGGAGATGCTTAATGCTTGGGCCATGGTTGGTGGTATGTGATTCTGGACATAGCTGCCCCTGTATCTACTTCCATAATCCAGTCCAGTGTTGTTCACTGTACTGACCCCATGAGGGGGTCTACCTTCCTTTCCTTGCCTCCATCTAGTGCAAAGAGCGTGTAGGCAGTCTCATCTTCCACTATCTCCTCCTGTTCAGTGACTTGATGCGTTCAAACTCGTGGTTGGTTGTCCTGATGACTCGACTAATACTCTCTCATGGTTGGTTGTCCTGATCACTCCGCCAATACTCTCTTATGGTTGGTTGTCCTGATGACTCGACCAATACTCTCTCATTGTTGGTTCTCCTGATGACTCGACTAATACTCTCTCATGGTTGGTTGTCCTGATGACTCAACTAATACTCTCTAATGGTTGGTTGTCCTGATAACTCGACCAATACTCTCTCATGGTTGATTGTCCTGATGACTCGGCCAATACTCTCTAATGGTTGGTTGTCCTGATGACTCGACCAATACTCTCTCATGGTTGGTTGTCCTGATGACTCGACTAATACTCTCTCATGGTTGGTTGTCCTGATCACTCCGCCAATACTCTCTTATGGTTGGTTGTCCTGATGACTCGACCAATACTCTCTCATTGTTGGTTCTCCTGATGACTCGACTAATACTCTCTCATGGTTGGTTGTCCTGATGACTCAACTAATACTCTCTAATGGTTGGTTGTCCTGATAACTCGACCAATACTCTCTCATGGTTGATTGTCCTGATGACTCGGCCAATACTCTCTAATGGTTGGTTGTCCTGATGACTCGACCAATACTCTCTCATGGTTGGTTGTCCTGATGACTCGGCCAATACTCTCTCATGGTTGGTTGTCCTGATGACTCGACCAATACTCTCTCAAGGTTGGTTGTCCTGATGACTCGACCAATACTCTCTCATAGTTGGTTGTCCTGATGACTCGACCAATACTCTCTCATGGTTGGTTGTCCTGATGACTCAACCAATACTCTCTCATGGTTGGTTGTCCTGATGACTCGACCAATACTCTCTCATGGTTGGTTGTCCTGATGACTTGACCAATACTCTCTCAAGGTTGGTTGTCCTGATGACTCGACCAATACTCTCTCAAGGTTGGTTGTCCTGATGACTCGACCAATACTCTCTCATGGTTGGTTGTCCTGATGACTCGACCAATACTCTCTCATGGTTGGTTGTCCTGATGACTTGACCAATACTCTCTCATGGTTGGTTGTCCTGATGACTCGACTAATACTCTCTAATGGTTGGTTGTCCTGATGACTCGACCAATACTCTTGTGGTTGGTTGTCCTGATGACTCGACTAATACTCTCTTGTGGTCGGTTGTCCTGATGACTCGACCAATACTCTCTCGGATGCTGTTTCTTGCTCCTGCAGACTCGGGCCAAGTGTCTTTTGTTTTTACAAGAGTGGCAGACAGCAGTCCCGACTAGCAATCCCCTGGGGCATGTGCCCTCACAATGATCACAGTTGCGAGCCCCTCTCCGTGGCCACTGTGTTTTAGGCTAGCTGGCAATGCTGTAGATGATGAGACCCTGTTGGGATGACAGTGAGTGATTATTCTGTTGTAGGTCTTGTGAATCCTGTTCAGCTGCTTCAGCTGATTGGGCCAACTCAAAAGTCTTCTGAATTTTAGGTCAGGTTCAGCTAAAGATGGCATTGAACTCTCACTTCCCTGAGACCACAGACCAGGTGATCCTGCAGCATGTCCTCCAACATCGCTTGGAAGTTGCAAGGTTCAGAGAGTAACATTGTTCAGCCACAAGTTCTGCAACTGATTCATTTTCTTTCTGTGGGAGCGAGTTGAATTTGAACCCCTTTATGATGACTGGCAGAGGTGGGGTGTGATGCTCCATTACTAGCTGTGTCAGGCATAATGTCTGACAGAGATGGGGTGCTCCTTCACTAGCTGTGTCAGGCATGATAACTGGCAGAGGTGTGGTGCTTCATTACTAGCTGTGTCAGGCATGATGACTGGCAGAGGTGTGGTGCTTCATTACTAGTTGTGTCAGGCATGATGACTGGAGGAGGTGTGGTGCTCCTTCACTAGCTGTGTCAATTCTGCAAGTGACTTGACCATTGGTCGCTCAGAGGCTGTTAGGCTGTGGATAAGTTGGTAAGTCCTTGCTCCACAGCCATTTAGGAGAATAGCTCGTTGCTTTGCTGGCTACAGTCATTAGCAGTGAAGTACTGGTCCAACCTTTCACAACATGCTGTCCAGTCCTCAGTTCCCTGGTCAAACATACCGCTACTGCCATGTACTGGGATTGTAAATCCATTGCCACTTGAGGTTCCCCCAACCAAAGAGTCCTGCAGAACAAAAACAAGGGAATAAACAAGGCTGACCTCCGACGACTCTAATAACACAAACTCCACAGCACTAGTGCAAGTAGTTGCTATGCTAGCAATACCAAACATCACACACAACAACAGCAGCAGCTGTTATCAAAGAGTGCACGTTACTACTTCCTTCCACCCTTAATTGGGTCAAGGGTTATTACACATAGAGATGCTTACTGCCTATGTATTCACACACACACACACACACACACATGCACAGTAGTATTCACATAGACATGCACAGTGTCTATGTATTCACACACATGCACACACACACACACACACACACACATGGTGCCACTGCTACAAGGAAAAATTTCCCTTTACAAAAACAATTTTTTTTCCATATTGGATTGACTTACAAAAACTATAGACCAGACATTTAGAAGACCCTTTACCATTAATGATCATGTGCACCATTGCATGTCACATTGCAGTCTGCAAGGCAGAGCCCATCTGTCTGTGGTCTGCACGGTATGTGCTTGTTTCCTTTCAATTTTGGCCAGTCAATCCAATTTGCTCATGAATAAAGAATTAGTTGTTGTTGTCTCTCTTGAGTCAAGCAATTGGCGAGCTAGGGAGATGTTGAGAGTTACTGCTCAGCAACTAAGCCTGAGGTTCTCTGTCTCCAATATGGGTATTGTCTCCTCCTAGATGACCTTTAGCTTCATCTAGTAATGTACACGACTGAGACTAGATGGACTTGAACTTCACCTAGTACTGTACACGGCTGAAACTAGATGGACTTTAGCTTCACCTATACGGCTGAATACTGTACACGGCTGAAACTAGATGGACTTGAGCTTCACCTAGTACTGTACACGGCTGAGACTAGATGGACTTGAACTTCACCTAGTACTGTACACGACTGAAACTAGATGGACTTGAGCTTCACCTAGTACTGTACACGGCTGAGACTAGATGGACTTCAGCTTCACCTAGTACTGTACACGGCTGAAACTAGATGGACTTTAGCTTCACCTAGTACTGTACACGGCTGAGACTAGATGGACTTCAGCTTCACCTAGTACTGTACACGGCTGAAACTAGATGGACTTTAGCTTCACCTATACGGCTGAATACTGTACACGGCTGAAACTAGATGGACTTTAGCTTCACCTAGTACTGTACACGGCTGAGACTAGATGGACTTCAGCTTCACCTAGTACTGTACACGGCTGAAACTAGATGGACTTTAGCTTCACCTATACGGCTGAATACTGTACACGGCTGAAACTAGATGGACTTTAGCTTCACCTAGTACTGTACACGGCTGAGACTAGATGGACTTCAGCTTCACCTAGTACTGTACACGGCTGAAACTAGATGGACTTTAGCTTCACCTAGTAATGTACACGACTGAGACTAGATGGACTTTAGCTTCACCTAGTACTGTACACGGCTGAGACTAGATGGACTTCAGCTTCACCTAGTACTGTACACGGCTGAAACTAGATGGACTTTAGCTTCACCTATACGGCTGAATACTGTACACGGCTGAAACTAGATGGACTTTAGCTTCACCTAGTACTGTACACGGCTGAGACTAGATGGACTTCAGCTTCACCTAGTACTGTACACGGCTGAAACTAGATGGACTTTAGCTTCACCTATACGGCTGAATACTGTACACGGCTGAAACTAGATGGACTTTAGCTTCACCTAGTACTGTACACGGCTGAGACTAGATGGACTTCAGCTTCACCTAGTACTGTACACGGCTGAAACTAGATGGACTTTAGCTTCACCTAGTAATGTACACGACTGAGACTAGATGGACTTCAGCTTCACCTAGTACTGTACACGGCTGAAACTAGATGGACTTTAGCTTCACCTATACGGCTGAATACTGTACACGGCTGAAACTAGATGGACTTTAGCTTCACCTAGTACTGTACACGACTGAGACTAGATGGACTTGAACTTCACCTAGTACTGTACACGGCTGAGACTAGATGGACTTCAGCTTCACCTAGTACTGTACACGGCTGAAACTAGATGGACTTTAGCTTCACCTATACGGCTGAATACTGTACACGGCTGAAACTAGATGGACTTTAGCTTCATCTAGTAATGTACACGACTGAGACTAGATGGACTTGAGCTTCACCTAGTACTGTACACGGCTGAAACTAGATGGACTTTAGCTTCACCTATACGGCTGAATACTGTACACGGCTGAAACTAGATGGACTTTAGCTTCACCTAGTACTGTACACGACTGAGACTAGATGGACTTTAGCTTCATCTAGTAATGTACACGACTGAAACTAGATGGACTTGAGCTTCACCTAGTACTGTACACGGCTGAGACTAGATGGACTTCAGCTTCACCTAGTACTGTACACGGCTGAGACTAGATGTACTTCAGCTTCACCTAGTACTGTATACGACTGAAACTAGATGGACTGTAGCTGAGAATGTAAGTCGTGTTTTTTGTTGGTATTTTGAGGGTCTGCCATTTTGAAATAAGGTCAAACCCAACATGGAGAGGACTACTGCACTCTCTGATTATATGTTAGAGGCGCATGTTTTCAGCGTTAGTGATCGTTTTTATGCCCCCTCCCTGCAGGTACCACAGACAGAAGGTGGTCCAGTGGAGTGGAAACTGCTCTCAAGAACTGCAGCTCACGGCAGCAGTGCTGGCTGTAGATGCCAAGAATTACCATGCATGGCAACACCGCCAATGGGTCATCAAGGTGGGCCTAATCAATATTACTGCAGCGAGCATCTAGTGACATTCAAAGCTGTCTGTCATCACAGTAAAGTCTCCCAGGATGGGGTGGGTGGGTGGGGAGATATCGGATAATAGGCGACCATTGGATATCTAGCCATGTGTTCTGCTCAAACTGTCTTGAGCTATGAACTCACACATTATGCGCAACATAAGACATAATCCTGCAGTTGCTTCCACATTAAGACGATCAAGCAAGCAATCAAACGTCAGTTTTCTCTTGATTTGGGGAACTTATGGGGAACTTATGAAGCAAACTTTCCATAGAAGCAGGACGGTGTTGTTGTTGTTGTTGTTTGTGGTTCTGAGTGAAGAGGCGGATGAGCCTCTGGAACTCGGGGAAGATCAGGGAGAAGCTAAGGTCAGTTGAAGAAGGTAAGTGAACTTCATGATAAGTGGACTTGGCAATGCCACCATGCTGGAAGTGTGGGCCAGCTTCTACTGACAGCCAACCTTCTGGTCAGCTACTCAGTGAAGAGCAATACCTTCTGAGTATGTGGACCTTAGGGTGGCCACCGTGGTGCCTAGACGATCAGCTTTTACTCACACTAGTTTGAGGATGAGATAACTGTGGCCTTCTTAAAGTCAGTTTCATCATCTCTCCAAGTGACTCTTTTCTGTGTAGGTAAGGTGTGGTACAGGTTGGTAGATCTGAGGTGCTTACTCAGCAAGTGCACTTGAAAACAAAATGTTACTTCTGAAATCTGAAACTGTTTTCTGCGTTGTAGTTTTTAGCGTACTCTCATGCTAATAGTTTCACTCGTAAAGTTTGTTAATGGTAACTGCACGACTAGGGACTTGTGTTACATAATACATAGCTCCTTACAAGATGCCAACCTTTGAGAGATGAGGCCAATCTAGAAGATGAGACAAAGTCTGAGGGATGTTCCAAGTCTATCGTCAGCGACCAGAACTGTGATAGGACAAGGTGAGACAGAGCTCTCGTGCTGAACTTGTACGTTGGTATGCGTACGCCCGCACAATTTGTTGTTATGTGTCCACTGTGTTCACATGGTAAGTGGGTGGTGCGCATATGAGTAAGGTGTATATGATGCTGTATGCTTCTGTTCAACTCTCCCCATATGACCAGCACGAAGATGGTACAGTGTGTCAGCATACATGTACACCAGCATTGCCTTGGCTTGATGACCTACCACCTGCTCGTGTCACTGCTGCAGCATACATGTATACCAGCATTGCTTGATGGCCTACCACATGCCCGTGTCACTACTGCAGCATACATGTATACCAGCATTGCTTGATGGCCTACCACCTACCCATGTCAGTGCTGCAGCATACATGTATACCAGCATTGCTTGATGTCCTACCACCTACCCGTGTCACTACTGCAGCATACATGTATACCAGCATTGCTTGATGACCTACCACCTGCCCATGTCAGTGCTGCAGCATACATGTATACCAGCATTGCTTGATGACCTACCACCTGCCTGTGTCACTGCTGCAGCATACATGTATACCAGCATTGCTTGATGACCTACCACCTGCCCATGTCAGTGCTGCAGCATACATGTATACCAGCATTGCTTGATGACCTACCACCTGCCCATGTCACTACTGAGCATACATGTATACCAGCATTGCTTGATGACCTACCACCTACCCGTGTCACTACTGAGCATACATGTATACCAGCATTGCTTGATGTCCTACCGCTTGCCCGTGTCACTGCTGCAGCATACATGTATACCAGCATTGCTTGATGGCCTACCACCTGCCCGTGTCAGTGCTGCAGCATACATGTATACCAGCATTGCTTGATGACCTACCACCTGCTCATGTCACTGCTGCAGCATACATGTATACCAGCATTGCTTGATGACCTACCACCTGCCCATGTCAGTGCTGCAGCATACATGTATACCAGCATTGCTTGATGACCTACCACCTGCCTGTGTCACTGCTGCAGCATACATGTATACCAGCATTGCTTGATGACCTACCACCTGCCCATGTCAGTGCTGCAGCATACATGTATACCAGCATTGCTTGATGACCTACCACCTGCCCGTGTCAGTGCTGCAGCATACATGTATACCAGCATTGCTTGATGACCTACCACCTACCCGTGTCACTACTGAGCATACATGTATACCAGCATTGCTTGATGACCTACCACCTGCCTGTGTCACTACTGCAGCATACATGTATACCAGCATTGCCTACCACCTGCTCATGTCACTGCTGCAGCATACATGTATACCAGCATTGCTTGATGACCTACCACCTGCCCATGTCAGTGCTGCAGCATACATGTATACCAGCATTGCTTGATGACCTACCACCTGCCCGTGTCAATGCTGCAGCATACATGTATACCAGCATTGCTTGATGGCCTACCACCTGCCTGTGTCAGTGCTGCAGCATACATGTATACCAGCATTGCTTGATGGCCTACCACCTGCCCGTGTCACTGCTGCAGCATACATGTATACCAGCATTGCTTGATGTCCTACCACCTACCCATGTCACTACTGCAGCATACATGTATACCAGCATTGCTTGATGGCCTACCACCTGCCCGTGTCAATGCTGCAGCATACATGTATACCAGCATTGCTTGATGGCCTACCACCTGCCTGTGTCAGTGCTGCAGCATACATGTATACCAGCATTGCTTGATGTCCTGCCACCTGCCTGTGTCACTGCTGCAGCATACATGTATACCAGCATTGCTTGATGACCTACCACCTGCCCATGTCAGTGCTGCAGCATACATGTATACCAGCATTGCTTGATGTCCTACCACCTGCCTGTGTCAGTGCTGCAGCATACATGTATACCAGCATTGCTTGATGACCTACCACCTGCCTGTGTCACTGCTGCAGCATACATGTATACCAGCATTGCTTGATGGCCTACCACCTGCCCGTGTCACTACTGAGCATACATGTATACCAGCATTGCTTGATGTCCTGCCACCTGCCTGTGTCACTACTGCAGCATACATGTATACCAGCACATTGCTTGATGTCCTACCCACCTGCTCGTGTCACTGCTGCAGCATACATGTATACCAGCATTGCTTGATGTCCTACCGCCTGCCCGTGTCAGTGCTGCAGCATACATGTATACCAGCATTGCTTGATGACCTACCACCTGCCCATGTCAGTGCTGCAGCATACATGTATACCAGTATTGCTTGATGTCCTACCACCTGCCCGTGTCAGTGCTGCAGCATACATGTATACCAGCATTGCCTTTGCTTGATGTCCTACCACCTGCCTGTGTCACTGCTGCAGCATACATGTATACCAGCATTGCTTGATGGCCTACCACCTGCCCATGTCAATGCTGCAGCATACATGTATACCAGCATTGCTTGATGTCCTACCACCTGCTCGTGTCACTACTGCAGCATACATGTATACCAGCATTGCTTGATGACCTGCCACCTGCCCGTGTCACTACTAAGCATACATGTATACCAGCATTGCTTGATGACCTGCCACCTGCTCGTGTCACTGCTGCAGCATACATGTATACCAGCATTGCTTGATGACCTACCACCTGCTCGTGTCACTACTGCAACATACATGTATACCAGCATTGCTTGATGGCCTACCACCTGCCCGTGTCACTACTGAGCATACATGTATACCAGCATTGCTTGATGGCCTACCACCTGCCTGTGTCAGTGCTGCAGCATACATGTATACCAGCATTGCTTGATGTCCTACCACCTACCCATGTCACTTCTGCAGCATACATGTATACCAGCATTGCTTGATGACCTACCACCTGCCTGTGTCACTGCTGCAGCATACATGTATACCAGCATTGCTTGATGTCCTACCACCTGCCCATGTCAGTGCTGCAGCATACATGTATACCAGCATTGCTTGATGACCTACCACCTGCTCGTGTCACTGCTGCAGCATACATGTATACCAGCATTGCTTGATGGCCTACCACCTGCCTGTGTCACTGCTGCAGCATACATGTATACCAGCATTGCTTGATGTCCTACCACCTGCCTGTGTCACTACTGCAGCATACATGTATACCAGCATTGCTTGATGTCCTACCACCTGCCCATGTCAGTGCTGCAGCATACATGTATACCAGCATTGCTTGATGGCCTACCACCTGCCTGTGTCACTGCTGCAGCATACATGTATACCAGCATTGCTTGATGACCTACCACCTGCCTGTGTCACTGCTGCAGCATACATGTATACCAGCATTGCTTGATGACCTGCCCGTGTCACTGCTGCAGCATACATGTATACCAGCATTGCTTGATGACCTGCCCGTGTCACTGCTGCAGCATACATGTATACCAGCATTGCTTGATGTCCTGCCACCTGCCCGTGTCACTGCTGCTACAAAATTCTTGATTTGTTCCATGTCAGGATCGATGTGGAAGAGATCGTTCATTTGATTTCACTTTGACCTCCTCTCCATCACGACAATGCCGAGGGTCTCGGGCCGACAACATCCTCACCAACAACACTCCCAGCAGCAAGTAGGCACTGCACATTGTGTGTGTGTGTAGGAGAGAGATGAGCTGCAGCTGCTATTTCCCTTGCACCAGACATGCTCTCTTAATTAAGGAGCAAGTATTTTGAGAATGATATGTGTACATTAGTTAGGTATGTTGTTGACTCTTTATATGATCATGTATTTATTAGCATGGTATTTATACAACAACAGAAGAACTCACTAATTTCTGAATATGTGCTGTTGTTAGGTGTGGAAATAATTCCTGACATTAAGCACAGCACTTGAGGATGGCCTTGAAGCTCAAACCAGTGGGAGATACAAGACTTGAGGATGGCACTCATGAAGCTCAAACCAGTGGGAGATGCAAGACTTGAGGATGGCACTCATGAAGCTCAAACCAGTGGGAGATGCAAGACTTGAGGATGGCACTGAAGCTCAAACCAGTGGGAGATACAAGACTTGAGGATGGCACTCATGAAGCTCAAACCAGTGGGAGATACAAGACTTGAGGATGGCACTGAAGCTCAAACCAGTGGGAGATACAAGACTTGAGGATGGCACTCATGAAGCTCAAACCAGTGGGAGATGCAAGACTTGAGGATGGCACTCATGAAGCTCAAACCAGTGGGAGATACAGGACTTGAGGATGGCACTGAAGCTCAAACCAGTGGGAGATACAAGACTTGAGGATGGCACTGAAGCTCAAACCAGTGGGAGATGCAAGACTTCAGGATGGCACTCATGAAGCTCAAACCAGTGGGAGATGCAAGACTTGAGGATGGCACTCATGAAGCTCAAACCAGTGGGAGATGCAAGACTTGAGGATGGCACTGAAGCTCAAACCAGTGGGAGATGCAAGACTTGAGGATGGCACTCATGAAGCTCAAACCAGTGGGAGATACAAGACTTGAGGATGGCACTGAAGCTCAAACCAGTGGGAGATGCAAGACTTGAGGATGGCACTCATGAAGCTCAAACCAGTGGGAGATGCAAGACTTGAGGATGGCACTGAAGCTCAAACCAGTGGGAGATGCAAGACTTGAGGATGGCACTCATGAAGCTCAAACCAGTGGGAGATATAAGACTTGAGGATGGCACTGAAGCTCAAACCAGTGGGAGATACAAGACTTGAGGATGGCACTGAAGCTCAAACCAGTGGGAGATACAAGACTTGAGGATGGCACTCATGAAGCTCAAACCAGTGGGAGATATAAGACTTGAGGATGGCACTGAAGCTCAAACCAGTGGGAGATGCAAGACTTGAGGATGGCACTCATGAAGCTCAAACCAGTGGGAGATGCAAGACTTGAGGATGGCACTGAAGCTCAAACCAGTGGGAGATACAAGACTTGAGGATGGCACTGAAGCTCAAACCAGTGGGAGATACAAGACTTGAGGATGGCACTCATGAAGCTCAAACCAGTGGGAGATACAAGACTTGAGGATGGCACTCATGAAGCTCAAACCAGTGGGAGATGCAAGACTTGAGGATGGCACTGAAGCTCAAACCAGTGGGAGATGCAAGACTTGAGGATGGCCTTGAAGCTCAAACCAGTGGGAGATACAAGACTTGAGGATGGCCTTGAAGCTCAAACCAGTGGGAGATACAAGACTTGAGGATGGCACTCATGAAGTTCAAACCAGTGGGAGATACAAGACTTGAGGATGGCACTCATGAAGCTCAAACCAGTGGGAGATGCAAGACTTGAGGATGGCACTGAAGCTCAAACCAGTGGGAGATGCAAGACTTGAGGATGGCACTCATGAAGCTCAAACCAGTGGGAGATACAAGACTTGAGGATGGCACTGAAGCTCAAACCAGTGGGAGATGCAAGACTTGAGGATGGCACTCATGAAGCTCAAACCAGTGGGAGATGCAAGACTTGAGGATGGCACTGAAGCTCAAACCAGTGGGAGATGCAAGACTTGAGGATGGCACTCATGAAGCTCAAACCAGTGGGAGATACAAGACTTGAGGATGGCACTCATGAAGCTCAAACCAGTGGGAGATACAAGACTTGAGGATGGCACTGAAGCTCAAACCAGTGGGAGATGCAAGACTTGAGGATGGCACTCATGAAGCTCAAACCAGTGGGAGATGCAAGACTTGAGGATGGCACTGAAGCTCAAACCAGTGGGAGATACAAGACTTGAGGATGGCACTCATGAAGCTCAAACCAGTGGGAGATACAAGACTTGAGGATGGCACTGAAGCTCAAACCAGTGGGAGATACAAGACTTGAGGATGGCACTGAAGCTCAAACCAGTGGGAGATACAAGACTTGAGGATGGCACTCATGAAGCTCAAACCAGTGGGAGATGAAAGACTTGCAGAATTTGATTAACGTGTCTAGCTACTAATCGGCGAGCAAAGTGAACCATATTCATGAAAACCCTTTTTGCCTAAGTCATACGTAATGCATATGTCATCACACAGAGTAGTTGATGGCCTTCATGTGTTTATGAACTTAATTACTCTCATATATTTTTGTTTCCACCCATGCATTGCCACATGCCTTCTCTTTGACACCCAATGTTTTAACATTGCTAGTTGACTATAAAGCAAGTGCTCTGAATAGAAAGTATTGGGGTTATTTTCTTGAGTTAGGGCAAACTATATTCAGTGATTAATGGCTTCCTCCACCCTCCCTAGAAGAAAAAATCTGTTTTAAGGTCCAGCAAGAATAATGTTGAGTTTTGGGGCTTAATAAAACAATATTTTTCAAACAACTTGTGACAGTGTACTAGCTAGGTACACTGTTATCCTAATTGGAGTGAAGCTAGGTACAGTATTAGCCTTGTTGGAGTGAAGCTAGGTACAGTATTATCCTTGTTGGAGTGAAGCTAGGTACAGTATTATCCTTGTTGGAGTGAAGCTAGGTACAGTATTATCCTTGTTGGAGTGAAGCTAGGTACAGTGTTATCCTTGTTGGAGTGAAGCTAGGTACAGTATTATCCTTGTTGGAGTGAAGCTAGGTACAGTATTATCCTTGTTGGAGTGAAGCTAGGTACAGTATTATTATCCTTGTTGGAGTGAAGCTAGGTACAGTATTATCCTTGTTGGAGTGAAGCTAGGTACAGTATTATCCTTGTTGGAGTGCTAGGTCCTTGTTGGAGTCTAGCTAGTTAGCTACAGTATTATCCTTGTTGGAGAGTAGCTATAGCTACAGTATTGTCGTGTAAGAGTTATTACAAGATATTACTCTCACTAGGACAGTACTGTAAGGGTTATCTAGCTGCCACAGTACTCTCCTTGTGAGAAATTATCTAGCTAGCTGCAGTATTTGTGGAATAGACGTACTTTAATACTTGGTGATTGGAATGTGCCTGGCTACTAATTGACTATAATGGACTGAGGTATAAAACATTTTAGATTGAACATTCTAGAATTCTGGACTGTCCGGGGAGTACACTAATATTCCTTATAACAGTTTGACCTTTATTTCAAGATAGCCCCCCCCCCCCCCCCCCCCCCCCAAAAAAACACTGCTAAAACTCCTATTGATAGCTTCTCGGCTGTCTAAATGGTTTCAGCCGATATTAGCTACAAAAAGACATTGAATATGTAGTAAGCCCATGGCCTTCAAGAAAATGTAAT
The DNA here is from genome assembly GCA_028752905.1 of Cladorhizidae sp. MBARI D1340-BT2. Lineage (NCBI taxonomy): Eukaryota > Metazoa > Porifera > Demospongiae > Poecilosclerida > Cladorhizidae > Cladorhizidae sp. MBARI D1340-BT2. Next base: position 2,033,641 of record JAQNBH010000005.1, read on the forward strand.
TTGGGTCTGTCGTCCCTTTTCTTCTACCCCCATAACTTTGGCCGCTATAATTGTGAAATTTGTTCTTCGAGAGTCTGTCATCTCTTTAGTGCCATAAGTCCATCCAAGCAACCTTATAGCAATATAAATCTTTGTATCAATCTGTGTAATGGTGTACCATATATTTCCTTGGCTGGTGTTTTCTCTGCAATAGTATTCTCAATGTCCGCACATCTTGCACACATGCAGATATATTTTAATTCCAAGCTGAAAAGTTGAGAATGTCAAGAGGATGGCAGTGAAGATGTTGAAATTCATAGCCTAGAGCAGAAATAGGTGTGGTAACTGAAGCTGCACCACAAATTACTGAGCTCACTTCCAAGCTGAGAACATCAGGATTCTAGCAAGCTCAGACGTCGATGATGCACACCGAGGACTGGAAACAAAGGAAACACTAGTTGATGATTGAGGCCTAGTAAACTTTGCTCAACGCTAGCTCTACTTTCTATCATTATATTTGATTTATTTGTGCTAATTTGTGCTAACGTCTGTTGGTCCAGCTCAGCAATGATTTGGAGGAGATGTAGCACAAGGTTAGACTCTCTCGGGACAACACTGAAGTCGTTCTTTATTAGACTCGTCTAAGATTTACCTGACCACGTGCAGCGACAAAACATAAATATGCCCCTTATTCTTCGTGTGGAATAATTTAGTATTTGTAGGTCAACACAGCAGATTGATTTTTTCCATGACACACAATTAGAGCCTTTATGATAGTTGTTCTTGAGTGTATGCATCTAGTAGAGAAGTGTTGATAGGTGTTGACAGCTCGTGTAAATACCTACCAACAACACTTCCTGGACTTGTAAAAAAATATGCAACAGTTATGTCATTTTTGTGATGCAGTGAACACGAGTGCACACCTGTCACTGATTTATCTTCTAGCTCTTGCAATGCACTGCTATGCTTTCCCCCCCGCAGAGATGTTTCTCCTTAAGGAAGATGTGGAGTGATAAGGCAGTGAGGAACTTTGTTAAGTTTGATAGAGACAGTGAGGACCTTTCATAAGGTTGATAGAGGCAGTGAGGACCTTTCATAAGGTTGATAGAGGCAGTTAGGAACTTTGATAAGGTTAATAGAGGTTTGATGAGGTTTGATAGAGGCAGTGAGAAATGCTGATATGGTTGATAGAGGCAGTGAGGAACTTTGATAAGGTTAATAGAGGTTTGATGAGGTTTGATAGAGGCAGTGAGAAATGCTGATATGGTTGATAGAGGCAGTGAGGAACTTTCATAAGGTTAATAGAGGTTTGATAGAGGCAGTGATAAACATTGATATGGTTGATAGAGGCAGTGAGGAACTTTGATATGGTTGATAGAGGCAGTGAGGAACTTTGATATGGTTGATAGAGGCAGGGAGGACCTTTCTTAAGGTTGATAGAGGCAGTGAGGAACTTTCATAAGGTTGATAGAGGCAGTGAGGAACTTTGATAAGGTTAATAGAGGTTTGATAGAGGCAGTGAGAAACGTTGATATGGTTGATAGAGGTAGTGACCTCGCAAGTTATAGAGGGATTAGGGTTCATGACTTAATGGGTGGTGTTAATATTCCAGGTGCAAGCTCAATTTCAATAGTTGAAGTGAAGTCATGTGATGCAATAAAGCTGACATTGTGAGTTGCTCGAAGGATGTGACCCGACCAAACGCAAAGGCCTCGCGACCCAACCCAATGTGAAGCCCTTGCGACGGGACCCAGCGCAAAGGCCTCGCAACCTGACCAGATGGAAAGGCCTCACGACCAAAACCTGATGCAAAGGCCTTGCGGCCCGACCCATGCAAAGGCCTCGCGACGTATTGTGAACCAGCTATAGCTATGACATTTTTTATTAGCTAGAAAAGGAGGGAGGGAGGTGAGGGGAAGTGGGGGGATGGGGAAAAGTTAGTCATTCTCTTATGGTGTATGTATGCATATATCAGAGAGTATACTAGGACTCCTTATATTGGTTTGAGCATATATCAGAGAGTATACTAGGACTCCTTATATTGGTTTGAGCATATATCAGGGAGTATACTAGGACTCCTTGTATTGGTTTGAGCATATATCAGAGAGTATACTAGGACTCCTTATATTGGTTTGAGCATATATCAGAGAGTATACTAGGACTCCTTATATTGGTTTGAGCATATATCAGGGAGTATACTAGGACTCCATATATTGGTTTGAGCATATATCAGGGAGTATACTAGGACTCCTTATATTGGTTTGAGCATATATCAGGGAGTATACTAGGACTCCATATATTGGTTTGAGCATATATCAGAGAGTATACTAGGACTCCTTATATTGGTTTGAGCATATATCAGGGAGTATACTAGGACTCCTTATATTGGTTTGAACATATATCAGAGAGTATACTAGGACTCCTTATATTGGTTTGAACATATATCAGAGAGTATACTAGACTCCTTATATTGGTTTGAGCATATATCAGAGAGTATACTAGGACTCCTTATATTGGTTTGAACATATATCAGAGAGTATACTAGGACTCCTTATATTGGTTTGAACATATATCAGGGAGTATACTAGGACTCCTTATATTGGTTTGAACATATATCAGAGAGTATACTAGGACTCCTTATATTGGTTTGAGCATATATCAGGGAGTATACTAGGACTCCTTATATTGGTTTGAACATATATCAGAGAGTATACTAGGACTCCTTATATTGGTTTGAGCATATATCAGAGAGTATACTAGGACTCCTTATATTGGTTTGAGCATAATCAGGGAGTATACTAGGACTCCTTATATTGGTTTGAACATATATCAGGTAGGACTCCTTATATTGGTTTGAGCATATATCAGAGAGTATACTAGGACTCCTTATATTGGTTTGAGCATATATCAGAGAGTATACTAGGACTCCTTATATTGGTTTGAGCATATATCAGGGAGTATACTAGGACTCCTTATATTGGTTTGAGCATATATCAGAGAGTATACTAGGACTCCTTATATTGGTTTGAGCATATATCAGAGAGTATACTAGGACTCCTTATATTGGTTTGAGCATATTAGGGAGTATACTAGGACTCCTTATATTGGTTTGAGCATATATCAGAGAGTATACTAGGACTCCTTATATACTAGGACTCCTTATATTGGTTTGAGCATATATCAGAGAGTATACTAGGACTCCTTATATTGGTTTGAGCATATTAGGGAGTATACTAGGACTCCTTATATTGGTTTGAGCATATATCAGAGAGTATACTAGGACTCCTTATATTGGTTTGAGCATATATCAGAGAGTATACTAGTACTCCTTATATTGGTTTGAGCATATATCAGGGAGTATACTAGGACTCCTTATATTGGTTTGAGCATATATGAGAGAGTATACTAGGACTCCTTATATTGGTTTGAGCATATATCAGAGAGTATACTAGGACTCCTTATATTGGTTTGAGCATATATCAGGGAGTATACTAGGACTCCTTATATTGGTTTGAGCATATATCAGAGAGTATACTAGGACTCCTTATATTGGTTTGAGCATATATCAGAGAGTATACTAGGACTCCTTATATTGGTTTGAGCATATTAGGGAGTATACTAGGACTCCTTATATTGGTTTGAGCATATATCAGAGAGTATACTAGGACTCCTTATATTGGTTTGAGCATATATCAGAGAGTATACTAGTACTCCTTATATTGGTTTGAGCATATATCAGGGAGTATACTAGGACTCCTTATATTGGTTTGAGCATATATGAGAGAGTATACTAGGACTCCTTATATTGGTTTGAGCATATATCAGAGAGTATACTAGGACTCCTTATATTGGTTTGAGCATATATCAGGGAGTATACTAGGACTCCTTATATTGGTTTGAGCATATATGAGAGAGTATACTAGGACTCCTTATATTGGTTTGAGCATATATCAGAGAGTATACTAGGACTCCTTATATTGGTTTGAGCATATATCAGGGAGTATACTAGGACTCCTTATATTGGTTTGAGCATATATCAGGGACTATACTAGGACTCCTTATATTGGTTTGAGCATATATCAGAGAGTATACTAGGACTCCTTATATTGGTTTGAGCATATATCAGAGAGTATACTAGGACTCCTTATATTGGTTTGAGCATATATCAGGGAGTATACTAGGACTCCTTATATTGGTTTGAGCATATATCAGAGAGTATACTAGGACTCCTTATATTGGTTTGAGCATATATCAGAGAGTATACTAGGACTCCTTATATTGGTTTGAGCATATTAGGGAGTATACTAGGACTCCTTATATTGGTTTGAGCATATATCAGGGAGTATACTAGGACTCCTTATATTGGTTTGAGCATATATGAGAGAGTATACTAGGACTCCTTATATTGGTTTGAGCATATATCAGAGAGTATACTAGGACTCCTTATATTGGTTTGAGCATATATCAGGGAGTATACTAGGACTCCTTATATTGGTTTGAGCATATATCAGGTAGGACTCCTTATATTGGTTTGAGCATATATCAGAGAGTATACTAGGACTCCTTATATTGGTTTGAGCATATATCAGAGAGTATACTAGGACTCCTTATATTGGTTTGAGCATATATCAGAGAGTATACTAGAACTCCTTATATTGGTTTGAGCATATATCATGGAGTATACTAGGACTCCTTATATTGGTTTGAGCATATATCAGGTAGGACTCCTTATATTGGTTTGAGCATATATCAGAGAGTATACTAGGACTCCTTATATTGGTTTGAGCATATATCAGAGAGTATACTAGGACTCCTTATATTGGTTTGAGCATATATCAGGGAGTATACTAGGACTCCTTATATTGGTTTGAGCATATATCAGGTAGGACTCCTTATATTGGTTTGAGCATATATCAGAGAGTATACTAGGACTCCTTATATTGGTTTGAGCATATATCAGAGAGTATACTAGGACTCCTTATTGGTTTGAGCATATATCAGAGAGTATACTAGGACTCCTTATATTGGTTTGAGCATATATAAGGGAGTATACTAGGACTCCTTATATTGGTTTGAGCATATATCAGAGAGTATACTAGGACTCCATATATTGGTTTGAGCATATATCAGAGAGTATACTAGGACTCCTTATATTGGTTTGAGCATATATCAGAGAGTATACTAGGACTCCTTATATTGGTTTGAGCATATATCAGGGAGTATACTAGGACTCCTTATATTGGTTTGAGCATGTATCAGAGAGTATACTAGACTCCTTATATTGGTTTGAGCATATATCAGGGAGTATACTAGGACTCCTTATATTATTTTCCGTTTGTTTCTGTTTGTTTCTATTTGTTTCTGTTAGTTTGTTTCTGTTTCTTTCTATTTGGTTTCCATTTTTTTCTATTTGTTTCCGTTTGTTTCTATTTGTTTCTGTTTGTTTCCATTTGTTTCTATTTGGTTTCCATTTGTATCTATTTGTTTATGTTTGTTTCCATTTGTTTCCGTTTGTTTCTATTTGTTTTCCGTTTGTTTCTGTTTGTTTCTATTTGTTTCTATTTGTTTCTATTTGTTTCTGTTTGTTTCTATATGTTTCTGCTTGTTTCTGTTTGTTTCTGTTTGTTTGTTTCTATTTGTTTCTGTTTGTTTGTTTCTGTTTGTTTCTATTTGTTTGTTTCCATTTGTTTCTATTTGTTTGTTTCTGTTTGTTTCTGTTTGTTTGTTTCTATTTGTTTGTTTCTATTTGATTCTGTTTGTTTGTTTCTGTTTGTTTCTATCTCTGTATCCCCGCCCACACAACAGGCATACAATAGGTCCATCCATAACAACTTGAGTATTAGAAGACTCCAAATGTTCCAGTGCACATCCATGACTGCTCTGTTTCTTGATTGCGGGTAGCGGTGGCTGATGATGATGTAATCAAGCTAGCTCACGTGAACTTTGTAATTGAGCAAAAACCGCATGTGCTGTGTTATAAGTAGGACGACGAATACTCACTCTCAGTTCTGCTGATTGGTATGTGGAGAGTTCTCACTCCTCGGAAATTGTCTGTCACCAAGTCCGAGGGAGATTGTATCTGGTCCTCGACCAAAACATCTGCTATTTGGTTGGCGGAGTTCTTCTGTGCTGGTGATACTAAGTCCTTGAAGGAGCTGTAGCTGACCCGGCATGGTGTTTAAGTCCTTGAAGGAGGCTGTAGTTGACCCTACATGGTGTGTAAGTCCTTGAAGGAGGCTGTAGCTGACCCAACATGGTGTGTAAGTCCTTGAAGGAGGCTGTAGCTGACCCTACATGGTGTGTAAGTCCTTGAAGGAGGCTGTAGCTGATCCTACATGGGTCCAGGCAACACTAACAAGACATGGCACATGTTGATGTGTTGTGTGCAACAACAAGAAACACTTTCTAAGTAATCACTTCAATTTACTCATTTGACGTTTTGGCTAGATAAGTTAGAAGGTCCTGGAGACCCTGAAGCTCACACTTGATCTAGTCCTCTGCCTCTCACTATAATTAGAAGAAGCTACAAACAACCTAACAACAACTGCAGCAAGAACCCCTTGTAGACTCCACACGTGCCAGCCTCTCCTCATGCTGGACTCCACACGTGCCAGCCTCTCCTCATGCTGGACTCCACACATGCCAGCCTCAGGTGTGGCCCATATCCCAGCACTGGGTAGCTCCCTTAAATCACCCCATATTAGATGCACCCTTAATCATCGCCCATATGTGGCTGGCTTAAGTGAGGATATTAATCCCTCCCTTAATCATCGTCCGTATGTGGCTGGCTTAAGTGAGGATATTAATCCCTCCCTTAATCATCGTCCGTATGTGGCTGGCTTAAGTGAGGATATTAACCTCTTCCTTAATCATCGTCCGTATGTGGCTGGCTTAAGTGAGGATATTAACCCCTTCCTTAATAATCGTCCGTATGTGGCTGGCTTAAGTGAGGATATTAACCCCTTCCTTAATCATCGTCCGTATGTGGCTGGCTTAAGTGAGGATATTAAACGTGTCTGGAAAATTTAACGTCATGTTAAATCAGCCATGGCTGCTAAGGTTTCCAGGTCAAAGAACACTCATGAAATCATCAGCAGTATAGAATCCCTTGCAATGTGTGTGAGTGTGCATTGGTGAGACAATGAGGGGGTTGAAGTCCTGAATCAAGGAGCATAAAGATGCTTGCAGAAGAAGAAGTCTACTCACAGAGCATGCATGGAATCAACACCACCCAATCTTGTGGAAGGAGACATCACTGATTGATAGAGTCAGCAAACGGGTGGAGTTGCTGGTGAAGGAGGCACTGCACATCCTACACTTTAGGATCAGCACTTCAATCGGGATATAGGGCTGGAGCTGCCAAATTGCTGGCTCGACTCAAGACTATGCACATGAAACCACACCCATCAGCTATCTGACGTGTTGCCATGGTTATACTCTAGCATTCAGACGGATCATGAATCACGAACATTTTTGTGTGAAACATGTTGCCAGCTGGTGTGGGTACGTTGCCAGCTGGTGTGGGTACGTTGCCAGTGAGTGTGGATGCATTGCCAGCGAGTGTGGATGCATTGCCAGTGAGTGTGGATGCATTGCCAGCGAGTGTGGATGTATTGCCAGTGAGTGTGGATGCGTTGCCAGCGAGTGTGGATGCGTTGCCAGCGAGTGTGGATGCATTGCCAGTGAGTGTGGATGCATTACCAGCTAGTGTGGATGCATTGCCAGCGGGTGTGGGTACGTTGCCAGTGAGTGTGGGTGCATTGCCAGAGAGTGTGGATGCATTGCCAGAGAGTGTGGATGCATTGCCAGCGAGTGTGGATGCATTGCCAGTGAGTGTGGATGCATTACCAGCTAGTGTGGGTGCATTGCCAGCGAGTGTGGGTGCATTACCAGCTAGTGTGGGTGCATTACCAGCGAGTGTGGATGCATTGCCAGCGAGTGTGGGTGCATTGCCAGCGAGTGTGGATGCATTGCCAGCGAGTGTGGGTGCATTGCCAGCGAATGTGGTGTGCATTGCCAGAGAGTGTGGGTGCATTGCCAGAGAGTGTGGGTGCATTGCCAGTGAGTGTGGATGCGTTGCCAGTGAGTGTGGATGCGTTGCCAGCGAGTGTGGATGCGTTGCCAGTGAGTGTGGATGCGTTGCCAGCGAGTGTGGATACAAAAAAGGTGATTGAAGAGAAAGCCACAGAACAAAGTGTACAGATAAGTATTATATCAGGCCTCCAGCTCTGCTAGGGCCTAGACAACAGCTGCCCCTGCTCCCAGGAGGAAGAAGTCTTGTGGTATTATATCAGGCCTCCAGCTCTGCTAGGCCTAGACAACAGCTGCCCCTGCTCCCCAGGAGGAAGAAGTGTTGTGGTATTATATCAGGCCTCAGCTCTGCTAGGGCCTAGACAACAGCTGTCCCTGCTCCTAGGAGGAGAAGTGTTGTCGAGCGGTTCTCCTCCTGTGGGGACAAATACTGGTCATTCCTGCCTTACATGGCCATTTTTCTCAGAGCCTCTATCTCTCTGACAACAAGAATGTATTTGTTGAACACCTGCATGCCACGCTGCCTGGCTCAGTGGTGGGTAGGAACTTAGATAACCTGTCCTGACAAAGACTGTAAACTGAACGTAGCTGAAGTAGTCATAATTGCCTTTAAGTAGAGAACCAAATCTGGCCGGCTGGAGTGAGAGGGCTTCAGCTACTGTGTGGCAGTAAAACGTCATAATGGCTTCAGCAAGTTCTTATAATTCTTTTCTTTTTGTCTGCATATATACCAATGTGTGTGTGTGGGGTGGGTGGGTGTGAAAGAGGGAGAACTAGTGTGACCTTGTCAACACAAATTTGTCTGTGTATTTCTGTGGGACAAGGAGCTGGCATACATTGATACTTGTCTGTGTATTAGACCTACTGTCTGTGGGACAAGGAGCTGGCATACATTGATACTTGTCTGTGTATTAGACCTACTGTCTGTGGGACAAGGAGCTGGCATACATTGACACTTGTCTGTGTATTAGACCTACTGTCTGTGGGACAAGGAGCTGGCATACATTGATATTTGTCTGTGTATTAGACCTACTGTCTGTGGGACAAGGAGCTGGCATACATTGATACTTGTCTGTGTATTAGACCTACTGTCTGTGGGACAAGGAGCTGGCATACATTGATACTTGTCTGTGTATTAGACCTACTGTCTGTGGGACAAGGAGTTGACATACATTGATACTTGTCTGTGTATTTATTAGACCTACTGTCTGTGGGACAAGGAGCTGGCATACATTGATACTTGTCTGTGTATTAGACCTACTGTCTGTCGGACAAGGAGCTGGCATACATTGATACTTGTCTGTGTATTAGACCTACTGTCTGTGGGACAAGGAGCTGGCATACATTGATACTCATCTGTGTATTAGACCTACTGTCTGTGGGACAAGGAGCTGGCGTACATTGATATTTGTCTGTGTATTAGACCTACTGTCTGTGGGACAAGGAGCTGACATACATTGATATTTGTCTGTGTATTAGACCTACTGTCTATGGGACAAGGAGCTGGCATACATTGATATTTGTCTGTGTATTAGACCTACTGTCTGTGGGACAAGGAGCTGGCATACATTGATACTTGTCTGTGTATTAGACCTACTGTCTGTGGGACAAGGAGCTGGCATACATTGATACTTGTCTGTGTATTAGACCTACTGTCTGTGGGACAAGGAGCTGGCATACATTGATACTTGTCTGTGTATTAGACCTACTGTCTGTGGGACAAGGAGCTGGCATACATTGATATTTGTCTGTGTATTAGACCTACTGTCTATGGGACAAGGAGCTGGCATACATTGATATTTGTCTGTGTATTAGACCTACTGTCTGTCGGACAAGGAGCTGGCATACATTGATACTTGTCTGTGTATTAGACCTACTGTCTGTGGAGCTGGCATACATTGATACTTGTCTGTGTATTAGACCTACTGTCTGTGGGACAAGGAGCTGGCATACATTGATACTTGTCTGTGTATTAGACCTACTGTCTGTGGGACAAGGAGCTCGCATATATTGATAAGCTGCTGGCATTAGACCTGAGAAACAATTCTGCATGGAATCAACGCTACTTTATCATCTCCCACACTTCTGGTTTCACTGACGACACGTTGCAGCAGGAAGTGCAGTAAGTAAGTCAGGAAGTGCAATAAGTGGGACAGGAAGTAGAGTGAGTAAGACAGGGAGTGCAATAAGTGGGGAAGGAAGTAGAGTGAGTAAGGCAGGAAGTGGAATAAGTGGGGCAGGAAGTAGTGAGTAAGGCAGGAAATGCAATAAGTGGAGCAGGAAGTAGAGTGAGTAAGGTAGGAAGTGGAATAAGTGGGGCAGGAAGTAGAGTGAGTAAGGCAGGAAATGGAATTAAGTGGGGCAGGAAGTAGAGTGAGTAAGGCAGGAAATGCAGTGAGAAAGACAAGAAGTACAGTGACTGAGTTAGGAAGTACAGTACACTGTAGGTGAGACAGGAAGTAAGCGAGTGAGGGAGGAAGTTCAGTCGGTGAGACAGAAAGTACAATGAGTGATGCCGGAAGTTCAGTGAGTTTTAGGCAAGAAGTGCAGTGAGTGGGATAGTGGAGTGTGGCCATAGCAATACAAACTCTCCTGTTTCATAGTGGAGTGTGGCCATAGCAATACAAACTCTCTTGTTTCATAGTGGAGTGTGGCCATAGCAATACAAACTCATAGTGGAGTGGAGCCATAGCAATACAAACTCTCCTGTTTCATAGTGGAGTGGAGCCATAGCAATACAAACTCTCCTATTTCATAGTGGAGTGGAGCCATAGCAATACAAACTCTCTTGTTTCATAGTGGAGTGTGGCCATAGCAATACAAACTCTCCTATTTCATAGTGGAGTGGAGCCATAGCAATACAAACTCTCCTATTTCATAGTGGAGTGGAGCCATAGCAATACAAACTCTCTTGTTTCATAGTGGAGTGTGGCCATAGCAATACAAACTCTCCTATTTCATAGTGGAGTGTGGCCATAGCAATACAAACTCTCTTGTTTCATAGTGGAGTGTGGCCATAGCAATACAAACTCTCCTATTTCATAGTGGAGTGTGGCCATAGCAATACAAACTCTCTTGTTTCATAGTGGAGTGTGGCCATAGCAATACAAACTCATAGTGGAGTGGAGCCATAGCAATACAAACTCTCCTGTTTCATAGTGGAGTGGAGCCATAGCAATACAAACTCTCCTATTTCATAGTGGAGTGTGGCCATAGCAATACAAACTCTCCTATTTCATAGTGGAGTGTGGCCATAGCAATACAAACTCTCTTGTTTCATAGTGGAGTGTGGCCATAGCAATACAAACTCTCCTATTTCATAGTGGAGTGTGGCCATAGCTCTCTTGTTTCATAGTGGAGTGTGGCCATAGCAATACAAACTCTCCTGTTTCATAGTGGAGTGTGGCCATAGCAATACAAACTCTCCTGTTTCATAGTGTGGCCATAGCAATACAAACTCTCCTATTTCATAGTGGAGTGTGGCCATAGCAATACAAACTCTCTTGTTTCATAGTGGAGTGTGGCCATAGCAATACAAACTCTCTTGTTTCATAGTGGAGTGTGGCCATAGCAATACAAACTCTCCTGTTTCATAGTGGAGTGTGGCCATAGCAATACAAACTCTCTTGTTTCATAGTGGAGTGGAGCCATAGCAATACAAACTCTCCTGTTTCATAGTGGAGTGTGGCCATAGCAATACAAACTCATAGTGGAGTGGAGCCATAGCAATACAAACTCTCCTGTTTCATAGTGGAGTGGAGCCATAGCAATACAAACTCTCCTATTTCATAGTGGAGTGGAGCCATAGCAATACAAACTCTCTTGTTTCATAGTGGAGTGTGGCCATAGCAATACAAACTCTCCTATTTCATAGTGGAGTGGAGCCATAGCAATACAAACTCTCCTATTTCATAGTGGAGTGGAGCCATAGCAATACAAACTCTCTTGTTTCATAGTGGAGTGTGGCCATAACAATACAAACTCTCCTATTTCATAGTGGAGTGTGGCCATAGCAATACAAACTCTCTTGTTTCATAGTGGAGTGTGGCCATAGCAATACAAACTCTCCTATTTCATAGTGGAGTGTGGCCATAGCAATACAAACTCTCTTGTTTCATAGTGGAGTGTGGCCATAGCAATACAAACTCATAGTGGAGTGGAGCCATAGCAATACAAACTCTCCCGTTTCATAGTGGAGTGGAGCCATAGCAATACAAACTCTCCTATTTCATAGTGGAGTGGAGCCATAGCAATACAAACTCTCTTGTTTCATAGTGGAGTGTGGCCATAGCAATACAAACTCTCCTATTTCATAGTGGAGTGTGGCCATAGCAATACAAACTCTCTTGTTTCATAGTGGAGTGTGGCCATAGCAATACAAACTCTCCTATTTCATAGTGGAGTGTGGCCATAGCTCTCTTGTTTCATAGTGGAGTGTGGCCATAGCAATACAAACTCTCCTGTTTCATAGTGGAGTGTGGCCATAGCAATACAAACTCTCCTGTTTCATAGTGTGGCCATAGCAATACAAACTCTCCTATTTCATAGTGGAGTGTGGCCATAGCAATACAAACTCTCTTGTTTCATAGTGGAGTGTGGCCATAGCAATACAAACTCTCTTGTTTCATAGTGGAGTGTGGCCATAGCAATACAAACTCATAGTGGAGTGGAGCCATAGCAATACAAACTCTCCTGTTTCATAGTGGAGTGTGGCCATAGCAATACAAACTCTCCTGTTTCATAGTGGAGTGTGGCCATAGCAATACAAACTCTCCTGTTTCACAGTGGAGTGTGGCCATAGCAATACAAACTCTCTTGTTTCATAGTGGAGTGGAGCCATAGCAATACAAACTCTCCTGTTTCATAGTGGAGTGTGGCCATAGCAATACAAACTCTCCTGTTTCATAGTGGAGTGGAGCCATGTGGCTCACCTATTACCAACCAGCCACATATCAGCTGGGAACTCAAACTGGGCTACATGGCAGGAGAGTAGCGGACCACAATGCAAGTACACACATCATGCATGAGACTCTTATATGCCCAGGAAGTCATCATCGTGGCTCTCTTTCTCTCTCTGTGTGTGTGTCTCTGTTGGTGTGTGGGTGTAGGTACAGCCTCGACTACATTAGGAAAGCTCCCAACAATGAAAGTCCCTGGAATTACTTGCAAGGGTGAGAGATGTGGAGCTGTGTGCTTGTAGATATCTTATGGTACTTGTAGTTGAGTATGGACCACAGACCTGGAAGTAACAGTCAGTCATTGTCAAATGGTCTCTAGATAAGTTATAAAGCCCAGTAAATAATAAATGATTAGTTCAGCTGCTCTCCTGTCTTGATGGTGGAGATTCACAAAGGCACGGAGACTCCCTGAGTTGTGTGGCCATGTTGGAAAGCTCAGCAAAGAGTCCGAGCTAGATTGTGATGCCGACTGTATGGAGTAGGTGGAGTAGTGAGCAAGTGCAAGGTGTGAATGGAAATTCTATCTAATGTTGCTGACAGCTAAGACTACTCTGATAGAAGAGACTTTGTTAACAGATTGTACCTTTACCACCAACATCAAGGAGATGCACAAAAGTCTGGTGATAGTGCAGGTCTGGTTTTAGGTCAGGCCTGGTGTTAGTGCAGGTCTGGTGTTAGTGCAGGCCTGGTGTTAGTTCAGGCCTGGTGTTAGTGTTAGGGCAGGCCTGGTGTTAGGGCAGGCCTGGTGTTAGTGCAGGCAGGGTGTTAGTTCAGGCCTGGTGTTAGGGCAGGCCTGGTGTTAGTGCAGGCCTGGTGTTAGTGCAGGCCTGGTGTTAGTTCAGGCCTGGTGTTAGTGCAGGTCTGGTGTTAGTGCAGGTCTGGTGTTAGTGCAGGCCTGGTGTTAGTTCAGGCCTGGTGTTAGTGCAGGCCTGGTGTTAGTGCAGGCCTGGTGTTAGTTCAGGCCTGGTGTTAGTTCAGGCCTGGTGTTAGGTCAGGCCTGGTGTTAGTGCAGGCCTGGTGTTAGTTAAGGCCTGGTGTTAGGTCAGGCCTGGTGTTAGTTCAGGCCTGGTGTTAATGCAGGCCTGGTGTTAGTGCAGGCCTGGTGTTAGTGCAGGCCTGGTGTTAGTGCAGGCCTGGTGTTAGTGCAGACCTGGTGTTAGGACAGGCCTGGTGTTAGTGCAGGCCTGGTGTTAGTGCAGGTCTGGTGTTAGTTCAGGCCTGGTGTTAGGGCAGGCCTGGTGTTAGTGCAGGCCTGGTGTTAGTGCAGGCCTGGTGTTAGTGCAGGCCTGGTGTTAGTGCAGGCCTGGTGTTAGTGCAGGCCTGGTGTTAGTGCAGGCCTGGTGTTAGTTCAGGCCTGGTATTAGGGCATGCCTGGTGTTAGTTCAGGCCTGGTGTTAGTGCAGGCCTGGTGTTAGTGCAGGCCTGGTGTTAGTGCAGGCCTGGTGTTAGTACTTACTGGGATTAGGAGTAGATATACATTGTGCAATATACTGTTGTGTATTATTTTCTGTGTGTGTCTTGTAGCATTCTCAAGGATCATCGTTTGAGTGAGTATGGAGATGTCTGGGCTAGTTGCGAGGAGCTGCTGGCCAGTCATATTCGCTCTCCGTACCTGCTCTGCCTCCTGGTCCACATCTATCAGGAACTGGGAGACACTGTCCACCTCAGCAAGGCATTAGAGGCAAGGCCCACTAGTAGCAGAGGGCTAGTTGTATTGAACAGGAGTGAGCGTACACCCTCACCACTGAGTGGGGGCCTTGTCACTGTGGTGCCGTACATACCATGAAGTACGCAATAAGCACCCTCCATGTAGCGAGCCTCCACTATGCTATTTTCAGTGATCTAGGATTAGACAAGGTTCAGTTAGCATGCACTGAAGGGAGAGGGGGGGATGAGAGGCGGGAGTAGTCCCAACACGGGGTTGGTATGCCCTGACATGGACTTCCAAAAGACAATGATGGAATGAAGAGTCTGAGAGGTGGAGTTTTCCCTCTCAGCTTCTAGAGGGCCGTGAAGCTTTCTGAGGCATATTAGACATGATCTTGGAGCAAGTTAGTGGTTGGATTGTTGACAATGCTGCAAAAACTGAACTCTCTCAATCTCCGTCATAAAATCGGCCCATTCCATCGGGGAATAGATAATATTGCTCTCTGGCGACTGGTCCCCAACAGGGACAGGAGGGGCATGCCCCATGGCACTGCCAGTGCATGTGCCCAGTGTATCGATTCTGTCAAAACCGTAAGCAACAAGATAATAATAGATGATGGTCTTTGGACAGAGCCAACTTTCAAGTGTTTTGTTAAAAAGTTGAGGATTAAGAACAAGTGGAGCTAAAGCAGCTCCTTGCCTAGACCTGGCTCTTCACCTAGACCTGGCTCCTCACCTAGACCTGGCTCCTCGCCTAGACCTGGCTCCTCACCTAGACCTGGCTCCTCACCTAGACCTGGCTCCTGGCCTAGACCTGGCTCCTGGCCTAGACCTGGCTCCTCACCTAGACCTGGCTCCTCACCTAGACCTGGCTCCTCACCTAGACCTGGCTCCTCACCTAGACCTGGCTCCTCACCTAGACCTGGCTCCTCGGCCACGAGCCAGACCTGGCTCCTCACCTAGACCTGGCTCTTCACCTAGACCTGGCTCCTCACCTAGACCTGGCTCCTCACCTAGACCTGGCTCCTGGCCTAGACCTGGCTCCTGGCCTAGACCTGGCTCCTCACCTAGACCTGGCTCCTCACCTAGACCTGGCTCCTGGCCTAGACCTGGCTCCTGGCCTAGACCTGGCTCCTCGCCTAGACCTGGCTCCTCGCCTAGACCTGGCTCCTCGCCTAGACCTGGCTCCTCACCTAGACCTGGCTCCTCACCTAGACCTGGCTCCTGGCCTAGACCTGGCTCCTCACCTAGACCTGGCTCCTGGCCTAGACCTGGCTCCTCACCTAGACCTGGCTCCTCACCTAGACCTGGCTCCTCACCTAGACCTGGCTCCTCACCTAGACCTGGCTCCTCACCTAGACCTGGCTCCTCACCTAGACCTGGCTCCTCACCTAGACCTGGCTCCTCGCCTAGACCTGGCTCCTGGCCTAGACCTGGCTCCTCACCTAGACCTGGCTCCTCACCTAGACCTGGCTCCTGGCCTAGACCTGGCTCCTCACCTAGACCTGGCTCCTCACCTAGACCTGGCTCCTCACCTAGACCTGGCTCCTCGCCTAGACCTGGCTCCTCACCTAGACCTGGCTCCTCACCTAGACCTGGCTCCTCACCTAGCTCACCTAGACCTGGCTCCTCGCCTAGACCTGGCTCCTCGCCTAGACCTGGCTCCTCACCTAGACCTGGCTCCTCACCTAGACCTGGCTCCTCACCTAGACCTGGCTCCTCGCCTAGACCTGGCTCCTGGCCTAGACCTGGCTCCTCACCTAGACCTGGCTCCTGGCCTAGACCTGGCTCCTCACCTAGACCTGGCTCCTCGCCTAGACCTGGCTCCTCGCCTAGACCTGGCTCCTCACCTAGACCTGGCTCCTCACCTAGACCTGGCTCCTCACCTAGACCTGGCTCCTCGCCTAGACCTGGCTCCTGGCCTAGACCTGGCTCCTGGCCTAGACCTGGCTCCTCACCTAGACCTGGCTCCTCACCTAGACCTGGCTCCTCACCTAGACCTGGCTCCTCACCTAGACCTGGCTCCTCACCTAGACCTGGCTCCTCGGCCACGAGCCAGACCTGGCTCCTCACCTAGACCTGGCTCCTCACCTAGACCTGGCTCCTCACCTAGACCTGGCTCCTCACCTAGACCTGGCTCCTGGCCTAGACCTGGCTCCTCACCTAGACCTGGCTCCTGGCCTAGACCTGGCTCCTCACCTAGACCTGGCTCCTCACCTAGACCTGGCTCCTCACCTAGACCTGGCTCCTCACCTAGACCTGGCTCCTCACCTAGACCTGGCTCCTCACCTAGACCTGGCTCCTCACCTAGACCTGGCTCCTCACCTAGACCTGGCTCCTCACCTAGACCTGGCTCCTGGCCTAGACCTGGCTCCTGGCCTAGACCTGGCTCCTCACCTAGACCTGGCTCCTCACCTAGACCTGGCTCCTCACCTAGACCTGGCTCCTCACCTAGACCTGGCTCCTCACCTAGACCTGGCTCCTGGCCTAGACCTGGCTCCTCACCTAGACCTGGCTCCTCACCTAGACCTGGCTCCTGGCCTAGACCTGGCTCCTCACCTAGACCTGGCTCCTCACCTAGACCTGGCTCCTGGCCTAGACCTGGCTCCTCACCTAGACCTGGCTCCTGGCCTAGACCTGGCTCCTCACCTAGACCTGGCTCCTCACCTAGACCTGGCTCCTCACCTAGACCTGGCTCCTCACCTAGACCTGGCTCCTCACCTAGACCTGGCTCCTCACCTAGACCTGGCTCCTCACCTAGACCTGGCTCCTGGCCTAGACCTGGCTCCTGGCCTAGACCTGGCTCCTCACCTAGACCTGGCTCCTCACCTAGACCTGGCTCCTCACCTAGACCTGGCTCCTCACCTAGACCTGGCTCCTCACCTAGACCTGGCTCCTGGCCTAGACCTGGCTCCTCACCTAGACCTGGCTCCTCACCTAGACCTGGCTCCTCACCTAGACCTGGCTCCTCACCTAGACCTGGCTCCTCGCCTAGACCTGGCTCCTCACCTAGACCTGGCTCCTCGCCTAGACCTGGCTCCTGGCCTAGACCTGGCTCCTCACCTAGACCTGGCTCCTCACCTAGACATGGCTCCTCACCTAGACCTGGCTCCTCACCTAGACCTGGCTCCTCACCTAGACCTGGCTCCTCACCTAGACCTGGCTCCTCACCTAGACCTGGCTCCTCACCTAGACCTGGCTCCTGGCCTAGACCTGGCTCCTCGCCTAGACCTGGCTCCTCGCCTAGACCTGGCTCCTCGCCTAGACCTGGCTCCTGGCCTAGACCTGGCTCCTCACCTAGACCTGGCTCCTCACCTAGACCTGGCTCCTGGCCTAGACCTGGCTCCTCACCTAGACCTGGCTCCTCACCTAGACCTGGCTCCTCACCTAGACCTGGCTCCTGGCCTAGACCTGGCTCCTCACCTAGACCTGGCTCCTCACCTAGACCTGGCTCCTCACCTAGACCTGGCTCCTGGCCTAGACCTGGCTCCTCACCTAGACCTGGCTCCTCGCCTAGACCTGGCTGCTCGCCTAGACCTGGCTCCTCACCTAGACCTGGCTCCTCACCTAGACCTGGCTCCTCACCTAGACCTGGCTCCTCACCTAGACCTGGCTCCTCACCTAGACCTGGCTCCTGGCCTAGACCTGGCTCCTCACCTAGACCTGGCTCCTGGCCTAGACCTGGCTCCTCACCTAGACCTGGCTCCTGGCCTAGACCTGGCTCCTCACCTAGACCTGGCTCCTCACCTAGACCTGGCTCCTCACCTAGACCTGGCTCCTGGCCTAGACCTGGCTCCTCACCTAGACCTGGCTCCTCGCCTAGACCTGGCTCCTCACCTAGACCTGGCTCCTGGCCTAGACCTGGCTCCTCGCCTAGACCTGGCTCCTCACCTAGACCTGGCTCCTCACCTAGACCTGGCTCCTCACCTAGACCTGGCTCCTGGCCTAGACCTGGCTCCTCACCTAGACCTGGCTCCTCGCCTAGACCTGGCTCCTCACCTAGACCTGGCTCCTCGCCTAGACCTGGCTCCTCACCTAGACCTGGCTCCTCACCTAGACCTGGCTCCTCACCTAGACCTGGCTCCTCACCTAGACCTGGCTCCTCACCTAGACCTGGCTCCTCGCCTAGACCTGGCTCCTCACCTAGACCTGGCTCCTCGCCTAGACCTGGCTCCTCACCTAGACCTGGCTCCTCGCCTAGACCTGGCTCCTCACCTAGACCTGGCTCCTCACCTAGACCTGGCTCCTCACCTAGACCTGGCTCCTGGCCTAGACCTGGCTCCTCACCTAGACCTGGCTCCTCGCCTAGACCTGGCTCCTCGCCTAGACCTGGCTCCTCACCTAGACCTGGCTCCTCACCTAGACCTGGCTCCTCACCTAGACCTGGCTCCTCACCTAGACCTGGGGCTCCTGGCCTAGACCTGGCTCCTCACCTAGACCTGGCTCCTCACCTAGACCTGGCTCCTCACCTAGACCTGGCTCCTCACCTAGACCTGGCTCCTCACCTAGACCTGGCTCCTCACCTAGACCTGGCTCCTCACCTAGACCTGGCTCCTCACCTAGACCTGGCTCCTGGCCTAGACCTGGCTCCTGGCCTAGACCTGGCTCCTCACCTAGACCTGGCTCCTGGCCTAGACCTGGCTCCTGGCCTAGACCTGGCTCCCCACCTAGACCTGGCTCCTCACCTAGACCTGGCTCCTCACCTAGACCTGGCTCCTCACCTAGACCTGGCTCCTCACCTAGACCTGGCTCCTCACCAAGACCTGGCTCCTCACCTAGACATGGCTCCTCACCTAGACCTGGCCCCTCACCTAGACCTGGCTCCTCACCTAGACCTGGCTCCTCACCTAGACCTGGCTCCTCGCCTAGACCTGGCTCCTCACCTAGACCTGGCTCCTCACCTAGACCTGGCTCCTGGCCTAGACCTGGCTCCTCAGCTAGACCTGGCTCCTGGCCTAGACCTGGCTCCTGGCCTAGACCTGGCTCCTCACCTAGACCTGGCTCCTGGCCTAGACCTGGCTCCTCACCTAGACCTGGCTCCTCACCTAGACCTGGCTCCTCACCTAGACCTGGCTCCTCACCTAGACCTGGCTCCTCACCTAGACCTGGCTCCTCACCTAGACCTGGCTCCTCACCTAGACCTGGCTCCTCACCTAGACCTGGCTCCTCACCTAGACCTGGCTCCTCACCTAGACCTGGCTCCCCACCTAGACCTGGCTCCTCACCTAGACCTGGCTCCTCGCCTAGACCTGGCTCCTCGCCTAGACCTGGCTCCTCACCAAGACCTGGCTCCTCACCAAGACCTGGCTCCTCACCTAGACCTGGCTCCTCACCTAGACCTGGCTCCTGGCCTAGACCTGGCTCCTGGCCTAGACCTGGCTCCTGGCCTAGACCTGGCTCCTCACCTAGACCTGGCTCCTCACCTAGACCTGGCTCCTCACCTAGACCTGGCTCCTCACCTAGACCTGGCTCCTCACCTAGACCTGGCTCCTCACCTAGACCTGGCTCCTCACCTAGACCTGGCTCCTCACCTAGACCTGGCTCCTCTCCTAGACCTGCCTCCTGGCCTAGACCTGGCTCCTCACCTAGACCTGGCTCCTCACCTAGACCTGGCTCCTCACCTAGACCTGGCTCCTGGCCTAGACCTGGCTCCTCACCTAGACCTGGCTCCTCACCTAGACCTGGCTCCTGGCCTAGACCTGGCTCCTCACCTAGACCTGGCTCCTGGCCTAGACCTGGCTCCTGGCCTAGACCTGGCTCCTGGCCTAGACCTGGCTCCTCACCTAGACCTGGCTCCTCACCTAGACCTGGCTCCTCACCTAGACCTGGCTCCTCACCTAGACCTGGCTCCTCACCTAGACCTGGCTCCTCACCTAGACCTGGCTCCTCACCTAGACCTGGCTCCTCTCCTAGACCTGCCTCCTGGCCTAGACCTGGCTCCTCACCTAGACCTGGCTCCTCACCTAGACCTGGCTCCTGGCCTAGACCTGGCTCCTCACCTAGACCTGGCTCCTCACCTAGACCTGGCTCCTGGCCTAGACCTGGCTCCTCACCTAGACCTGGCTCCTGGCCTAGACCTGGCTCCTCACCTAGACCTGGCTCCTCACCTAGACCTGGCTCCTCACCTAGACCTGGATCCTCACCTAGACCTGGCTCCTCACTTAGACCTGGCTCCTCACCTAGACCTGGCTCCTGGCCTAGACCTGGCTCCTCACCTAGACCTGGCTCCTCACCTAGACCTGGCTCCTCACCTAGACCTGGCTCCTGGCCTAGACCTGGCTCCTGGCCTAGACCTGGCTCCTCACCTACCTGGCTCCTCACCTAGACCTGGCTCCTCGCCTAGACCTGACTCCTCGCCTAGACCTGGCTCCTCACCTAGACCTGGCTCCTCACCTAGACCTGGCTCCTCACCTAGACCTGGCTCCTCACCTAGACCTGGCTCCTCACCTAGACCTGGCTCCTCACCTAGACCTGGCCCCTTGCCTAGACCTGGCTCCTCACCTAGACCTGGCTCCTCACCTAGACCTGGCTCCTCACCTAGACCTGGCTCCCCACCTAGACCTGGCTCCTCGCCTAGACCTGGCTCCTCACCTAGACCTGGCTCCCCACCTAGACCTGGCTCCTCGCCTAGACCTGGCTCCTCACCTAGACCTGGCTCCTCACCTAGACCTGGCTCCTCACCTAGACCTGGCTCCTCACCTAGACCTGGCTCCTCACCTAGACCTGGCTCCTCACCTAGACCTGGCTCCTCACCTAGACCTGGCTCCTGGCCTAGACCTAGCTCCTCACCTAGACCTGGCTCCTCACCTAGACCTGGCTCCTCACCTAGACCTGGCTCCTGGCCTAGACCTGGCTCCTCACCTAGACCTGGCTCCTCACCTAGACCTGGCTCCTCACCTAGACCTGGCTCCTCACCTAGACCTGGCTCCTCACCTAGACCTGGCTCCTCGCCTAGACCTGGCTCCTCGCCTAGACCTGGCTCCTCACCTAGACCTGGCTCCTGGCCTAGACCTGGCTCCTCACCTAGACCTGGCTCCTCACCTAGACCTGGCTCCTCACCTAGACCTGGCTCCTCACCTAGACCTGGCTCCTCGCCTAGACCTGGCTCCTCACCTAGACCTGGCTCCTCGCCTAGACCTGGCTCCTCACCTAGACCTGGCTCCTCACCTAGACCTGGCTCCTCACCTAGACCTGGCTCCTCGCCTAGACCTGGCTCCTCGCCTAGACCTGGCTCCTCGCCTAGACCTGGCTCCTCGCCTAGACCTGGCTCCTCGCCTAGACCTGGCTCCTCGCCTAGACCTGGCTCCTCGCCTAGACCTGGCCTAGACCTGGCTCCTCACCTAGACCTGGCTCCTCACCTAGACCTGGCTCCTCACCTAGACCTGGCTCCTCACCTAGACCTGGCTCCTCGCCTAGACCTGGCTCCTGGCCTAGACCTGGCTCCTCACCTAGACCTGGCTCCTGGCCTAGACCTGGCTCCTCACCTAGACCTGGCCCCTCTCCTAGACCTGGCTCCTCACCTAGACCTGGCTCCCCGCCTAGACCTGGCTCCTCAACTAGACCTAGACCTGGCTCCTCACCTAGACCTGGCTCCTCACCTAGACCTGGCTCCTCACCTAGACCTGGCTCCTCACCTAGACCTGGCTCCTCACCTAGACCTGGCTCCTCACCTAGACCTGGCTCCTCACCTAGACCTGGCTCCTCACCTAGACCTGGCTCCTCACCTAGACCTGGCTCCTCACCTAGACCTGGCTCCTCACCTAGACCTGGCTCCTCACCTAGACCTGGCTCCTCACCTAGACCTGGCTCCTCACCTAGACCTGGCTCCTCACCTAGACCTGGCTCCTGGCCTAGACCTGGCCCCTCACCTAGACCTGGCTCCTGGCCTAGACCTGGCTCCTCACCTAGACCTGGCTCCTGGCCTAGACCTGGCTCCTCACCTAGACCTGGCTCCTCACCTAGACCTGGCTCCTCACCTAGACCTGGCTCCTCACCTAGACCTGGCTCCTCACCTAGACCTGGCTCCTCACCTAGACCTGGCTCCTGGCCTAGACCTGGCTCCTGGCCTAGACCTGGCTCCTCACCTAGACCTGGCTCCTCACCTAGACCTGGCTCCTCGCCTAGACCTGGCTCCTGGCCTAGACCTGGCTCCTCGCCTAGACCTGGCTCCTCACCTAGACCTGGCTCCTGGCCTAGACCTGGCTCCTCACCTAGACCTGGCCCCTCTCCTAGACCTGGCTCCTCACCTAGACCTGGCTCCTGGCCTAGACCTGGCTCCTCACCTAGACCTGGCTCCTCACCTAGACCTGGCTCCTCACCTAGACCTGGCTCCTCACCTAGACCTGGCTCCTCACCTAGACCTGGCTCCTCACCTAGACCTGGCTCCTGGCCTAGACCTGGCTCCCCACCTAGACCTGGCTCCTGGCCTAGACCTGGCTCCTCGCCTAGACCTGTCTCCTCACCTAGACCTGGCTCCTCACCTAGACCTGGCTCCTCACCTAGACCTGGCTCCTCACCTAGACCTTGCTCCTCACCTAGACCTGGCTCCTCACCTAGACCTGGCTCCTCACCTAGACCTGGCTCCTCACCTAGACCTGGCTCCCCACCTAGACCTGGCTCCTCACCTAGACCTGGCTCCTCACCTAGACCTGGCTCCTCACCTAGACCTGGCTCCTCCCCTAGACCTGGCCTAGACCTGGCTCCTCACCTAGACCTGGCTCCTCACCTAGACCTGGGGCCAGGAGCCAGACCTGGCTCCTCACCTAGACCTGGCTCCTCACCTAGACCTGGCTCCTCACCTAGACCTGGCTCCTGGCCTAGACCTGGCTCCTCACCTAGACCTGGCTCCTCACCTACACCTGGCTCCTCGCCTAGACCTGGCTCCTCGCCTAGACCTGGCTCCTCGCCTAGACCTGGCTCCTCGCCTAGACCTGGCTCCTCGCCTAGACCTGGCTGCTCACCTAGACCTGGCTCCTCACCTAGACCTGGCTCCTCACCTAGACCTGGCTCCTCACCTAGACCTGGCTCCTCGCCTAGACCTGGCTCCTCACCTAGACCTGGCTCCTGGCCTAGACCTGGCTCCTCACCTAGACCTGGCTCCTCGCCTAGACCTGGCTCCTGGCCTAGACCTGGCTCCTCACCTAGACCTGGCTCCTCACCTAGACCTGGCTCCTGGCCTAGACCTGGCTCCTCGCCTAGACCTGGCTCCTCACCTAGACCTGGCTCCTCACCTAGACCTGGCTCCTCACCTAGACCTGGCTCCTCACCTAGACCTGGCTCCTCGCCTAGACCTGGCTCCTCGCCTAGACCTGGCTCCTGGCCTAGACCTGGCTCCTCACCTAGACCTGGCTCCTCACCTAGACCTGGCTCCTCGCCTAGACCTGGCTCCTCGCCTAGACCTGGCTCCTCACCTAGACCTGGCTCCTGGCCTAGACCTGGCTCCTCACCTAGATCTGGCTCCTCACCTAGACCTGGCTCCTCGCCTAGACCTGGCTCCTCGCCTAGACCTGGCTCCTCACCTAGACCTGGCTCCTCACCTAGACCTGGCTCCTCACCTAGACCTGGCTCCTGGCCTAGACCTGGCTCCTCACCTAGACCTGGCTCCTCACCTAGACCTGGCACCTCACCTAGACCTGGCTCCTCACCTAGACCTGGCTCCTCACCTAGACCTGGCTCCTCACCTAGACCTGGCTCCTGGCCTAGACCTGGCTCCTCACCTAGACCTGGCTCCTCACCTAGACCTGGCTCCTCACCTAGACCTGGCTCCTCACCTAGACCTGGCTCCTCTCCTAGACCTGGCTCCTCGCCTAGACCTGGCTCCTCGCCTAGACCTGGCTCCTCACCTAGACCTGGCTCCTCACCTAGACCTGGCTCCTCACCTAGACCTGGCTCCTCACCTAGACCTGGCTCCTCACCTAGACCTGGCTCCTCACCTAGACCTGGCTCCTCACCTAGACCTGGCTCCTCACCTAGACCTGGCTCCTGGCCTAGACCTGGCTCCTGGCCTAGACCTGGCTCCTCACCTAGACCTGGCTCCTCGCCTAGACCTGGCTCCTCGCCTAGACCTGGCTCCTCGCCTAGACCTGGCTCCTCACCTACACCTGGCTCCTCACCTAGACCTGGCTCCTCACCTAGACCTGGCTCCTGGCCTAGACCTGGCTCCTCACCTAGACCTGGCTCCTCACCTAGACCTGGCTCCTCACCTAGACCTGGCTCCTCACCTAGACCTGGCTCCTCGCCTAGACCTGGCTCCTCGCCTAGACCTGGCTCCTGGCCTAGACCTGGCTCCTCACCTAGACCTGGCTCCTCACCTAGACCTGGCTCCTCGCCTAGACCTGGCTCCTCACCTAGACCTGGCTCCTCACCTAGACCTGGCTCCTGGCCTAGACCTGGCTCCTCACCTAGATCTGGCTCCTCACCTAGACCTGGCTCCTCGCCTAGACCTGGCTCCTCGCCTAGACCTGGCTCCTCACCTAGACCTGGCTCCTCACCTAGACCTGGCTCCTCACCTAGACCTGGCTCCTGGCCTAGACCTGGCTCCTCACCTAGACCTGGCTCCTCACCTAGACCTGGCACCTCACCTAGACCTGGCTCCTCACCTAGACCTGGCTCCTCACCTAGACCTGGCTCCTCACCTAGACCTGGCTCCTGGCCTAGACCTGGCTCCTCACCTAGACCTGGCTCCTCACCTAGACCTGGCTCCTCACCTAGACCTGGCTCCTCACCTAGACCTGGCTCCTCTCCTAGACCTGGCTCCTCGCCTAGACCTGGCTCCTCGCCTAGACCTGGCTCCTCACCTAGACCTGGCTCCTCACCTAGACCTGGCTCCTCACCTAGACCTGGCTCCTCACCTAGACCTGGCTCCTCACCTAGACCTGGCTCCTCACCTAGACCTGGCTCCTCACCTAGACCTGGCTCCTGGCCTAGACCTGGCTCCTGGCCTAGACCTGGCTCCTCACCTAGACCTGGCTCCTCGCCTAGACCTGGCTCCTCGCCTAGACCTGGCTCCTCGCCTAGACCTGGCTCCTCACCTACACCTGGCTCCTCACCTAGACCTGGCTCCTCACCTAGACCTGGCTCCTGGCCTAGACCTGGCTCCTCACCTAGACCTGGCTCCTCACCTACACCTGGCTCCTCGCCTAGACCTGGCTCCTCGCCTAGACCTGGCTCCTCGCCTAGACCTGGCTCCTCGCCTAGACCTGGCTCCTCGCCTAGACCTGGCTCCTCGCCTAGACCTGGCTCCTCGCCTAGACCTGGTTCCTCACCTAGACCTGGCTCCTCACCTAGACCTGGCTCCTGGCCTAGACCTGGCTCCTCACCTAGACCTGGCTCCTCACCTAGACCTGGCTCCTCACCTAGACCTGGCTCCCCACCTAGACCTGGCTCCTCACCTAGACCTGGCTCCTCACCTAGACCTGGCTCCTCACCTAGACCTGGCTCCTGGCCTAGACCTGGCTCCTCACCTAGACCTGGCTCCTCACCTAGACCTGGCTCCTCACCTAGACCTGGCTCCTCACCTAGACCTGGCTCCTCACCTAGACCTGGCTCCTCACCTAGACCTGGCTCCTCACCTAGACCTGGCTCCTCACCTAGACCTGGCTCCTCGCCTAGACCTGGCTCCTCGCCTAGACCTGGCTCCTCACCTAGACCTGGCTCCTCACCTAGACCTGGCTCCTCACCTAGACCTGGCTCCTCACCTAGACCTGGCTCCTCGCCTAGACCTGGCTCCTCACCTAGACCTGGCTCCTCACCTAGACCTGGCTCCTGGCCTAGACCTGGCTCCTCACCTAGATCTGGCTCCTCACCTAGACCTGGCTCCTCGCCTAGACCTGGCTCCTCGCCTAGACCTGGCTCCTCACCTAGACCTGGCTCCTCACCTAGACCTGGCTCCTCACCTAGACCTGGCTCCTCACCTAGACCTGGCTCCTCACCTAGACCTGGCTCCTCACCTAGACCTGGCTCCTCGCCTAGACCTGGCTCCTGGCCTAGACCTGGCTCCTCACCTAGACCTGGCTCCTCACCTAGACCTGGCTCCTCGCCTAGACCTGGCTCCTCACCTAGACCTGGCTCCTCGCCTAGACCTGGCTCCTGGCCTAGACCTGGCTCCTCACCTAGATCTGGCTCCTCACCTAGACCTGGCTCCTCACCTAGACCTGGCTCCCCACCTAGACCTGGCTCCTCACCTAGACCTGGCTCCTCACCTAGACCTGGCTCCTCACCTAGACCTGGCTCCTCACCTAGACCTGGCTCCTCACCTAGACCTGGCTCCTGGCCTAGACCTGGCTCCTCACCTAGACCTGGCTCCTGGCCTAGACCTGGCTCCTCACCTAGACCTGGCTCCTCACCTGGACCTGGCTCCTCACCTAGACCTGGCTCCTGGCCTAGACCTGGCTCCCCACCTAGACCTGGCTCCTCACCTAGACCTGGCTCCTCACCTAGACCTGGCTCCTCACCTAGACCTGGCTCCTCACCTAGACCTGGCTCCTCACCTAGACCTGGCTCCTCACCTAGACCTGGCTCCCCACCTAGACCTGGCTCCTCACCTAGACCTGGCTCCCCACCTAGACCTGGCTCCTCACCTAGACCTGGCTCCTCACCTAGACCTGGCTCCTCACCTAGACCTGGCCTAGACCTGGCTCCTCACCTAGACCTGGCTCCTCACCTAGACCTGGCTCCTGGCCTAGACCTGGCTCCTCGCCTAGACCTGGCTCCTCGCCTAGACCTGGCTCCTCACCTAGACCTGGCTCCTCACCTAGACCTGGCTCCTCACCTAGACCTGGCTCCTCACCTAGACCTGGCTCCTCACCTAGACCTGGCTCCTGGCCTAGACCTGGCTCCTGGCCTAGACCTGGCTCCTCACCTAGACCTGGCTCCTCACCTAGACCTGGCTCCTCACCTAGACCTGGCTCCTCGCCTAGACCTGGCTCCTCACCTAGACCTGGCTCCTCACCTAGACCTGGCTCCTCACCTAGACCTGGCTCCCCACCTAGACCTGGCTCCTCACCTAGACCTGGCTCCTCACCTAGACCTGGCTCCTCACCTAGACCTGGCTCCTCACCTAGACCTGGCTCCTCACCTAGACCTGGCTCCTCACCTAGACCTGGCTCCTCACCTAGACCTGGCTCCTCGCCTAGACCTGGCTCCTCGCCTAGACCTGGCTCCTCGCCTAGACCTGGCTCCTCACCTAGACCTGGCTCCTCGCCTAGACCTGGCTCCTGGCCTAGACCTGGCTCCTCACCTAGACCTGGCTCCTCACCTAGACCTGGCTCCTCACCTAGACCTGGCTCCTCACCTAGACCTGGCTCCTCACCTAGACCTGGCTCCTCACCTGGACCTGGCTCCTCACCTGGACCTGGCTCCTCACCTAGACCTGGCTCCTCACCTAGACCTGGCTCCTCACCTAGACCTGGCTCCTCACCTAGACCTGGCTCCTGGCCTAGACCTGGCTCCTCACCTAGACCTGGCTCCTCACCTAGACCTGGCTCCTCACCTAGACCTGGCTCCTCACCTAGACCTGGCTCCTCACCTAGACCTGGCTCCTCACCTAGACCTGGCTCCTCACCTAGACCTGGCTCCTGGCCTAGACCTGGCTCCTCACCTAGACCTGGCTCCTGGCCTAGACCTGGCTCCTCACCTAGACCTGGCTCCTCACCTAGACCTGGCTCCTCACCTAGACCTGGCTCCTCACCTAGACCTGGCTCCTCACCTAGACCTGGCTCCTCACCTAGACCTGGCTCCTCGCCTAGACCTGGCTCCTCACCTAGACCTGGCTCCTCACCTAGACCTGGCTCCTCACCTAGACCTGGCTCCTCACCTAGACCTGGCTCCTCACCTAGACCTGGCTCCTCACCTAGACCTGGCTCCTCACCTAGACCTGGCTCCTCACCTAGACCTGGCTCCTCACCTAGACCTGGCTCCTCACCTAGACCTGGCTCCTCACCTAGACCTGGCTCCTGGCCTAGACCTGGCTCCTCACCTAGACCTGGCTCCTGGCCTAGACCTGGCTCCTGGCCTAGACCTGGCTCCTCACCTAGACCTGGCTCCTCGCCTAGACCTGGCTCCTCACCTAGACCTGGCTCCTCACCTAGACCTGGCTCCTCACCTAGACCTGGCTCCTCACCTAGACCTGGCTCCTCACCTAGACCTGGCTCCTGGCCTAGACCTGGCTCCTCACCTAGACCTGGCTCCTCGCCTAGACCTGGCTCCTCGCCTAGACCTGGCTCCTGGCCTAGACCTGGCTCCTCACCTAGACCTGGCTCCTCACCTAAACCTGGCTCCTCACCTAGACCTGGCTCCTCACCTAGACCTGGCTCCTGGCCTAGACCTGGCTCCTCACCTAGACCTGGCTCCTCACCTAGACCTGGCTCCTCACCTAGACCTGGCTCCTGGCCTAGACCTGGCTCCTCGCCTAGACCTGGCTCCTGGCCTAGACCTGGCTCCTCACCTAGACCTGGCTCCTCACCTAGACCTGGCTCCTCGCCTAGACCTGGCTCCTGGCCTAGACCTGGCACCTCGCCTAGACCTGGCTCCTCACCTAGACCTGGCTCCTCACCTAGACCTGGCTCCTCACCTAGACCTGGCTCCTCACCTAGACCTGGCTCCTCACCTAGACCTGGCTCCTGGCCTAGACCTGGCTCCTCACCTAGACCTGGCTCCTCACCTAGACCTGGCTCCTCGCCTAGACCTGGCTCCTCGCCTAGACCTGGCTCCTCACCTAGACCTGGCTCCTCACCTAGACCTGGCTCCTGGCCTAGACCTGGCACCCCACCTAGACCTGGCTCCTCACCTAGACCTGGCTCCTCACCTGGACCTGGCTCCTCACCTAGACCTGGCTCCTCACCTAGACCTGGCTCCTCACTAGACCTGGCTCCTCACCTAGACCTGGCTCCTCACCTAGACCTGGCTCCTCACCTAGACCTGGCTCCTGGCCTAGACCTGGCTCCCCACCTAGACCTGGCTCCTCACCTAGACCTGGCTCCTCACCTAGACCTGGCTCCTCACCTAGACCTGGCTCCTCACCTAGACCTGGCTCCTCACCTAGACCTGGCTCCTCACCTAGACCTGGCTCCTCACCTAGACCTGGCTCCTCACCTAGACCTGGCTCCTCGCCTAGACATGGCTCCTCACCTAGACCTGGCTCCTGGCCTAGACCTGGCTCCTCACCTAGACCTGGCTCCCCACCTAGACCTGGCTCCTCACCTAGACCTGGCTCCTCACCTAGACCTGGCTCCTCACCTAGACCTGGCTCCTCACCTAGACCTGGCTCCTCACCTAGACCTGGCTCCTCGCCTAGACCTGGCTCCTCACCTAGACCTGGCTCCTCACCTAGACCTGGCTCCTCGCCTAGACCTGGCTCCTGGCCTAGACCTGGCTCCTCACCTAGACCTGGCTCCCCACCTAGACCTGGCTCCTCACCTAGACCTGGCTCCTGGCCTAGACCTGGCTCCTCGCCTAGACCTGGCTCCTCACCTAGACCTGGCTCCTCACCTAGACCTGGCTCCTCGCCTAGACCTGGCTCCTCACCTAGACCTGGCTCCTCACCTAGACCTGGCTCCTCACCTAGACCTGGCTCCTGGCCTAGACCTGGCTCCTCGCCTAGACCTGGCTCCTCACCTAGACCTGGCTCCTGGCCTAGACCTGGCTCCTCACCTAGACCTGGCACCTGACCTAGACCTGGCTCCTGGCCTAGACCTGTCTCCTTACCTAGAGAGCTCTAACTTGCTAACTTCATTGCAAATGATCATGTGAACATGAGTAATGTGGATGTGCTTTACTTAGAATCTCCATGTCGGTTTCATGATGCAAGCACTGACCCACCTGATTTTCTAAGTGAAAGATTAAGCACCAATGGGTTCTGATATACTTTACCGTAAACTCTGGTTGCTAGCCTCTAGGTGTTTAGTGCACTAACAGCTGTTAAGTGCCACTTGTGTTTATTGTTTCCTTATGGTATATCGCTATAAAGTGCTGATCTTGCTGTTGTTGAAGAAAGTGTGGGTTTTGCACAAGCATATTAGCTTGACTGTCAAGGCTAAACGAATTTCACCAAAATTGTAGAATTACTAGTTTGCTTGCTATTATTAGCTATAGCAGAAGGAACAGCAGAAGCATGTCCCAAAAGTTTGGCAGATGAACAGCTTCGAGGAGTAAATTAGTTGCAATGTATCCTCTCCTTCTTAGTCTACTTGGAGGTATTTACCCCTGCATACTCGGGATCGAGAACCTGGATCCTTTGTAGGCTGCTTTGGAAGATTGGAAGGTTAGCTCCTTCTTCAACTAGCTGGCAAGACTATTTTGCTCTTAATTGGTAGTCTAAAAAAAGTATGCAAAGCATTCAGGAAATTTTGGAAGAAGAATCAGTTGGTGTGTGTTCTTAACAATAGTGTTAAGCAACTTTCTACAGTTAAGCACTTGCAGGTGGGGGCTAGAACCAGGGGGTGCTAAAACACCCAGAGTTTACGGGGGGGGGGGGGGGGGGGGGGGGGTACATTCTGACATCTAATGGTTGCCCAGGCTCCAACATCAGCATTTATTATGTTTAAGTTTGTGTGACACCTATGGTGTCTCAGGTAAGGTTCAGTTCTTGGGACACTTGTGTGCCTGCCATAACCTCTCTCCCATCTTGTCTTGCTGTGGCAAGCCTTGTGTCTCCCATATGTGCCATCAAATACCTGTACTCACTCCCTTGTTGTTCACCAATCTACTGAAGACACATTTCAAACCACGATTTCATCCTCTCTAGTAATGTCCATGCTACATGTATGTGTGTTAGCTGTTGGTGGGTGAATTTGAAGGCAATTATGATGTTGATGTGATGTTTGTTTTATCTGTACATATATATATACATGTATGATGTTAATGTTTGTTTTATCTGTACATATATATATACATGTATGATGTTAATGTCTGTTTTATCTGTACATATATATATACATGTATGATGTTAATGTCTGTTTTATCTGTACATATATATACATGTATGATGTTAATGTTGTTTTATCTGTACATATATATATACATGTATGCTGTTAATGTCTGTTTTATCTGTACATATATATATACATGTATATACATGTATGATGTCAATATCTGTTTTATCTGTACATATATATATACATGTAAGATGTTAATGTTTGTTTTATCTGTACATATATATATACATGTAAGATGTTAATGTTTGTTTTATCTGTAATATATATATACATGTATGATGTTAATGTTTTATCTGTACACATACACACGTATGATGTTAATGTTCATGATATCTGTACATATACATACACGTATGATGTTAATGTTCACGATATCTGTATATATATATACATGCATGATGTTCATGATATCTGTACATATATATACATACACGTATGATGTTAATGTTCATGATATCTGTACATATATATATATAATACATGCATGATGTTAATGGTCATGATATCTGTACATACACGTATGATGTTAATGTTCATGATATCTGTACATATATATAATACATGCATGATGTTAATGTTCATGATATCTGTACATACACGTATGATGTTAATGTTCACGATATCTGTATATATATATACATGCATGATGTTCATGATATCTGTACATATATATACATACACGTATGATGTTAATGTTCATGATACCTCTGTACATATATATATATAATACATGCATGATGTTAATGGTCATGATATCTGTACATACACGTATGATGTTAATGTTCATGATATCTGTACATATATATAATACATGCATGATGTTAATGTTCATGATATCTGTACATACACGTATGATGTTAATGTTCATGATATCTGTACATATATATATATACATGCATGATGTTAATGTTTGTGAATGTTTCATCTGTATGTACATAACTATTATAGCTTTGTGAGCTGCTGGCAAAAG
The DNA here is from genome assembly GCA_028752905.1 of Cladorhizidae sp. MBARI D1340-BT2. Lineage (NCBI taxonomy): Eukaryota > Metazoa > Porifera > Demospongiae > Poecilosclerida > Cladorhizidae > Cladorhizidae sp. MBARI D1340-BT2. The sequence continues at coordinate 2,066,157 of JAQNBH010000005.1, forward strand.
AAGCTGATGTGATCCGCAAGCAATATTGGCACTACTTGGCCAGCAAAATCAAGGCCGAGATTAACACACCCACACACTCTTAGCTTCAAGGACTCCTATTAAGTACATTGCATTACATAATGCACACACTCTTGGACAAGATGGCTGCATGGATGCCATTGTTGCACCCACTCTTGGACAAGATGGCTGCATGGATGCCATTGCATTATATAATGCACACACCCTTCGACAAGATGGCTGCATGGATGCCATTGCAATATAATGCACACACCCTTGGACAAGATGGCTGTATGGATGCCATTGCATTATATATTACACACACCCTTGGACAAGATGGCTGCATGGATGCCATTGCATTATATATTGCACACACCCTTGGACAAGATGGCTGCATGGATGCCATTGCATTATATAATGCACACACCCTTGGACAAGATGTTGCACACACCTTAGACAAGATGGCTGCATGGATGCCATTGCATTATATATTGCACACCTTGGACAAGATGGCTGCATGGATGCTATTGCATTATATAATGCACACACTCTTGGACAAGGTGGCTGCATGGATGCCATTGCATTATACATACCCTTGGACAAGATGGCTACAAGGACTCCTATAAGTACATTGCATTATATATAATGCACACACTCTTGGACAAGATGGCTGCATGGCATTATATATTGCACACATCCTTACAAGAAGGCTGCATGAACAGGCATTATATAATGCACGCACTCTTAGACAAGATGGCTGCATGAACTCATATAAGTACATTGCATTATATAAATCACATAGTCTTAGACAAGATGACTGCATGGATTCCAAATATATGCATTATATATTGCACACACCCTTGGACAAGATGGCTGCATGGACTCCTATAAGTACATTGCATTGCATACACTCTTAAACAAGGTGGATGCATGGACTCATTGCATTATATAATGCATACACTCTTAAACAAGGTGGATGGACTCGTATAAGTACCAGGGGCAGATCTCGAGTATCAGTAGGGGGGGGTTATTCTTGGACATGAGTTTGCAATTGAGGGTACTCATCAAAATGTAACATGGCATCCATACATGTTACTATATATTGATAAAGAGAGAGAAATAGTTCTAGACATTCATGCCTTTCTGTCCACCTAGTTTTACATAGACCCTTCAGTTTATGCACTCTATTTTCTGGAGGAAAAGTGTACAAAATTAACTCTAGAATCAGATTAAAATAGATTCATTTATGACATCAATTGTATTTCGAATATCAGGCACAGAGTGGTACGAGCATGATTTTGCTACAGCCAAATTTAAAACGTGTGTACAAAGCAAGTGCATTCTTCTTCTTGATAAAAGCCGGAGTCCCTCTTCTTGTGCCAGCTATTGCTGAAGCTCCATCATATGACTGTCCTCTCATATCATCAACTTCAATACATGTACCATGCTTATTGAGAAGATCAATAATACCAGCAGCAATGTTTTCTCCAGTAGCCCTTTCGAGGTGGAGAAAGTCCAAAAGTATTTCATGGATATGTGGCTGAGCAACAAATCGGATACATTAAGACAAAATTTCCTGATTTGCATGCTTGTGTCTGTGACCTTGTCAGTCATAACTAATATTTTGAGGTTTTTAATGGACTTAAAAGCTTTTCACGCAATAGATCTGCCATAATACTGTATTGCTGGTTCTTCTCTCCTAGTTGAAGATGATCCCTTATTATTGGATCGTACTTGGCAACATATTCTAGCAAAGCTAGAAAGTTACCTCTATTTCCAGAAGGATTTGATGTCATGCTCTCTCTCTATGGCCTGCATGCTGCAAAATTTAACAGCATCAACAATAGCTGAGAGGATGTGTTTATTTCGGTTGGAGGTTGTGTTAAAGCATCTTGGTGATATTGAAAATCCCAATGATTAGTTAAATACCTATCATTTTTACCCCTGAAATTTTTGTCACTAGAATTCCCAAATAATCCTTCGTAATTTGTCCAAACAGTACACAATATTTACAGTAACCTCCTTCATGTGAGGGCAACCATTCGAACTCTTTTAGCCATGACTTCTGAAATGCTTCTTTATCACTTCAAAGGTTGCAAACTTTGAATGTTTGCCTTCACTCTTCAAAAATTCATGTTTGTCACTATCTGACAAGGAACTGATTGGTATACTACCAGAAGCAACAAGTCCAATATCATTGATACCTGTACTTCTACTTCCCATTTCCATGAAAGTAGCTTGCAAAGAACTAGCATCATTAGAATCTGAAGGAATGGACTGGCAGTTTCTTTAACACCTTCTTCAGGTCTCATGATAACCTCACATCCCACTAAATCCAATTCAATATCTGAACTGGCATTGAGCAGGGCCAGAAATGCTACTTTTTGTTACCTGGTCCTGAAGTATCTCCAGAAGAAGAGAAAGAGCACTGATGTAGTCTCTTAGGTGACAAACTATTACTTATGGAATAGTCATGTTCAGAGCCAGAAGTAACTCCAAAGGATGACAAGGAACACTGATGTAGTCTCTTCATTTTTAGCCTCTGAGTTCTGATCTGCACATATATATTAAACCCAATTGCCACAGCACATTCATCGTGTGGTTGCTAGCCTAAGACCACCAACCACATTGCACTCTACCCAACTATATTATACAGATTTGCTAGTCCTACATGCAAAAATGTTTTGTCCCTACACTAAATAGACCAAGAAAGTATTTAAGCTTGCACATGTAATGTGTTCATTAAAGAAAATAATTACATTTATAGACTGAAGGGCGTTTAAGGGGGTCCACTACCCAAAAAAAACAAAAAAAACACAACTTCTCTCTGCTTCAGAATTTTTATTTTAAATCCTGTATGGTGTGTACCTATAGATAGACCTACCTTCTGGTGCTGTGCAATTTCTTGGTAGCATTTTCATTGTTTTTTGGTACCTGTTGACATCATACTTGCTTAAAATTAAAAACAGAGAATGTCATCTGTCATCTTGTAGCTCTCGTTGAGAGGAAACAGAATCTATATAATTTTTTCTGATTACTCCAAATATGAAGCAGGGAGAACCGTCCTTGGCCCAAAAAAAAAACTTTTTCGGGACAGGCATTTTAAGGACTAGTATAGTATTTCAATGGTGAACTGACCATACCATTAAAAAAACACCAAAAGTGGTATACATATACATACTAGAAAAATCAAGAATAGAGAGGGGAAGTTTGGTCTGTCCTATATAGGCTAGGGGGATGACCAGAATTACTTGTTTGCTTCCCTTGTCGGTCTCCGCGGCCATTGAAACTCACTATATATTACGTGAAGCGTCTTTTTCACAAATCGGGAGTACTCAAGTTAGTATAAGTCCAGAATGGAGCATCCAAATCTTCTCCAATTTGTAAGGCAGCATCTTGCATGTACTGTCATCATATTTTGGGGGGAAACCAAAAAAAAACAAAAAAAATTTTTTTGAGGGTAGTGGACCCCCTTAACCCCCCCCCTCCAAAAAACCCTGGATCTGCCCCCGAGTTCACTGCATTATATAAATCACATGGTCTTATACAAGATGGCTGCATGGACTCCTATATGTATATTGCATTATATAAATCACATAGTCTTAGACAAGATGGCTGCATGGATTCCTATAAGTTATGTAATGCACTCACCCTTGGACAAGATGGCTGCATGGATTCCTATAAGTTGCATTATGTAATGCACTCACCCTTGGACAAGATGGCTGCATGGATTCTGCATTATGTAATGCACTCACCCTAGGACAAGATGGCTGCATGGATTCCTATAAGTTGCATTATGTAATGCACTCAACCCTTGGACAAGATGGCTGCATGGATTCCTATAAGTTGCATTATGTAATGCACTCAACCCTTGGACAAGATGGCTGCATGGATTCCTATAAGTTGCATTATGTAATGCACTCAACCCTTGGACAAGATGGCTGCATGGATTCCTATAAGTTGCATTATGTAATGCACTCACCCTTGGACAAGATGGCTGCATGGATTCCTATAAGTTGCATTATGTAATGCACTCAACACTCAACCCTTGGACAAGATGGCTGCATGGATTTCTATTGCATTATATGATGCAGAGCATTTTTGTTGTCCATGGTGGTGGTATTAGGGAGTGAGGGGCTTTTATTTCTCTTTAGACATTGTTGTCTCTGCCGTGAAAGTTTATGAATTGATTGCTTGATTAATAGAGGCGTGACATGTTTGTATAACAACATAAATTAATTGGTTTAGCAAAGAGAGTCGTCGGTGGGGAGTTGGGTGGAAAACTTGATACTACCTGCATGGAGATCTGTCTGCACATAATTATGCGTGTATAATGTATTCACTGACCTGAACCGGCCACCCGCCTGAAATAGTGGGGCTTATGTAAACTGGGAATGATTGTCCTAGTGAAGAGAAAGGTCAAGAAAATGGCAGCAGATTCGAAACTGGAGAATTGCCTTTACAGGTGAGCGAGAATGGTCTGCATGAGTAAAGATGGTGGTGGGAAATATTGGAAATAGAAAGTTTGCTAAACTGGTAGTGATCATCTTGGTGAATCCAGAGATTATTGAATATTTAAGCTGTTTCTTGCCTCGCCTTGCACTAGTTCAGGAACTGTAAGTAAATATAACATAATATATACTCTCCTCATCTTCACTCACCAGTCAATGCCATAATATAATTATACTCTCCATTGCATCTCCCCCAGTCAATGCCATAATATAATTATACTCTCCATTGCATCTCCTCCAGTCAATGCCTTGCACATGATATATACTCTCCATTGCATCTCCTCCAGCCAATGCCTTGCACATAATATGTACTCTCCATTGCATCTCCCCCAGTTTATGTCATGCATATGATATATACTCTCCATTGCATCTCCTCCAGCCAATGCCTTGCACATAATATGTACTCTCCATTGCATCTCCTCCAGTCAATGCCTTGCACATAATATGTACTCTCCATTGCATCTCCTCCAGTCAATGCCTTGCACATGATATGTACTCTCCATTGCATCTCCTCCAGTCAATGCCTTGCACATGATATATACTCTCCATTGCATCTCCCCCAGTTTATGTCATGCATATGATATATACTCTCAATTGCATCTCCTCCAGTCAATGCCTTGCACATAATATGTACTCTGCATTGCATCTCCCCCAGTCTATGCCTTGCACATGATATATACTCTCCATTGCATCTCCCCCAGTTTATGTCATGCATATGATATATACTCTCCATTGCATCTCCTCCAGTCAATGCCTTGCACATGATATATACTCTCCATTGCATCTCCTCCAGTCAATGCCTTGCACATGATATATACTCTCCATTGCATCTCCTCCAGCCAATGCCTTGCACATAATATGTACTCTCCATTGCATCTCCTCCAGTCAATGCCTTGCACATGATATATACTCTCCATTGCATCTCCCCCAGTCTATGTCATGCATATGATGCATATTAATTTGTGTTCAATTGTAATCCTGAAGTTGAGCTGTTGCAGAAGTTTATTTTTGAATTTTACTTATATAATTGTGTTTTGCAAGCAAAGCAGCGTTGTGGTGTGCTCTGCTCTGCTGTGTGTTCTTGTGACCTCATCAAACCACCTGTGAAAATAGTGACTGGCCCTTCAAATATTTTGTACAAATATTACATTACTATATACATGCTGCAGTTAATATTGTGCTCGGCCTCCTCTGTTCAGAATTTTCCAACATAAGCTATTGATAACGGCTCCATGCCCATTGTTGAACTATACACACAGAGTGAACCCTACCACCTGCACATGCCAGCTACCACTAAATCATTAATTGGTGAGCAAAGCGAGCCCTCACTGGGGGGAGTTGGATGAAAAACTTGGTTAGTGCTGTGCATGGCGATGTATGTGTTCACTAGTTACCTGCATAAAGTGGGCTTGTGTAAACCAGAAAAGGTTAGCATGATGAAGAGAAGGACCGAGAAAATGAGCAGATTTGAAGCTGGTTGAAAGAAAAATGATTACATAAACAGACTATAGGTAAATTAATTATGTTTTCTTCCTCCCTATCCATCACACCTCATCACCACTCGATGCCTTGCATTCATTACTGGTAAAATAGTGAGAAGAATATCGTAACTACCGCTCTTTCCTTGGTGATCAGATCCTAATGTTTCTGTAAGCTGATTCATATTATACCAAAATGCAACTCATTTGTTAATTTTGAGAATTGCATAAAATTACAAATTTAGGTGATCAATTATTTGCAACAAAGCAAAAGATTAAAAAAAGAAAACCCCCAACATGAAAGTAGCTTATAGAGTTGCTCATTTTAATCAGGGTGAGAATGGGCTTAAAGATAATTATGATGGAATAGTTCAAGTCAGAGAGAGAACTGAAGTGAAGGATATAAATGCTACCTACACACTACATTTGAGGCCTTAGGTTGACTGGCTCCAGAGAGAGGATTTTTTTTTGCCTTGAGAATTGACCTTCACCTAAATTTGTAATTTTATTGCAATATTTTATCTACAGTTATTTCAGGATTGTTCACATTTGTTTGGTCATAACGTTGTTCCTAGTTGCTACTTTTAAAGCCTAAAATATCCTCTCAGCAAAGTTAATTACTAAATTAGGTAAAGATAATCACATCCATGACTATAATCCATGAGCACATTTGCTAGCAGCTGGTGCTTGTGCTCAACTACACTTATAGTCTGTGCCCGATATGATTCAAGCTGAAATTGGGTATCCAAACAGGTGTTAGATGTATAGCTATTTAGAACTAGACATCACCACAGGGAATCAGTTCATAGAACTGTTGAGAGGTCAAAGTTACACTTTTTTGTTGCACCATCTTCTTGACATCACCACTTCCAATTTCCTTCCTGCAGCCCCTGCAGGCATTGTATCACTGAAACAATGCCTATTTGTAATGGACCAATCCAAATAGGGATGATGTTAGTGCTCAGAGAAAAGGACACTGAGGGAGTCATTCGTGCCAGGAGCGTGGGAGCAGCATAACGGCAAGTCCTGGCCAAAGTGACCATAAGGAGTGCTGTCCATGTTTTTGTGAAACAAATAGAATTCGCTCTGATAATTCAAAGGCATTGCAAAGTAGTGAGCCACCTGGAAACCTTCCCTGCTTGGCCTTCCCTGCCTGGCCTTCCCTGCCTGGCCTTCCCTGCCTGGCATTGCGAGGTAGTGAGCCACCTGGACACCCTCCCGGCTTGGCCTTCCCTGCCTGGCCTTCCCTGCCTGGCATTGCGAGGTAGTGAGCCACACCCTCCCTGCCTGGCATTGCGAGGTAGTGAGCCACCTGGACACCCTCCCTGCCTGGCATTGCGAGGTAGTGAGCCACACCCTCCCTGCATGGCATTGCGAGGTAGTGAGCCACCTGGACACCCTCCCTGCCTGGCATTGCGAGGTAGTGAGCCACACCCTCCCTGCATGGCATTGTGAGGTAGTGAGCCACACCCTCCCTGCCTGGCATTGCGAAGTAGTGAGCCACACCCTCCCTGCCTTTGTCTTCATTCTGAATGTTTATTTTAATAGTTTACACACCCTCTTCTGTGGCAGAGAGTGATGGAAAGAAAAAAGGCTTTGTTGTCATGCATTCAGGACAAAGGTGTTTCAAGAGATGGTTGGACAGGTTAGAAATGATGAGCGGGGTATGAATGTAGCAGGTAGACTGGCATGTGTGGATTACCTTCCTGCAGTTTACCATCAGCAATGCAGTTCCAGTTTACCATCAGCAATGCAGTTCCAGTTTACCATCAGCAATGCAGTTCCAGTTTACCATCAGCAATGCAGTTCCAGTTTACCATCAGCAATGCAGTTCCAGTTTACCATCAGCAATGCAGTTCCAGTTTACCATCAGCAATGCAGTTCCAGTTTACCATCAGCAATGCAGTTCCAGTTTACCATCAACAATGCAGTTCCAGTTTACAATCAGCAATGCAGTTCCAGTTTACCATCAGCAATGCAGTTCCAGTTTACCATCAGCAATGCAGTTCCAGTTTACCATCAGCAATGCAGTTCCAGTTTACCATCAGCAATGCAGTTCCAGTTTACCATCAACAATGCAGTTCCAGTTTACAATCAGCAATGCAGTTCCAGTTTACAATCAGCAATGCAGTTCCAGTTTACCATCAGCAATGCAGTTCCAGTTTACCATCAGCAATGCAGTTCCAGTTTTAGGGCTGGATGACAGATGCCACACACTCATAGAAACAGGCACCACCAAGACACCTAAAACAGGAAGCCCTGAACAAGAAGTTAAAACTGCAGCATTTCTGAGTTGCCACATACATTGAAGAGGATGATGCTGAGCAAATGGCAGTGGGGACCTACTAGAAAAGATGCAAGAGCACCTACAAAATAATGAATGCCAGGCCTATAGTATGGTGTGCATATGAAGAAGAAAATACAGGAGCACTTTGGCAATCATTATATCACTGCTGAATGGAAGACAAAATGTGATTACCTCATTCAACTGCCAGCTCTACCCCGTGGGTTTTCCATAAACAGTCAAAACATGACACATCTGAAAATGAGAAACTGAAAATAATAGGGACTGCTGCTAATCATCTCGTCAATCTTGGAAGGAGATTTGGAGCCTTAACTCACCACAAATGCAACAGAATTTTTCCTTCCCTGCATTTTAGAGAGGTCTCTATACCAACATATTAAAAATGCACTCGAATGCACCTTGGGGGAAAAATATTAAATCTAACATGGCTGCCAGAATTCCCGAAGACAACCTTTTTGGCCATATAATAAGCCATATTATAATAAGTACTAAGCAAGCTATTATAAGTTTATAATGTTCTCTTAAGCAAAGATAAAATAATTTACATAGACACTTTCCCATATAGTTGACCAATTTCCTGGGAATGACTTAGGATTATGCTTTGGAGGCAACTTTCTCAAAAAATAATTATCCTTGATCAATACTGTGGTCATAAATTTGTTACAAATTTGTGATCAATTTATGACTCATTACCGATAACCAACCACAAGGCTTAGACATTTTACCATATGCATATAACATTTGTCTGTGTATAATATGCCTCTCCACTTTTGACAAGATTTGTAATCATTTATCCTCGGATAAAATGTTGATGTATATCTCTCAGAGTCTTCTTTATCAACAGCTACCATATTGGCACACATGCCCCGGCATTCTCCACATGCAGGAGAACAGTCGAGATCTGCCTTGCGACAGCAGCACCTCATTGTGAGCAGCCTGTCTTGCAGGAGCATCTGATGACTTCCAGTAAGGCCTTGGGTGCTGCTACACCATGTCTGTCATTACTGGAATGAGACACTTTCCAACCCCAGTCAGTGGACGATAGATCAATTCTTCTCCACGTCTGCACTGAGTGGTAAACTCAGAAGCTGTGGTGCCAGGCTTCTGCAGATGTTCAATTGTAGCAAGTCTGTTGTTGAACACTTCTGTCTGGAGATTAAAGACTGCCCTGTTTCTAAGTTGCTTTGGAGAAACACCTTTGCCAATGCCAGACTCTTGAAGATGTGTCACATCCTAACAAGGCACAGGCAAAGAGGATGTTCCCACAGACGTGCTTGAGAGCTTTACATTCCAGCAGCGTGGTAACTTGCGTGGCCCTGCTGTACCTGAGCTTTACATTCCAGCAGCGTGGTAACTTGCATGTCCCTGCTGTGACATTCCAGCAGCATGGTAACTTGCATAGCTCTGCTGTGGCTGAGCTTTACATTCCAGGAACATGGTAACTTGCATGGTCCTGCTGTGGCTGAGCTTTACATTCCAGCAACATGGTAACTTGCATGGTCCTGCTGTGGCTGAGCTTTACATTCCAGCAGCGTGGTAACTTGCGTGTCCCCTTCAGGAAATCAGCCCAATGCCAAGAGGAGGAGGGTCCTGCCTTGGATGTTTCTGCATGCATCTTCTGACAACATATGCCTCTAGAGATATTTTATATATCATTGGAAAGCACATAGAACAAGCAACAATTTGAGCATAACATTATCTACACAAACCAATTATTAAAAAAGTTATGGGCAGTCAAAGTCAACAGACATTGTTTTTTTACCAGTTTGTAGTGAACTACCCCCTAAGCATTTAATTAATTAATTAAGTCATAGATAGATATGGACCGTAATAGGGCTCAGGCCCAAAGGTCAATTTTGGGGGAGTATATAAAATGTTGTTAAATGGTAAATTTCAGCCAATATTAGCCCCATCCCCAACACCCAGCATGCCTTGAATCCTTCGGTAAGGTAGTAAATAGGTGACCTCAAAACTGTAGAAAGTGGGGAAAACCCCTGGAAAATTCCTGTTGCTTTCCCTTAAATAAATAACTTGCATATATCTTCATAAAAACTCAAAGATCGCAAAATGTTCCAAGGCATGTCCAAGACTAATCTGTTTCTTAATAAAGCCATTTGGTAAGGATTATCTGCTGAGAAACCCACATGATGTATTATAAATCAGTGGTTAGTGTACTGAGGGATGTGGTGTCAGAGAGGGATGGTTGTCATGCTTTAGGGGTTGCGCCAAGAGGGCCCAGGTTTTGGTGAGGAGGCCCCAGTGTTGATGTAGGGCCAGGATGGTTGTGCACAAAAGTGGTGTTAGTCTAGGACAGTTGTCATACCGCCAAAGGCTGGGTCAGGACGGGGGAAGGAGCAAGTCTGTATGTGGAAACAGTGCAGTTATGGATGGTGTGGATGCAGACCCATCAAGGTGGTGGTGATTCGAAGGATTATCAGGCCAGTGATGGATAGGACTCAGGTGACTAACGTGTGGCAAATACTAGAAAATGTCTAGGGGTAGATAGGATAGTACTGGAGGGCTCTGTGTCTAGGTGGTAGATAGCAGGGCTCTGTGTCTAGGAGGTAGATAGGACAGTACTGGGGGGCTCTGTGTCTAGGGGTAGATAGGACAGTACTGGAGGGCTCTATGTCTAGGAGGTAGATAGGACAGTACTGGAGGGCTCTGTGTCTAGGGGGTAGATAGGACAGTAATGGAGGGCTCTGTGTCTAGGAGGTAGATAGGACAGTACTGGGGGGCTCTGTGTCTAGGGGGTAGATAGGAGAGTACTGGAGGGCTCTGTGTCTAGGAGGTAGATAGGAGAGTACTGGAGGGCTCTCTCTATTCTACCTGCAGGTAAGGTGTGAACTTTTTTTTACACTGGGTAGTGCTCAGGCCCAAAGGTCAATTTGGGGAATAGGTGAGGGGTAAGGAGGAGTAGAGGACTATTTATGACTGCCTTGGGGGGTAAGGAGGAGTAGAGGAGTTCATACTATTTATGGCTGCCTTGGGGGGTATGGAGGAGTAGAGTATTTATGACTGCCTTGGGGGGTTAGGAGGAGTAGAGGAGTTCATAACTATTTATGACTGCCTTGGATGATTTTTGTTGGGGACAGGTAGCTGCTGGAGTGTCAGGGTTCAAGTGGAGGTCACTTGCTCTAGCTGCCTAGCAGGATGTGGAGTATGGCAGCTGCACATGGTTGGCAGTGTAGTTACATAGTGGTGATGGGGTATGGGAAAGGATCCTGGTAAGCCATCCATATAGAGAGTTGATCCGCAGGTGGGTGCAAGTCCATGACAGGAACTGGGAGTAGGAAATTGTGTGAGCAAGCAGCCTGGACTTTCAAGGAATTTTGTCACGTAGAGAAGGGTGGAGTGATGGGGGCATCAGATATTCCCTCTATGGCCGCCCTGCACTTAGCAAACAAATAATCAGCATGTAATGGTTATATTGTAGCTCCTGAATATCTTCGGAGGATCATCGCTCATTTCTAGTCCATCCACCTTTTCAAGGTGTTGTCTAAATAGAATAAACAACAAACAAACAAAAACAAAAACAAAGAAATGATTAGAAGTTTCCACTCTGCCTATAGTTTACAGGGTGTAATAGTGCTTGCAGAAGTATAAGAGTCCTTGCAAGGGGGTTGGTACAATGGTTTGGTACAATGGTGCTTGCAGGGGAATATAATAATGCTTGCAGGGGAGTGTAGTAGTGTTTGCAAGGGTGAAATAGTGCTTGAGGGGTTGTAGTAATGCTTGCAAGGGTGAAATAGTGCTTGAGGGGGTGTAGTAAAGCTTGCAAGGGTGTAATAGTGTTTGAGGGGGTGTAGTAATGCTTGCAAGGGTGTAATAGTGCTTGATGGGGTGTAGTAATGCTTGCAAAGGTGTAATAGTACTTGAGGGGGTGTAATAGTGCTTGAAAGGGAAGCTGCAGGGCAGAGGAGTCAAAGAGTGGATTACTGCCTGGAGCTCCTTCCAGCATGGATGATTTGGCAATATGGGAGAAGTTAGATGGTGAGGTATTTGTTTAGAGATTGTGGTTAAAGGAATGGTGGATTAATAGATGTGGCTATGATGACGTACTGGTAAGATCTCTGGAATGGTGGCAGGTTTACTATACATGTAGGAGATACAAGGTTGGAGGACAGCTTACAGTCACCAAGGGGTGGGGAGGGGAGGGAATTTGGAGTGGTCAGGGTTTAAGGAGTGCAGATGGAGGTAAACTATGGGCCTCAGCAGAGGGTGGGTCAGCAAGTGCTGAAGCATTGCGACTACCAGGTAGAGGTGATAGCAATGAAGGTGGTTGGTAGTGCAGTGTGCATGGTTCTGTGAAGGACCTCACTCATAGTGCAGTGTGCATGGTTCTGTGAAGGACCTCACTCATAGTGCAGTGTGCATGGTTCTGTGAAGGACCTCACTCATAGTGCAGTGTGCATGGTTCTGTGAAGGACCTCACTCATAGTGCAGTGTGCATGGTTCTGTGAAGGACCTCACTCATAGTGCAGTGTGCATGGTTCTGCAACCCACCCTCCTCTCCATTGTAAAAACATTGGGTATTCTGATATCAGTGGCAGTTCCAGTTAACAGGTTGGCATTAGCACTTGTCCTTTGTCAGGATTCTAGCATTGCAGTTTTTGGTCTTGTGCTTTAGAACAGGGCCAACATAATGTGGGTTAGTTTGGTAACAAGACTGTCAGGGGAGAAGTTGGCATCCATAACCAAAAATGAAATTGTCAGCTTGTTAAATGTAGTGGTAGGAGGGTGGTATTGTGTATCTTTGCAGTGTGGAGGTTAGAGGATGCTGGGGTGAAGAGTGCGACAGATTATAGAGGCGATGGTGGAAATAAAGGAAGTAAAGGTGACTTTGAGTATCATGTTGGACAAAACATCACAAGGTTACACAGAATATTTGGAAAGAATAGACAGAGAATGTATGGAGTATGTTATATTAGAGACAGTATGTATGTATGTTATATAGGGTTTGTCCAAAAGAAAACAACATGATAAAGATTTTTTTCCAGGTAGGGTTGTCCAGTGGCAATGGTCAGATCTTAGGTGATCGTGTGTATGTGTGTGTGGTGAGGGGGGGAGGGGGGGGGGTGATGACACATTTTGAATTCTTTGAGAAATTGGCATTTATAACTGCCCCTCCCTGAAGCCAAGATTTTAGAAGCGATAGCTATGTGGATGACACCTGCAGGTGAACCAGTTCAGATATCAAGAAAAATGCTACAAGCAGAAAGAGGGTGCAGTAATGAGCTCTCAGTATCTGCAGTGGTAGCCAACCCTTGCATGGAGGAATTGGCATTTACAACTGCCCCTCCCTAAAGGGAAGAGATAGCTATGTGGATGACACCTGCTGCATAGTGAAGAAGGAGAGCGAACAGGAGCATTTGAACAACATCAGGCTTTCCATAAAATTTACTATGGACCTTGAAGTGGATGGCCTCTTCTGGATTTTGTGGCCTACAGATGGAAGGCTAACTGCAACAGTTTACAGAAAACCCATGCACACAGACAGGTACCTTGATTAGAGGTCACACCGAGTTTGCATGATAGAGCCAGGGGAGTAGTGGCAGAGAAGGAGGATCTATGGAAGGAACATCATTTGAATAGAGTTTTTATGGACAATGGTTATCTGCAAGCTTTCATCAATCTTTCTCTTGAGATATATCTAAATGCAGAAAAGAAGTTGATACAGGCAATCAGGGGTCTGGGAAGAAGGATCCTATGGTAGTAATTCCTTATGTAGCATGGATGAGTTAAGACATCAGGAGAGTCTGCAGGAAGTTTAACATAAGAGTCGTTTTCAGATCAGGAAGAACGCTGAGGGAACAACTTAGCAAGAGTGAAGGATGAATTAACAATGGTATGATCCCTGTACTGTGTACTGCATCCCTTACTGTTGGAAGTACTACACAGGGGAGACCAACAGGAGACTGGAGACCAGAGTGAAGGAACATCAAGGCACTAATAAAAAGTTTGATAAAGAAAAGTCTGCAATTACTGAACATGCATGGGATAATAGAATCTCTTGTGAAAGGAAGCCACCATCTTAGACCAGGCCAGGAGACAGACCAGGCCAGGAGACATACCAGGCCAGGAGACAGAAGGAACTCTTAATGATTAGCCTAGCTGATAGTTCAAATAGAAATTTGGAATGGACTTACCTTGCTGCTGGGTGAGAGCCAAAACTTGAAGCCACGACCACCATGATAATGTTTGTTTGTTTGTTTGTATTTTTAATTTTGAAGTTGTTCATCTTTAGAGTATGTAAAAGTTTTAAAAAATGATCATCTACTTTGTTTTTGTATTTATGTTGTTGTTGTTATTTTCCCCTCCCCATTATTGCTGCCACATCCTGTCATGTGCATCACATCCTGTCATGTGCATCACATGTGGTTCTTGTCACATGATGGAAAGCTTATGGAAAGCTTATATATCAACCACATCAGTCATAGCATTTCCTGATAAACATTGAGGAACACATTTTAAGTTGTTCATTGAGAAAGTCATTATTACAATAACCTTCTCAATAATCAACTTGAAATTGCATTCTCTCGACATTCAACTAGATGCTCTAGTCTTCATCAGGAATAATGACTAGATGCTCTAGCCTTCATCAGGAATAATGACCATATGCTCTAGCCTTCATCAGGAATAGTGACTAGGTGCTCTAGCCTTCATCAGGAATAATGACTAGATGTTCTAGCCTTCATCAGGAATAATGACTAGATGCTTTAACCTTCATCAGGAATAATGACTAGGTGCTCAGGAATAATGACTAGCCTTCACCAGGATTAATGAACTAGATGCTCTAGCCTTCATCAGGAATAATGACTAGGTGCTCTAGCCTTCATGAGGAATAATGACTAGATGCTCTAACCTTCATCAGGAATAACGACCAGATGCTCTAGCCTTCATCAGGAATAGTGACTAGGTGCTCTAGCCTTCATGACTAGATGCTCTAGCCTTCATCAGGAATAATGACAAGGTGCTCTAGCCTTTACCAGGAATAATAACTAGGTGCTCAAGCCTTCATCAGGAATACAGAATAATGAACTGATGCTCTAGCCTTCATCAGGAATAACGATCAGATGCTCTAGCCTTCATCAGGAATAGTGACTAAGTGCTCTAGCCTTCATCAGGAATAATGACTAGATGTTCTAGCCTTCATCAGGAATAATGACCAGATTTTCTCTAGCCTTCATCAGGAATAATGACTAGATGTTCTAGCCTTCATCAGGAATAACGACTAGATGCTCTAGCCTTCATCAGGAATAGTGACTAGGTGCTCTAGCCTTCATCAGGAATAATGACTAGATGCTCTAGCCTTCATCAGGAATAATCTAGCCTTCATCAGGAATAACGACCAGATGCTCTAGCTTTCATCAGGAATAATGACTAGGTGCTCCAGCCTTCATCAAGAATAATGACTAGATGCTCTAGCCTTCATCAGGAATAATGACTAGATGCTCTAGCATTCATCAGGAATAATGACTAGATGCTCCAGCCTTCATCAGGAATAATGACTAGATGCTCCATCCTTCATCAGGAATAATGACTAGATGCTCCAGCCTTCACTTCTTCTCCCCATAGGGATGCAAAAGCAAGATGTACAGTAGCAACTATCCAGCACATGACTGAGAAACAGTTCAGACAAAGAACAGAATGAAATACGCTGCTCGACAGTAAAGCCACAGAACTGTGATGCTGGTTTGATGTTTGAAAATGACAAAAGGAGGGAGTTGCAAAGCAAAGTGCATGGTTACTGAGTGAGGTATGCTGGTAGTCATAGTTTCAGTTTGTCCATAAATGACCTGGTAGGCCCTGACACAAAATAATAGTTTGAGATGATATTGTTCAGAGCATTTTGTATATGTTACAGGGAGCATGGTATCTGAGACAATAAATAGTGAAAGACTCCAGTGACAAAAAAAGTGATGATTTCCAGCTCTTGCCCCTTTTTGTTGGCCATTTCAGCTCAAAGAAGTTTTTACATTTCAGCAAACACGAGAATGTATGGTGAACTGATGTCCTTCACCACGTCCTTCAACGCCACTGTGGAGGACCAACAATACCTGATCAGCCTGATGTATATCATACACACCTAGTCAACACCAGCTATTTCCATGAGACCCCAAAAGAGGCGTGTGATTCCAGGTACTCCAGGTACCCAAAAGCAGCCATCTTAAATTGGTGATTATTTGGCGCTGCAGTTCAATTGTTTTTATAGCATTTCGGCTCGAGCGAATTCCGCGATTATAATATTGACGACCGTTACCTCTGATCGCTAGAAGTTTCTGGACGTTCACACTATAACTGGAGTCATGCATAGAGCGGTGCCACCACCCGACGAGACAATCAGTGAAGCGAATAAGCAGCAAGCTACTGCTACCCCTGCCCCTCCTCCCAACATAACAAAACAACATTGGGAGGTGACATTTGCTTGTACTATCACGCCTACCTGATACGGAGCATCTGGGGGTGGGTTTGACAAAAATAGCATCCATAATGACCGTCTCCCTTTGAAGGTAGATTTGGCAAAGGCTGGTGAGAAACAATCATTTCTGCGTTACCTAGCCTAGACCTAGTCTGGTGTGTTCGACCCTTTACCGTCCTGATCATGTACTGTTAGTTCTGCCTAATCAGATTGCAGTATTATATTCCAGCAGGTGGAAGGGTTAATGCCGAGTCCAATTCTCCACAAGCAAGACAAACTTAGTCATATTGCAGAGGAACACAGAAGCTGCCATCAGCTAGCTCATCATCAATTATCACTATCCACCATTTTCATGACAATAGTACGTTAAATTCCTGTTGCACAAATCTTATGTGCTACAGATTTTTCTTATCTCCCCCTCCCCCAAGGATAAGCCTAGTCCCAAGCTTGTGGTAGTGGCGGGTGCCTTCATTGCTAGCAGAGGCTCGTACATGCATGCACACATGGCCTGTGCTTCATGATGGTTATCTTGCTAGTAGAGGCTCGTACATGCATGCACACATGGTTCATGGCTATCTTGCTAGCAGAGGCTCGTACATGCATGCACACATGGCCTGTGCTTCATGGTTATCTTGCTACGTACATGCATGCACACATGGCCTGTGCTTCATGGTTATCTTGCTAGTAGAGGCTCGTACATGCATGCACACATGGCCTGTGCTTCATGGTTATCTTGCTAGTAGAGGCTCGTACATGCATGCACACATGGCCTGTGCTTCATGGTTATCTTGCTAGTAGAGGCTCGTACATGCACACAACATGGCCTGTGCTTCATGGTTATCTTGCTAGTAGAGGCTCGTACATGCATGCACACATGGCCTGTGCTTCATGGTTATCTTGCTAGTAGAGGCTCGTACATGCACACAACATGGCCTGTGCTTCATGGTTATCTTGCTAGTAGAGGCTCGTACATGCATGCACACATGGCCTGTGCTTCATGGTTATCTTGCTAGTAGAGGCTCGTACATGCATGCACACATGGCCTGTGCTTCATGGTTATCTTGCTAGTAGAGGCTCGTACATGCATGCACACATGGCCTGTGCTTCATGGCTATCTTGCTAGCAGAGGCTCGTACATGCATGCACACAACATGGCCTGTGCTTCATGGTTATCTTGCTAGTAGAGGCTCGTACATGCATGCACACATGGCCTGTGCTTCATGGTTATCTTGCTAGTAGAGGCTCGTACATGCATGCACACATGGCCTGTGCTTCATGGTTATCTTGCTAGTAGAGGCTCGTACATGCATGCACACATGGCCTGTGCTTCATGGTTATCTTGCTAGTAGAGGCTCGTACATGCATGCACACATGGCCTGTGCTTCATGGTTATCTTGCCAGTAGAGGCTCGTACATGCATGCACACATGGCCTGTGCTTCATGGTTATCTTGCTAGCAGAGGCTCGTACATGCATGCACACATGGCCTGTGCTTCATGGTTATCTTGCTAGTAGAGGCTCGTACATGCACACAACATGGCCTGTGCTTCATGGTTATCTTGCTAGTAGAGGCTCGTACATGCATGCACACATGGCCTGTGCTTCATGGTTATCTTGCTAGTAGAGGCTCGTACATGCATGCACACATGGCCTGTGCTTCATGGTTATCTTGCTAGTAGAGGCTCGTACATGCATGCACACATGGCCTGTGCTTCATGGTTATCTTGCTAGTAGAGGCTCGTACATGCATGCACACATGGCCTGTGCTTCATGGTTATCTTGCTAGTAGAGGCTCGTACATGCATGCACACATGGCCTGTGCTTCATGCGCTTATCTTGCTAGTAGAGGCTCGTACATGCATGCACACATGGCCTGTGCTTCATGGTTATCTTGCTAGCAGAGGCTCGTACATGCATGCACACATGGCCTGTGCTTCATGGTTATCTTGCTAGTAGAGGCTCGTACATGCATGCACACATGGCCTGTGCTTCATGGTTATCTTGCTAGCAGAGGCTCGTACATGCATGCACACATGGCCTGTGCTTCATGGTTATCTTGCTAGTAGAGGCTCGTACATGCATGCACACATGGCCTGTGCTTCATGGTTATCTTGCTAGTAGAGGCTCGTACATGCATGCACACATGGCCTGTGCTTCATGGTTATCTTGCTAGTAGAGGCTCGTACATGCATGCACACATGGCCTGTGCTTCATGGTTATCTTGCTAGTAGAGGCTCGTACATGCATGCACACATGGCCTGTGCTTCATGGTTATCTTGCTAGTAGAGGCTCGTACATGCATGCACACATGGCCTGTGCTTCATGGTTATCTTGCTAGTAGAGGCTCGTACATGCATGCACACATGGCCTGTGCTTCATGGTTATCTTGCCAATAGAGGCTCGTACATGCATGCACACATGGCCTGTGCTTCATGGTTATCTTGCTAGTAGAGACTCGTACATGCATGCACACATGGCCTGTGCTTCATGGTTATCTTGCTAGTAGAGGCTCGTACATGCATGCACACATGGCCTGTGCTTCATGCGCTTATCTTGCTAGTAGAGGCTCGTACATGCATGCACACATGGCCTGTGCTTCATGGTTATCTTGCTAGCAGAGGCTCGTACATGCATGCACACATGGCCTGTGCTTCATGGTTATCTTGCTAGTAGAGGCTCGTACATGCATGCACACATGGCCTGTGCTTCATGGTTATCTTGCTAGCAGAGGCTCGTACATGCATGCACACATGGCCTGTGCTTCATGGTTATCTTGCTAGTAGAGGCTCGTACATGCATGCACACATGGCCTGTGCTTCATGGTTATCTTGCCAGTAGAGGCTCGTACATGCATGCACACATGGCCTGTGCTTCATGGTTATCTTGCTAGCAGAGGCTCGTACATGCATGCACACATGGCCTGTGCTTCATGGTTATCTTGCTAGTAGAGGCTCGTACATGCATGCACACATGGCCTGTGCTTCATGGTTATCTTGCTAGTAGAGGCTCGTACATGCATGCACACATGGCCTGTGCTTCATGGTTATCTTGCTACGTACATGCATGCACACATGGCCTGTGCTTCATGGTTATCTTGCTAGTAGAGGCTCGTACATGCATGCACACATGGCCTGTGCTTCATGGTTATCTTGCTAGTAGAGGCTCGTACATGCATGCACACATGGCCTGTGCTTCATGGTTATCTTGCTAGCAGAGGCTCGTACATGCATGCACACATGGCCTGTGCTTCATGGTTATCTTGCTAGTAGAGGCTCGTACATGCATGCACACATGGCCTGTGCTTCATGGTTATCTTGCTAGTAGAGGCTCGTACATGCATGCACACATGGCCTGTGCTTCATGGTTATCTTGCTACGTACATGCATGCACACATGGCCTGTGCTTCATGGTTATCTTGCTAGTAGAGGCTCGTACATGCATGCACACATGGCCTGTGCTTCATGGTTATCTTGCTAGTAGAGGCTCGTACATGCATGCACACATGGCCTGTGCTTCATGGTTATCTTGCTAGCAGAGGCTCGTACATGCATGCACACATGGCCTGTGCTTCATGGTTATCTTGCTAGTAGAGGCTCGTACATGCATGCACACATGGCCTGTGCTTCATGGTTATCTTGCTACGTACATGCATGCACACATGGCCTGTGCTTCATGGTTATCTTGCTAGTAGAGGCTCGTACATGCATGCACACAACATGGCCTGTGCTTCATGGTTATCTTGCTAGCAGAGGCTCGTACATGCATGCACACATGGAAACAAACTTGCAAGGGTCACTGGTGTTGCATGATCAGAAATTCTGGCAGATTACTTTGCTCGATATTTAATTAGCAGCAAAAAGTAACATGACACTAATGCCAGGAATGTCAAAGTCCTGATGCAAGTGTGATCAAGTTTGATCAGATGATTACAATGTGTGCTCAAGTTTGATCAACTCTTAGAGAGGGCTCAAGTTTGACCAGTGTGCACGTGTGTATGCAGTGTTCCTTTCAGACTCTTAGAGAGGGCTCAAGTTTGACCAGTGTGCACATGTGTCTGCAGTGTTCTGCCATCCAGCCTTGTGCAAGCAAATGTGTATATCTAAGGAAACCCTGTAGTAGATTCTGGCTCATGACAATAACCCCCTTCTTTCAGCATAAATGGCTGTGCCTCTTTGTCTGTTGGTTGGCTTCTAGTGCATGGGGTTAACTGGCCTAGATTATAGGGCTCATGATCACTTGGTAGGGAGTGGGTGGGGGATCAGTTATGGTAGTCATAACTGAACTCGTTGATCATTTAATTGGCGAGTGAAGTGAGCCCTCAGTGGTGAGCTGGCTGGAAAACTTGAGGTTGCCACGCATGGTGTATCTATGCATCCACCAAACGGTCTGTAAAATACTATGAATGGGTCACCTGTGCCTTAAATAAAGTGGTGGGCTTGTGTAAGAGGAAATGGTCGTCATTGTGGAAAGAAAGAGTGAGAAAATGACGGCAGATTGGAAGCTCAAAGAAAGAAAATGGCTGCATAGGCAAGTGAGAACCAGCTGCATGGTTAATAGCCGACAGAAAGGATGATGGAGTTTCACTCTGACATAGCTAGCTACTCAGTTCATCTGCTCTCCCTTTACCAAATGTTACAACCGAATACTTTGTCTTCATCTCACCCAGAAACAATAACAACTGATTTTCTACAGAGTTTTTGAAGAAGCACGATGAAGCAGTGAGCTGAAGAAGAAGTGAGCTGAAGAAGCAGTGAGCTGAAGAAGAAGTGAGCTGAAGAAGAAGTGAGCTGAAGAAGCAGTGAGCTGAAGAAGCAGTGAGCTGAAGAAGCAGTGAGCTGAAGAAGAAGTGAGCTGAAAAGAAGTGAGCTGAAGAAGAAGTGAGCTGAAGAAGCAGTGAGCTGAAGAAGCAGTGAGCTGAAGAAGCAGTGAGCTGAAGAAGAAGTGAGCTGAAGAAGCAGTGAGCTGAAGAAGCAGTGAGCTGAAGAAGCAGTGAGCTGAAGAAGAAGTGAGCTGAAGAAGCAGTGAGCTGAAGAAGAAGTGAGCTGAAGAAGAAGTGAGCTGAAGAAGCAGTGAGCTGAAGAAGAAGTGAGCTGAAGAAGCAGTGAGCTGAAGAAGAAGTGAGCTGAAGAAGAAGTGAGCTGAAGAAGCAGTGAGCTGAAGAACGAGTGAGCTGAAGAAGAAGTGAGCTGAAGAAGAAGTGAGCTGAAGAAGCAGTGAGCTGAAGAAGCAGTGAGCTGAAGAAGCAGTGAGCTGAAGAAGAAGTGAGCTGAAGAAGAAGTGAGCTGAAGAAGCAGTGAGCTGAAGAAGCAGTGAGCTGAAGAAGCAGTGAGCTGAAGAAGGAGTGAGCTGAAGAAGAAGTGAGCTGAAGAAGAAGTGAGCTGAAGAAGAAGTGAGCTGAAGAAGCAGTGAGCTGAAGAAGAAGTGAGCTGAAGAAGAAGTGAGCTGAAGAAGCAGTGAGCTGAAGAAGCAGTGAGCTGAAGAAGAAGTGAGCTGAAGAAGAAGTGAGCTGAAGAAGAAGTGAGCTGAAGAAGAAGTGAGCTGAAGAAGCAGTGAGCTGAAGAAGCAGTGAGCTGAAGAAGAAGTGAGCTGAAGAAGAAGTGAGCTGAAGAAGAAGTGAGCTGAAGAAGAAGTGAGCTGAAGAAGAAGTGAGCTGAAGAAGAAGTGAGCTGAAGAAGAAGTGAGCTGAAGAAGAAGTGAGCTGAAGAAGAAGTGAGCTGAAGAAGAAGTGAGCTGAAGAAGAAGTGAGCTGAAGAAGTGAGCTGAAGAAGAAGTGAGCTGAAGAAGAAGTGAGCTGAAGAAGAAGTGAGCTGAAGAAGAAGTGAGCTGAAGAAGAAGTGAGCTGAAGAAGCAGTGAGCTGAAGAAGAAGTGAGCTGAAGAAGCAGTGAGCTGAAGAAGAAGTGAGCTGAAGAAGCAGTGAGCTGAAGAAGCAGTGAGCTGAAGAAGAAGTGAGCTGAAGAAGAAGTGAGCTGAAGAAGCAGTGAGCTGAAGAAGAAGTGAGCTGAGGAAGAAGTGAGCTGAAGAAGAAGTGAGCTGAAGAAGCAGTGAGCTGAAGAAGAAGTGAGCTGAAGAAGCAGTGAGCTGAAGAAGCAGTGAGCTGAAGAAGCAGTGAGCTGAAGAAGAAGTGAGCTGAAGAAGCAGTGAGCTGAAGAAGAAGTGAGCTGAAGAAGAAGTGAGCTGAAGAAGAAGTGAGCTGAGGAAGCAGTGAGCTGAAGAAGCAGTGAGCTGAAGAAGAAGTGAGCTGAAGAAGAAGTGAGCTGAAGAAGCAGTGAGCTGAAGAAGAAGTGAGCTGAAGAAGAAGTGAGCTGAAGAAGCAGTGAGCTGAAGAAGCAGTGAGCTGAAGAAGCAGTGAGCTGAAGAAGCAGTGAGCTGAAGAAGAAGTGAGCTGAAGAAGAAGTGAGCTGAAGAAGAAGTGAGCTGAAGAAGCAGTGAGCTGAAGAAGAAGTGAGCTGAAGAAGCAGTGAGCTGAAGAAGCAGTGAGCTGAAGAAGAAGTGAGCTGAAGAAGGAGTGAGCTGAAGAAGCAGTGAGCTGAAGAAGAAGTGAGCTGAAGAAGAAGTGAGCTGAAGAAGCAGTGAGCTGAAGAAGCAGTGAGCTGAAGAAGCAGTGAGCTGAAGAAGAAGTGAGCTGAAGAAGAAGTGAGCTGAAGAAGCAGTGAGCTGAAGAAGAAGTGAGCTGAAGAAGAAGTGAGCTGAAGAAGAAGTGAGCTGAAGAAGCAGTGAGCTGAAGAAGAAGTGAGCTGAAGAAGCAGTGAGCTGAGGAAGCAGTGAGCTGAAGAAGAAGTGAGCTGAAGAAGAAGTGAGCTGAAGAAGCAGTGAGCTGAAGAAGAAGTGAGCTGAAGAAGCAGTGAGCTGAAGAAGAAGTGAGCTGAAGAAGAAGTGAGCTGAAGAAGAAGTGAGCTGAAGAAGAAGTGAGCTGAAGAAGAAGTGAGCTGAAGAAGCAGTGAGCTGAAGAAGAAGTGAGCTGAAGAAGAAGTGAGCTGAAGAAGAAGTGAGCTGAAGAAGAAGTGAGCTGAAGAAGAAGTGAGCTGAAGAAGAAGTGAGCTGAAGAAGAAGTGAGCTGAAGAAGAAGTGAGCTGAAGAAGAAGTGAGCTGAAGAAGAAGTGAGCTGAAGAAGAAGTGAGCTGAAGAAGAAGTGAGCTGAAGAAGAAGTGAGCTGAAGAAGAAGTGAGCTGAAGAAGAAGTGAGCTGAAGAAGTGAGCTGAAGAAGAAGTGAGCTGAAGAAGAAGTGAGCTGAAGAAGCAGTGAGCTGAAGAAGAAGTGAGCTGAAGAAGCAGTGAGCTGAAGAAGCAGTGAGCTGAAGAAGCAGTGAGCTGAAGAAGAAGTGAGCTGAAGAAGCAGTGAGCTGAAGAAGCAGTGAGCTGAAGAAGAAGTGAGCTGAAGAAGCAGTGGGCTGAAGAAGCAGTGAGCTGAAGAAGAAGTGAGCTGAAGAAGAAGTGAGCTGAAGAAGAAGTGAGCTGAAGAAGCAGTGAGCTGAAGAAGCAGTGAGCTGAAGAAGAAGTGAGCTGAAGAAGAAGTGAGCTGAAGAAGCAGTGAGCTGAAGAAGAAGTGAGCTGAAGAAGAAGTGAGCTGAAGAAGAAGTGAGCTGAAGAAGAAGTGAGCTGAAGAAGCAGTGAGCTGAAGAAGCAGTGAGCTGAAGAAGCAGTGAGCTGAAGAAGAAGTGAGCTGAAGAAGAAGTGAGCTGAAGAAGCAGTGAGCTGAAGAAGAAGTGAGCTGAAGAAGAAGTGAGCTGAAGAAGAAGTGAGCTGAAGAAGAAGTGAGCTGAAGAAGCAGTGAGCTGAGGAAGAAGTGAGCTGAGGAAGAAGTGAGCTGAGGAAGAAGTGAGCTGAAGAAGAAGTGAGCTGAAGAAGAAGTGAGCTGAAGAAGAAGTGAGCTGAAGAAGAAGTGAGCTGAAGAAGAAGTGAGCTGAAGAAGAAGTGAGCTGAAGAAGAAGTGAGCTGAAGAAGAAGTGAGCTGAAGAAGAAGTGAGCTGAAGAAGAAGTGAGCTGAAGAAGAAGTGAGCTGAAGAAGAAGTGAGCTGAAGAAGAAGTGAGCTGAAGAAGAAGTGAGCTGAAGGAGCAGTGAGCTGAAGAAGAAGTGAGCTGAATAAGAAGTGAGCTGAAGAAGAAGTGAGCTGAAGAAGAAGTGAGCTGAAGAAGAAGTGAGCTGAAGAAGAAGTGAGCTGAAGAAGAAGTGAGCTGAAGAAGCAGTGAGCTGAAGAAGAAGTGAGCTGAAGAAGAAGTGAGCTGAAGAAGAAGTGAGCTGAAGAAGAAGTGAGCTGAAGAAGAAGTGAGCTGAAGAAGAAGTGAGCTGAAGAAGAAGTGAGCTGAAGAAGCAGTGAGCTGAAGAAGCAGTGAGCTGAAGAAGAAGTGAGCTGAAGAAGAAGTGAGCTGAAGAAGAAGTGAGCTGAAGAAGAAGTGAGCTGAAGAAGAAGTGAGCTGAAGAAGAAGTGAGCTGAAGAAGAAGTGAGCTGAAGAAGCAGTGAGCTGAAGAAGAAGTGAGCTGAAGAAGCAGTGAGCTGAAGAAGAAGTGAGCTGAAGAAGCAGTGAGCTGAAGAAGGAGTGAGCTGAAGAAGCAGTGAGCTGAAGAAGAAGTGAGCTGAAGAAGCAGTGAGCTGAAGAAGAAGTGAGCTGAATAAGAAGTGAGCTGAATAAGAAGTGAGCTGAATAAGAAGTGAGCTGAAGAAGAAGTGAG
Organism: Cladorhizidae sp. MBARI D1340-BT2; assembly: GCA_028752905.1. Lineage (NCBI taxonomy): Eukaryota > Metazoa > Porifera > Demospongiae > Poecilosclerida > Cladorhizidae > Cladorhizidae sp. MBARI D1340-BT2. The sequence goes on from JAQNBH010000005.1 coordinate 2,091,537, forward strand.
CTGAAGAAGAAGTGAGCTGAAGAAGAAGTGAGCTGAAGAAGCAGTGAGCTGAAGAAGAAGTGAGCTGAAGAAGAAGTGAGCTGAGGAAGCAGTGAGCTGAGGAAGCAGTGAGCTGAAGAAGAAGTGAGCTGAGGAAGAAGTGAGCTGAGGAAGAAGTGAGCTGAAGAAGAAGTGAGCTGAAGAAGAAGTGAGCTGAAGAAGCAGTGAGCTGAAGAAGAAGTGAGCTGAAGAAGAAGTGAGCTGAAGAAGCAGTGAGCTGAAGAAGCAGTGAGCTGAAGAAGCAGTGAGCTGAAGAAGCAGTGAGCTGAAGAAGCAGTGAGCTGAAGAAGAAGTGAGCCGAAGAAGAAGTGAGCCGAAGAAGCAGTGAGCCGAAGAAGAAGTGAGCTGAAGAAGAAGTGAGCCGAAGAAGAAGTGAGCTGAAGAAGAAGTGAGCTGAAGAAGAAGTGAGCTGAAGAAGAAGTGAGCTGAAGAAGCAGTGAGCTGAAGAAGCAGTGAGCTGAAGAAGAAGTGAGCTGAAGAAGAAGTGAGCTGAAGAAGCAGTGAGCTGAAGAAGAAGTGAGCTGAAGAAGAAGTGAGCTGAAGAAGAAGTGAGCTGAAGAAGAAGTGAGCTGAAGAAGGAGTGAGCTGAAGAAGAAGTGAGCTGAAGAAGAAGTGAGCTGAAGAAGAAGTGAGCTGAAGAAGAAGTGAGCTGAAGAACGAGTGAGCTGAAGAAGAAGTGAGCTGAAGAAGAAGTGAGCTGAAGAACGAGTGAGCTGAAGAAGAAGTGAGCTGAAGAAGCAGTGAGCTGAAGAAGAAGTGAGCCGAAGAAGCAGTGAGCCGAAGAAGCAGTGAGCCGAAGAAGAAGTGAGCCGAAGAAGAAGTGAGCCGAAGAAGCAGTGAGCTGAAGAAGAAGTGAGCTGAAGAAGAAGTGAGCTGAAGAAGAAGTGAGCTGAAGAAGAAGTGAGCTGAAGAAGAAGTGAGCTGAAGAAGTGAGCTGAAGAAGAAGTGAGCTGAAGAAGAAGTGAGCTGAAGAAGGAGTGAGCTGAAGAAGAAGTGAGCTGAAGAAGCAGTGAGCTGAAGAAGAAGTGAGTTGAAGAAGAAGTGAGCTGAAGAAGCAGTGAGCTGAAGAAGCAGTGAGCTGAAGAAGCAGTGAGCTGAAGAAGCAGTGAGCTGAAGAAGAAGTGAGCTGAAGAAGCAGTGAGCTGAAGAAGAAGTGAGCTGAAGAAGAAGTGAGCTGAAGAAGAAGTGAGCTGAAGAAGAAGTGAGCTGAAGAAGCAGTGAGCTGAAGAAGCAGTGAGCTGAAGAAGAAGTGAGCTGAAGAAGAAGTGAGCTGAAGAAGAAGTGAGCTGAAGAAGCAGTGAGCTGAAGAAGCAGTGAGCTGAAGAAGCAGTGAGCTGAAGAAGAAGTGAGCTGAAGAAGAAGTGAGCTGAAGAAGAAGTGAGCTGAAGAAGAAGTGAGCTGAAGAAGCAGTGAGCTGAAGAAGCAGTGAGCTGAAGAAGAAGTGAGCTGAAGAAGAAGTGAGCTGAAGAAGAAGTGAGCTGAAGAAGAAGTGAGCTGAAGAAGAAGTGAGCTGAAGAAGCAGTGAGCTGAAGAAGCAGTGAGCTGAAGAAGAAGTGAGCTGAAGAAGAAGTGAGCTGAAGAAGCAGTGAGCTGAAGAAGAAGTGAGCTGAAGAAGAAGTGAGCTGAAGAAGAAGTGAGCTGAAGAAGAAGTGAGCTGAAGAAGCAGTGAGCTGAAGAAGCGGTGAGCTGAAGAAGAAGTGAGCTGAAGAAGCAGTGAGCTGAAGAAGCAGTGAGCTGAAGAAGAAGTGAGCTGAAGAAGAAGTGAGCTGAAGAAGCAGTGAGCTGAAGAAGAAGTGAGCTGAAGAAGAAGTGAGCTGAAGAAGCAGTGAGCTGAAGAAGAAGTGAGCTGAAGAAGAAGTGAGCTGAAGAAGAAGTGAGCTGAAGAAGAAGTGAGCTGAAGAAGAAGTGAGCTGAAGAAGAAGTGAGCTGAAGAAGCAGTGAGCTGAAGAAGAAGTGAGCTGAAGAAGAAGTGAGCTGAAGGAGCAGTGAGCTGAAGAAGAAGTGAGCTGAAGAAGCAGTGAGCTGAAGAAGAAGTGAGCTGAAGAAGAAGTGAGCTGAAGAAGAAGTGAGCTGAAGAAGCAGTGAGCTGAAGGAGCAGTGAGCTGAAGAAGAAGTGAGCTGAAGAAGCAGTGAGCTGAAGAAGCAGTGAGCTGAAGAAGAAGTGAGCTGAAGAAGCAGTGAGCTGAAGAAGAAGTGAGCTGAAGAAGCAGTGAGCTGAAGAAGAAGTGAGCTGAAGAAGGAGTGAGCTGAAGAAGTGAGCTGAAGAAGAAGTGAGCTGAAGAAGCAGTGAGCTGAAGAAGAAGTGAGCTGAAGAAGAAGTGAGCTGAAGAAGAAGTGAGCTGAAGAAGGAGTGAGCTGAAGAAGTGAGCTGAAGAAGAAGTGAGCTGAAGAAGCAGTGAGCTGAAGAAGAAGTGAGCTGAAGAAGCAGTGAGCTGAAGAAGCAGTGAGCTGAAGAAGAAGTGAGCTGAGGAAGAAGTGAGCTGAAGAAGAAGTGAGCTGAAGAAGTGAGCTGAAGAAGAAGTGAGCTGAAGAAGAAGTGAGCTGAAGAAGAAGTGAGCTGAGGAAGAAGTGAGCTGAAGAAGAAGTGAGCTGAAGAAGCAGTGAGCTGAAGAAGCAGTGAGCTGAAGAAGCAGTGAGCTGAAGAAGCAGTGAGCTGAAGAAGAAGTGAGCTGAAGAAGAAGTGAGCTGAAGAAGAAGTGAGCTGAAGAAGAAGTGAGCTGAAGAAGAAGTGAGCTGAAGAAGTGAGCTGAAGAAGAAGTGAGCTGAAGAAGAAGTGAGCTGAAGAAGCAGTGAGCTGAAGAAGCAGTGAGCTGAAGAAGAAGTGAGCTGAAGAAGAAGTGAGCTGAAGAAGAAGTGAGCTGAAGAAGAAGTGAGCTGAAGAAGAAGTGAGCTGAAGAAGCAGTGAGCTGAAGAAGCAGTGAGCTGAAGAAGCAGTGAGCTGAAGAAGCAGTGAGCTGAAGAAGAAGTGAGCTGAAGAAGAAGTGAGCTGAAGAAGAAGTGAGCTGAAGAAGAAGTGAGCTGAAGAAGCAGTGAGCTGAAGAAGCGGTGAGCTGAAGAAGAAGTGAGCTGAAGAAGCAGTGAGCTGAAGAAGCAGTGAGCTGAAGAAGAAGTGAGCTGAAGAAGAAGTGAGCTGAAGAAGCAGTGAGCTGAAGAAGAAGTGAGCTGAAGAAGAAGTGAGCTGAAGAAGAAGTGAGCTGAAGAAGAAGTGAGCTGAAGAAGAAGTGAGCTGAAGAAGAAGTGAGCTGAAGAAGCAGTGAGCTGAAGAAGCAGTGAGCTGAAGAAGAAGTGAGCTGAAGAAGCAGTGAGCTGAAGAAGCAGTGAGCTGAAGAAGAAGTGAGCTGAAGAAGAAGTGAGCTGAAGAAGAAGTGAGCTGAAGAAGCAGTGAGCTGAAGAAGAAGTGAGCTGAAGAAGAAGTGAGCTGAAGAAGAAGTGAGCTGAAGAAGGAGTGAGCTGAAGAAGAAGTGAGCTGAAGAAGAAGTGAGCTGAAGAAGAAGTGAGCTGAAGAAGAAGTGAGCTGAAGAAGCAGTGAGCTGAAGAAGCAGTGAGCTGAAGAAGCAGTGAGCTGAAGAAGCAGTGAGCTGAAGAAGAAGTGAGCTGAAGAAGAAGTGAGCTGAAGAAGCAGTGAGTTGAAGAAGAAGTGAGCTGAAGAAGAAGTGAGCTGAAGAAGAAGTGAGCTGAAGAAGGAGTGAGCTGAAGAAGAAGTGAGCTGAAGAAGCAGTGAGCTGAAGAAGCAGTGAGCTGAAGAAGAAGTGAGCTGAAGAAGCAGTGAGCTGAAGAAGAAGTGAGCTGAAGAAGGAGTGAGCTGAAGAAGAAGTGAGCTGAAGAAGAAGTGAGCTGAAGAAGAAGTGAGCTGAAGAAGAAGTGAGCTGAAGAAGAAGTGAGCTGAAGAAGAAGTGAGCTGAAGAAGCAGTGGGCTGAAGAAGCAGTGAGCTGAAGAAGAAGTGAGCTGAAGAAGAAGTGAGCTGAAGAAGTGAGCTGAAGAAGAAGTGAGCTGAAGAAGAAGTGAGCTGAAGAAGAAGTGAGCTGAAGAAGCAGTGAGCTGAAGAAGAAGTGAGCTGAAGAAGAAGTGAGCTGAAGAAGGAGTGAGCTGAAGAAGAAGTGAGCTGAAGAAGAAGTGAGCTGAAGAAGAAGTGAGCTGAAGAAGAAGTGAGCTGAAGAACGAGTGAGCTGAAGAAGAAGTGAGCTGAAGAAGAAGTGAGCTGAAGAAGCAGTGAGCTGAAGAAGCAGTGAGCTGAAGAAGCAGTGAGCTGAAGAAGAAGTGAGCTGAAGAAGAAGTGAGCTGAAGAAGAAGTGAGCTGAAGAAGTGAGCTGAAGAAGAAGTGAGCTGAAGAAGAAGTGAGCTGAAGAAGAAGTGAGCTGAAGAAGCAGTGAGCTGAAGAAGCAGTGAGCTGAAGAAGAAGTGAGCTGAAGAAGAAGTGAGCTGAAGAAGTGAGCTGAAGAAGCAGTGAGCTGAAGAAGAAGTGAGCTGAAGAAGCAGTGAGCTGAAGAAGAAGTGAGCTGAAGAAGAAGTGAGCTGAAGAAGAAGTGAGCTGAAGAAGAAGTGAGCTGAAGAAGAAGTGAGCTGAAGAAGAAGTGAGCTGAAGAAGCAGTGAGCTGAAGAAGAAGTGAGCTGAAGAAGAAGTGAGCTGAAGAAGGAGTGAGCTGAAGAAGAAGTGAGCTGAAGAAGCAGTGAGCTGAAGAAGCAGTGAGCTGAAGAAGAAGTGAGCTGAAGAAGAAGTGAGCTGAAGAAGAAGTGAGCTGAAAGTAAAGGGACAAGTTTGAATGATGCAAAAAGTGTTAACAATCTTGGTGAGGTAAATAAATGTATTATTGCTCTATGACAGAGAGAACTGGCTTCAGGTTAATTAACTGGTCAATAGACAAGAGATGTGCTATGATGCATGGCACACACTTTAACAAGTTCTTGTCAGCTTCTGCTGGTCTTCTCTTTAGTACTCTGAGAATTCCTCAGAAAGCACTTCCTGATGAGCTCACTCTTTAATGTAGAATGCTCCCCATCTTCAAGGGAAGTTGCTTCCGAGTGCTCTTAGCAAAACTCTCACGGCCAATACTTCCACATGCAAATCTGCCATCCCATAATGTTGCAGGGCATCAGGTTGCTCTACCTTGCACCAGTCCAGAGTCTGTAAGAACACATAAATTACATTCAATTCTTGGCTACTTCCCCACATCTGTACTGTATCAACTCTGCTAAGGCTAGGAACGGCTAGAGTAATGATCATCCAACAATGATGGCTTTCAAGCTGTTTGTTTTTGTTTGGGGTTTGGGTGGAACCCCCTCCCTCTCTTGCATCTTCCCTCGCCACTCAATTCTCTGCATTCATTGCTAAGTGTGCAGCCAGGGGGTTATATCAGTGTGACAAACTGGCCATAGTGGTTAACCCCTTCCTCCCTTTCACTCGTGTACATTATTGCGTTCATGTGTAATGACACCTACAGAAGTTCCAAGCACTCAAGGCAAGAAGAAGGGAACTATGTCAGCCAGGCCAAGTGAAAAGAGCTCTCCAAGCCAAGAAGAAACTCCTGGACACAGGTACACCAATAATTTTGTTTGACCGGACAATAACCCTGTCATGTACATTGCTGTTCCGCCCTTGTTGGTCACTGCTAATTGGCACTGGCCTGGAGCGTGCTACTACATGCTAATACTGTTACCATGGTAGCAGGAAATGTGCATGAAATGTTCGTGCATTATACCAAACATGACTTTGTTGATGTGCATATCTGATCAAAACTCTCAACATGACTTAGTTGATGCCAAACACGACTTAGTTGATGCACATATCTGATCAAAACTCTCAACATGACTTAGTTGATGCCAAACATGACTTTAGTTGATGCACATATCTGCTCAAAACTCTCAATATGACTTTGTTGATGCCAAACACGACTTAGTTGATGCACATATCTGTTCAAAACTCTCAACATGACTTAGTTGATGCCAAACATGACTTAGTTGATGCACATATCTGATCAAAACTCTCAACATGACTTAGTTGATGCCAAACACGAATTAGTTGATGCACATATCTGATCAAAACTCTCAACATGACTTAGTTGATGCCAAAACATGACTTAGTTGATGCACATATCTGCTTAAAAACCTCAAACATGACTTAGTTGATGTGCATATCTGCTCATAACTCTCAACATGACTTAGTTGATGCCAAACATGACTTAGTTGATGCACATATCTGATAACTCTCAACATGACTTAGTTGATGCCAAACACGACTTAGTTGATGCACATATCTGATCAAAACTCTCAACATGACTTAGTTGATGCCAAAACATGACTTAGTTGATGCACATATCTGCTTAAAAACCTCAAACATGACTTAGTTGATGTGCATATCTGCTCAAAACTCTCAACATGACTTAGTTGATGCCAAACATGACTTAGTTGATGCACATACCTGATCAAAACTCTCAACATGACTTAGTTGATGCCAAACATGACTTAGTTGATGTACATATCTGATCAAAACTCTCAAACATGACTTAGTTGATGTGCGTATGTGCTCAAAACTCTCAACATGACTTAGTTGATGCCAAACATGACTTAGTTGATGCACATATCTGATCAAAACTCTCAACATGACTTAGTTGATGCCAAACATGAACTTAGTTGATGCACATATCTGCTTAAAACTCTCTGGCAAAATACAGTGTGCCCTACTTCTCACCTGTGGGCTTGCCTTGGCTAGCATGCTACAATGTGATAGCAATTAGCGAGGCATTGTGTGGCGAGCTAAAACACCTCTTAGTTACCTTCTCTTACTAATTAACACATTAGTAAGGAATGTGTTGCGAGCTGAACATCTTGCGAGCTGAACATCTTGCCGGACATTTGTTGTGCCGGTTAAGGTCGTGCCTCATAGTTGATCTGTGCTGTTTCTTTGTTCAGTCTGTTCCCCACCACTTATCTCTCTTGTGTGGTGATGACCTTTTCCTTATCTGTGCCCCATGTGAGGCTAGGGCCCCGAGTGTATTGGATGCCTGCAATATATTCAATCATACATTTTATATTCTCAACGAACTCTCAGTTGACGGAGCGAATTACAAGGACTTCCTATATAATCAACTTTGAAATTTTCTCTCTCGGCGTTTTGGCTAGATGCTCTAACCTTCATCAGGAAGAATGACTAGCCTTCATCTCATTATTCCTGAAGAAGGCTAGATCATCCATCTGCTTAAACGCTGAGAGAGTAAATTTCAAGTTGATTATTGAGGTCATTGTAGTACTATATATTCTCCACTAGACTATGTGCATTCCATTAGTTTCATGAGCAGCCTAGCTATTGGGCTATTCAAGGGCGTGCACTAGTTAAGGGCAGACTGTATTGTTTTGTGGCCTGATCGCGATGAGTGACTCACTATATGTGACAATTCGTCATCATCTTCGTCTTCCTTTCTGGCCAGCTTTGTCCATTGAGAATGATCATTATTATTCTATTGAGGTGCGTGGCTCTTCCTGACAGTCGCTGCTTCTGCACCGAATGCCACTCGTCAGCAGTCCTTTTTCTGAGCCGTCTGTCTCAAACATGCTTAGCAATGCTATTCTGTCCAGCTAGAAAATCTCTTTCTTCTATAGGAGTATGTTGTGCTTGTATCTGCTTTTAAGAACTTCTTGGCTGTGCAGAGGAAGTGTGTCGGGCATTAGCTTCTGTTTCAATTATCCTGCTTTCAGTTTTTCCTTATAATTGTAACTTTCGGTCCTCACGTAATATAATTTGTAGACGACCTTCAGAGAGAAGGAAGTGCTCAGGCATTAGTGGCTTTTGAGGTGCATTGCTGTTTTCAGTTTTTCCATCACATTCTTTCAGTCACCAAAAGATATGAATTCGTAGAAAATTATAGAGATTTTGCTAGAAGTTGAAAATTAACAGGATAGCACCACAATGCTTATTTTGCTTGACTGGTTTGATAAGCAACGTTGCGATCAGTGTTTTGTATGTCACTCATTCCGTGTCAATCTTATAAAAAAAATTGTTTTTGCATATGATGACTGTTAAGAGTATCAATTTGTTGCTTCTCGATGATCTGTAATAGACCTACACCTAATATATAATGCTATGCTATTTACAATCTCGGCTATGGGGGAGATCTCATTGGATTGTCTGGAGACTCTTGCTAGGTGTAGCAGTTAAGGTTCTTGCTAGGTGTAGCAGCTTGAGGCTCTTGCTAGGTGTAGCAGCTTGAGGCTCTTGCTAGGCGTAGCAGCTTGAGGCTCTTGCTAGGCGTAGCAGCTTGAGTCTCTTGCTAGGCGTAGCAGCTTGAGGCTCTTGCTAGACGTAGCAGCTTGAAGCTCTTGCTAGGCGTAGCAGCTTGAGGCTCTTGCTAGGTGTAGCAGCTTGAAGCTCTTGCTAGGTGTAGCAGCTTGAGACTCTTGCTAGGTGCAGCAGCTTGAGGCTCTTGCTAGGTGCAGCAGCTTGAAGCTCTTGCTAGGTGTAGCAGCTTGAAGCTCTAGCAGCTTGAAGCTCTTTCTAGGTGTAGCAGCTTGAAGCTCTTGCTAGGTGTAGCAACTAGAACTGGACACATCTCAGCTGCCTCCTCTGCGCACTTGCACAAGTACTGTCTGCCTAGTAACCATATTGATGAACAAGGAAGAGCAGCTGATGTTCACTTGACTATATAAGTGCTTGGCCAGAACATGTGATCACTCCTCCCCAAGAAGTGTGCATTTCTTGGTGTGATGGTTGTGCATGAAGTTTAGGATATTCCAGTAATCCAGTATCCATCAATAATTACATTTTCGAGAGAGAGAGAGCAATCTGTAGCTACACTTGTAGCGGCAACACTTCATTGTGTAACCTGCAGCTGCTATTAGCACCACATTCATTATAGTTCATGATCTAATCACCACTTTGCAGTGAGCAAACAACTGTCTAGCTCTGACAAAGATCTTCTAATGGAGGATGGAGTAAAGATACCTAGAAGTGCAGAGAGAGCTTTCAGGAAGAGAGCACGCCACCAGACACCAGACGCGTCAAGCATATGCTCACCATCACACCGAGATGATAGTGCTGCTGGTCACTCGGGAGAGACCCAGGAAACGAGGTGGCAGGAACTCAAGAACTACTTGGATCCTAATCCTCAACTGAAGGGCTGGGATAAGGGGAGGCTGCTTCCCAAGGTAAGAGTCCTCAGAACTTCAGTTATTAGACTATCATCGAAAGTGTTCTTTAACTGCCGCCATATTTTCAGAGCAAGCTGGAGAAGACGCTGGATAAGATGGTGGAGAGAGGAGACCTGGACAAAGCTGCTGCCATTAGTGACAAGATAGCCAGTCGAGAGTTGGCCTGTAAAGTGGCCACTGCTTTTGATTGTGTAGATTATGCCAAAAGAAGGAGGGTATGTTGTTAATGCAGCACAAGTCTCACACATTATTCCTAGTGTTGTGTTGTCATTATAGGCTGAGGGTATGTTGTTAATGCAGCACAAGTCTCACACATTATTCCTAGTGTTGTGTTGTCATTATAGGCCGAGGGTATGTTGTTAATGCAGCACAAGTCTCACACATTATTCCTAGTGTTGTGTTGTCATTATAGGCCGAGGGTATGTGTTAATGCAGCACAAGTCTCACACATTATTCCTAGTGTTGTGTTGTCATTATAGGCTGAAGAGGAGCGGAGGAAAAGGAAGAAACCTGCAAAACTCAAGTGGATGTTCGAGCAGAAGCACCTCTGGGAGAGCAAAGGAAACATGTAAATAATAGTTGCACTAATGGAGCAATTCATACGACAAGTCCACAACAGGAACAGGAAGAACAAACAGAGTTATGAAAGTGCCTCTCTCACTAGCCAAGCAATTCATGTTCACAGAGAACCACTACACATGCTCCTCTACACTGCCACAGCTGTCTAGTAGAGGCATTAGCAACAAGGACAGGTAGTCAGTTGAGTGGCAATGCATCACGAACACAGTGCAGCTTGTTATGGGCTGGTTAGGGAACCAGGAGCCATCAGCCATCGCAGCCAATATAAAAGGCCTCGGAATAAAAACTATCATCAGAATATTAACTTGGTAGTGTGCCTGTGTGTGCAAGTTTGTCTGGCCAGCTTTGGTAATAGTTTAGTGCAGTGTTACTCTATGCCATCCCAATGGCTGGTCTAGCTGCCGAGGAACTCTCCATCAACGAAAAGCAAGCCTCCATCTCGCAGAACGGTTTCATACAGTCCTCTAAGGACTACAAAACAGTCTCCTTGCAGCAACCTGGTACTCTAACTCCCCCCAGAAGTCCGCTCAATACTCCAAGGACATTTTGTTATTGGCAGAAGGGCAATGTGTATGAACAGATCATCTACATTTGTTCTCTGGCCATTTCATCTTACCTCGGTGTCCTCTGTAGGATCTATTTGTCGCAGCTGTCCAGGTGGGATGGAGTCCCCTTGTTCTCCTCTCTCTACGCCCAAGTGGTGGGCACTACGATCATGGGCTTCATTATCAGTCACAGACTTGCTCTGGTGGAGAAGCACTCTTTCATCTACCAGGCCATTGCCACTGGACTCTGTGGCTCCATCACCACTTTTTCTTCCTGGAACTTAGAGGCAGTCTCTAGCTTGCTGCAGACTGGTGAGGATTCTCCCAACAATGTCACCAGAATCTTAGGCTGGAGTACCACACTGATGCTGGGACTGGGAATGTCTGCCGGAGCCCTTTCCGTGGGCACACACCTAGCTTCCCTCTCTCCCTGGTCAGACCAGAAAGTAAGAAACAAACGGTTACCAGCCACAGCTGCAGCAGATTCACCTGCTGGGGGCACCACGTGCTGTCACATTGGCCTGAAGGGCTCGGTGTTGGTGTGTGTGTGTCTGTGGCTGGTCGTGTCTGTGATAGTAGTGGTCATTCCATACACAGTACTGCACAAGTGGGATCTCACCTTCTCTATTCTGTTTTCTGCCCTGGGCACTTACTGCCGCTGGCACTTGGCTCCTCTTAACGCCACTTTCCACAACTTCAAGCTAGGGACGTTCCTGGTCAACATCGTGGGGGCATGGTTGCTTGGAGGTGTGGTTTCAGCACAAGCATTCTACCCAGATGGGTGGATGCATAATATCCTGGTTGGACTAGCAACTGGCTTCTGTGGTTGCCTGACAACTGTATCAACATTTGCAGTCGAACTGTCTGGTTTGCCACTTCGGTACGCCTACATCTACGCCCTGACCTCTATCCTGGCAGCTCAGACGGGACTCATTCTGATCAGAGGCCCCATACAATGGACTCAAGACTGAACCTCAAAACCACATTCATGCATTTTCAGTTTCTGCTACACATATTACACTAGTCATGAGCCAAGGTAATTAATAATGGCAGTGATGCATGTACACAATACATATTATGTGGTGTCCTAGATAAGTATCATGTCCTGTCGACTGTTTGTGAAGAGGTGTATCATCACAGTTGTCATGACTTCATGGGCTGTGGTGGAGCAGATTTGTCTCCCAACTTCTCCAATTCTGCCCTGAAGTGAACAAAATAAATTATGCACAAGCAAATGAGTTGCATTTAAATTATGTCTTGCTGATCTCATATATACACGCAGTTAATGTTCCAGTGCATGTCCTCATAGAGTTGTTGTCAACCTACTTCAACCTGCCTCAACTCGGTGTGATAGTGGTCCAGAGTGTGTGTGCATAGAGCTATTGTCAACCTACTTCAACCTACCTCAACTCGGTGTGATAGTGGTCCAGTGTGTGTCCTATTGTCAACATACTTCAACCTGCCTCACCTAGTGTGATAGTGGTCCAGTGTGTGTCCTCATAGAGCTACTTCAACCTGCCTCAACCCAGTGTGGGTGGTCCAGTGTGTGTTCCCATAGAGCTATTGTCAACCTACTTCAACCTGCCTCAACTCAGTGTGATAGTGGTCCAGTCTGTGTCCCCATAGAGCTATTGTCAAACTACTTCAACCCAGTGTGATATCAGGGTTGCCAAGTTTGGTCAATTGGGTGAAATTATGATGACATGACAGATCTATCGTGTGTGGGCGTATGCACCACGACTAATTGTTTATTGCCATTATGGCCATCTTGGTCGTACATAATAGTATAAAGGCTTTGGGTGGAAATGCTTGCGTCTGAACACCCCTCTGTCTTCTCTCCCACCTAATTCCAGCGTCCCACTGCTGTAGTGTCATCCTTACAAGTCAGACATTCAATTGGTGCAGAGGAGACAGGTAGCATATATACAGTCTCTCTGTTACCTTTCTGAACCATCTCTGCTTGCCTGCTAAATAACAAACATTATTGTTGCTGATTGGAAATTTGTTTCCTTGGGGAGTGTTTTTTGCATCTAATTTGGCATGAGTTTGTTTGGGTGCATAAGTGTGAAACAGGCCTGACAGCATGCGAGTTGGCAGCCCTGGAGATACTGATCCAGCGTGTGCCCCCTGCCACCACAGAACTACTAGATTCCACAATTTGTCTAACGTGGTTATATTAATATGTGCAGGTTTTCACAATAGAGTGCAAAGTTCTCTGTCACTTTCACATAAATGCACTTCAGGGATGATTGTTAAGTGACGCCTAACCTTGGAATACGTCATGATGCTGTCCACAGGTCAAAGGGCAGGGATGATTGTTAACTAAGTGACGCCTAACCTTGGAACATGTCGTGATACTATCCACAGATAAACAAACCCGTAACCATCATCCATTCCATAGCTCCAACATGCAACAAACACCACTCGCTCCCATGCCAATAAATGCATGCACCCATTCCTGCCACAGCCCCAACATGCAACACCACACGCTCCCATGCCAATAAATGCATGCACCCATTCCTGCCACAGCCCCAACATGCAACACCACACGCTCCCATGCCAATAAATGCATGCACCCATTCCTGCCACAGCCCCAACATGCAACATCACTCGCTCCCATGCCAATAAATGCATGCACCCATTCCTGCCACAGCCCCAACATGCAACATCACTCGCTCCCATGCCAATAAATGCATGCACCCATTCCTGCCGCAGCCCCAACATGCAACATCACTCGCTCCCATGCCAATAAATGCATGCACCCATTCCTGCCACAGCCCCAACATGCAGCATCACTCGCTCCCATGCCAATAAATGCATGCACCCATTCCTGCACAGCCCCAACATGCAACATCACTCGCTCCCATGCCAATAAATGCATGTACCCATTCCTGCCACAGCCCCAACATGCAACATCACTCGCTCCCATGCCAATAAATCCATTCCTGCCACAGCCCCAACATGCAACATCACTCGCTCCCATGCCAATAAATGCATGCACCCATTCCTGCCACAGCCCCAACATGCAACATCACTCGCTCCCATGCCAATAAATGCATGCACCCATTCCTGCCACAGCCCCAACATGCAACATCACTCGCTCCCATGCCAATAAATGCATGCACCCATTCCTGCCACAGCCCCAACATGCAGCATCACTCGCTCCCATGCCAATAAATGCATGCACCCATTCCTGCCACAGCCCCAACATCACTCGCTCCCATGCCAATAAATGCATGCACCCATTCCTGCCACAGCCCCAACATGCAACATCACTCGCTCCCATGCCAATAAATGCATGCACCCATTCCTGCCACAGCCCCAACATGCAACATCACTCGCTCCCATGCCAATAAATGCATGCACCCATTCCTGCCACAGCCCCAACATGCAACATCAACTCGCTCCCATGCCAATAAATCCATTCCTGCCACAGCCCAACATGCAACATCACTCGCTCCCATGCCAATAAATGCATGCACCCATTCCTGCCACAGCCCCAACATGCAACATCACTCGCTCCCATGCCAATAAATGCATGCACCCATTCCTGCCACAGCCCCAACATGCAACACCACTCGCTCCCATGCCAATAAATGCATTCACCCATTCCTGTCACAGCCCCAACATGCAACATCACTCGCTCCCATGCCAATGAATGCATGCACCCATTCCTGCCACAGCCCCAACATGCAACATCACTCACTCCCATGCCAATAAATGCATGCACCCATTCCTGCCACAGCCCCAACATGCAACATCACTCGCTCCCATGCCAATAAATGCATGCACCCATTCCTGCCACAGCCCCAACATGCAACACCACTCGCTCCCATGCCAATAAATGCATGCACCCATTCCTGCCACAGCCCCAACATGCAATACCACTCGCTCCCATGCCAATAAATGCATGCACCCATTCCTGCCACAGCCCCAACATGCAACATCACTCGCTCCCATGCCATGCACCCATTCCTGCAATAAAAGATATATCTGCTTAGGGCATGAGAGACCACGCCCATTTCCTCCCTGATTGCCATTTCTTCTAGTTGAGCACTGGTGTATGAAGTCCTCACCTGATGTGCTGCATTCCTCTACCGTCCTTTGGGAGCCTCTTTACCAAGCATCCAGGGCTTAGTTCTAGTTCCAAGTTTAGACAAATCCGGTTGTCCCAAATTTTTCACAAGCACAGCACCAGCAAACAAGGTAGCATATATATGACTAATTCTATCACTGTGAATTCTATCACTGTGAATTCTATCACTGTGAATTCTATCACTGTGAATTCTATCACTGTAAATTCTATCACTGTGAAAGAGAACAAGTTGCTAGGCGAGTGAGACAAAAATAGCCACCAAGTACTGCTTCAGCAGTATAATTCATAGTGAACCCCACTAGCTGCTGAGTGCTGGCTGTACACATTTAGGTTAGCAAGGTGGGAGCTAGCACAGCACCTGAACACAACCAAGAACCATAATTAATGCTTACATGCAATCTACTCACATGACACACAACATACACACAAACATATATTATGTCATGTGCATCAATGGATCTGTGCTACCTATGGACACTTCACCCTAGTCCTTGTCCTACCCCTAGATCTAACCCTAACCCAGGTCCTAGCCCTACCCTAGCCTAGGTCCTAACCCTAGCCTAGGTCCTAACACTAACCCTAGCCTAGGTCCTAACACTAACCCTAGCCTAGGTCCTAACACTAACCCTAGCCTAGGTCCTAACACTAACCCTAGCCTAGGTCTTGCCCCTAGCCCGGGTCCTACCCGTAGGCCTAACCTTATCCCAGGTCCCACCCCTACGCCAAACCCTATCCCATATCCTAGCCTAACACTAACCAGGTCCTACCGCTAGGCCTATCCCATGTCCTAGCCTAACACTAACCAGGTCCTACCCCTAGGCCTATCCCATGTCCTAGCCTAACACTAACCAGGTCCTATCCCTAGGCCTATCCCATGTCCTAGCCTAACACTAACCAGGTCCTACCCCTAGGCCTATCCCATGTCCTAGCCTAACACTAACCAGGTCCTGTCCCTAGGCCTATCCCATGTCCTAGCCTAGCACTAACCCAGGTCCTACCCCTAGGCCTATCCCATGTCCTAACACTAACCCAGGTCCTATCCCTAGGCTTATCCCATGTCCTAGCCTAACACTAACCAGGTCCTACCCCTAGGCCTATCCCATGTCCTAGCCTAACACTAACCAGGTCCTGTCCCTAGGCCTATCCCATGTCCTAGCCTAGCACTAACCCAGGTCCTACTCCTAACCCTATCCCATGTCCTAGCCTAACACTAACCAGGTCCTACCCCTAGGCCTATCCCATGTCCTAGCCTAACACTAACCAGGTCTTACCCCTAACCCTATCCCATGTCCTAACCTAACACTAACCCAGGTCCTACCCCTAGGCCTATCCCATGTCCTAGCCTAACACTAACCCAGGTCCTATCCCTAGGCCTATCCCATGTCCTAGCCTAACACTAACCAGGTCCTACCCCTAGGCCTATCCCATGTCCTAGCCTAACACTAACCAGGTCCTGTCCCTAGGCCTATCCCATGTCCTAACCTAACACTAACCCAGGTCCTACCCCTAGGCCTATCCCATGTCCTAGCCTAACACTAACCAGGTCCTACCCCTAGGCCTATCCCATGTCCTAACCTAACACTAACCAGGTCCTACCCCTAGGCCTATCCCATGTCCTAACCTAACACTAACCCAGGTCCTACCCCTAGGCCTATCCCATGTCTAAGCTAACACTAACCAGGTCCTACCCCTAACCCTACCCCATGTCCTAACACTAACCCAGGTCCTACCCCTAGGCCTATCCCATGTCCTAGGCTAACACTAACCAGGTCCTACCCCTAGGCCTATCCCATGTCTAAGCTAACACTAACCAGTTCCTACCCCTAACCCTACCCCATGTCCTAACACTAACCCAGGTCCTACCCCTAGGCCCTAGGCTAACACTAACCAGGTCCTACCCCTAGGCCTATCCCATGTCCTAGCCTAACACTAACCCAGGTCCTACCCCTAGGCCTATCCCATGTCTAAGCTAACACTAACCAGGTCCTACCCCTAAGCCTCCCATGTCCTAGCCTAATACTAACCCAGGTCCTACCACTAAGCCTATCCCATGTCCTAGCCTAACACTAACCAGGTCCTACCCCTAAGCCTCCCATGTCCTAACCCTTGCCCTATGGAGCCATGGATGGCATAGCACTACATTGGTTTGACTCGCAATTCAAAATTACTGGACCAGCGAATCAAAAGCAATCCACCCTTATCTGAGCTAAAACTGGCTAGAAGTAGGTAGGACTGGATGAAAGCAAAGGATCCATAAACAGCGAATCATTAGATAGTGCAGATCCGCCAGACACATACAAACTTAGACATGTGCAAGTTGAGCAGTAGCTGGAGCCATTGTGGAGTCTTCTAGTTCACATTGAAGGAGAAACCATATCAGTCGAGTGCCAGTGAGCTCAGCAAAATCATGCTTTGTGCATACTCGACTATCAATGTGTTTGCCACTTATGAAAGCAAGAAAATATGCACTTGGTAACAAGGTGCTAGTTTATTAACCAGCCTCTGCGGCATGGCAGTCCCCCCCAGATATTCAAGCTAGCTAAAAAGTTGAAGACACCATGCACTTATAAGATTTCATCTCAAGATCAAACAGGTCAGCCCTCCCACTTCCTGTAAATGAGGCTCCTATCATCTAGCTCCCCCCCCTTCACGCAGGGTAGCTCCTAATGAAGCCCTGGCAGTGTAATATGCAATGATATGACATCTGTAGCACAACTCAACAATTACTAGGATCTTAATAACGTTAATGTATATTGTATTATGATGCTAATTGGATTATGATGGTCCAACATTGATTCGATTATTAGATCAACACCTATAGAGTGGAAATGTTTGGTCAGAAGTAACTTGCCTGTAGCATGAAGGTCTTCTGAAATCATTGCGACACAATCCATCACCATAAGCCCCTCAGTTCAAAGCAATGTTGCATGGTTGTGATAATTCAGTTTGGAAGCAACAGTTAGAGGCTAAGCAACATAGAGGCTAAGCGACAATTAGAGGCTAAGCAATAGTTAGAGGCTATGCAACAGTTAGAGGCTAAGCAACATAGTTAGAGGCTAAGCGACAGTTAGAGGCTAAGTGACAGTTAGAGTCTAAGCGACAGTTAGAGGCTAAGCGACAGAGGCTAAGTGACAGTTAGAGTCTAATAAGCGACAGTTAGAGGCTAAGCGACAGTTAGAGTCTAAGCGACAGTTAGAGTCTAAGCGACAGAGGCTAAGTGACAGTTAGAGGCTACCCTGCAGACGTGAGTTTGTTCTGTTTGTAGACACAAGAAGATAGATAATTCCAGACAACTCCTATCAGAGATGAAAGACTAAGCTCAAGTCTTAGCTGCTGAGCTGGCAGCTTCATATTAATCCCTCCCGACTAGGACCAACATAACAAAAAGGCTACCCTATTTTGTCAGGTGGCTCTTTACTACAGCGTGAGATGGGATGTAACCAGTTATATATGGGTTGAGCTTCTAATTGGGGCAATCATGAGCTAGCTTTAGTATGGGCGAGTGCACAATGAAACAATCATATGTTCAACCAATGAAAACTTCCCACCATACTCCTTGGATCCCCTGGACACTTGGCACATGCACACCACTCTGATTATATGCTAGATTAGTTTGAACCCAATACCTTAGAGTCTTGCATCTCCTTAAACTGCTCCAGCTACTATTAAGATGTCTACCATCCAATTAGAAGTTCTATGTCTAGCCCATTAGCTAAGGTACGCTGAACTTGACATAAAAATATATAATGATGTCTCGAACCAAGTCAAGAGATTTTGGATATGGTAAGGGAGTACTACTGTATTAGCCCAAGTGAGAGTTATTTATGCCAAGTACTTGGACACAAGTTGACCCCATCAAATGTGCATAAGGTTTTCACGAGTTTTTAGCACCTTCTTTGCCAAACACAGACTAGCTCTGCGTTGGTAAATTATGTCTGTGCAATACATTCTGTGCATAGCCTGCAACTTTCAGCTTGAAAACAGCCCCAGAGCCCAGATACGCTATGGCAATTACTAGACTAAATAAAACAAATGGCATCAACCATTATTGCCAACAATTGCGAATACAAACCCAATGAGGGGTGTGGTCACTGCCATAGCCACACCCATTCAATTTCATACCTTCTTCAGCTTAGCTAAGCATCCTCATAGCTGGTCCTAGCCCTAGCTGAGCATCCTCATAGCTGGTCCTAGCCCTAGCTAAGCATCCTCATAGCTGGTCCTAGCCCTAGCTAAGCATCCTCTTAGCTGGTCCTAGCCCTAGCTGAGCATCCTCATAGCTGGTCCTAGCCCTAGCTGAGCATCTTCATAGCTGGTCCTAGCCCTAGCTGAGCATCTTCATAGCTGGTCCTAGCCCTAGCTGAGCATCCTCATAGCTGTCCTAGCCCTAGCTGAGCATCCTCATAGCTGGTCCTAGCCCTAGCTGAGCATCCTCATAGCTGGTCCTAGCCCTAGCTGAGCATCCTCATAGCTGGTCCTAGCCCTAGCTGAGCATCCTCATAGCTGGGCCCTAAGCCCTAGCTGAGCATCCTCATAGCTGGTCCTAGCCCTAGCTGAGCATCCTCATAGCTGGTCCTAGCCTAGCTGAGCATCCTCATAGCTGGTCCTAGCCCTAGCTAAGCATCCTCATAGCTGGTCCTAGCCCTAGCTGAGCATCCTCATAGCTGGTCCTAGCGCCTAGCTAAGCATCCTCATAGCTGGTCCTAGCCCCTAGCTAAGCATCCTCATAGCTGGTCCTAGCCCTAGCTGAGCATCCTCATAGCTGGCTAGCCCTAGCTGAGCATCCTCATAGCTGGTCCTAGCCCTAGCTGAGCATCCTCATAGCTGGTCCTAGCCCTAGCTGAGCATCCTCATAGCTGGTCCTAGCCCTAGCTGAGCATCCTCATAGCTGGTCCTAGGCCCTAGCTGAGCATCCTCGTAGCTGGTCCTAGCCCTAGCTGAGCATCCTCATAGGCTGGTCCTAGCCCTAGCTGAGCATCCTCATAGCTGGTCCTAGCCCTAGCTGAGCATCCTCATAGCTGGTCCTAGCCCTAGCTAGCATCAAGCTGGTCCTAGCCCTAGCTGAGCATCCTCATAGCTGGTCCTAGCCCTAGCTGAGCATCCTCATAGCTGGTCCTAGCCCTAGCTGAGCATCCTCATAGCTGGTCCTAGCCCTAGCTAAGCATCCTCATAGCTGGTCTAGCCCTAGCTGAGCATCCTCATAGCTGGTCCTAGCCTAGCTGAGCATCCTCATAGCTGGTCCTAGCCCTAGCTAAGCATCCTCATAGCTGGTCCTAGCCCTAGCTGAGCATCCTCATAGCTGGTCCTAGCCCTAGCTGAGCATCCTCATAGCTGGTCCTAGCCTAGCTAAGCATCCTCATAGCTGGTCCTAGCCCTAGCTGAGCATCCTCATAGCTGGTCCTAGCCTAGCTGAGCATCCTCATAGCTGGTCCTAGCCCTAGCTGAGCATCCTCATAGCTGGTCCTAGCCCTAGCTGAGCATCCTCATAGCTGGTCCTAGCCCTAGCTGAGCATCCTCATAGCTGGTCCTAGCCCTAGCTGAGCATCCTCATAGCTGTCCTAGCCCTAGCTGAGCATCCTCATAGCTGTCCTAGCCCTAGCTAAGCATCCTCATAGCTTGTCTAGCCCTAGCTGAGCATCCTCATAGCTGGTCCTAGCATCCTCATAGCTGGTCCTAGCCCTAGCTAAGCATTCATAGCTGTAGCCCTAGCTAAGCATCCTCATAGCTGGCCCTAGCCCTAGCTGAGCATCCTCATAGCTGGTCCTAGCCCTAGCTAAGCATCCTCATAGCTGGTCCTAGCCCTAGCTGAGCATCTTCATAGCTGGTCCTAACCCTAGCTAAGCATCCTCATAGCTGGTCCTAGCCCTAGCTGAGCATCCTCATAGCTGGTCCTAGCCCTAGCTAAGCATCCTCATAGCTGGTCCTAGCCCTAGCTAAGCATCTGCCCTAGCCTAGAAGAGTAAAGGTGTGAAATGGAATGTGCTTGGGACCACACCCACATCTTGTGGGCTTGCATTTGGTCAATGGTTGGTGTTGTTCTTTCGACTGATCCATTTGCATTATTATTTGTAGCATTATTATTTGTAGCCTTCACCAGAAAGCTCATTCCATATTCACTCACAGCTCAGACAAAACTTAGATACTCTCCACTTGTACACTCTCTGATTACAGGTGATACCTTAGCTGACAAGAGAATTCATCTTCTACATTATCATCGTCCCAGTTATTCTCCCACAGCTGCTTGTCGCTGCCATCTTCATCTCTTTCATCCCAGTCTGAGCAAAGCAAGACAAAACGACACCAAAGACAAGTTAGAGTACATCTTTGAAACCATTTATGATGCACACCTTCAGTAGGAAACTCTTCAAACTCGTCGTCTTCTTCAAAAAGACTCTGTTTTTTTTTGGTCTGAACACTAACTGAAGACGAGGTCTCTTTCGCCATGTTGCTTGGGCCTATGCTGATGTCAGCAAAAAGTGGCGTGGGTGGAATTTGAGGAGGCGTGGTAGAAAGTGGCGACATCACTTTGAACAGTAAAAGAAGAATGGAGCGTGAGAATAGCGTCCCAGAGTGTACCATGGAGCGGCTTTGCCAGTTGCTTCGGAAAGAAGAGAACGAAACTTGTGCTGATTGCATGGAGCCATCTCCCACCTGGGCTAGCACAAACTGGGGGACCTTCATCTGCACGCAATGTGCTGGAGTACACAGGTAAAGTCGAGGCTCAATATTTTGTTTTTTTTGCAAAATGCCTGTTCATAGCTGAATAGCATTTTATAAACAGCGTTACAGTTACTAAGGAAGTTTAAGTGGTATACTAGCAAATATAAGGGGCCTGGCAAGATTTGTGTGAATGTGTGTAAGGGGGGAAATCTCCCCAAGGGGGCCTATCTCACAATTTTGGTCCCTGGCTAGCTTGTCCTGAAGTATATACTGCCTAATGTTTTTTATAACGTGGTCTGTGGCACTATTTACACAGGTATGTAGAATGCCACGAGCAGTTTGAGTGCCACGAGCAGTTTGAGTGCCACGACCAGTTTGAATGCCACAAGTGTTAGTATTTGCAGTCTTTAGTGAGGGACAAATGACTAACAATATTGTGTCCCCACTACTCCCTGGATGAGTGAAGGTGTGGTCTATATGGAGATTACATTTTGTTCTAAGACCTAGCTCAAGAGTGGAATGGTCATACTCTCTTAATTAATAAGCATTGTCACAAGTAGACAGTTGTTGTTGCCACAAGCTTTGTGAGATTTTATCACACATAAAAATTATGTGGAATTGAATGTGTGGTCACTTTTCAATTAATTTGGCACTGTAATAAGCAAGTTCTCAGATGCTGTGACACAGGCAATAGGCTCTCATTTTCTTTTCAGCTAAACTTGGTGAGTATTTGAGAGTATTTGATTGCACAAGTGTAAGATCAGCTCTGTTGAAGTGTCGTCATATCCTAGGGGAGTGGCTTATATTGGAACATGTTCCCTCCATGGTGTACCTCATTGAGTGGTGTGTTGCGGCAGGAGCAGCCCTTTAGGCCTGACACTGTTACCTGTACTTCTGTATCAGAACCGTGATACGATGATCGAATCAGTGACGATTAACTGATATTATGACGAAGCAGATCAAAAATATATGCATTGGTAGGAATCAGCTCGCAGGATAAGCTAACATATAATCGGCAAGTCTTGTAGCTGAGTAGAGTCTCTATCATTTCTTGCTGATATCGAACCTTGCAATTTTACAATGAAGTCTATACTGCAGACGAGTGCATGCAAGCAAAGCTGTTGTGTCTGCAAATTGCACTGGCATATTATATGGTTGTGTCAACCACAAGTGGCAGGATATAGCCAGTCGTGTCACCATAACTTGTCCTCCAGACAACCTGTGACCTTTGACCGTCTAATCCAAGATAGGCCCAGAAAAGAGACTATTCCTGGATGTCATGGCGCTAGGACTGCCGCAAGTGGCAAAATATATTTTTTGTTGTTGTTAAAGAAAGAAAATGAAAAAAAGGACACCTAACCACAAGACTGAATCACCAAGTGCACTGAATCACCAAGTGCACTGAATCACCAAGTGCACTCAATCACCAAGTGCACTGAATCACCAAGTGCACTGAATCACCAAGTGCACTGAATCACCAAGTGCACTGAATCACCAAGTGCACTGAATCACCAAGTGCACTGAATCACCAAGTGCACTGAATCACCAAGTGCACTGAATCACCAAGTGCACTGAATCACCAAGTGCCACTGAATCACCAATCACCAAGTGCACTGAATCACCAAGTGCACTGAATCACCAAGTGCACTGAATCACCAAGTGCACTGAATCACCAAGTGCACCTAATCACCAAGTGCACCGAATCACCAAGTGCACCGAATCACCAAGTGCACCGAATCACCAAGTGCACCGAATCACCAAGTGCACCGAATCACCAAGTGCACCGAATCACCAAGTGCACCGAATCACCAAGTGCACCGAATCACCAAGTGCACCGAATCACCAAGTGCACTGAATTAGATCATTGCTTCCTGTTGAGGGGACGATGTTCCCTTGGTCTTCTCTACGTCTATACATAATACAGTACTTGACCTATTGATGAAGACTAGACAGAAGATCCCAAACTTTGAAAATATGGACTTGATATTCGACTGTATGTACTGCAGTAGTTTAAAATTCAATTGTGAACAATATTTGCTATTTTAAAATTGAATTAGAAGTTTTTTGAAGTATAAACTCAAAAGGACATGCCCTCCTTTAGTTCAACAATGGTGCATATATGGAGCAAGCACTAGCTATTCTCGTGGGCCCAGCAACACTTTGTATTATTATAGGGGCAGGAGAGAAAAGGGAGTTCTGGGCAGCAGCCCTTACTTTGGTATGCAGCTTTGGCTTGGACTTGGCGCATATGCGGTTGTTCTGGAGATGCTGGCATAGGAGTGGAAAGTACCAGAAATCTCAATCCGAAAAATCACCTTGCTAAACCTGACAAGATGCACCATGATCTTATAGCCAACTCAAGCCACAAAAGGTGAACTTGCTTCACACAAGCCAGCTCTCTTGTTCCCCCCACTCCCTAGTTGTGCAAGAGTACAGACATGCAAGTGTGTGGCAGTGGTATGAGGACTGATGCAAGTATGGACAGACATGATGCTGGCGTGATACTGACACAGACAACTGCAGCACACACACCGAGTCACAGTTACGTGTGTGTGTGTGTGCTCATGCAGATTTGATAGGCTGATGGTTAGTAATACGTAATACTCGATCAACAATTGGCTACAGCCTTGCACACATTTTCATTGTGTGGTTTTGATGCAGTAAAGCATTGCTGCAGTGCATGCAGGAAGCCCTTTCAATCCCAGTGCTTTTCCTGGCCAATCACCTCTGCTTTGATGAGTTACTCTCAAGGCAACACTTCCCAGTTTCCTTGAAGTATTTCATGACCATGATGTCAGCCTTAAGTTGCAATCTGCTTAAACACTGCTAAGGTAAGATGCCTGGCCCTGAACTGCTTCCGTGCTGCCATATTTTATGTGGTGAGCCAACTCCTCTGCTTCACCTTCTGTGTAAGTCAAAGAAGTCCTGGTAAGCAGAAGTTGCCATAAAGTTGACCCAGGTTTATGGGACAATGACCTGAGGTTGGGAAGGGTAGAGAGGAGCAGTTGAAATGGCTCCTGAGACAACTGAACAGACAACAGAGTGTAGTTGGGGGCACTCTAGCTTTGCTTTGGTCGTGCATTGGTGCTGTGTCAGGGCTGAACAGAAGAGTGTCCACAATCCCATTGAACTAATGCTATAATAGTTGGCTGATGATGTGTCCACACACTAGTACATTTGAATGTAGTGTTTTCTTTTTCCTGCAGATCTTTGGGAGTACAACACTCATTTGTCTTGAGTACTTCTCTAGACCACTGGACTGATGCTCAGGTAGACCATATGGCCAAGAATGGCAACCGTGTGATCAATGCCTTACTCGAGTACTGGGTTCCCAAGACTATAGAAGTCCCTTGTCTTTCCTACACGGACAGAGACACGAGGGAGAAGTATATCAAAGCAAAATATGTGCAGCAGCTATTCAAACATAGCAACAAGCGCACTGCACGGCCGCCCGAGAGGATAGTGCGCAAGGGTTCCCCTCTGACCTCACCTTGCTACCAGCGTCGGACTTATTCGGCCATGATTGAGTACCTTGGGATTGTGAATGTACGCTTGGTGGAGTGCCGCAAGCTCATAGTGAAGGATCTGACCTCCAGTGATCCTTACTGTGTCCTCAAACTGGGAACACAGATTTGCAAGACGACAACAAAGTATGGGACCATCAACCCAGTCTACAATGAAAACTTCACCTTCTCCTGGAATGGACTAGAATCATTAGTGGTGGAGATCTTTGATAAGGATGAAATAACCAAGGATGACCACATGGGACTGCTGGAGGTCAACCTTCAACCGCTGCTCAAGACAGCAGGACTAGTGATAGAGGATTGGGTGACTGTCAGACACAGGAAGAAGGACAGGGTGCAGGGGGAGATGAAATTACAAATTAGCTTCACTCAAATCAAGTGAATGTCAAATGTATTGTGTACACAAGATCATGCCTGGTTACATAGATATTCTGACCTTACAACAGTGTATGAGTTTGTGTTGATCGTGTTTGTGTCATCTGTACTCTAACAGAACCTCAACCTTCT
Source organism: Cladorhizidae sp. MBARI D1340-BT2 (assembly GCA_028752905.1). Taxonomy (NCBI): domain Eukaryota; kingdom Metazoa; phylum Porifera; class Demospongiae; order Poecilosclerida; family Cladorhizidae; species Cladorhizidae sp. MBARI D1340-BT2. The sequence continues at coordinate 2,116,626 of JAQNBH010000005.1, forward strand.
TGCGTATATCTTACGCTTCTGTAGATCACAGCTCTTATTTCATTAACTACACATTTTTATATTGCACCATGTCTTTTAAGTATGTAGTTCTACTCCATGAATCCATCAAGTTGTCTGTGTTGTGATGCACATGTACAGCATTCCCTATTGTACGTGTAGAAGACTTTGAATTGGATTGTGTTATTTGGCAGGTCTGCTGGTTAACTGCCAACTTCTTCTACTGTTTGTTGTATTATCTCTCTTGTATGTGGATGCGTGTGTATGTGTTTCTTGTATGTGGATGTCTGTGTGTGTTTATATGGATGAAGATGCACTCATAATATCCTTATGAAATACTGAACTACGTAAGTGTTATTGCCATGGTAATCTATATTTAGCTGAAGTATTGTCTCAGATCAATGTTTACTTCCTGTCGACTGGTGGGGCATCATCTGCTGACCTCTTGTTCAAGGACAGCTCATTATCTGATGACTTCCTGTCAGTTTCTATTGGCCTTGCCTTGCAAATACACTTCATGCAGACTAAATCTCTCGTGTTCACCTGGTGCTCCAAATCAGCTAGCTTGGTGGCCAGAATCTTGTTTGCCTTCTTCTTGTGTGAGATGGTCACTGACTTTACCTTCACAGACTGCGACAAACTGTTGGCTAAACTCTCCAGCTCGGCTATTCTTTTAATGGCTAGTCGCATGTCTTGCTTTTTTTCAGATAAGTTTTTGCCTTCCTCTGCAGCAGCTTCACACGACTTTCTTCTGTCAATAGCATTTTTGTAGTGCTCTATGCGAGACATTAAGTGCTCTTTCTCTGCCTCGGCCTCCACCAGAGCTAGCTGCAGTCGTCGATTCTCGTCTACCACTCTCTGCATTGCAGACTGACATGGAGGCTGTCTTTTTCTCTCCTCCTCTAGACACTTCACCAACCCCTCACACTTTCTTGAGAAATGAGTCTTCTCATTTGCCAGCTCTTCTTTCTCGTCCTTCAGCTGTTCCACGTGTCGCTCAAGCTCACTTATCCGATATTGTGCTATCTCCAACTCGTGGATAAGTACCTCTTTATCCTTGATAAGGTCCTCATTGATGGACGTAGGTGTGCTACCTGAATTGTGCGTAGTGCTGGAAGTAGTTATAGCTGAGGGAAAAGAGCTCTGAGGTGTCCTTGACAACTGGCTACGCAACTGCTTCGCTTCTTGTTTTAGCCTCTGCGAAGTTAGGTCTGCCTTCTTCAACTGAGTTTGGAGAATCCGCAGGGCTTGCTCTTTACTCCGCAGGTGCTGCTGACTAGCCCTGTATTCTCCTTCCAACTCCTCATAGTCTGCCGAATTCCGTGGCGAAGCAACAGTCGAGAATTCAGCCATGAAGTTGGATCACGCCTAACATGGCTATGCCTGGGCCTTTTCCTAGACCCTTTACCAAACGATACTCTTTGCTCTAACCATAAGCCGTCTGGTGAGCTAGGCAAGTCTTATGTCTACTCGTGTGATGATCATTACCCGTTTCCCCCTTTTCTGGCATGCCATACTAGGCGGGGACCACTGTTGATCCCCATTACTCAGTACTCAGCTTGGGGCCAGAAGGGACTAGGGTTGGAAAATCAGCTCCCGACAAAAACGCTCCAAGAAAGGGGACGGTTTTTGAGAGACTGCTTGAAATGTACGAGTGCAGGGTAATCGGTTGCGTAGCGTTTGATAAAGCATCTGGCAGTCTTGTGTCTGAAGTGGTTTTACAGCAGGCTGAGGCTGTAATGTTCAACAGGTGATGATGAAGTGATGAGAGGCAACACGTAGCAACTGAGCCACACCTACAGCACCTACAGCATATCACGGGTCAAGAAATGATATCCTCTGGTGAGAAGGTTGAATGTGGTAGTAGATAGTTTTTGGGCGAGCAGATTCTAGGGATTAAAAAAAAAAGTATTACCCATTTGCACCCCAACAAACTCAATTGATTTCTTGATCAGAAGCATGAGTATATCAAGAGGAGAGCTTCCGATCAAAGGATGGAAGAGGTCGAACATGCAACTTCTTATTCCATCATGCAACAGGTAGCTTAGGTCGTGCTGCCACTTCCATTACGAGTGACTAACTTGAACTCGTGTCACACCAAGACTGACTAAATGTTGACTATCCTACATCACACCTCAAATCATCTGTGGCAGGGAAGCCCAAATCCTCAATGGAGCATGTAGAAAGACTGTCTGAGACAACCATCCACCTAGTAGTAACCAGAGAGTAGTCTCGCTGTGTGCACGTTTGAGAGTGGGTAGCGAGACTAGTCAGAGTCGTACCACCCCTCGAGTGATTGAGTCACGCTGTGTGCATGTTTGAGAGTGGGTAGCGAGACTAGTGAGAGTCGTACCACCCCTCGAGTGATTGAGTCACGCTGTGTGCATGTTTGAGAGTGGGTAGCGAGACTAGTGAGAGTCGTACCATCCCTAGAGTGATTGAGTCACACTGTGTGCATGTTTGAGAGTGGCTAGTACAAGTGAGAGTCGTACCATCCCTCGAGTGATTGCGAACACAAGCTTTGTATGTATTATTTAAACTTGAGAACTGATGAAACGTTTGAGGCAATAAGATATGATGGTTTGCATGTAAGACCAGCTGATAGGCACTAGCGCCTTTGCTGATTGGCTGTCTGGGTATATTGTTAAGGATTTGCTTGCGTTTCTTCTGACAATGTCATCATCGCCTGAATGAAGACCAATTACACAGCACATTCGTCCGTAACATGAAAGTGGGAACTTCAGGAGGGTGTAGTTCTTGGATATGGGTTGTTGCTGGATCTAACCCTCCTCGCTTTGGCTCGAAAAGCAGCCCATTCTGCACGGAATGGATTTGGGGCTCTTGACATGTTTTTACCCTTCCTTCACAGAGTGACCGCTTGAATAAAAAAACAAAAAACTTTTTAAAAAACACGTGTCTCGGTGTGCTACTGGAAATGGTATGGCGAATAGAGACGGGTATGACTGGTTAATTAGCCAGTTGCAGTATGGTGCTGCTGTGCCTGCTGGAGTTATAAATGCCAGCCACTTCGAGCTCGGGGAGCACTTATGGTAATCTCGGGTCATGCGACAACTCACAGCTCATTGGCTTCCTCCAAAATTCTGCACAAAAATGTTCCCCCTCAATTCTTCAGCGAACACGTGATTAGGAGGGGTGGGGTTAATGGATCTAGCTCGTGAGGCTACCTCTCGGGTTCTGGCGATGGTGGGTAATAATACAATGTTAGTACTTATGTGTAGTGTCGCACTGTGCTGTATGTGTGGTGGCCTTGACCAGTATAATAGCATCGTCTGAAGTTCTGTTAGAAAGTCAAATATACTAAATTGTGATGCCAGTTTGCACATTTAGCTAATTGCTTGCAATATGCATATATATATAGCTTGTTTGCTGTTGCATATAATAATAATAATAATAATAATAATAATAATAATAGTAATAAAACTGTATATATCCTTATGTTAGTCATGACTAACTTATTAATCTGTTACCACTCACATTATTTTATTAATCTTGCTCTTTATATATATAATTATTGGATACACAAATACATAGCCATAAGCTTGTTAAATTACATGAATAAAGGTATTTGATGGATGGAATTGAAAGTGCTTCATGAGCAAGTTGTTCCATATGTGACTAGACAGACACAGGAAGCCACTTGTGTTGCCCGCGCTGGTAGTAGCAAGTGTGATGAGTCAGCATGACATCTGTTTATTTTCTGCCCAGGCAGGAAGCAAAAGAAGAATTATTTTGTATAAGCTTTGAGAAGGCCTTGAGATTGGAAGCTCTGAATAGTCGAGAAGCTTGTGATAACTGGAGTGTACTTCTTCAGGCACCTTCTCAGTGACAACTGATTGGTGTCCTTGAGTAGCTGTGGATTTATTTTCCTTGATATCAGCATGCCTTGCATTTAGTAGGGTTAAGAATGAGGAGGTGTTTGTAGGTGGTACATAGTAGGTTTTGCCTTTGAGCATATGAGGTCAACGTGACAAGACTAGGAAAGATCTGAGGATACTAGGTACCTAGAGGTGTCCACATATTGAATGGGTTAACTTGAACTGTGATGGCTGAACAGTTTTCCTATTACCTGATGCCATCGCCTTGCATTTAGTAGGGTTAAGATAGAGCAAGTGTTTGCTAACCTGGTGGCCATATGCTACTCGTGGCTGACTGTAAATGGGAAAAATCGATGTTTGAGTTCATCAGAAGCATATCATAGAGAGCCAGAATGCTCCCATCCGATAGATGTGTCTCAGATACATCATCAATGAAAACCAGAAATGGAAGTGGGTGGACCCAGAATCAAACCCTGAGGCATTCTAGACAAACAAGGCAACTCTATGCACGACTGCCATCAGCAACCATACGTTACCTCGACTACTCAGGTCACCACAAATCCATGAAAGAGAGTGCTCATCAAGTGCATGACTGGTGAGATTTTTCAATAGTGGCAGATTAGGCCTTCTGTAAGTCCAAAAAGATAGTCATCACCATTCTCAAGAATCTGGAACCAATTGTGAATGACAAGATATAGTCCTGTTACTGAGGATTTTCCATTCTGAAACACCATTGTTTATTCCAGTGGGAAAGATTCCTTCAATGGTTGGTTCTAGCAAGGAAATAGGCATGTCGTTTACACACACAGTGTGGTTGCTAGATTTTGGTATTGGGTACATTTCCAGCATTTAGAGGGATGCCCTTTCTAATAGAAATTTTGTGATAGGTGGACATTATCCTTTGGCTATCGAGTATGAATTTTTTTCCTGTGTTACAATGACTTTTTTGACAATCAACTTAAAATTATTGACTCAATGTTTCGACTAGATGCTCTAGCCTTCATCGAGATATAGTGCCGCCAACAATAATATGAGATGAATAAGTTATGAGCAGAAGAATAATTAGATGTAGAAAGCCAGTCCCTTCGCCAAACACTACACTCACCTAGCATATATAGCCTAATAGCTGCTGGTGAGTAGCAATTGGCAAAGGGATGACCCCCAAAAGGTCATAAAGGATCTTGCAATGGCTTTCTCGGTAATCATAAAATATCAAATGCTTACAAAAAACGTGTTGTTATGATTTTGGAGCTCTATAAATTCTGCACACTCCACTCTATGAACTCTATGAACTTGATATATAGCTCAAAAGATAGATCTTTCGGAGTGCTCCATTTTGATACTAAAAATGTTGTGTAAGTACAACCTGCAGGCAGTCAAAGTTGCGGACCCCAAAACCTGCAGGAGGTATCGGGCAAGAGAAAGCCTGCTCAACAAAATGAGTCTCTTCATTAGGCGCTAGAGCATGACTACATATGTAGTCATGCATGTGGTCGCGTTTTAGCACCTAATGAAGAAAACGCTCACAACTACACACTACACTGAAGGGGGACCTGCCACGTGAGGGCCACACTACACTGAAGGGGGCTGGTGACCTGCCATGTGAGGGCCACACTACACTGAAGGGGGCTGATGACTGACAGGGCAAAATAAATTAGTGTCTTTCCTTGTTGTGAGATGAGCTGGTTACAGCATAGGAAAAAATTTAGCATTACAGGCAAAAATCTAGCATTACATCATGATGACATCATGAGTATTATTAGTTCTCTAGCACAATTGATAAACGGTTGGGCTAAATGAGACATCCCTATGCTTGGTTGGTTGGAGCTCTGATCCAGTACTGATCTGTAAAGTATTGATGATGTAATGCCAGAAGGAAATATGCCAGAAGGAAATAACTGGAAAAAATGTGAAATGCCTTGCTGGGGGGCTCTGACTGGATAAGCAGGGGGGCTCTGACTGGATGATAAGGGGGGGGGCTCTGACTTGATGATAAGCAGGGGGGCTCTGACTGGATGATAAGCTGGGGGGGCTCTGACTAGATGATAAGCTGGGGGGCTCTGACTGGATGATAAACAGGGGGGCTCTGACTTGATGATAAGCTGGGGGTTCTGACTGGATGATAAGCAGGGGGGCTCTGACAAGATGATAATTTGGAAACACCCAGTCAGTTGTCACAGTTTAAAGATGTCTTCTGGAAAGTAACATTGCCACGGAAAGACCCAACACCACTCATTAAATATTCATGAGGTATGACTTAATCCCCAGGACCGTGAGAGTAATTACCGTGAGAGTAATTACAATCTTGACGAGACGTTTGAAATTTATTATCACACAAGTGCCAGAATTGGAGAAAAGCTTGAAAACAGAATTGATGACGTTGCATGCACAATGAGGGGCTGCTAGAGTTTGGGGACAGTGCCAGTATTCAGTGCTGTTCTCAGTTGTTTGAACTTGTCACTTGCATGAATGTCGGTTACAAATGGCCGATCCACCGGATGACTTGACGTCAGCCACTTCACCAGTTCTGCCTGTACATGGCAAGTGACAAGCAAGGTGATAAATACCTCAAGAAGTACACCACGTAGGCAGAACAATATTGCTAGTAGTTTCAGTTACCGCAGGTTGACGCCACACACACACACACCCACCTCAAGTGGAAGAGTTACTTCAAAGTGCGGAGGAAATATCGACTTCTTGACATCCTCCAAAACCTACACACACACACACACACATGATAATAATCGTGCATGCACACTTGCAAACATAACGTGACAGCCTTGATTGACCTTGGCTCTTTCCATGTTGGTAGTGAAAGGATAATGGAGTTCAAATAAGATGATGCCAAGAGAGAAGATGTCCACTTTTTTGTTGTACTTCTTGCTTGACATTAGCTCGGGGCTCATGTAGAAGTGAGAGCCGAGATTGCCTGTGTGCTGGCCTCCCTGCTCTTCCCCCAGACCCTTGAGGGTGAGGTGGGAGTTCTGGAGACCCCCGTACACTGAACTGGTCACGAGACCAAAGTCACCCACTTTGACATGCCCATCCAGAGAGAAAAAAATGTTCGAAGGTTTGAGGTCACGATGAATCATTCCTTTATCATGCATGTACATCACTGCATCCAGAACCTGCATGTACATGCACACACGGTACATACATACACACACGGTACATACATACACACACGGTACATACATACATACACACACAGTACATACATACATACACACAAGGTACATGATGTAGGTGTGGGTCAGAACACTGCAGGGCATGCGAATGTACATGCTGGCAGCACTGGGATGACTCATACCAGGCTTGGAACCCCCCCCCCCCCCCCCAACCTCTGGCAGCACTGGGATAATTCAATTCATGACAAGTTTGATCCCCCCCAACCGCCTTCCAGATGAGAGAGAGGTTTTGCTGAAGACTCAACTAGTTTTCCCCGAGAAGCTGAACAAACCAGCTGGGAGACCACTCAGAAGTTGAACAAACCAGCACCCCTGGGAGACCACTGAGAAGCTGAACAAACCAGCACCCCTGGGAGACCACTGAGAGCTGAACAAACCAGCACCCCTGGGAGACCACTGAGAAGCTGAACAAACGAGCACCCCTGGGAGACCACTCAGAAGCTGAACAAACCAGCACCCCTGGGAGACCACTCAGAAGCTGAACAAACCAGCACTCCTGGGAGACCACTCAGAAGCTCAACAAAACCAGTACCCCTGGGAGATCACTCAGAAGCTGAACAAACCAGCACCCCTGGGAGACCACTCAGAAGCTGAACAAACCAGCACTCCTGGGAGACCACTCAGAAGCTCAACAAAACCAGCACCCCTGGGAGACCACTCAGAAGCTGAACAAACCAGCACCCCTGGGAGACGACTCAGAAGCTGAACAAACTAGCACCCCTGGGAGATCACTCAGAAGCTGAACACCCCTGGGAGACCACTCAGAAGCTGAACAAACGATAAGAAGAGGCATCGTACAAGTCTTAGATGGGATTGATACGACCAAGCAAGGTTCAAAGGTTCAATTGTCGTGAGCAACAGGATGAGGAACAGAATAAAAGACACTGAGCTCTCCGAAGCCAGAGGCAGAACTCGTCCTTGACTGCTATGTGGAAGCTGTAGATAACAGCTACAGGAGCCAGGAAGAAGAACATTGACAAACTCCAGGTGAGTAACGTGCGGCAAAGAACACCACCCATGTCCTGACAGAGAGAGATGTCCACCCATGTCCTGACAGAGAGAGATGTCCTAACAAGAGAGTGATGTCCTGCCAAGAGTGAGAGAAAGATGTCCTGCCAAGAGTGAGAGAGAGATGTCCTGCCAACCAAAAGGGAAGGATGTCCTGCCAAGGATGCCATGTACAGTGGAGAAAGAGGGGTCATTACAGGAACAGCATTTCTCATATCAGTGACCGAATCCTTGACTTAGAGGAGACCCAAGTCAGGAATCAATGTGCTTCCAAGTCCAGTTGGAGGGATCAACAAATGTTAACATTGACACTGGAGCTAAGGTTACCGTTATCTCAGAAAAAGTACATCAAGCTGAGAAAGAAGAATCTGTTAACACCTAAGAAGATCAATAAAAGATTTTTTAATGTAAAATCTGTATTATATTATAAAGGACCCCCTAGATGTTTATGTTGTTTCTATGGACCCCTAGATGTTTCTGTTGTTTCTACAGACCCCCTAGATGTTTCTGTTGTTTCTATGGACCCCCTAGATGTTTCTGTTGTTTCTATGGACCCCCTAGATGTTTATGTTGTTTCTACAGACCCCCTAGATGTTTATGTTGTTTCTACAGACCCCCTAGATGTTTCTGTTGTTTCTATGGACCTCCTAGATGTTTATGTTGTTTCTACAGACCCCCTAGATGTTTCTGTTGTTTCTATGGACACCCTAGATGTTTCTGTTGTTTCTATGGACCCCTAGATGTTTATGTTGTTTCTATGGACCTCCTAGATGTTTATGTTGTTTCTACAGACCCCCTAGATGTTTCTGTTGTTTCTACGGACCCCCTAGATGTTTCTGTTGTTTCTACAGAACCCCTAGATGTTTCTGTTGTTTCTACAGACCCCTTAGATGTTTCTGTTGTTTCTACGGACCCCCTAGATGTTTCTGTTGTTTCTACGGACCCCCTAGATGTTTCTGTTGTTTCTACAGACCCCCTAGATGTTTCTGTTGTTTCTACGGACCCCCTAGATGTTTCTATTGTTTCTACAGAGGCTCTAACCTTCCAGAAAATTCCGGAGATCTCTGGAACTTCGGTCATTAGAGGATCTCCAGAATGCTGCTAGAGATCTCTGAAATTCTGAGAACTTTTGTTAATTAGGTGCTTAAAAATGCTTTCATTGTAAACCCAAGTTCGTTATAGCCGACCTTTTGTTACTGCTGGAGGCACTGCGAGTCTGTGATGTATCATGCCCTCATCGCCCGCCCCAAGCAAACACACAAATGAGGTCAACTCTACATCCATGAGTACATCTGGTAGTTTGATATTGGCTTCCTTGGAGCGAGGTGATCGCAGGTGCATGAAGATTCTACATCCATGTGTATATCCGGTTGGCTTGGTCGGAGGGTGGTAATCATGGCACGCATGAAGAGAATCTTCCGGGGAAAGAAACCAGCAGTGTAGCCAACATCAAAAAGGAAAAATACCGTTTTACTTAATCTGAAATAATGGGAGAAAGAACACCCCTGCATCTCTGTCAGTGGAAAAGGTAAAGAATTTGCCTACTGTAAAGTATGTGTTAAGGACCTCTCTGTACTCTTGAGGGGGCACTGGATCTGAAGACTCACATGAAGTCTCTAAGATGCATGCTTGTGCTAAGAGGTCAAAGCTGTGCTGGGGGTGTGGCACACCTACCAAGTACCTGGAGGAGCTGCTGGGGGAGTGCCACACCTACCAAGTACCTGGAGGAGCAGCTGGGGGAGTGGCACACCCACCAAGTACCTGGAGGAGCTGCTGGGGAGTGCCACACCCACCAAGTACCTGGAGGAGCTGCTGGGGGAGTGGCACACCCACCAAGTACCTGGAGGAGCTGCTGGGGGAGTGGCACACCCACCAAGTACCTGGAGGAGCTGCTGGGGGAGTGCCACACCCACCAAGTGCCTGGGGGAGCAGCTGGGGGAGTGGCACACCCACCAAGTACCTGGAGGAGCTGCTGGGGAGTGCCACACCCACCAAGTACCTGGAGGAGCTGCTGGGGGAGTGCCACACCCACCAAGTGCCTGGGGGAGCAGCTGGGGGAGTGGCACACCCACCAAGTACCTGGAGGAGCTGCTGGGGAGTGCCACACCCACCAAGTACCTGGAGGAGCTGCTGGGGGAGTGGCACACCCACCAAGTACCTGGAGGAGCTGCTGGGGGAGTGCCACACCCACCAAGTGCCTGGGGGAGCTGCTGGGGGAGTGGCACACCCACCAAGTACCTGGAGGAGCTGCTGGGGGAGTGGCACACCCACCAAGTACCTGGAGGAGCTGCTGGGGGAGTGGCACACCTACCAAGTACCTGGGGGAGCTGCTGGGGGAGTGCCACACCCACCAAGTACCTGGGGGGGCTGCTGGGGGAGTGCCACACCCACCAAGTACCTGGAGGAGCTGCTGGGGGAGTGCCACACCCACCAAGTACCTGGAGGAGCTGCTGGGGGAGTGGCACACCCACCAAGTACCTGGAGGGGCTGCTGGGGGAGTGGCACACCCACCAAGTACCTGGAGGAGCTGCTGGGGGAGTGGCACACCTACCAAGTACCTGGAGGAGCTGCTGGGGGAGTGGCACACCTACCAAGTACCTGGAGGAGCTGCTGGGGGAGTGCCACACCTACCAAGAGCAATTCTTCTCCAGTGAAGTTGCCTGTAGAAGGAGGAGGGGACAAGTGGTGGGCCAATCTGTTCAAGAAAGAGGGTGTGTCTTGCCTCCCTCATAAGTGATTCTCCCCTACAAGCAAGCTTCTGTCGAGGGAGTGTTCTCAATGGAGGAGAAAATTGACATAAAGTCAGGCCTACTATTTCAAACAAGTCTGTTAAAGCTCTTGTGTCCTGTGAGCTGAACACTGATAGCCCCTGATGCAGTGTGGGAGTCAAGCCTGGTCTTCTAGAGGCTGTCAAGGCTCTTGTGTCCTGTGAGCTGAACACTGATAGCCCCTGATGCAGTGTGGGAGTCAAGCCTGGTCTTCTGGAGGCTGTCAAGGCTCTTGTGTCCTGTGAGCTGAACACTGATAGCCCCTGATGCAGTGTGGGAGTCAAGCCTGGTCTTCTGGAGGCTGTCAAGGCTCTTGTGTCCTGTGAGCTGAACACTGATAGCCCCTGATGCAGTGTGGGAGTCAAGCCTGGTCTTCTGGAGGCTGTCAAGGCTCTTGTGTCCTGTGAGCTGAACACTGATAGCCCCTGATACAGTGTGGGAGTCAAGCCTGGTCTTCTGGAGGCTGTCAAGGCTCTTGTGTCCTGTGAGCTGAACACTGATAGCCCCTGATGCAGTGTGGGAGTCAAGCCTGGTCTTCTGGAGGCTGTCAAGGCTCTTGTGTCCTGTGAGCTGAACACTGATAGCCCCTGATGCAGTGTGGGAGTCAAGCCTGGTCTTCTGGAGGCTGTCAAGGCTCTTGTGTCCTGTGAGCTGAACACTGATAGCCCCTGATGCAGTGTGGGAGTCAAGCCTGGTCTTCTGGAGGCTGTCAAGCATGCCACTATGACAGTCACCAAATCTGCCTGTGCAGCCACAGCAGATTGAAAATACATGTTCACTCACAAGTGGCTTCATTTCCCTTGTCATGGAGGCACTACATGTCTTCCTTTGTCTGTGCTGTGATATTCCTTGCTTGTGCAGCCATACAAGAAGCCTTCTTCACAAATTAGCCTTTCTCTGCCCATGCTTGGTTCTAATGGATCCCGTTTTTATACTTTAAAAAAAGCAAACAATTTCCTCTTGTATATTTTCAGTGTTACTGTTCAGTATCAGGGAGTAGTCTGCATGGGCACATGCATTCAGTACCAGTGTGCACACAAGCTACTACCTATCCCTGCCATGCAGCTGGAGTAGTCTGCATGGGCACATGCATTCAGTACCAGTGTGCACACAAGCAACTACCTATCCCTGCCATGCAGCTGGAGTAGTCTGCATGGACACATGCATTCAGTACCAGTGTACACACAAGCAACTACCTATCCCTGCCATGCAGCTGGAGTAGTCTGCATGGGCACATGCATTCAGTACCAGTGTGCACACAAGCAACTACCTATCCCTGCCATGCAGCTGGAGTAGTCTGCATGGGCACATGCATTCAGTACCAGTGTGCACACAGACAACTACCTATCCCTGCCATGCAGCTGGAGTAGTCTGCATGGGCACATGCATTCAGTACCAGTGTACACACAAGCAACTACCTATCCCTGCCATGCAGCTGGAGTAGTCTGCATGGACACATGCATTCAGTACCAGTGTGCACACAAGCAACTACCTATCCCTGCCATGCAGCTGGAGTACTCTGCATGGGCACATGCATTCAGTACCAGTGTGCACACAAGCAACTACCTATCCCTGCCATGCAGCTGGAGTAGTCTGCATGGGCACATGCATTCAGTACCAGTGTGCACACAAGCAACTACCTATCCCTGCCATGCAGCTGGAGTAGTCTGCACGGGCACATGCATTCAGTACCAGTGTGTACACAAGCAACTACCTATCCCTGCCATGCAGCTGGAGTAGACTGTGTGAGCATTTAATGATCTGAGAGCAGATCGAATGGGTCTCAGGAAACCCCAGGAATTCTGACAATAGTTTCCGAAAGTTGTACCCAATGGGGGTGGAGCCTCTGCTAATATTAGTTTTTAAAATTTATTTTGTTTCCATTTTGTTTCCGTTCTATAAATATTTTAGTCGAGAAGTTGCTCGGGACAGCTCCAGAACTAACCAATCAGGCACACACACATGCACGCACGCACACACACATGCATGCCCACACATGCATGCACGCACACACACACACATGCACACAACTGATCTTTGCAGTGAAAACATCAAGCGCTGAATCAGCTCAGCCAAGCACAGGATTGCACATGCACACTTTCTATATTTTATTGTGTGCTGATCAAGAAACAGATTAGTTACTGGATGGCATTGGAAGATATTTGGAGTGTTCTGGTAGTCCACTTGTAACGAGTGTCCTCCTGTACGCAAGTGATGTCAGGGATAGAGTAGATAGGTCATACTGAGAGAGGCATCAATCTTGAAGGCAAGTTTCATGGTTTTAAAACAGTTTTGGGGGCTCCCGATTTACTGCCTTAATGGATTCAAGACAAGAAGTGCTTTTGCAGCTAAAATTGGTCGAAACCATGGTGAAGATACAAAGACGGGCCACCATGGTTGAAACCACGGTGAAGATACAAAGAAGCTGTCCACACCTGATACACAGGCCACCATGGTTGAAACCACGGTGAAGATACAAAGAAGCTGTCCACACCTGATACACAGGCCACCATGGTTGAAACCACGGTGAAGATGCAAAGAAGCTGTCCACACCTGATACACGGGCCACCATGGTTGAAACCATGGTGACACAGGCCGCCATGGTTGAAACCATGGTGAAGATGCAAAGAAGCTGTCCATGCCTGATACACAGGCCACCATGGTGGTGAAGATGCAAAGAAGCTGTCCACACCTGATACACGGGCCGCCATGGTTGAAACCATGGTGAAGATGCAAAGAAGCTGTGCATGCCCTGATACACATGCCACCATGGTTGAAACCATGGTGAAGATACAAAGAAGCTGTCCATGCCCTGATACACAGGCCACCATGGTGAAGATGCAAAGAAGCTGTCCATGCCCTGATTGGGCCGCCACACAAGCCTTTGAACATAGCCTCTGAATAGAATGGGTCAATTGCACGAAGCCTCTGCCACAATGACAAGCAGCTACACTGCCCACACATTTGTGAGTCACCAGCAAAACAAACCTGCTGGCACTTCCTAATCTCACGTAGACATGTCCTCTTTACCAAATGCTACTCTAGGGAAGAGGGTCTGGAAACTGATGTGTTGTCAAGGATTTGTTCTCTACATGCACTCAAAAAGCTGGTGGATTTCAAGTGTGTGATACTGCAATTCAATTAACAAAGAATAATTGGGAGACCGTCTTCCGGATCCTTTCCTAGTGTAGCAATAGCATGTGTTAGGTAAAGGGTCTGGCTACACAAGACTAGAGACCTCCCAATGTGGCCAACCTTCTTGTGAGAGTCGATGCAACAGAAGTAAGAGCAAGAAAAGACAACCAACGAACAAGATGGTCCTCGGCAGCTTTTTTTTTAGTGTTGTGAGAAACTTTGTAAAGAGTACCACATCAAACTGCAGCGATGCCGGCCCACTTGTTATTGCCAGATTGTGCCATTACTGCTCCGTGAGAAAGACAGAACTTTGACAAATGGAATCCATGGAAGTTATTTCCAAAGCTGAGGAACCAACTCCTTGGTATGCTGGCGTGATGTGGTGTCAAAGGTGGATCAAGCCCTTGGTGTGCTGGCGTGATATGGTGTCAAGTCCTTGGTGTGCTGGCGTGATGTGGTGTCAAAGGTGATCAAGCCCTTGGTGTGCTGGCGTGATATGGTGTCAAAGGTGGATCAAGCCCTTGGTGTGCTGGCGTGATGTGGTGTCAAGCCATTGGTGTGCTGGTGTGACGTGGTGTCAAAGGTGGATCAAGCCCTTGGTATGCTGGTGTGATGTGGTGTCAAAGGTGGATCAAACCCTTGGTGTGCTGGCGTGATGTGGTGTCAAAGGTGGATCAGGCCCTTGGTGTACTGGCGTGATGTGGTGTCAAAGGTGGATCAGGCCCTTGGTGTGATGGTGTGCTGGTGTGATGTGGTGTCAAAGGTGGATCAGGCCCTTGGTGTGCTGGTGTGATGTGGTGTCAAAGGTGGATCAAGCCCTTGGTGTGCTGGCGTGATGTGGTGTCAAAGGTGGATCAAGCCCTTGGTGTGCTGGCGTGATGTGGTGTCAAGCCCTTGGTGTGCTGGCGTGATGTGGTGTGCATTAAATGTGTGCACCTCAAGCGATGAAGTTAACATCTTTGTGAAGTGCATCCATCAGTGAAGGAAGATGAGTTGTTAGCAGTGCTTGCTAGTAGGTCACACTGACCAGAGAATCCTGCCTACAGATAATAGTCACATTATGGAACGTACCGACTCCCCCTTGGGATATCTAGCACTCAAGAGCACTTCAGAAGTGAATGGGCTGAAGAATTCTGGAGGCATTTGTGTGCTTGCTTGTATGATGGACGATGGCCTTGTATTCGGAGGAAACCAGACAATCCCCACTTGAAGAAGTCCTCCGCCAGCTAAAGAGTACCCATGTCACAGTGAATCCAGTAGAGTGCAAGTTCAGCCAAACAAAGCTGACATTGGTTGGCTATTGCCTAGATCAGAAAGGAGTCCAGGCAGAGCCAGAGAAGACATTAGCCAGTCCAGGCAGAGCCAGGGAAGACATTAGCCAGACCAGGCAGAGCCAGGGAAGACATTAGCCACACCAACATGAATGCATCCACAAACATACCAGAATGAAGGCAGTTTTTAGGGAAGGTCAACCAGGTGGCACCTGCATGCAAAATGCTGACCTTGTCTTGTCTGTTCAGCAACCATATAATATATGCTAAAGTCAGCATGGATGGCCACAGAAAAACTATGTGAAGACAGCAACCAATCCATACTGGTCGGTGAGAGGAGAGACATCTGACCTCTCTATTCAACACACTTGACTTCACACTGTCCCCTGGAGGATGGTGGTGTCCAAGAGCTGTACATCGTCAGTAACTTGGACGGGGGTCACCCAGAGCATTCAAGAACGTTTTTGTCCCAATTTGTGTCTGATAATTCTACGAGATGCTGCGAGCCAATGGTCATGACAAACCTACCAGATTGACTATCCCTGGCAACAAGACGCACCTGTCATAATTGGAGCAAATGACCTCTTAGTGGCACACGACTTCTCACAATCCCCCACTAATGGAGCCACTTCAAGTGATATCATCAAACGTCCCAAGACATTCTTCGCTTGTCATGGGACACCAGAGATGTTTGCTGGTGACAATGCCACACAATACCACCCAGAAGACTTCAAAAAGTTCCTTGAGGTATGACCTCAGTCATGTGACTAGCAGTGCATAGTATCTCCAGAGTAATGTGCAAGTGGAGATAGCCGTTCAGATGGTCACAGGACACTACTTGTTGACTAAGCAATCCCATCCCCTTGGTGTGACCTCACTCCGGATTGTCTGAAAGAACAGACAAACCCTGACAGCATGTCCTGGGAGAGTAGACATTGCAACCTCTGGAGTTCAAGGTAAACCAGATAAGAGACTATGCAGCAAGACACTTGGCACCCACCCCAAATGAATCTGATGGTATGCATAACTTCCCAAGACCAACCAGCAACAGGAAGAGCCAGCCATTGCACCAGCAGGTACTCCCTGACCCCATCAAGACCAACCAGCAACAGAAAGAGCCAGCCATTGCACCAGCAGGTACTCCCTGACCCCATCAAGACCAACCAGCAACAGAAAGAGCCAGCCATTGCACCAGCAGGTACTCCCTGACCCCATCAAGACCAACCAGCAACAAGGAGAGCCAGCCATTGCAGCAGCTGACCCCATCAAGAGCAACCAGCAAAAGGGAGAGCCAGCCATTGCAGCCATTGCACCAGCAGGTACTCCCTGACCCCATCAAGACCAACCAGCAACAGAAAGAGCCAGCCATTGCATCAGCAGGTACTCCCTGACCCAGTGAGCACATCCGAAGGAGCTTTCATCATCTCACCATGAAGCCTGATACTCCTACCCTAGGCCTTTCAGAAGAAGTCCAACCTCCCAACTGCCATCTACAACTCAACAGATCCGGCCACTCATTCTTCCAATCCTAATCCTTGGGAAGGGAGATGTCATGTAACAGTTCACTAAATCAATCGAACATCATGAAATTCATGCTACGCTAAATTCATGCTACACTAAATTCAGTTACACTAAATTCATGCTACACTAAATTCATGCTACACTAAATTCATGCTACACTAAATTCATGCTACACTAAATTCATGCTACGCTAAATTCATGCTACACTAAATTCATGCTGCACTAAATTCAGTTACACTCAACTCATGCTACACTAAATTCATGCTACACTAAATTCATGCTACGCTAAATTCATGCTACACTAAATTCATGCTACGCTAAATTCATGCTACACTAAATTCATGCTACACTAAATTCATGCTACACTAAATTCATGCTACGCTAAATTCATGCTACACTAAATTCATGCTATGCTAAATTCATGCTACGCTAAATTCATGCTACACTAAATTCATGCTATGCTAAATTCATGCTACGCTAAATTCATGCTACGCTAAATTCATGCTACACTAAATTCATGCTACACTAAATTCAGTTACACTCAACTCATGCTACGCTAAATTCATGCTACGCTAAATTCATGCTACGCTAAATTCATGCTACACTAAATTCATGCTACACTAAATTCATGCTACACTAAATTCATGTTACACTCAACTCATGCTACACTAAATTCATGCTACACTAAATTCATGCTACACTAAATTCATGCTACGCTAAATTCATGCTACGCTAAATTCATGCTACGCTAAATTCATGCTACACTAAATTCATGCTACACTAAATTCATGCTACACTAAATTCATGCTACACTAAATTCATGCTACACTAAATTCATGCTACACTAAATTCATGCTACACTAAATTCATGCTACACTAAATTCATGCTACACTAAATTCATGCTACACTAAATTCATGCTACACTAAATTCATGCTACACTAAATTCATGCTACGCTAAATTCATGCTACACTAAATTCATGCTACACTAAATTCATGCTACGCTAAATTCATGCTACGCTAAATTCATGCTACACTAAATTCATGCTACACTAAATTCATGCTACGCTAAATTCATGCTACACTAAATTCATGCTACACTAAATTCATGCTACACTAAATTCATGCTACGCTAAATTCATGCTACGCTAAATTCATGCTACGCTAAATTCATGCTACGCTAAATTCATGCTACGCTAAATTCATGCTACACTAAATTCATGCTACGCTAAATTCATGCTACGCTAAATTCATGCTACGCTAAATTCATGCTACACTAAATTCATGCTACACTAAATTCAGTTACACTCAACTCATGCTACGCTAAATTCATGCTACGCTAAATTCATGCTACGCTAAATTCATGCTACACTAAATTCATGCTACACTAAATTCATGCTACGCTAAATTCATGCTACGCTAAATTCATGCTACGCTAAATTCATGCTACACTAAATTCATGCTACGCTAAATTCATGCTACACTAAATTCATGCTACACTAAATTCAGTTACACTCAACTCATGCTACGCTAAATTCATGCTACGCTAAATTCATGCTACGCTAAATTCATGCTACACTAAATTCATGCTACACTAAATTCATGCTACGCTAAATTCATGCTACGCTAAATTCATGCTACGCTAAATTCATGCTACGCTAAATTCATGCTACACTAAATTCATGCTACGCTAAATTCATGCTACGCTAAATTCATGCTACACTCAATTCACTTGAAAATACTTTCAAAATAAAATCTTGGAACCAAATTCAATACAATTCAAGGGTTCACGGATATAGCGTAAGGTATGATAACTACATAGGCAAAGGTATATTGGGTGTGATAACTATACATGCAAGGTATATTGGGTGTGATAACTACACATGCAAGGTATATTGTGATAACTACACATGCAAGGTATATTGTGATAACTACACATGCAAGGTATATTGTGATAACTACACATGCAAGGTATATTGGGTGTGATAACTACACATGCAAGGTATATTGGGTGTGATAACTACACATGCAAGGTATATTGGGTGTGATAACTACACATGCAAGGTATATTGGGTGTGATAACTACACATGCAAGGTATATTGGGTGTGATAACTACACATGCAAGGTATATTGGGTGTGATAACTACACATGCGAGGTATATTGGGTGTGATAACCACACATGCAAAAGAGTTTCGACTAGAATCCCTTAGAATCCCTCACAAACACAATTAAAAGTTAAGGGAAACAAACAAACACCCGCCCCCTGAACTATCCCTGTACCTGCCCCCTGAACTATCCCTGTACCTGCCCCCTGAACTATCCCTGTACCCGCCCCTTGAATTATCCCTGTACCCGCCCCCTAAACTATCCCTGTACCCGCCCCCTGAATTATCCTTGTACCTGCCCCTGAACTATCCCTGTACCCGCCCCCTGAACTATCCCTGTACCCGCCCCTGAATTATCCCTGTACCCGCCCCCTGAACTATCCCTGTACCCGCCCCCTGAATTATCCCTGTACCCGCCCCCTGAACTATCCCTGTACCCGCCCCCTGAATTATCCTTGTACCCGCCCCCTGAACTATCCCTGTGCCCACCCCCTGAATTATCCCTGTACCCGCCCCCTGAACTATCCCTGTACCTGCCCCCTGAACTATCTTTGTACCCACCCCCTGAACTATCCTTGTACCCGTCTCCTGAACTATCCCTGTACCCGCCCCCTGAACTATCCTTGTACCTGCCCCCTGAACTATCCTTGTACCTGCCCCCTAAACTATCCTTGTACCCGCCCCCTGAACTATCCCTGTACCCACCCCCTGAGTATCCCTGTACTTGCCCCCTGAAAACAGGTCAGTCTAGATGTGATAATTGGGTGAAGGTCAGTGCAGAGCCTGACCTGTTCAAAGAAGTCCACTACTTTTGCACGTGAACGGTTGGTGATGTTCATACTGAGCCAGTCCCGGAGACTTTCCTTCTGACAGAGCTGCATCTGGATGAAGAGGTAGGTGGGGGGCTCCACTCCAAGGTCTGCCACACAATCTGCAGAGAGATGGACCATTCAATGAACGACAAGCAGATCCACTTGCAATGCTTACCTCTACTTTCTTCCCCGCCTTCTGCAGAGTGAGAAGTGCTGTCGGTGGAGGAGAAGTCTCCTCTGTTGCTGAGAGCTCCCTTGAAGCATCCTTCACTGGTGCTTTCAACCTTGCACTCCTCAAGACGAGGGCAAGAGCACGGCTGCCCCTCCGAGTCTGGCTGACGAGGATCAGTCAAGTGCATCTGCAAGTAGCTGTTTGACTGACCATCGTCCTGGAACTCGATGATAAATGAGGAGCTAGGGCACGCACATGCACACACGCACAAATGAGCATTTCTTGATGAGATGTGAGAAGCAAGAGGGAGCAAGAGTGGAGGAGGGATTGGGAGACGAGGGATTTGGGGAGAGGAATTTGGGGACAAGGGATCGAGGAGGAATTGGGGGAGGAGGGACTGGGAGAGGAGGGACTGAGGGAGGGTGGGGGAGGAGTTTGTAAGAGGGACTGGGGGAGGAGTTTGTAGGGACTGGGAAAGGAGTTTGTAGGGACTGGTGTTTTTGTTAGGGACACGGGGAGGAGTTTGGAGGGATGGGGAGGAGTTTAGAGGGATGGGAGGAGTTTGGATGGACTGGGGAGGAGTTTGGAGGGACTGGAAGAGGAGTTTGGAGGAGGAATCCTGAGGGAGAAGAAGTAATAATGTGTACTTGCTACATTACCTTCGGGAGTCCGAGGAGAGTGCAGGAGGGAGTTCAGAGTGGACATTGGAATGGTTGAGGTTGTTGAAGGATGGAGAAGGAGAGATAGGGTGAGAATGACCAGGAGAGAGTCTCACTCGAGGGAGGTAGAGAGCGGCAGGTTGGCGAGGAGAACAATGAGAAGATGGAGGGAAGAAATGAGGAGGAGACAAGGAGGCAATGGTGCTGATGGTTGGCCCCGTAGTGGAGGGATGAAGCAAGGAGGAGGAGTTGAGGGGAGACAAGGAGGCACTGGTGCTGATGGTTGGCCCCGTAGTGGAGGAGGGAGGAAGCATGGAGGAGTTGAGGTCTTGGGCACTGCCAAAAGAAAAGAAAGAAATATTTGCCAGAGCAATAGCAGCTCCAAATATTGCTCTCCACTTTAGGGGTGTGTCTCAGTCACTGAATGTGTTGATGATGCTGAATATAAGTCACAGTGGCTAAAATATATCATTGGGTGTGGTCACAAATGGAGCATGTGACCCTTGTAGTGTAGCTAGATGCAACACTCTATTTGTGTGTGTGGAATGTCTGCAACTAAGCATGACCTATGCTGATCTTTTAAGCTCCAAGCTGTTGAGAGAAGTCTGGGACGCTGTAAAAGAGCTAAAAGGGAGTACAGAGAGATAGCCAAGAGCTAGTGCAAGAGGAGAAAGATTAAGATCAAGTTGCCAACACTGCCAAGATCAGCCAGGTCACATCAAGTTAAGGTCAGAACTTCTCTCCAGCTCTTGTATGCTGGTAAGCTGGTGCCTTATTTAGAGTGCGACTTATGCTCCGGGAATTTAAAAATATTGGTAATGATAGCTAACTTGGGGGGAGGGGGTGACTTACACAATACATCTTGCCACATCACCCCATCCCACTGCACACTCACTCCTCACATGCCTGCACCTCTCACCCCAAACTCACAACATACAAGTACAACTCCTCACCAACACACACCACAGACAGCTGATCACACAGACACACGAAGACTTCCCTGACACAGTCAGACACACACACACACCACAGACAGCTGATCACTCAGACATACAAAGAGGACTTTCTGGAGACAGGCATCCATTCATCCATGGCGCTCCAACTCAGCGGAGCTTTCTCTACCCACGAGTTGAAGTAACGGACAATGTGAGGATGATCCAACTGGGCCAGTACACGCACTTCACGCATCACCTTCTCCCTGGCGGCTTTCTGTGGGGGGAGCTTGATCCTCTTGACTGCATACTCACCTCCGTCTGTCTTGTTCTGGACGTGGTAGACAACCCCAAACCCGCCCTTGCCCAGATGGCCCTTCACATCATACTCACTCTCAAACCGAAACAGCTTCCTAGACAATGGCAAGATGATAAGACACGTGGTCCGGCACCTCAGACATGCATGTACATACATAAAGGGTCTGAGCACATGCATGTGTTAGTGTGTGAGTGTGTATGTGTGTGTGAGTTTGTGAGTCAGTGTGTGTGCACATGCGCTGTGCAACATCCCGCATGCGTACTTGGGCTCTGGAGTGGATTTACTTCTGTTGAGGGAAACTATTGTCTCAGAAGAACTGATTGGATAGAGAGGAGTTTGTGAAATTGGTGTGGTCTCAGCATCTGTTGGTATCTGCGAAGAATTTCTTCTGAGATCATTCAGTTTCATTTCGAATATTGGACCCTCATCACCCTGAGTGAGAGGGGGGGAGGGGGAGGGGAGGGGCAAGGAGGTAAAGGGGAGGTCATGAGGTGAAGGAGGAGGGGAGAGATGGAGCGAGGAAGGAAGAGGAAGGAAGGTGAGGAGTGAAGGAATGAGAGGTACATTCATAGCAGAGGAGGGGCGAGGATGTGCATGACAAGGCAGATCAGCAGCAATGCGTACCTCCACACCATCTGTTGAGCTGCAACTGCTGCTCTGCCGTCTGTGCCGGGCTCTGTGTCTGTGCAGTTTGTTGCAGGCCAGCACAAACAGACCAAAGAGAGTGTACTTGATGATGCTGAAGAGCCAATGCTGGGGAAGCAGTCGTCTAGGGAGTGCCTGAGGGTCAGCAGCCTGAAGAGGCACAGATGAGCACACATTCTGGCTACTGCCTGATGGGGCAGCTTCCACGAGGTCGTATGGTAAAGGGTCCACATAGAAGTAAACAGCTTTCCCTAAGAGGCACACCAATGTAAAATTATGTCCAATGTTGCTACAGTGTTGTTGCAATGTTGCTACATCAGTGTTGCAATGTTGCTACATCAGTGTTGCACATCAATTGCTACAGTGTTGCTAGAATGGCTACCACATCAGTGTTGCACATCAATTGCTACAGTGTTGCTAGAATGGCTGCCACATCAGTGTTGCACATCAATTGCTAGTGTTGCTAGTGTTGCTAAAATGGCTGCCACATCAGTGTTGCACGTCAATTGCTACAGTGTTGCTCGAGTGTTGCTAGAATGACTGCCACATCAGTGTTGCACATCAATTGCTACAGTGTTGCTCGAGTGTTGCTAGAATGGCTGCCACATCAGTGTTGCACATCAATTGCTACAGTGTTGCTTGAGTGTTGCTAGAATGGCTGCCACATCAGTGTTGCCCATTAATTGCTACAGTGTTGCTACAGTGTTGCTAGAATGGCTGCCACATCAGTGTTGCACATCAATTGCTAGTGTTGCTAGAATCGCTGCCACATCAGTGTTGCACATCAATTGCAACAGTGTTGCTCGAGTGTTGCTAGAATGACTGCCACATCAATTGCTAAAGTGTTGCTTGAATGTTGCTATAATGGCTGCCACATCAGTGTTGCACATCAATTGCTAAAGTGTTGCTTGAGTGTTGCTAGAATGACTGCCACATCAGTGTTGCACATCAATTGCTACAGTGTTGCTCGAGTGTTGCTAGAATGGCTGCCACATCAGTGTTGCACATCAATTGCTACAGTGTTGCTTGAGTGTTGCTAGAATGGCTGCCACATCAGTGTTGCACATTAATTGCTACAGTGTTGCTACAGTGTTGCTAGAATGGCTGCCACATCAGTGTTGCACATCAATTGCTAGTGTTGCTAGAATGGCTACCACATCAGTGTTGCACATCAATTGCAACAGTGTTGCTACAGTGTTGCTAGAATGGCTGCCACATCAGTGTTGCACATCAATTGCTAGTGTTGCTCGAGTGTTGCTAGAATGGCTGCCACATCAGTGTTGCACATCAATTGCTAGTGTTGCTAGAATGGCTGCCACATCAGTGTTGCACATCAATTGCTAGTGTTGCTAGTGTTGCTAGAACGGCTGCCACATCAGTGTTGCACATCAATTGCTACAGTGTTGCTTGAGTGTTGCTAGAATGGCTGCCACATCAGTTGCTACAGTGTTGCTTGAGTGTTGCTAGAATGGCTGCCATGTGTACCATAAGGTCCAAGTGTGCACATTTGATTGAAAATGTCTTTGTCATAGTAGTAGAGAGAGACACTGTTCTTGCTGCTGCTAATAGCAATAGCATGGCCTCCTCCTCCTTCCTCTCTCCCCTTGGCCTCCAACTCCTTTGTCGCCCAATCCACAACCAGTGAGAACTGTCGGGAATAATCCTAGAGAGAAACAGATTAAATAACTTAAACAATAACAACAACGACAACAACAAACATAACAGTTGCTGACACTGCCTGTAGTAACTCTAATGATATTCATTATATGACCACACCTTACCCATTGCATGACATCATCATTGACCGTTGGCTCACATTTTGTGCTTCTATGTCACTTTGTGCTTATCTTGAGACAATGAGATGTGTGACTAGTTAATAGACTGTTTGTGCCGGCTGTGACAATTGACTTCAGCTCAGTGTTTTGTGGAAGTCTCCAAGAGCTGAATGAGGGTTTTATCGCCGTGGTCTATCTGGAGAAAGCAGATTTCGTAGCAGAGACTGTGTGTTGCTTCCCAGAATGCTGGAGAAAAACGGCCCCTTCATATCATGTGCGGTATTGTTAGCGATGGAAGAAATCTCTCATTGTACATGGAGAATTGTTTCTCCGTGTCAGGTCGAGACTCCTGGATCAGATCCCATCCTTGGCACCAAATGTGATGCTGAGCCCAAACTTTAGTCCAACAGCTTATTATTCTCAAGACAAGCACACAGAGCACATAAGTGCAGAACATATAGGCGCGGGCAATGTCCAGTGCAAGACAATGGTGAGGACAAAATGAGAGCAAGGATCAGTGATGATGTCATGCAATGGGTAAGGTGTGACCATATAATGAAGCTCTATTAGAGTTACTACTCTGCATTAGTGTATTCGTGCACTTGCAAATGCATACCTCCACTCCAGCACCTCCGGAAGTCCAATGTCTACTCACTTGTTGTGGGGGGACCTTTGCAGCCAATTGTTCCGACCAAGTCTTCACAGGCTGGAGGTAGTATTGTTTGTTATAGTGCACCATCATCAGACTAGGGACTGGATCAGGACTGAGGTCAGGGTAGGAGGAGAGAGTGTATGATTGAGAGGAGAGTTCCATGGGCTCCAGCTTGCCACCAGCATGCAGCCATACATTCACCACCGGAGAAGACAGCTGCCCGACACAGAGAATACAAGCACATATAAATGCAGGCAGAGAACAAGCGCTGCATTTGCCATTTCCTTGAAGTCATTCATTTTTCACTCCTCTACATCATATGTATGTGGCTTGTATAAGGCACTGGACATGCCTGTGTCCCTGTAGAAGACCTCTCTATGCATACATGTACATGCATACTACACACATACATACTACACACATTCATACATACTACATACATATATTACATAATACTACATACATACATACATACTTTATTATAATGTCCTACCTGCACTTCCCACAGCAACTTGTCAGAGGCTGACCTGCAGGACAAGAGACACCACCATGCAACCATGGCAACACAACAAATAAACAATAGAGCACCTTCAGTACCAGTGCATAAGTATCTCTGGATTACTATGCTCTAGATTACTAGGCATCGAGTTGTGCACTTGCTTGGTAACCTGCGGCATTCCTAAGCTAGCCTGACCCACACCCACACTACAGATATCCATGAACATCATCACGTGAGCCACTAATCTACCAGCTGCTCTGTAGGTATGAAGTGTGTGTGTGTGTGTGTGTGTGTGTGCATGCACGCGTGGTGTGGTGTGTGTATGGTGTGACTGCATGGTATTTCAGGTGTTCAAGGTGCGAGTATTCTGTGGTGTTTTGGGTGTGAGGTGTGCAAGTGTGGTGTGATAGGTGTGAAGTATATAGTGTATGAGATGTGTGGTTGTTGAGGTGTACGAGTTATGTGTGGTGTGTGAAGTGGTGTGGGTGTGTGTGTGGTGCATGTGAGGTGTAAAATGTCTTTCGAGTTGTGTGAGCCGTACTTGTCAGTGGCATAGACCACGCCCAGTAGGGCCTCCACACGAAAATCCCATGCCACGCCTTGAGTAGTGCACGAGTCTTCCTCCTCTGACTCCTCCTCCTCCTCTGACTCCTCCCCCTCAACCAGGGCCAGCTGCATATCTCCCACGGTGAAGTTCCACCTACACACACACACACACACACACACCTGTATTAGCCAGTGGGTGACACCCAGACACCCTTCTAGCCACACATGTACACATACACACACCTGTATTAGCCAGTGAGTGACACCCAGACACCCTTCTAGCCACACATGTACACATACACACACCTGTATTAGCCAGTGAGTGACACCCAGACACCCTTCTAGCCACACATGTACACACACACACACCTGTATTAGCCAGTGAGCGACACCCAGACACCCTTCTAGCCACACATGTACACACACACACTCCTGTATTAGCCAGTGAGTGACACCCAGACACCCTTCTAGCCACACATGTACACACACACACACCTGTATTAGCCAGTGAGCGACACCCAGACACCCTTCTAGCCACACATGTACACATACACACTCCTGTATTAGCCAGTGAGCGACACCCAGACACCCTTCTAGCCACACATGTACACATACACACACCTGTATTAGCCAGTGAGTGACACTCAGACACCCTTCTAGCCACACATGTGCACACACACACACCTGTATTAGCCAGTGAGCGACATCCAGACACCCTTCTAGCCACACATGTACACATACACACACCTGTATTAGCCAGTGAGTGGCACCCAGACACCCTTCTAGCCACACATGTACACATACACACTCCTGTATTAGCCAGTGAATGACACACAGACACCCTTCTAGCCACACATGTACACACACACACACCTGTATTAGCCAGTGAGTGACACTCAGACACCCTTCTAGCCACACATGTACACATACACACACCTGTATTAGCCAGTGAGCGACACCCAGACACCCTTCTAGCCACACATGTACACATACACACACCTGTATTAGCCAGTGAGTGACACCCAGACACCCTTCTAGCCACACATGTACACATACACACACCTGTATTAGCCAGTGAGCGACACCCAGACACCCTTCTAGCCACACATGTACACATACACACACCTGTATTAGCCAGTGAATGACACCCAGACACCCTTCTAGCCACACATGTACACATACACACACCTGTATTAGCCAGTGAGTGACACCCAGACACCCTTCTAGCCACACATGTACACATACACACACCTGTATTAGCCAGTGAGCGACACCCAGACACCCTTCTAGCCACACATGTACACATACACACACCTGTATTAGCCAGTGAATGACACACAGACACCCTTCTAGCCACACATGTACACATACACACACCTGTATTAGCCAGTGAGTGACACTCAGACACCCTTCTAGCCACACATGTACACATACACACACCTGTATTAGCCAGTGAGTGACACCCAGACACCCTTCTAGCCACACATGTACACATACACACACCTGTATTAGCCAGTGGGTGACACCCAGACACCCTTCTAGCCACACATGTACACATACACACTCCTGTATTAGCCAGTGAGTGACACCCAGACACCCTTCTAGCCACACATGTACACACACACACTCCTGTATTAGCCAGTGAGTGACACCCAGACACCCTTCTAGCCACACATGTACACATACACACACCTGTATTAGCCAGTGAGCGACACCCAGACACCCTTCTAGCCACACATGTACACATACACACTCCTGTATTAGCCAGTGAGTGACACCCAGACACCCTTCTAGCCACACATGTGCACACACACACACCTGTATTAGCCAGTGAGTGACACCCAGACACCCTTCTAGCCACACATGTACACACACACACACCTGTATTAACCAGTGAGCGACACCCAGACACCCTTCTAGCCACACATGTACACATACACACACCTGTATTAGCCAGTGAGTGACACTCAGACACCCTTCTAGCCACACATGTGCACACACACACACCTGTATTAGCCAGTGAGCGACATCCAGACACCCTTCTAGCCACACATGTACACATACACACTCCTGTATTAGCCAGTGAGTGACACCCAGACACCCTTCTAGCCACACATGTACACATACACACTCCTGTATTAGCCAGTGAGTGACACCCAGCCACCCTTCTAGCCACACATGTACACATACACACACCTGTATTAGCCAGTGAGTGACAACCTTCTAGCCTTAGAACGACAACCCTTTCTAGCCCCGAACCACAGCCCATTTTAGCCCCCTCAACCACAGCCCCTTCTAACCCAAAACCCAGCCCCCTTTAGCCCCTCAGTCATATCCCAACCACCCCAACCCCCAGCCCAACTCCCCTAAACCACAGACCCTTCTAGCCCCCTAACATACATTTCCAATCCTGTCCGTTCATTGGCCTCACGAACAGTCACTCGTGACAAAGACAACTTCAAGATGTCCATTTGTTGGATCCTCGACAAGAGGTTGTCATAGCGACGGCACCTGTGATGTGTGCACTTGTAGACTGCCTACAGGCATGTGCAAATCATCATTACACCATATTCAGAAAGGGGAGAAGTCATGGGAGAGGGAGGGAGCAAGAATCTTACCCTGCCCGTGTTGAGATTAAGACCCACAACTTCATTGGTCTTCGCCCCCGTCAAAAATGTCCCGTGACCCTTATGCATGTGGGTGTGGTCTACGAGACTGTCAGCTGTGAAAGGGAGCTGGCCAAGTTTGGTTCCATCCCAATGATAAAGTCCACGGTCCAGTCCAGGAAGAATGAGATTGGAAACCTCTTCATTCTGTAGCAGAATGGAATGAAATTTAGCATCCAATAAATATACTGACAAAGTCCAAAGCATTTGATCGAAACATTTAAAAATCTAGAGCTAATAAAAGACAAATTATCGGAACATTTTATGAAGTCAGCTAAAAATCACCCTTCTATAGAGATCTCTTGTGCACTGTTCCGCCATCACAGCTTTTGGTCATGCACACCCACCCACCCACACACACACGCATGCACACACACATACACAGACATGGCCACAGTTGCCATAGAGATGCTCTTGTGAAGGGAATCAAGGACACGCCAGGCATCTTAGAATGCACACAATGTCGAAGCTGGGGAAGGAATTCCATAGGAAGTCAGCTTTGCATCCACACACTTGGCAGGCTTGCGTGCTCATCTCGGGAGGAAGGTTGGTGATAATCTCTGGAGTTTGTCCAATATACCTCCCACTAAAACTATTATCCCACTCCACCTCTAGCCCGGCACAGCACTGTCAACTCAATGAGTTCCTCCACCTCTAGCCTGGCACAGCACTGTCAACTCAATGAGTTCCTCCACCTCTAGCCTGGCACAGCACTGTCAACTCAATGAGTTCCTCCACCTCTAGCCCGGCACAGCACTGTCAACTCAATGAGTTCCTCCCCCTCTAGCCTGGCACAGCACTGTCAACTCAATGAGTTCCTCCACCTCTAGCCTGGCACAGCACTGTCAACTCAATGAGTTGCTCCACCTCTAGCCTGGCACAGCACTGTCAACTCAATGAGTTCCTCCACCTCTAGCCCAGCACACACTGTCAACTCAATGAGTTCCTCCTGTAGCCCGGCACAGCACTGACAACTCAATGAGTTCCTCCACCTCTAGCCTGGCACAGCACTGTCAACTCAATGAGTTCCTCCACCTGTAGCCCGGCACAGCACTGTCAACTCAATGAGTTCCTCCTGTAGCCCGGCACAGCACTGTCAACTCAATGAGTTCCTCCACCCACAGCCCGGCACAGCACTGTCAACTCAATGAGTTCCTCCACCCACAGCCCGGCACAGCACTGTCAACTCAATGAGTTCCTCCACCTCTAGCCCGGCACAGCACTGTCAACTCAATGAGTTCCTCCTCCTCTAGCCTGGCACAGCACTGTCAACTCAATGAGTTCCTCCACCTCTAGCCCGGCACAGCACTGTCAACTCAATGAGTTCCTCCACCTCTAGCCCGGCACAGCACTGTCAACTCAATGAGTTCCTCCACCTCTAGCCCGGCACACACTGTCAACTCAATGAGTTCCTCCACCTCTAGCCTGGCACAGCACTGTCAACTCAATGAGTTCCTCCACCTCTAGCCCGGCACAGCACTGTCAACTCAATGAGTTCCTCCCCCTCTAGCCCGGCACAGCACTGTCAACTCAATGAGTTCCTCCTGTAGCCCGGCACAGCACTGTCAACTCAATGAGTTCCTCCACCTCTAGCCCGGCACAGCACTGTCAACTCAATGAGTTCCTCCCCCTCTAGCCCGGCACAGCACTGTCAACTCAATGAGTTCCTCCAGCTCTAGCCCGGCACAGCACTGTCAACTCAATGAGTTCCTCCACCTCCAGCCCGGCACAGCACTGTCAACTCAATGAGTTCCTCCTGTAGCCCGGCACACTGTCAACTCAATGAGTTCCTCCCCCTCTAGCCCGGCACAGCACTGTCAACTCAATGAGTTCCTCCACCTCTAGCCCGGCACAGCACTGTCAACTCAATGAGTTCCTCCACCTCTAGCCTGGCACAGCACTGTCAACTCAATGAGTTCCTCCCCCTCTAGCCCGGCACAGCACTGTCAACTCAATGAGTTCCTCCACCTCTAGCCCGGCACAGGACTGTCAACTCAATGAGTTCCTCCACCTCTAGCCCGGCACAGCACTGTCAACTCAATGAGTTCCTCCACCTCTAGCCTGGCACAGCACTGTCAACTCAATGAGTTCCTCCACCTCTAGCCTGGCACAGCACTGTCAACTCAATGAGTTCCTCCCCCTCTAGCCCGGCACAGCACTGTCAACTCAATGAGTTCCTCCACCTCTAGCCTGGCACAGCACTGTCAACTCAATGAGTTCCTCCCCCTCTAGCCCGGCACAGCACTGTCAACTCAATGAGTTCCTCCACCTCTAGCCCGGCACAGCACTGTCAACTCAATGAGTTCCTCCACCTCTAGCCCGGCACAGCACTGTCAACTCAATGAGTTCCTCCACCTCTAGCCCGGCACAGCACTGTCAACTCAATGAGTTCCTCCACCTCTAGCCCGGCACAGCACTGTCAACTCAATGAGTTCCTCCACCTCTAGCCTGGCACAGCACTGTCAACTCAATGAGTTCCTCCCCCTCTAGCCTGGCACAGCACTGTCATCTCAATGAGTTCCTCCACCCACAGCCCGGCACAGCACTGTCAACTCAATGAGTTCCTCCCCCTCTAGCCCGGCACAGCACTGTCAACTCAATGAGTTCCTCCACCTCTAGCCTGACACAGCACTGTCAACTCAATGAGTTCCTCCACCTCTAGCCCGGCACAGCACTGTCAACTCAATGAGTTCCTCCACCTCTAGCCTGGCACAGCACTGACAACTCAATGAGTTCCTCCACCTCTAGCCCGGCACAGCATTGTCAACTCAATGAGTTCCTCCACCTCTAGCCCGGCACAGCACTGTCAACTCAATGAGTTCCTCCACCTCTAGCCTGGCACAGCACTGTCAACTCAATGAGTTCCTCCACCTGTAGCCTGGCACAGCACTGTCAACTCAATGAGTTCCTCCACCTCTAGCCCGGCACAGCACTGTCAACTCAATGAGTTCCTCCCCCTCTAGCCCGGCACAGCACTGTCAACTCAATGAGTTCCTCCACCTCTAGCCTGGCACAGCACTGTCAACTCAATGAGTTCCTCCACCTCTAGCCTGGCACAGCACTGACAACTCAATGAGTTCCTCCACCTCTAGCCTGGCACAGCACTGTCAACTCAATGAGTTCCTCCCCCTCTAGCCCGGCACAGCACTGTCAACTCAATGAGTTCCTCCACCTCTAGCCCGGCACACACTGTCAACTCAATGAGTTCCTCCACCTCTAGCCCGGCACAGCACTGTCAACTCAATGAGTTCCTCCACCTCCAGCCCGGCACAGCACTGTCAACTCAATGAGTTCCTCCACCTCTAGCCCGGCACAGCACTGTCAACTCAATGAGTTCCTCCACCTCTAGCCCGGCACAGCACTGACAACTCAATGAGTTCCTCCACCTCTAGCCCGGCACACACTGTCAACTCAATGAGTTGCTCCACCTCTAGCCTGGCACAGCACTGTCAACTCAATGAGTTCCTCCCCCTCTAGCCCGGCACAGCACTGACAACTCAATGAGTTCCTCCACCTCCAGCCTGGCACAGCACTGTCAACTCAATGAGTTGCTCCACCTCTAGCCTGGCACAGCACTGTCAACTCGATGAGTTCCTCCACCTCTAGCCTGGCACAGCACTGTCAACTCAATGAGTTCCTCCACCTCTAGCCTGGCACAGCACTGTCAACTCAATGAGTTCCTCCTGTAGCCCGGCACACTGTCAACTCAATGAGTTCCTCCCCCTCTAGCCCGGCACAGCACTGTCAACTCAATGAGTTCCTCCCCCTCTAGCCCGGCACAGCACTGTCAACTCAATGAGTTCCTGCACCTCTAGCCCGGCACAGCACTGTCAACTCAATGAGTTCCTCCCCCTCTAGCCCGGCACAGCACTGTCAACTCAATGAGTTCCTCCCCCTCTAGCCCGGCACAGCACTGTCAACTCAATGAGTTCCTCCCCCTCTAGCCCGGCACAGCACTGTCAACTCAATGAGTTCCTCCACCTCTAGCCTGGCACAGCACTGTCAACTCAATGAGTTCCTCCCCCTCTAGCCCGGCACAGCACTGACAACTCAATGAGTTCCTCCACCTGCAGCACCGAGTGTCTCGTACCCTCGTCAGTGCAGCACCGAATGTCTGGCACCCTCGTCAGTGTAGCACCGAGTGTCTGGCACCATCGTCAGTGCAGCACCGAATGTCTGGCACCCTCGTCAGTGCAGCACCGAGTGTCTGGCACCCTCATCAGTGCAGCACCGAGTGTCTGGCACCCTTGTCAGTGCAGCACCAAGTGTCTGGCACCCTCGTCAGTGCAGCACCGAGTGTCTGGCACCCTCGTTAGTGCAGCATTTAGTGTCTGGCACCCTCGTCAGTGCAGAATTTAGTGTCTGGCACCCTCGTTAGTGCAGCACCAAGTGTCTGGCACTCTCGTCAGTGCAGCACTGAGTGTCTGGCACCATCGTCAGTGCAGCATTGAGTGTCTGGCACCCTCGTCAGTGCAGCACTGAGTGTCTGGCACCATCGTCAGTGCAGCATTGAGTGTCTGGCACCCTCGTCAGTGCAGCACTGAGTGTCTGGCACCATCGTCAGTGCAGCATTGAGTGTCTGGCACCCTCGTCAGTGCAGCATTTCGTCAGTGCAGCACCGAGTGTCTGGCACCCTCGTCAGTGCAGCACCGAGTGTCTGGCACCCTCGTCAGTGCAACACCGAGTGACTGGCACCCTCGTCAGTGCAGCACCGAGTGACTGGCACCCTCGTCAGTGCAGCACTGAGTGTCTGCAGCACTGAGTGTCTGGCACCCTCGTCAGTGCAGCATTTCGTCAGTGCAGCACCGAGTGTCTGGCACCCTCGTCAGTGCAGCACTGAGTGTCTGGCACCATCGTCAGTGCAGCATTGAGTGTCTGGCACCCTCGTCAGTGCAGCATTTCGTCAGTGCAGCACCGAGTGTCTGGCACCCTCGTCAGTGCAGCACCGAGTGTCTGGCACCCTCGTCAGTGCAACACCGAGTGACTGGCACCCTCGTCAGTGCAGCACCGAGTGACTGGCACCCTCGTCAGTGCAGCACTGAGTGTCTGCAGCACTGAGTGTCTGGCACCCTCATCGGCAGTGTAATGCGCGTACTATTCATTGCATTGTTCCTCTCTGTCAAACATGTCCAGGGCTCCTCCGTGTCTGTAACATTTCATTGGTGTCATGTCAAGTACGACTGACTTGGCCAGCCCCATGGTTGTCTTCCGGCTCCATGGTTGTCTGCCGGCCCCATGGTTGTCTGCCGGCCCCATGGTTGTCTGCCGGTCCCATGGTTGTCTGCCGGCCCCATGGTTGTCTGCCAGCCCCATGGTTGTCTGCCGGCCCCATGGTTGTCTGCCGGCCCCATGGTTGTCTGCCAGCCCCATGGTTGTCTGCCGGCCCCATGGTTGTCTGCCGGCCCCATGGTTGTCTGCCGGCCCCATGGTTGTCTGCCGGCCCCATGGTTGTCTGCCGGCCCCATGGTTGTCTGCCGGCCCCATGGTTGTCTTCCATGTAGAAACTCTTGTTAGCATGACTAAAAAAAACATCACTTGTGTGTGCATGTGTGTGTGCATGTGTGCTGGTGGTGTGGGTAATGTCTACTCTTCAAGATGTGCTCTCTGTTGTATTATCCTTGCAACCTTGTAAAAACCACCTGTGAAGCTGGTGGCAGAGCAGATCTTTGGCAGGATATGTTACTCACTACAGTGAGTGCACTAGCAACTCTTGCGTTGAGTGCCAATTTGTTCAGGACTCCATCACTCCGGAGTGCACTCAAGATGCACTAAACAAGGTAATGTCATTAGTCCTTATTTAGAACATTGCTGAACACGTGTGCTACATGTGTACACAGTAATTCCCAAGAGGAACTGATCAGGTGAAAGTGACGGCGGAGAAACCCTCGTCGCTCTAAGGTGGGAACGACGTCCGGTCAAGGTGCACGTCAAATTTCACAGTCGAGGCAGATCATTACGGCACGAGTGTGAAGGAGTTCTTTGGAGAGGAAGGGAAAATTTAGTCATGAGAGAGTGAGCAACAAACTGGTCAAGAAACTGCAAAGCTCAACTCAACTTCCAGTCAGGTTAGAACGGTTGTGAATTATTCCAATTTGACACACACACACACATACACACACACACACACACATGCATATACACACACACACACACACACACACACACGTATGCCCACATGCATATGCACACACACACACACACACACATGCATATGCACACACACACACACACACATGTATGTACACACACACACAATGGAAACATGTAGTTTAAGTTAAAACCACCTGCGCATTGACTGAAGGAAGCACTAGATTAAGCTTATGTGAGCTCTGATCTCACTGCCTTTGATTATGTCTCAGAACGGGGAGAGCTCCGAATGATTTGATGCATATTTATGATGAGCTTCCATTTTGAAGCCTGCAGGCTAAGGGAGACCTTGTGACGTAACTTCCTGTAAATTGTTATGAGGTTTCAGTTCTGAAGCCTCCACAGGCTCAGGAAGACAACTTGACCCAACCTCAATTGTTATGAGGTTTCATGTTCCATGTGTCCTCACTTGTTGGCGACTACTTACATGCACCTTGCCTACCTACTTACATGCACCTTGCCTACCTACTTACATGCACCTTGCCTACCTGCTTACATACACCTTGCCTACCTACTTACATGCACCTTGCCTACCTACTTACATGCACCTTGCCTACCTACTTACATG
The DNA here is from genome assembly GCA_028752905.1 of Cladorhizidae sp. MBARI D1340-BT2. Classification (NCBI taxonomy): domain Eukaryota; kingdom Metazoa; phylum Porifera; class Demospongiae; order Poecilosclerida; family Cladorhizidae; species Cladorhizidae sp. MBARI D1340-BT2. The sequence goes on from JAQNBH010000005.1 coordinate 2,151,849, forward strand.
CACCTTGCCTACATGCTTACATGCACCTTGCCTACCTACTTACATGCACCTTGCCTACATGCTTACATGCACCTTGCCTACATGCTACATGCACCTTGCCTACCTGCTTACATGCACCTTGCCTACCTACTTACATGCACCTTGCCTACCAGCTTACATGCACCTTGCCTACCTACTTACATGCACCTTGCCTACATGCTTACATGCACCTTGCCTACATGCTTACATGCACCTTGCCTACCTACTTACATGCACCTTGCCTACATGCTTACATGCACCTTGCCTACATGCTTACATGCACCTAGCCTACCAGCTTACATGCACCTTGCCTACCTACTTACATGCACCTAGCCTACATGCTTACATTCACCTTGCCTACCTACTTACATGCACCTTGCCTACCTACTTACATGCACCTTGCCTACCTACTTACATGCACCTTGCCTACCTACTTACATGCACCTTGCCTACCTACTTGCCATCCTCCCCATCAGTGCTTCATTAAAAACTCCGATGTTTGCTCAAACTGAAGAGTGCAAAGTGGCCTCTGTGAGAACCTCTCTACTGAGGGAGAGGAGAGGAGGAGAATAGTCTCAGCCTCTGTGAGAACCTCTCTACTGAGAGGAGGAGAATAGTCTCGGCCTCTGTGAGAACCTCTCTACTGAGGGAGAGGAGAGGGGGAGAATAGTCTCAGCCTCTGTGTGAACCTCTCTACTGAGAGGAGGAGAATAGTCTCAGCCTCTGTGAGAACATCTCTACTGAGGGAGAGGAGAGGAGGAGAATAGTCTCAGCCTCTGTGAGAACCTTTCTACTGAGGGAGAGGAGAGGAGGAGAATAGTCTTAGCCTCTGTGAGAACCTCTCTACTGAGAGGAGGAGAATAGTCTCAGCCTCTGTGAGAACCTCTCTACTGAGGGAGAGGAGAGGGGGAGAATAGTCTTAGCCTCTGTCAGAACATCTCTACTGAGGGAGAGGAGAGGGGGAGAATAGTTTCAGCCTCTGTGAGAACCTCTCTACTGAGGGAGAGGAGAGGAGGAGAATAGTCTCAGCCTCTGTGAGAACCTCTCTACTGAGGGAGAGGAGAGGAGGAGAATAGTCTTAGCCTCTGTGAGAACCTCTCTACTGAGAGGAGGAGAGGGGGAGAATCATCTCAGCCTCTGTGAGAACCTCTCTACTGAGGGAGAGGAGAGGAGGAGAATAGTCTCAGCCTCTGTGAGAACATCTCTACTGAGGGAGAGAAGAGGAGGAAAATAGTCTCGGCCTCTGTGAAAACCTCTCTACTGAGGGAGAGGAGAGGAGGAGAATAGTCTCAGCCTCTGTGAGAACATCTCTACTGAGGGAGAGGAGAGGGGGAGAATAGTCTCAGCCTCTGTGAGAACATCTCTACTGAGGGAGAGGAGAGGAGGAGAATAGTCTTGAGCAGCCTCTGTGAGAACATCTCTACTGAGGGAGAGGAGAGGAGGAGAATAGTCTCAGCCTCTGTGAGAACCTCTCTACTGAGGGAGAGGAGAGGAGGAGAATAGTCTCAGCCTCTGTGAGAACATCTCTACTGAGGGAGAGGAGGAGAATAGTCTCAGCCTCTGTGAGAACCTCTCTACTGAGGGAGAGGAGAGGAGGAGAATACTCTCAGCCTCTGTGAGAACCTCTCTACTGAGGGAGAGGAGAGGAGGAGAATAGTCTCAGCCTCTGTGAGAACATCTCTACTGAGGGAGAGAAGAGGAGGAGAATAGTCTCAGCCTCTGTGAGAACCTCTCTACTGAGGGAGAGGAGAGGAGGAGAATAGTCTTAGCCTCTGTGAGAACATCTCTACTGAGGGAGAGGAGAGGAGGAGAATAGTCTCAGCCTCTGTGAGAACCTCTCTACTGAGGGAGAGGAGAGGGGGAGAATAGTCTCAGCCTCTGTGAGAACCTCTCTACTGAGGGAGAGGAGAGGGGGAGAATAGTCTCAGCCTCTGTGAGAACATCTCTACTGAGGGAGGGGAGAGGAGGAGAATAGTCTCAGCCTCTGTGAGAACCTCTCTACTGAGGGAGAGGAGAGGAGGAGAATAGTCTCAGCCTCTGTGAGAACCTCTCTACTGAGGGAGAGAAGAGGAGGAGAATAGTCTCAGCCTCTGTGAGAACCTCTCTACTGAGAGGAGGAGAATAGTCTCAGCCTCTGTGAGAACCTCTCTACTGAGGGAGAGGAGAGGAGGAGAATAGTCTCAGCCTCTGTGAGAACATCTCTACTGAGGGAGAGGAGAGGGGGAGAATAGTCTCAGCCTCTGTGAGAACCTCTCTACTGAGGGAGGGGAGAGGGGGAGAATAGTCTCAGCCTCTGTGAGAACCTCTCTACTGAGGGAGAGGAGAGGAGGAGAATAGTCTCAGCCTCTGTGAGAACCTCTCTACTGAGGGAGAGAAGAGGAGGAGAATAGTCTCAGCCTCTGTGAGAACCTCTCTACTGAGAGGAGGAGAATAGTCTCAGCCTCTGTGAGAACCTCTCTACTGAGGGAGAGGAGAGGGGGAGAATAGTCTCAGCCTCTGTGAGAACCTCTCTACTGAGGGAGAGGAGAGGAGGAGAATAGTCTCAGCCTCTGTGAGAACATCTCTACTGAGGGAGAGGAGAGGGGGAGAATAGTCTCAGCCTCTGTGAAAACCTCTCTACTGAGGGAGAGAAGAGGAGGAGAATAGTCTCAGCCTCTGTGAGAACCTCTCTACTGAGAGGAGGAGAATAGTCTCAGCCTCTGTGAGAACATCTCTACTGAGGGAGAGGAGAGGGAGAGAATAGTCTCAGCCTCTGTGAGAACATCTCTACTGAGGGAGGGGAGAGGAGGAGAATAGTCTCAGCCTCTGTGAGAACATCTCTACGGAGGGAAAGGAGAGGAGGAGAATAGTCTCAGCCTCTGTGAGAACCTCTCTACTGAGAGAGAGGAGAGGGGGAGAATAGTCTCAGCCTCTGTGAGAACATCTCTACTGAGGGAGAGAAGAGGAGGAGAATAGTCCCAGCCTCTGTCAGAACATCTCTACTGAGGGAGAGGAGAGGAGGAGAATAGTCTCAGCCTCTGTGAGAACCTCTCTACTGAGGGAGAGAAGAGGAGGAAGTCTCACTCTCTTTGCAGGTTCTCTTACTTGTACATACAAAAAAGTGTTTTGTTTCTGGTAGTCAGTATCTTTAAACTTTCATAGTTGCACACATGATCTCTGCAGGTCTAATTCCACACTCCTTGTGTGATGAAATGTCACAACAATTATCGACATTTGACAGGACACTTTTCTACGTGTGCATGTGCATAGGAGAATCTGGCTAGTGAGACTGACGAGGGGGGGAGGGGGAACAGGTACTCCATCTAGAAAATAGTGCCTTATACAATAGGCCATTTGAGACTTTACCAGACAAATATGCGACCACCTCAAACATGAGCTGGACTACCATGTGTGAGCGCTCAATAAGAAAGCAGTCTAGAAATGAACCAGTATCTACCAATTCATGCTGCATTAATGACATGCATGTGTACACAACACATTCATGTTGCATGAGCATGCACATAATCTGCTACACCACATAAGAGACTTGATGAACTTTCTAGCACCTTAGCGCACCAGAGTAACCTATTGCTCTTTAGGACCATTTAGTGCCTTCCCGTTTACAGCAACTTCTAGCAACATGGGTGAGTGCACGTGGTCCTTGTGGTATTTTTGGTCGCGTGAATTGTTACGCATCTGGTCTGTTTGTTCACTTCAACCAGTGACGGGCGGGATAGAGGCACGGCTCTGCGGGATAGAGGCACGGCTCTGCAGGATAGAGGCATGGCTCTGCAGGATAGAGGCATGGCTCTGCGGGATAGAGGCACGGCTCTGCGGGATAGAGGCATGGCTCTGCGGGATAGAGGCCCGGCTCTGCAGGATAGAGGCACGGCTCTGCGGGATAGAGGCACGGCTCTGCGGGATAGAGGCACGGCTCTGCAGGATAGAGGCACGGCTCTGCGGGATAGAGGCACGGCTCTGCGGGATAGAGGCATGGCTCTGCAGGATAGAGGCATGGCTCTGCAGGATAGAGGCATGGCTCTGCGGGATGCGGGATAGAGGCACGGCTCTGCAGGATAGAGGCACGGCTCTGCGGGATAGAGGCACGGCTCTGCGGGATAGAGGCATGGCTCTGCGGGATAGAGGCATGGCTCTGCAGGATAGAGGCACGGCTCTGCGGGATAGAGGCATGGCTCTGCGGGATGCGGGATAGAGGCACGGCTCTGCAGGATAGAGGCACGGCTCTGCAGGATAGAGGCACGGCTCTGCAGGATAGAGGCACGACTCTGCAGGATAGAGGCATGGCTCTGCAGGATAGAGGCACGGCTCTGCAGGATAGAGGCATGGCTCTGCAGGATAGAGGCATGGCTCTGCAGAATAGAGGCACGGCTCTGCAGGATAGAGGCACAGCTCTGCAGAATAGAGGCACGGCTCTGCAGGATAGAGGCACGGCTCTGCGGGATAGAGGCATGGCTCTGCAGGATAGAGGCATGGCTCTGACATTCCATGCAGACCCACACCCCCAACTTGGACAGGTACACGGAGAAGACTACGGAAATTGTGCCGTTGTTTAGTCCCAAAAGAACATTAGGAGTCCCGTCAGATGATTGAAGGACAAAAAAAGGATGTGTCGAAAACAACAGGGGGCACGATGGCCCTGCAGAACAGTGTCTGGTCAGGGTTTTGAGTAAGGGGGTTGCAAATTGATCATGTACTGGTTATGCAGGGGAAAATCCTGACCCTGCTAGGGATCTAGGGGCATGCTCCTCCGGAATTTTTTTTTGGTCTCCTGAAGTGCATTCTGATGCGGGAGAAGTGGAACTGAGTGCTGCTCTATTCCATAGCAAAGAGCACTATATAGTTGGAAAGCAAAAGTTAGCCATCAAAGGGAGGGTTCCACGGAACCCCCTCCGGATCCAAGGAACCATTGGCGGATCCAAGGAACCATTGGAACCCCCTCGAGATCCATGGAACCAACAGAACCCCCTCTAGATCCATGGAACCAACAGAACCCCCTCTAGATCCACCCTGAAACCTATTGCTGAGGAGGAAACATCACATCACCAGTCAGTGCTTCCAGATGCACAGATCTCTCACCTCAACAGGTACTATGGACTGCAGCCTTCAGTGTGTGCATTACATTCACGCTTGCATGCGGCTCATGAAATATCCACCTCACATGGCCAGACGATAAACTTCAACTAGATCGATGATTCCTACCTGGTTTCATAAAAATGCAAACCAAAGATTTAATCGGCTCAATTGGCTTTTCTGCCAACATTTCCACCAAAATCACCAATCCAGTTTTAAGTTAAGCTAGCCTGGCTACGCGAGGCATATTTCCCCCGGTCTTCATCAGAGCGTGGTCTTCATCAGGGCGTGGTCTTCATCAGGACGTGGAGCACTCCAATTGAAATGGCATAAAAACCAATTTTAACTAATTAAAATAGACGACCTTGTTTTTAGACTTTGCTAAACACATTAAAAATGAAAGAAAACAGTTCCAAGGGTTGGGAGAGGGAGGAGGTGCAACTTCCCTCTAAATGAAGCTGATCAAAGTGCCAAACAGGAAAACCACCTCTAGAGGCAGCATTTGGAGAGCAGCACAGAATGTGTGAGGGGGGGAAGTCGTAGCATTCTCCAAATCAACAATCACTTGAACACCACCCTTTCCCATTCCTTGAAACTCCCCTTGCTACACTCTGCCTGGTCACTCGGGCTTGCTTCTCATCCTAGCTATCATGTCTTCGCTCCTTGACTTGATTTGTATCGATCACCATCATAACCAGACAAAATTTCCCTCTGTAAGCTTTCTTTGTAATCTCCTACGAACACAAGAGACTGCATGGGAACACAAGAGTGGCTGAAGTAAGAGGCTGCATTGCATTCATGAGTCAATGCAGTCACTTGAAGAGTGGACCGTTCTAGGAACTTTCTAAACCACCTTCTTCTTTGCTAGTCAGATAATAGCATGCTGGGAATAGCTTGTGCACTATTCACTATACATGTGAACTCCACTATGCATAGCCCACATGTACTCCACTATGCATAGCCCACATGTACTCCACTATGCACAGCACATGTGTACTCCACTATGCACAGCACATGTGTACTCCACTATGCACATCACACGTGTACTCCACTATGCATAGCACATGTGTACTCCACTATGCACAGCACATGTGTACTCCACTATGCACAGCACATGTGTACTCCACTATGCACAGCACATGTGTACTCCACTATGCACAGCACATGTGTACTCCACTATGCACAGCACATGTGTACTCCACTATGCACAGCACATGTGTACTCCACTAAGCACAGCACATGTGTACTCCACTACGCACAGCACATGTGGACTCCACTAAGCACAGCACATGTGTACTCCACCATGCACAGCACATGTGTACTCCACTATGCACAGCACATGTGTACTCCACTATGCACAGCACACGTGTACTCCACTATGCACAGCACATGTGTACTCCATTAAGTACAGCACATATGTACTCCACTATGCACAGCACATGTGTACTCCACTATGCACAGCACATGTGTACTCCATTAAGTACAGCACATGTGTACTCCACTATGCGCAGCACATGTGTACTCTACTATGCACAGCACATGTGTACTCCACTATGCACAGCACATGTGTACTCCACTATGCACAGCACATGTGTACTCCACTCTGCACAGCACATGTGTACTCCACTATGCACAGCACATGTGTACTCCACCATGCACAGCACATGTGTACTCCACTATGCACAGCACATGTGTACTCCACTATGCACAGCACATGTGTACTCCACTAAGCACAGCACATGTGTACTCCACCATGCACAGCACATGTGTACTCCACTATGCACAGCACATGTGTACTCCACTATGCACAGCACATGTGTACTCCACCATGCACAGCACATGTGTACTCCACCAAGCACAGCACATGTGTACTCCACTATGCACAGCACATGTGTACTCCACCATGCACAGCACATGTGTACTCCACTATGCACAGCACATGTGTACTCCACTATGCACAGCACATGTGTACTCCACCATGCACAGCACATGTGTACTCCACTATGCACAGCACATGTGTACTCCACTATGCACAGCACATGTGTACTCCACTATGCACAGCACATGTGTACTCCACTATGCACAGCACATGTGTACTCCACTATGCACAGCACATGTGTACTCCACTATGCACAGCACATGTGTACTCCACTATGCACAGCACATGTGTACTCCACTAAGCACAGCACATGTGTACTCCACTATGCACAGCACATGTGTACTCCACTAAGCACAGCACATGTGTACTCCACTATGCACAGCACGTGTACTCCACCACGCACAGCACATGTGTACTCCACTATGCACAGCACATGTGTACTCCACTATGCACAGCACATGTGTACTCCACTATGCACAGCACATGTGTACTCCACTATGCACAGCACATGTGTACTCCACTATGCACAGCACATGTGTACTCCACTATGCACAGCACATGTGTACTCCACTATGCACAGCACATGTGTCTGCTCTTCAGAAAGTGAGTCTCTGTTGCTCCTGGTTAATTTTTATCTCTCATAACATTTTAAATCTCTTTGTTGAAATTTAAGTTCCATTAGAATGAGGGAGAGGTCCTGCAGGAACTTGCCTGCTAGCAAGCCTATGTATTACAATGTTCAGTGAATAGTGAAAAACAGGAATTAATCAAGTTGTATAATTAACCTACACATACAAACAATTCAAGTAATGGGGCTGAATACCGTAAAAGCCTTTTATGCGTCATGGGGGAAATAATTCTCATTTGTCAGTGACTGATAAATAAAACATTGTTCCACTAAATTTGTGATGAAATAATACAAAGTGATGCATATTTAGAAGAGACTGTTTTCACTGCATGCTGTCAGGTCACTCTAGATGAGCTGGAGTATTGCTGCTCTGTGCTGTCCAAAGAGAGACCTCTTGAGCTAACTAGAGTAAGCCACACTATTCCTGCCATGGAGAAGGCTGTGTTCTGAAGCAATTAGGCTACTCCACCTCTTTGTAGAGCAGAGACACTCAGGAATACATGGTAGCCATTAAAAATCAACACCAAGTTCCTGCAGCAACAGACCTTTGTCTGATCATATTCTGATCCCCATTATCTTAAGCTTAGGAACACATTAATTAACCAGAAGTGCCTATAGAAAGCTAATAATTAATTACAACCTTGGTCAGTCAGCAAATACTTGTGTATGTATGTGTGTCTGTATGCTTGCATGTATGTGTGCATTTTACGTATGTACGCGTGTATATATGTATGAATGAATGCCTGTTTGTATAATATTCCAGGAATTAGGGAAGGAGGAATATGAGGAGCAGGAGATAGCTGGTCATGTATGCCATCCTGAGAGTGGGTGCTGGCAGCATGTCACTTTAGTAAGCAATCATTCTCCAAGAGGCATCCCCTTTCCCCCTTGGACCAGGGTTGCCCCGCTCTCCCATTGAAAATTACTAGAGAGTGTAACTGATAAATGCCTTCTCCCCCCTCCTTTTCTGCCCTATAATTTCACAAACCCGGATTAGCCTCCCCTTCCATAAAGAAACACTGTCTATATTCTAGTCCTGACAATGCAATTCCATGTCTGTGGGAAACCTAGCAACACAACACCTGTCCATTGTGCAGAGATAAGAGACAACAAAACCACAGCCATGTCCTCAACAACTGCTCTCCCCCTGCACTATCACCTGAGGCACACTATCCTCACTCAATCTCCAACTTCATCAGATACCACTTTTCAGCAGCTGCCCCCAGGATTAGTGGCCTAATTTGTCAACTTTTAATCTGACCACTGGAAGAGATGGCAATTAAAGAACTTGTCATCTGTTAGACACATATTTTAGAAGTGTTCAGTGAGGAAATCAGAGTGACACTGCATGCATGTACCTGAACCTGACTAGCCAGCAACCAGCTCCACACACATGCAACACTAGCTAACACTGCATGCATGTACCTGAACCTGACTAGCCAGCAACCAGCTCCACACACATGCAACACTAGCTAACACTGCATGCATGTACCTGAACCTGACTAGCCAGCAACCAGCTCCACACACACGCAACACTAGCTAACACTGCATGCATGTACCTGAACCTGACTAGCCAGCAACCAGCTCCACACACACGCAACACTAGCTAACACTGCATGCATGTACCTGGACCTGACTAGCCAGCAACCAGCTCCACACACATGCAATATGCCAGTTCCCCATCATGTTAACTCCTTCTGCATTATGTATCACCATTACAGCGGCGGTGAGCTCAAGATGTGCATGCCAACCACACCCCAATCAATTGGAGGAGGGGGGGGACTGGGAACTGAAGAGGTCAGGTTAAACACGCTTGATGAAACTCTTGGTGAAGAAAAGTCATCGGGATCCTTAGTGGTGTGGATCAGAATTCACCCGGCTATATATGTACAACACTTATTATCTACCTTAATTACAGTTTAGATCACTAACTTCATTCCTTTAGTTACTACCATATATTTTCAAGGGGTAAAATATTTGTGGTTTTCTCAGTTAGAATCTGAAATGGCTCAACGAAGGGTAGTAGAGCTACTGTGTTGTGCTCCACAAATACACTATTCCCACCACAAATCCTTCAGTTCATTGTCAGCAAATATTTAACCTCTGGAAAGTACTCCGCTAGAAGGTCAGTGGCTATTCCTATGCAGGACTTGAACACGAGTCCATTTGTTCTTTAACCCTGACCGATGCTATTCCCTCATTTGTTCTTTAACCCTGACCGATGCTATTCCCTCATTTGTTCTTTAACCCTGACCGATGCTATTCCCTAATTTGTTCTTTAACCCTGACTGATGCTATTCCTTCATTTGTTCTGCTACATCATGTCAAGAAAAGCTTAATGAAGAAACACGAGAGAAACCAGAGAGAAAATGGAAGCCAAGCTGTAGTCTTCTGGCGGTGCTGAGAATGTCAGCTGTGTAGAGGCAGAACTAAGTAAAAGATACTCTCAGGCTAAACAAGAAATTGAACATAAGCGTCCTTGTCAAAGCTTCTCTCCAAGCCTTCATTGGTTTCTATGACATCTGCTGTTCAAGGAACACAACTACATGCACTGTACTATTCCAATATGTCGCCCTCTTCTCAACCTTTCATTCCTAGTGTGTACACATACAGGATTGTGGTTGTTCAACCAATGAGAGTTAGAGAAATTGAGGCTGAAAGAGAACCACACATGGGAGTTGTCAACTCAAGAATATCAAGACAACTCTTCTTCGCTTACAAGATTTGAATTGGAAACTAAATGATGGACAAGTTAACAGTCATCTTCCATTAGTAGGCCGAGAAAACAGTGAACATGACTGACAAGTAAAGATCAAACACAAGAGCCTTGGCAGAGAGGGAAAGAAGAGAGATTCACATCTGAATTCCTTCCAACTACTCATTAATTAGGATGAATCCCTGCAGAACATACCCCAATTATTTCTATTTATCAATTTACATACAAAACATTGCAAAGCAACTTCCTACTCTTCAATTAGAGTGAATCCCTGTGCAACCTCAATCTGCTTGCCCTCCGAATAGAGAAGAATTGGCTTCTGTGAGCATCCTGGAAGCTCTTTAAGTCCCCGCGCTCCACCCTGACGGTAAGTTGGGACCGGTAGGACCTTTGCTTGTCATTACCTGTCCGCACTTCCAACAGCTCTGTTGACATTCCCTGGCACGTGGATCCATGCCACCATCTAACCAGGTCAACACAGAGCACTGTGAGGGCGAGTTGGAGCAGATACTCAGAGAAGCAACCTCAAGAGTTGAGAAGGGGACAAAACCACCCAAACGCAATGCAATATATTCCCTTCATATCCTACACATGCACCTGCATGATTACAAACATGGATGCTGCCAAAACCCACATTAGTCTCACCTCCTCATGGCTGAAGCTGGAGAAGAACAGTGCTCCACCAGTCTTATACTGCCAGCGAGTAAGCCCCTGCTCATCAATGGCTGTGAGAGCACCATCTACTGTGCTTACATAGAGCAGTCTATATTTAATACAAAAAAAACACAAAAAAACCCAAGCAAACCACAGTAAAACAATAAGTTGCTTAGTAAATCCAGCCCACATATTTCATCATCCACCACACTGTTAATGAATGCTGCATTGAATGAGTGTGAAGAAAGGTCACTAGTGCACCTGACCTTTCAGTGGACTGGGTCAGAGGGCTTCCTTCTGTCGAGTTGCACCACGTGTCAGCAACCAGGACAGTAAGGAGGACCAGTGTGAAATGGAGGTTGAAATGAAGGTTGGAGACCATGTCCACTAATGTGGTGCTCGCAGGAAACAGTTCTACAATGGGTGATGATTCAGCAATTATCTACACACCCACAACACACCCACTTTTACATCCTCAAAAACCACCAATCACATCACATCAGCTATGTTACACCAAAAGTGGAATAGAGAATGGGGTAACATGGGAAGAGAGATGGGAGATGGGGGGGGTCATTTAACTGGAAATTCTCGACATAACATATTAAACCCTATCTAACCACCATATTACTCACACCTTAACAGGAGGGGGTTATCCACCTTGTAACAAGTCCATTTCACCTGACAGCTACCGAAACATACTACATAAACTAACCAAGGAGCAGGAGGAGGACTGTAGCTAGATAGCTGAGTCAATACGACTTCGTTCACTATCTTCACTTGCGCCTAGTAGCTTTTTAAATCTAGCTATAGGCCAGCTGAGTCACCTACTCCGTGAGTGAAGACCGCCAGTCCACCTAAACAGCAGCCAGTTTTAGAGGAGCGACATAGCTGACGTGGAATATCAGTCCACATCCAGTCTCGTGAACTAGTGGCACGCAATTTTGTTTTACACGCGCGCGAAGTAGTAGAGCGAAGCATCGTCAGCATTTTGAGTGAGTCCGTTTGTCCTGGCCCATCTGTATTTGTTTGGTCTAAACCAAGTCTTGGCTACTCTGAACAATCTCAACTTTTAAAATTTATGACCTATGATGAGGTTATCTGACTTGTTATTATTTAAAAAGTTTAACGAAACAAATTTGTAATGGGTACCATGGGGAAAAATACCATCTACAGGTCCAATATCCAATCCAGTAATTCCAGACATTATGTTTAAAGAACAATAACAGAAAACTGTAAACAAAAAAAGGAAATAAAAATATAAATTAAATTACCTACAAATTACTAGTTATAAAAGTCTTGCTGGTAGTATAATAAGTTGCCCAATCAAGTGCCGAACAGAAGACACTACTAACGATCACTAACAGCTACTAATCACTAACAGCTACTAACTCGTGGAGTGGGTATGTGTGAGGATGTAAGTTAGGAAGAGGTATATCGGGAATGAAAGGAAAGGCTCCAGGCCCTGATGGAATATTGAATGAGATGCTGATGTATGGAGGTAGAAGGTTGGTAGAGGTGATGGTGCAGCTGATGAATGTAGTGGCGAGGAGTGAGTGCTGCCCAGTTGACTGGATGAGGAGTTTGCTAGTACTTCTCCACAAGGATGGCGATGAGGACCAAGTAGGGAATTATGCATTAGGTTGTAGTGTGGTGAAGGTGTTTGTGAGAGTCTTGGCGAGGAGCTTGGGAGGGTTTGCTGAGGATAGCATTTTGACAGACAGGGAGGGTTTAGGAGTTGGAGGAGAAGTTTGGACCAGTGGTTGGTGCTAAGAGGTATTTGCAAAGTGAGGAAGAGGGAGAAGAAGAGTTCATACGTGGCCTTCCTGGACATAAGTAAGGCATATGAGAGTGTGTGGAGGGAGGGACTGTCACAAAAGTTGAGGCAGTATGGAGTGGAGGAAAATCTTGTGAGGATATGTGTAGGATTGTATAGTGGGATGGAGATGACAGTGATATTGAACAGAAGGAGGTCAAGGTGGGGTTCGCTGTGGAGAATGGACTTCAGCAGGAATGTCCTTTGTCTACACTTCTTTTCAATATTTATTTGATGGGAATGGCAGAGGAGTTGGAGAGAGCTGAGCTAGGAGTCAAGGTGGAAAGGTGTTGGTGTGGGCCATTTATGTGTGCAGATGATGTTGTTCTTTTGGCAGACCAGATCCAGCAATTTTTAATAGGGGGGGGTTGTGGCCATACCCTTAACCACACCCACATATTGTGGCCACACCCTTAACCACACCCAAATATGGCAGGCCATGCACCAGCACCCACAATTCAGATCAGTAAAATAATCATTAATTAATCACACACAAAAAAATAATGAATCAGTTGTCAAACAATGAAGCTTGAAAAAGTCTCCTTGGATGGGCTTGACTGACAGACTTCATCTACAGGTATTCGTTCCCCATAGTGCATGGCAATAACAGAAAGATCTGACAAACGCTCCTCACTCATAGTAGACCTCAAATAAGTCTTTATTCTTCTCAGAAGAGAAAACGACCTTTCTGCCTCGGCACTAGAAATGGTTAGTGTGCAAGCAATTACTAGGAGGCAGTGAATATTGGGGAACCAATCCTTATCACAAGCACCAAGAGCTAGGAGCAGATTATCTGGTAGATGAGTTTCTGTATCAGCTGAATCAAATTCACATTTCTTGCTTATGCCAGAGAACATTCCACCTTCTGAGCTCATTCCCGAGGGACATTGGAAATGGAAGGTCACTTTCCCAATGAAGTAAACTTTCAATCACACGCTGGTCAACTGATTCTGTCGCAAAAGTACTTTTTGTTATAACAGAGGGTACAAGATGGAGCAGGCCATGAGCATGACGCTGAAAACCGGTCCTTCATTTGACCCAGGAGAGAATCCAAGAGAGGGATGGCAATTGCTCTTTTATAGTGTTCTTGTGGGCTGTCACTTGGGACATTTGTACGGTTCCGCTGAAGGCTCGTCTTTCTGGGAACACATTCAGAAACACCAATGGCATCAGCAAGTGGAAGGATCTCAGAATTGTACCAGGAGCTGACTATTTCGTCAATGGTTTCTCTGGTGGTCTTTATATTTTCAATACTGGAATCTACCATCTTGTAGGCGTCAACAATATCATGGTCTTGCTTCTGTAATTTTGTAGCCAGTGGCTTCACTTCATCAAGAATATTTTTTGTGACTATAAATACAGCAATAGATTGAAAACAAGAAAGTGAAGACTTCAATCCTTGAGCTTTTACTTTCGTTTCTCTGTCCCAATTCCAGCTTTTGTCATCCAAAAGCAAATTTTGATACTCACTGGGTGAAACAATAGCATCCAAAAAGGTCACAAAGCATTCATACATCTCCAAAAATATTTCAAAACAAGTATGGCGCTCCACCCAACACGTCTTACAAAGACCAGGCAGCTTAGAACGTCGAGATGCTGGCAAATATGCTCGCTCAAAAAACCTTTGTCTCTTAGGACTGTGGTTCAAGAACAAATACGACTCATTAATTAGGCCAATGAGGTTCCTCACTTCTTGGACCTTGCATGAAGCTGCAATAGAAAGGTTGAGAGAGTGAGCAGAGCAATGAGTGTACAAAGCCAGAGGAGAAATTTGTTTGATCTTTGCTTGGACACCAGCTATTGCAGAAGACATCACAGCTGCTCCATCATAAGCCTGACCAATATTACGAGCATTTAAAGCGATGGAAGGGTGTGAAATGGATTCCAAGATTTTTTTCTGCAATTGTAGAGGCATTTGCTCTCTCAACGTTAATGAGATTGATTAGGTACTCCTTAATGTGAGGCTCTTGTAGAGTTGTTAGATCAACAAACCGAACACACACAGAAAGGATTTCCTGATTTGCATGAGGGTCAGTTACTTCATCTGCTATGATGGTAAAAGGTAAGTTATTTGCCCGAAGTTCACTGGTTAACTTTTCACGTAATTTACAAGCATACACATGAATAATGTCATTTTGTATAGTTTTGCTTATATTTGGCATTTTTATCGCAAAAAAGAAGATGCTCTTGTAGAGTAGCATTACCTTTTCCAAGGAGTTGCAATGTGGCTACAAAGTTCCCCCTATTAATAGAGCAGTCCGAAAAATCCACTTTGTCTTCCCTGTGACCTCTAAAAGGTAAGCCCTGCTTAGCTAAAAACTCGACACAGTATACTATCTGGCGAATAATTTCTCTGTTTTTCTCTGCATGTTTTTCTTGTTGTTTCAGAAGCCTGCTATCTACTCTATTTGCAGGACTGCAATAATTACACCTGAAGAGATCTGCTCGTTCTGCAGCATGACGATGCATAGAGCTCTGCTCATGACAAATAAGAATGCCATCTTTTCCTAGGGCCTTGGTATAGGGTTTTGGGTATGCTGAAAGCACCAGCAAACCAGATTTAGCCCCTTGGCAACCTCCCCTATTGGGTTGCTCTGGAAAAAGGACACAATAGCGACAAATCCCTCCTTCAAGCACCTGACTGTAAGACAACCATGGAAACTTTTTAAG
This sequence comes from Cladorhizidae sp. MBARI D1340-BT2, assembly GCA_028752905.1. Classification (NCBI taxonomy): domain Eukaryota; kingdom Metazoa; phylum Porifera; class Demospongiae; order Poecilosclerida; family Cladorhizidae; species Cladorhizidae sp. MBARI D1340-BT2. The sequence goes on from JAQNBH010000005.1 coordinate 2,167,297, forward strand.
CCAGTGATGCTGGAAAGATACTTTCCAGGATTTCCCCTGCTTAGTGACATGATGGGAGTGAAGTGTATCAGAAAAAACTGGTGCAGTGTGCATATTGAAATCTCTGGGTATCATCAATACTTTCCTCAAATCATCTAAAGAGCCACATGCTGCTGTGATCATTGCTCCCAAGTCAATAGCTTCACTGCTTGAAGTGATTTGGGTTGGAACTTCACTTGAAGTGATTGGGTTGGAACTTCACTTGAGTGATTGTGGTAGGAACTTCACTTGAAGCGATTGGGGTGTCTGGATCACTTGATAGATCATTGCTAGTAACACTTAGACTACTACCTGGCCCAGAGTCAATTGTGATAAACACAGCAGGGCATGTTTTCTTGGGTGGTGGCTTTTCCACAGAATTGGTCAAGTTATATTGGACTATTCCTAGCTGTTACTAAACTAACTGGTTACCTTTTTAACATGGCGGTCAGCTTCAAGCAGCCTCTTGAATCCTTTTTTCTTGACATTTTCATACACTAAAGCTGTTCAGAAATTTTTTACTCTAAATGCAACCCACTGTGTGACATTTGATTTTTAAAAAATTAACAGCTGCAACAGAGTCAGTGTTAATTAATTTTTAACATGTCTTTGTTGAGCTGTAATAGCTAGAGTGTAAATGTTAACAATACATGTATGTCTTTGTTGTTGCTGATTAATAATCTTTGATAACCAAAAGGGGGGGGGGGTTGCAACCCCCCCCCCCCCTGGATCTGCCTATGACTAGGGAATGGAGTTGCAAGGCTTGTATATGTTAAGGTGGAAGTTTAATAGTGGTGAGGAGATATTGGAGAATTCAAGTACTTGGGAGTATGGTTTATAAGGAAGTTAAGGGGTAATGTTCAGTTAGAGAAGTAGACAAAGAAGGCAGAAGAGTGGTGACATAGATGAATAGAGTGAATGGGCAGGTGGAAGTAGATAAAGGAAGAATGGTTCTAGTGAAGCCTAGTATGGAGTATGCAGCCAAAGTGTGGTGGATAGGAGGACGCAAGAAGTTGGAGTCAGCACAGATGAGAGTGAGTAGGAGATTGTTGGGGGCAAGTAATACAGCAGCAGGAGTGGCAATGTGGGGAGATATGGGGTGAGGAAGCTAGAAGAGAGGAGGGAAGAGATGAAGGGTAAGTGGTTAGAGCAGATTGGTGAAAATAGTTGTGAATAAACTAAGAGAGGACATAGGAATCGGATGATGGGAAGAATATGAGGTCTTGAGGAGGAAATATGAGCTAAACAATGAGGTTGGATCAGTACGTTAGTGGAAGGGGAAAATGAAGGTGAGAAATGAGAAGGATTGGGAGGAGGAAGTAAACAGAATGAGTACGCTGAAGTTGCATAAATTGGCAAAGAATGGTGTAGGTATGTGAGGTCCATGCAGAGTCAGGAAGGTGTGAGATTGCAATTTAGACTGAGGACTGCATCAGCTGGACTGTTAGAGCATAGAAATAATTAGGCATGAGAGATGTATCATGTGTGGTAGTGGAGCAGGGGAAGATGTGGAACATTTCTTAGTGATGTGGGAATTCGAGAGGGATTGGCTGGACTGGTGGATTAGGTGCATAGAATTGTAGGGGCTGGACAGTAGCTAGATGAATATAGAAGAGAGGGTAAGGATGAAAAGGTATCATTGCTGTTGGAGAAGTGTGCGGAGGGAGCAGTAAGTGATGCAGTGATGGAGGAGGTGGGCGAGTGTGTTATGTATTGAGTAAGGAAGTGGTGGCAGAGGAGAAGGGAACTGTTGTATGGCAAGCTGATGAATAATCTTTGGTCACCTCCCCTCCCCCCTCCTTGAAAGCAGGACACTTTTATTATATTAATTAAGTAGTATTAGTTACTTCCTCTTGTTAGTTAGTTTCACACTGTGCTGTGTATGTGGGCCTTAATGCTGGGTCTGATTAACAGTGGCAGTACAGATGCTTCAATGAAATATCTTGTCCTAGTTGTGGTTATTGTTATTTTATCATTATTATTATTATTATATTATTACATGAAGGTCCTGGGGCAGTGTCAGAGTCCCTGAATAAGGAAAAATACGGAAACATTGTTAATACACACTTCTTTGTCCCAATTGGGATAGAGACCACTGGAGTGTTTGGAGGGGAGGCATCTTTGTTTTCCTTCGGGAGTTAGGTGGCCGTCTCAAAGCAAAGTGCGACGAACCACGTTCCCATCATTTTCTCCTCCAGAGAATTTCCATTGCAATCCAGCGTGGGAACACTGCAGCGGTGTTAGGCACTAGTCAGTATACTAGTGATGACTAGCTAGTTCTTTATTGGTAATTATTGGTAGTTTAATAGGGCATATATAGGGCATGTTATTGTTAATAATAATAATAATAATAATAATAATAATAATAATAATAATAATAATAATAATAATAATAATAATAATAATAATAATAATAATAATAATAATAATAATAATAATAATAATAATAATAATAATAATAATAATAATAATAATAATAATAATAATAATAATAATAATAATAATAATAATAATAATAATAATAATAATAATAATAATAATAATAATAATAATAATAATAATAATAATAATAATAATAATAATAATAATAATAATAATAATAATAATAATAATAATAATAATAATAATAATAATAATAATAATAATAATAATAATAATAATAATAATAATAATAATAATAATAATAATAATAATAATAATAATAATAATAATAATAATAATAATAATAATAATAATAATAATAATAATAATAATAATAATAATAATAATAATAATAATAATAATAATAATAATAATAATAATAATAATAATAATAATAATAATAATAATAATAATAATAATAAACAAAACTGCTACACAGCAATAAAAGATTTGTTACACATCTTTTTGACTCCAGGCACTTGTAATAGCTACTCATAACAGAGAAACATCTTTAACAGCCTGGTGGCAAAACCTATGTAGCAACATTTATTGTTTGTATGTACTTAGTGACCTATCTCAAAGCTCAACAGAACAATTAAATTATTGGTGAAACTTACCTGGTACCGACCCTACAGAACAAACTCTCCTAACATGAATCCACTACCCCATTTCATTTTCCATTAATGCAATCACTTTTCCTATTATTATTTGGGGGGTCACTAATGTTTTGTTTTTTTACCTTCACTAGATCATCATCTCCAGCTTCTTAGTTTGGCATTGTTGACTTTTATACACAAAGGAGGAAAAGAGCCAACTAGAGAAGTATCTCTGACTAGCTTCCAGCTCCATAGCTAGTTTCTGATACTAGTCCTAGTTAGAAAATTTGGTAGCCCACATTTTGATAAGAAATTGCACTTTCCTGCCCACACAACACTCCTTCACCAGCAACAAATAAGCATGTATTCCAACCAATGCAACTGCTATATACAGCACTTAGAGATTTCTTGTCTTGCTTTTTTTAAATCAGTAGACGTAGCCAATAACAGGTTCTCCTCTAGCTAGATGCACACAGTTGTAGTTTACAGGACATGATAAGATAGCTCCTGCAACAAATCAAAGACATAGTGAAGCTTGAATGTATCCTAGGTAGAGCCACTAAATATATACTAAATGACTATGTCCAACTACAAGTTGTCATTCATCTCTTGCCATTAATGTATCAACTTGAACTTAACGATATCTTGTTCTGCTTTAGAACACTAAGTTACCCTCTGACCCTTATCATTACCAATTTCATCACCACTGTATCAGATCTACACTCACTGGAAAATAACCAGTTTTACTTCAACAGAGTATGAGCTCCCTCCCATTGGACCTATCAGCATTGCTAGGAGAAAGGAAAGCTAAGAGATATCATTTCTTCATCAACTTTTGACTCTATATAGTAATCCCTGTTCTTAACACTTCTAATGTCACTGTTCGTATATACCACCATTACCAAACTTTTAGTTGCATAATAAGGGTGCCTAGTTGTCCAGTCAGTACACTCTCATTCTTAGTTGCTTTGCATATGTTCACATATGGTATTAATTATCAAGCATTACAAAAGAAGTTAAGTCAATCCAAATATGAAGTACAAATATAATAATAATAATAATGTTTTTCAGCATAACATGACAAATACTCAGTTATGAGATGATAGTGATATATAAGAATGCTGATGGCTTACCAGCTCTGTCACTGGCAGCCATGATTACTTAGTACTATATATTTAGGTGTTTGAAGGATATACATACAGTGGTTGCATGGGCATATAGAGTGATAGATACATGGGTTTGATGAGTTAAACTGTGAGGTGAAGTTTGACAAAAGATAATCAGTGATTTTCTTTTTCAGGGTATTAGAAGATTTTGATAGGTCTAGGTAAGGCAATGAGTTCCACATATGAGGTAGACGATTGAAGTAGAATTGCCTGGACTTGTTGTTAGTTGATCTAGTGTGGACCTCATGCCTGATCTGGTAGATTACACGAGAATGAGACAAACTCTGTGATAGAAAATGAAGATGTTGGTTCCTTGAGGTTGTTTATTAAAAAAATGATGTCATTTAAGCATTAGTGGTAACAGGTCCAGAGAAATAAGTCTTGACTTATAATCCGAAGAATAATCGTTCAATATATATTTTGTGGTCCTTCTCTGGATCCTTTCGATGGGTTTGATGTCCTTGAGGAGCATTGGTCTCCAGAGTTGAGACCCATACACAAGTCGAGATCTAACTAACGAAATATAAAGAGTCTTTTTGACATGGACAGGAATATATTGGCTGAAGGTTCTCCTGATGAGGCTGAGCTTGCAGTATGCTTTGGATATTAATGAATTTAAATGTTTAGTCCATGTCAAGTCATTAGAGATCACTACCCCCAAATCCTTGTGGCTTCTAGAGACTGGTATGTCTTCATTATTCACAGTGTAGCTGGATGTTAAAACAGCCAGAATTGCACCAGTGAGAATTTACTTGTGTTGAATTCCATCTTCCATTTTCTGGACCACTCAATTATTTTATCCAGGTCACTTTGGAGTAAATAAATATCACTACTGTTATTTACTTGTTTGTAGCATTTGGTGGAGAATCTTTGTATTGTTGACTACCCCAGGCAGGTTGTTCAGATAAGTTAAATAAGATAGGTCCTAAGATGCTCCCTTGAGGAACACCAGAGAGGACTGGAAGGAGATCAGAATCACTGAAGTGTACTGATCTCTATTTGAGCCTGAAATAGTTTCCAGAGGTTGCCCGATATTCCCGAGGACTTAAGTTTTTGTAAAAGCTCCATTTGAATGGAAAGGATGATTAATAGATGGTTGTTACCCAGACCCGCCTTATCTGTACGCATGCCCAGTTTCGTCCAGCCAAGCCCACTTTTGAAACGACCCTGGAATTTATGTTGAGGAATTCTAGTTCCGCTCTGTCGCTATTCCGCCGGTGGTCTTCTAGTAGCTTTGGAAGCAGAATGGATAACCTGGCAGCTGGAAAGAAAGCTGCTGCAATTCGAGCAATTGACGAATATGTCAAAGTAAGTTATTAGTGTTTACCCCTTACCGACCGCTACTGGCTGGTCAGATTGTCCTGTCGTCCTCCTGTTGGAGGGACTAATCCAGTTGCAGCTGTCAGATGGTTATGGCGCCATTTGTAGACTGTACAGCAGGGTAGACTGTACTGCAGGTCACATACTGATCATGTGATTATAACTGCGAGATAGTAGATCAAATCCTGAGATCTTTATTTTAATGTAGTCTGGCTCATTCTCAGACCCTTTACCAATGAGTCCTGTGCCAGATAAAGAAAAATTCTTGACATTGCCCACACTTGAGATCTCATTAGTGTCTTAATTAGTATTTAAGTATCAATTTTATGCTGTTGAAACAAGAACCTGCTTTCCTCTCTGTTGCTCAGCTGCACCTCCCACATCATCAGAATCATCTAAGCCAGATGGTCTCGTCCACTCTCTAGAAACCATGTTTGTGATAAGCTTCTCATTCCTTTAGTAAATGGGAATTCATAACAAGCTGGCCCAAAGAAAATACATCTTCCTTTCCCACATTTGATGCCAAAGAATGATCCCCCCCTTATTTTAAACTCGGCAAATAGGACTTCCAGATGTAGCTGGAGCATTTGGAGACCTGGTATTCTGGACAACATAACTCCGGAGCTCTTCCAGATTATGAATTTGGAGGGAGCGGAGACGAGCAAGCTAGCCTGCCTCTCTTGGCAATTGCAATATCAAGGTGTAGATATAATATATGCTAGCAATAATGTCACTGGTGGCAGTGGATAATGCCAAGAATTTTGCCTCAGAGGGTTGTCCAAAAAATAAGGATTGTTGGCTAGCCACCTCACATGCTTACACTAGCCACCTCACATGCTTACACTACCTCACATGCTTACACTAGCCACCTCACATGCTTACACTAGCCACCTCACATGCTTACACTAGCCACCTCACATGCTTACACTAGCCACCTCACATGCTTACACTAGCCACCTCACATGCTTACACACATGCTTACACTACCTCACATGCTTACACTAGCCACCTCACATGCTTACACACATGCTTACACTACCTCACATGCTTACACTAGCCACCTCACTAGCCATCTCACATGCTTACACTAGCTACCTCATGTGATGAACTATTGGGATGTATGATAGCACTCCCTGTATTGGTATTTTAGAATGCTGGACAGGAAGCAAACTAAAGTTGATATCTCAGCTAAACTCACTTTGGCAGCTTCTTAGTACATAAATATTCATAAATAGACTTCAGCCGATTTTTCTCCCAAAAATGCTTCCAGAATGCCTCAAATCCTTCAAGAAGGTAGTGAACCTAACCCCCCAAAATCCATTAAAACTTGTGAATTTTGTCTTCAATATCTTGTCTCATTTCCTGCCCACACGTTTGCTTGCATATAGTTTGTCCATTCATCTAATTTCACTAGCAGAGGAATTTCACTAGCAGAAGACTGCAAACTGTCCAATGCATTGCAATGAATCCGTTTCTCGATTCAACACTAATCCTTTTTTCTAGTCAACGAAAGAGCCAGAAATTGGTTTAATAAATCATCAACATCATCAACACACTTAGCATTAACATCAACACACTTATCATCAACATCATCAACACACTTATCATCAACATCAATAACACACTTATCATCAACATCATCAACACACTTATCATTAACATCATCAACACACTTATAACATCATCAACACACTTATCATTAACATCATCAACGCACATCAACACACATCATCAACACACTTATCATTAACATCATCAATACACTTATCATCAACATCATCAACACACTTATCAACATCATCATCAACATCATCAACACACCACACTTATCATCAACATCAACACACTTATCATTAACATCATCAACACACTTATCATCAAAATCATCAACACACATCATTAACATCAACACACTTATCATCAACATCATCAACACTTATCATTAACATCATCAACACACTTATCATCAACATCATCAACACACTTATCAACATCATCAACATCATCAACACACATCATCAACACACTTATCATCAACATCAACACACTTATCATCAACATCAACACACTTATCATCAACATCAACACACTTATCATCAACACCATCATCAAAATTATCAACACACTTATCATTAACATCAACACACTTATCATCAACATCATCAATACACTTATCATTAACATCATCAACACACTTATCATTAACATCATCAATACACTTATCATCAACATCATCAACACACTTATCATCAACATCATCAACACGCTTATCATCAACATCATCAACACACTTATCATCAACATCATCAACACACTTATCATCAACATCATCAACACACTTATGATCAACACCATCAACACACTTATCATCAACATCATCAACACGCTTATCATCAACATCATCAACACACTTATCATCAACATCATCAACACACTTATCATTAACATCATCAACACACTTATCATTAACATCATCAACACACTTATCATTAACATCATCAACACACTTAGTAGCTAACAGCACAGAACTTCAACAAAACCAGATAACTAGTTATGATGGTACAGTGGAACCTCGCTTCTCAGGGCAGTGTGGACCAAGAGGTGCCCAACTTTGAAATGTCCTGCACATATAAATCATATAATCTCCCATCTAGTCCACTCTTGCATTGGCAATAATTGCAATAAACCATATTTACAGACAGACCAAGGTGTATAAACCCCACCCACCACCACAGGGAAGATAAATGCAAAACAACCTGCCAGGGAACTTCAACTGGATAAGCAAAGGTTCCGCTTCAATCTGTATATGAGTGCATAGGCATGTCTTGTCTACTTTCTTAATATACAGGTAAACAATGACATGTTCAGTGGTTATTTGGAGTCTGGTAATGTGTCGTCTGACTATACTAAAAATAAAATAAAATAAATTAAAGGAAAATAGAATTTATTTAAAAACAAAAAAAATGTATTAGATTGACTGCAAAAGAAGAAATGAAATGAAACAATAATTACCAATAGGTAGAAACAAACATTTACAAGACCCTTTACCTATTATAATGAACTCTCGGTAAATATGGCCTAACAGGTAAAGGGTCCTGTTAATGTTCGGTAAATTCTTGCTTCATTTCTTTGTTGGCCAGTGAACCCGCCAGTGAACCCCAATAATAACTACTTCTGTGTTGTTTAAGCAGAAGTAGTAGAAGCATTTGGTTGCTTGGAAACTAGTGAGCAGTCGGTTCATTTACAGAGAATCTTGTTCTTGAAAAGAAAAGAGTAACTCCAGCAATGACTGGTCCGATGTGATCTACACTGAACTGCCTCATTCATTTTACTTGTAGCAATAGAATAGCATTTGCTCAGTTCTCGAGTCCTCCCGTGCCACTAGTAACTTGTGTAGAAGACAAAAAGAAACCAGTTGTAAATATGAAACGACACTCATGGAGTTGCAGAAACTCAGCCTTGAGACTGATGCTCAACTGCTGTAGCTTGCAACATTGTCATGGCTGACAAACAGCTTAAATATAAGAAACAATGATGGAGCTGCCCGACAGCCTACTATTATTATATAGTGCCTACTATTATTATATAGAGAAACAGTGATGGAGCTGACAGACAGCCTACATACTATTATTATAATAGAGAAACAATGATGAAGCTGACAGACAGCCTACTATTATTATATAGAGAAACAATGATGGAGCTGCCCGACAGCCTACTATTATTATACAGTGCCTACTATTATTATATAGAGAAACAGTGATGGAGCTGACAGACAGCCTACATACTATTATTATAATAGAGAAACAATGATGAAGCTGACAGACAGCCTACTATTATTATATAGAGAAACAATGATGGAGCTGCCCGACAGCCTACTATTATTTTGTAGAGAAACAATGATGGAGTTGACCTACAGCCTACTATTATTATATAGAGAAACAATGATGGAGCTGACCCACAGCCTACTATTATTATATAGAGAAACAGTGATGGAGCTGACAGACAGCCTACTATTATTATATAGAGAAACAGTGATGGAGCTGACCTACAGCCTACTATTATTATATAGAGAAACAATGATGGAGCTGACAGACAGCCTACTATTATTATATAGAGAAACAGTGATGGAGCTGACCTACAGCCTACTATTATTATATAGAGAAACAATGATGGAGCTGACAGACAGCCTACTATTATTATATAGAGAAACAATGATGGAGCTGACAGACAGCCTACTATTATTATATAGAGAAACAATGATGGAGCTGACAGACAGCCTACTATTATTATATAGAGAAACAGTGATGGAGCTGACCTACAGCCTACTATTATTATATAGAGAAACAATGATGGAGCTGACAGACAGCCTACTATTATTATATAGAGAAACAATGATGGAGTTGACCCACAGCCTACTATTATTATATAGAGAAACAATGATGGAGCTGACAGACAGCCTACTATTATTATATAGAGAAACAATGATGGAGCTGACAGACAGCCTAGTATTATTATATAGAGAAACAATGATGGAGCTGACAGACAGCCTACTATTATTATATAGAGAAACAATGATGGAGTTGACAGACAGCCTACTATTATTATATAGAGAAACAATGATGGAGTTGACAGACAGCCTACTATTATTATATAGAGAAACAATGATGGAGCTGACAGACAGCCTACTATTATTATATAGAGAAACAATGATGGAGTTGACAGACAGCCTACTATTATTATATAGAGAAACAATGATGGAGTTGACAGACAGCCTACTATTATTATATAGAGAAACAATGATGGAGCTGACAGACAGCCTACTATTATTATATAGAGAAACAATGAAGGAGCTGACAGACAGCCTACTATTATTATATAGAGGAACAATGATGGAGCTGACAGACAGCCTACTATTATTATATAGAGAAACAATGATGGAGCTGACAGACAGCCTACTATTATTATATAGAGAAACAATGATGGAGCTGACAGACAGCCTACTATTATTATATAGAGAAACAATGATGGAGCTGACAGACAGCCTACTATTATTATATAGAGAAACAATGATGGAGCTGACAGACAGCCTACTATTATTATATAGAGAAACAATGATGGAGCTGCCCGACAGCCTACTATTATTATATAGAGAAACAATGATGGAGCTGACAGACAGCCTACTATTATTATAATATAGAGAAACAATGATGGAGCTGACCGACAGCCTACTATTATTATATAGAGAAACAATGATGGAGCTGACAGACAGCCTACTATTATTATATAGAGAAACAATGATGGAGCTGACAGACAGCCTACTATTATTATATAGAGAAACAATGATGGAGTTGACCCACAGCCTACTATTATTATAATAGAGAAACAATGATGGAGCTGACAGACAGCCTACTATTATTATATAGAGAAACAATGATGGAGCTGACCGACAGCCTACTATTATTATATAGAGAAACAATGATGGAGCTGACAGACAGCCTACTATTATTATATAGAGAAACAATGATGGAGCTCACCGACAGCCTACTATTATTATATAGAGAAACAATGATGGAGCTGCCCGACAGCCTACTATTATTATATAGAGAAACAATGATGGAGCTGACCTACAGCCTACTATTATTATATAGAGAAACAATGATGGAGCTGACAGACAGCCTACTATTATTATATAGAGAAACAATGATGGAGCTGACCGACAGCCGACTATTATTTTGTAGAGAAACAATGATGGAGCTGACAGACAGCCTACTATTATTATATAGAGAAACAATGATGGAGCTGACAGACAGCCTACTATTATTATATAGAGAAACAATGATGGAGCTGACAGACAGCCTACTATTATTATATAGAGAAACAATGATGGAGCTGCCCGACAGCCTACTATTATTATATAGAGGAACAATGATGGAGTTGACAGACAGCCTACTATTATTATATAGAGAAACAATGATGGAGCTGCCCGACAGCCTACTATTATTATATAGAGAAACAATGATGGAGCTGACCGACAGCCTACTATTATTATATAGAGAAACAATGATGGAGCTGACCGACAGCCGACTATTATTTTGTAGAGAAACAATGATGGAGCTGACAGACAGCCTACTATTATTATATAGAGAAACAATGATGGAGCTGACAGACAGCCTACTATTATTATATAGAGAAACAATGATGGAGCTGACAGACAGCCTACTATTATTATATAGAGAAACAATGATGGAGCTGCCCGACAGCCTACTATTATTATATAGAGGAACAATGATGGAGTTGACAGACAGCCTACTATTATTATATAGAGAAACAATGATGGAGCTGCCCGACAGCCTACTATTATTATATAGAGAAACAATGATGGAGCTGACCGACAGCCTACTATTATTATATAGAGAAACAATGATGGAGCTGACAGACAGCCTACTATTATTATATAGAGAAACAATGATGGAGCTGACAGACAGCCTACTATTATTATATAGAGAAACAATGATGGAGCTGACAGACAGCCTACTATTATTATATAGAGAAACAATGATGGAGCTGACAGACAGCCTACTATTATTATATAGAGAAACAATGATGGAGCTGACAGCCAGCCTACTATTATTATATAAAGAAACAATGATGGAGCTGACAGCCAGCCTACTATTATTATATAGAGAAACAATGATGGAGCTGCCCGACAGCCTACTATTATTATATAGAGAAACAATGATGGAGCTGACAGCCAGCCTACTATTATTATATAGAGAAACAATGATGGAGTTGACCCACAGCCTACTATTATAGAAACAATGAAGGAGCTGACAGACAGCCTACTATTATTATATAGAGAAACAATGATGAAGCTGACCGACAGCCTACTATTATTATATAGAGAAACAATGATGAAGCTGACCGACAGCCTACTATTATTATATAGAGAAACAATGATGGAGCTGCTCGACAGCCTACTATTATTATATAGAGAAACAATGATGGAGCTGACCCACAGCCTACTATTATTATATAGAGAAACAATGATGGAGCTGCCCGACAGCCTACTATTATTATATAGAGAAACAATGATGGAACTGACAGACAGCCTACTATTATTATATAGAGAAACAATGATGGAGCTGACCTACAGCCTACTATTATTATATAGAGAAACAATGATGGAGCTGACAGACAGCCTACTATTATTATATAGAGAAACAATGATGGAGCTGCTCGACAGCCGACTATTATTATATAGAGAAACAATGATGGAGCTGACCGACAGCCTACTATTATTATATAGAGAAACAATGATGGAGCTGACCGACAGCCTACTATTATTATATAGAGAAACAGTGATGGAGCTGACAGACAGCCTACTATTATTATATAGAGAAACAATGATGGAGCTGACAGACAGCCGACTATTATTATATAGAGAAACAATGATGGAGCTGACAGACAGCCTACTATTATTATATAGAGAAACAATGATGGAGCTGCTCGACAACCGACTATTATTATATAGAGAAACAATGATGGAGCTGACCGACAGCCTACTATTATTATATAGAGAAACAATGATGGAGCTGACCGACAGCCTACTATTATTATATAGAGAAACAATGATGGAGCTGACAGACAGCCTACTATTATTATATAGAGAAACAGTGATGGAGCTGACAGACAGCCTACTATTATTATATAGAGAAACAATGATGGAGCTGCCTAATATTATTATATAGAGAAACAATGATGGAGCTGACAGACAGCCGACTATTATTATATAGAGAAACAGTGATGGAGCTGACCCACAGCGTACTATTATTATATAGAGAAATAGTGATGGAGCTGACTGACAGCCTACTATTATTATATAGAGAATTATTATTATATAGAGAAACAATGATGGAGCTGACAGAGAGCCTACTATTATTATATAAAGAAACAATGATGGAGCTGACAGACAGCCTACTATTATTATATAGAGAAACAATGATGGAGCTGACAGACAGCCTACTATTATTATATAGAGAAACAATGATGGAGCTGACAGACAGCCTACTATTATTATATAGAGAAACAATGATGGAACTGACAGACAGCCTACTATTATTATATAGAGAAACAATGATGGAACTGACAGACAGCCTACTATTATTATATAGAGAAACAATGATGGAGCTGCCCGACAGCCTACTATTATTATATAGAGAAACAATGATGGAGCTGACCTACAGCCTACTATTATTATATAGAGAAACAATGATGGAGCTGACAGACAGCCTACTATTATTATATAGAGAAACAATGATGGAGCTGCCCGACAGCCTACTATTATTTTGTAGAGAAACAATGATGGAGTTGACCCACAGCCTACTATTATTATATAGAGGAACAATGATGGAGCTGCCCGACAGCCTACTATTATTATATAGAGGAACAATGATGGAGCTGACCGACAGCCTACTATTATTATATAGAGAAACAATGATGGAGCTGACCGACAGCCTACTATTATTATATAGAGAAACAATGATGGAGCTGACAGACAGCCTACTATTATTATATAGAGAAACAATGATGGAGCTGACAGACAGCCTACTATTATTATATAGAGAAACAATGATGGAGCTGACAGACAGCCTACTATTATTATATAGAGAAACAATGATGGAGCTGACAGACAGCCTACTATTATTATATAGAGAAACAATGATGGAACTGACAGACAGCCTACTATTATTATATAGAGAAACAATGATGGAGCTGACAGACAGCCTACTATTATTATATAGAGAAACAATGATGGAGCTGACCGACAGCCTACTATTATTATATAGAGAAACAATGATGGAGCTGACAGACAGCCTACTATTATTATATAGAGAAACAATGATGGAGCTGACAGACAGCCTACTATTATTATATAGAGAAACAATGATGGAGCTGACAGACAGCCTACTATTATTATATAGAGAAACAATGATGGAGCTGCCCGACAGCCTACTATTATTTTGTAGAGAAACAATGATGGAGTTGACCCACAGCCTACTATTATTATATAGAGGAACAATGATGGAGCTGCCCGACAGCCTACTATTATTATATAGAGGAACAATGATGGAGCTGACCGACAGCCTACTATTATTATATAGAGAAACAATGATGGAGCTGACCGACAGCCTACTATTATTATATAGAGAAACAATGATGGAGCTGACAGACAGCCTACTATTATTATATAGAGAAACAATGATGGAGCTGACAGACAGCCTACTATTATTATATAGAGAAACAATGATGGAGCTGACAGACAGCCTACTATTATTATATAGAGAAACAATGATGGAGCTGACAGACAGCCTACTATTATTATATAGAGGAACAATGATGGAGCTGCCCGACAGCCTACTATTATTATATAGAGAAACAATGATGGAGCTGACCCACAGCCTACTATTATTATATAGAGAAACAATGATGGAGCTGACAGACAGCCTACTATTATTATATAGAGAAACAATGATGGAGCTGACCCACAGCCTACTATTATTATATAGAGAAACAATGATGGAGCTGACAGACAGCCTACTATTATTATATAGAGAAACAATGATGGAGCTGACAGACAGCCTACTATTATTATATAGAGAAACAATGATGGAGCTGCCCGACAGCCTACTATTATTATATAGAGAAACAATGATGGAGCTGACCAACAGCCTACTATTATTATATAGAGAAACAATGATGGAGCTGACAGATAGTTATATAGAGAAACAATGATGGAGCTGACCGACAGCCTACTATTATTATATAGAGAAACAATGATGGAGCTGACCGACAGCCTACTATTATTATATAGAGAAACAATGATGGAGCTGACAGACAGCCTACTATTATTATATAGAGAAACAATGATGGAGCTGACAGACAGCCTACTATTATTATATAGAGAAACAATGATGGAGCTGACAGACAGCCTACTATTATTATATAGAGAAACAATGATGGAGCTGACAGACAGCCTACTATTATTATATAGAGAAACAATGATGGAGTTGACAGACAGCCTACTATTATTATATAGAGAAACAGTGATGGAGCTGACAGACAGCCTACTATTATTATAATAGAGAAACAATGATGGAGCTGCCCGACAGCCTACTATTATTATATAGAAAAACAATGATGGAGTTGACAGACAGCCTACTATTATTATATAGAGAAACAATGATGGAGCTGACAGACAGCCTACTATTATTATATAGAGAAACAATGATGGAGCTGACAGACAGCCTACTATTATTATATAGAGAAACAATGATGGAGCTGACCGACAGCCTACTGTTATTATAATAGAGAAACAGTGATGGAGCTGACAGACAGCCTACTATTATTATATAGAGAAACAATGATGGAGCTGACAGACAGCCTACTATTATTATAATAGAGAAACAATGATGGAGCTGACAGCCAGCCAACTATTATTATATAGAGAAACAATGATGGAGCTGCCTACTATTATTATATAGAGAAACAATGATGGAGCTGACAGACAGCCAACTATTATTATATAGAGAAACAATGATGGAGCTGACCTACAGCCAACTATTATTATATAGAGAAACAGTGATGGAGCTGCCCGACAGCCTACTATTATTATATAGAGAAACAATGATGGAGCTGACAGACAGCCTACTATTATTATATAGAGAAACAATGATGGAGCTGCCCGACAGCCTACTATTATTATATAGAGAAACAATGATGGAGCTGACAGACAGCCTACTATTATTATATAGAGAAACAGTGATGGAGCTGACAGCCAGCCAACTATTATTATATAGAGAAACAATGATGGAGCTGACAGACAGCATATTATTATATAGAGAAACAGTGATGGAGCTGCCCGACAGCCTACTATTATTATATAGAGAAACAATGATGGAGCTGACAGACAGCCTACTATTATTATATAGAGAAACAATGATGGAGCTGACTGACAGCCTACTATTATTAACAATGATGGAGCTGCCCGACATACTACTATTATTATATAGAGAAACAGTGATGGAGCTGACAGACAGCCTACTATTATTATATAGAGAAACAATGATGGAGCTGACAGACAGCCAACTATTATTATATAGAGAAACAATGATGGAGCTGCCCGACAGCCTACTATTATTATATAGAGAAACAATGATGGAGCTGCCCGACAGCCTACTATTATTATATAGAGGAACAATGATGGAGCTGACAGACAGCCTACTATTATTATATAGAGAAACAATGATGGAATTGACCGACAGTCGACTATGAATGAAAAATGTTTTTTTTAACAAGCAACTACCAGAATAACCTTTTCATAATCAATTGAAATTGTATTTTTCTCTTAACGTTTTGGCTAGATGCTCTAGCCTTCATAGGAATTTCGACTAGATGCTCTAGCCTTCAAAGGAATCGATGAAGGCTAGAACATCTAGCTGAAACGTTAAGAGAAAAATACAATTTCAAGTTGATTATTAATAAGGTTATTGTAAAGTTCAGAGTTCATTGAGAGCACACTATTGTCATAAAAAATAATAATAATTACAAAAATAATATTAAAAAAATAATAATAAGAAGAAAAGCCTCCAACAAGAAGTAACTCGGCGTAACACCAGAACTAACCCGTCATAGATGTTATTGTTTACCATGTTGAGTACTAGAGTATGCACACATGATGCATGGATCAGAAGTAGTTACTTGGTTTTATTGAAAGTGTGTGGGATCATCTATTGTCACAAGAGCAGCTTCTCAATAATCAACTGATCACTTCTTTGCAGCAATCAAGTGTTGAATCAGCTTGGCTAGCTCAATATTGCTCACATAAGCATGTTATTGCATTTACGATATTTTTCATGTGAACTTTTGTTGCTCCAATGCATCGGACAATTTGGAGTGTTTAGGTAATAGAATTAGGCATATTGTACGCATGTTATGATATAAACATATAGAAGGATCTTTGAAGACTTATATAATGGCTTTTAACCTTTGGGTGCTGCCCACTCACTACCTTCACGGGATTCAAGGCGCTGGAAGTTGTTGTTTTCTAGCTAAAATCAGCTGAAACCAGTGTGTGTGTGTGGTGTGCTGGTGTGTGTGTGTGTGTGTGTGCTGGTGTGTGTGTGTGTGTGCGGGTGGGTGTATGTGTGTGTGTGGGGGTGTGTGTGGGTGTGTATGTGTGTGTGGGTGTATGTGTGTGTGTGTGGGTGTGGGTGGGTGTGTATGTGTGTGTGTGTGCTGGTGTGTGTGCGTGTGGGTGTGATGAGCAGAGCAACAACAACAACAACTCAATTGGATTGACGTTAAAAGAAAACAAACAAGAACTTACCGCACCATGAACAGTTCTACCATATTTAATATCATATGCACTAATACTTTTTCAAATCAAGTCCCTTTTGTGTGTATGGTTTTCCTCTCTAACTGGGTGTGGTCTATGCACGTACATGTTTGTTTCCTTTCTTTTTTGACCAGTCAATCCAGTATAACTTGCTTAGTTGGTTTTTAAATATTTTTTGTCTTGCGTATCTTATATATAGTCAAGTTGCCATAAGCGTTTGT
This sequence comes from Cladorhizidae sp. MBARI D1340-BT2, assembly GCA_028752905.1. NCBI lineage: Eukaryota > Metazoa > Porifera > Demospongiae > Poecilosclerida > Cladorhizidae > Cladorhizidae sp. MBARI D1340-BT2. The sequence goes on from JAQNBH010000005.1 coordinate 2,185,433, forward strand.
ATGCTGCGCGGCCAGATGGGGACCGTTCTATAGAACCAACTAGGGCCAGTAAGTGGCCTTTGAGCCCAAGGACCAGCAGTAGCTAGCGCTGGCTAGGGTAAGGACCAGCAGTAGCTAGGGCTAGAGCACTGAGGACCAGGACAGTAGCTAGGGCTAGGACATTGGCTAGGGTTAGGACCAGGATAGTAGCTAGGGCTAGGGCACTGGCTAGGATTAGGACCAGGACAGTAGCTAGGGCTAGGGCACTGGCTAGGGTTAGGACCTGGACAGAAGCTAGGGCTAGGGACCTGGCTAGGATTAGGACAGCTAGGACTAGGGCACTGGCTAGGGTTAGGACCAGCAGTAGCTAGGGCTAGGGACCTGGCTAGGATTAGGACCAGGACAGTAGCTAGGGCTAGGGCACTGGCTAGGATTAGGACCAGGACAGTAGCTAGGGCTAGGGCACTGGCTAGGGTTAGGACCTGGACAGAAGCTAGGGATAGGGACCTGGCTAGGATTAGGACAGCTAGGACTAGGGCACTGGCTAGGATTAGGACCAGGACAGTAGCTAGGGCTAGGGACCTGGCTAGGATTAGGACCAGGACAGTAGCTAGGGCTAGGGCACTAGCTAGGGTTAGGACCTGGACAGAAGCTAGGGCTAGGGCATTGGCTAGGGTTAGGACTAGGACAGCATCTAGGGCTAGGGCACTGGCTAGCGTTAGGACCAGGACAGTAGCTAGGGTTAGGACCAGGACAGTAGCTAGGTTAGGACCAGGACAGTAGCTAGGGTTAGGACCAGGACAGTAGCTAGGGCAGGGCAATAGCTAGAGAACTGCAGTCCAACAAGGCTCATGATTATAATCACCTTCTCAATGATCAACTTCAAATTGTATTCACTCACAATTTGAATTATTGAGAAGGTGCTATTATGTATGTCAACTGAGAGTTCATTGAGAATGCTCATGATGTCATCATGATGATGTAATGCTATGATTCTTATTACATTCCTATGGTGTGGGGAACCAATCACAGTCTGCCTAGAGGAGACATCTGAGATTGCAGCTGTGATCATCTGCCATTTTGTTGGTGATGTATGCAGATGTTGGTTGTGAAGTAGCTGCTCCCTTGCGTGCCATCTTAGAGGCACTGGCAAAGGGGAAAGGTATCTTCCTTCCTCGGATTCCATTGTTGCCAAGCAACAAGTTCAAGTGGCTTCAGTTATCCATCTACTTTTCCATCGCCTTCTCCATAAACAAAGGCCAAGAGCTAAGGGCAAACATAGTCTAGGGCAAGGGCAAACATAAACATAGTCTAGGGCAGAGGGAAAACATAGTCTAGGGCAAAGGGCAAACAGACCATTTACTGATTCACTTTGGCATAAATAATTGGTAAAGGGTCTTTTTCACAAGCATAGAGCATATAAACGATAACTGTGCACCTCACGTCAGGCCTTGCCACACTTCTATACCCTGGCAACAAGACTGTGATGTCATGAGTGTCCACAAACATGCCAACAAATTATCAGAGCTGGTAAAAATTTCACTGCTCCTAGCGCTCAGAAACAGCTGAACACTTACTTTATATACATATATATGTGTATATGTATATTACATATGTATATACATATATATATACATATAATTATATGTGTATATCATAATTATATATGATATGTATATATATATATGTATATCATATATATTATTACATATGTGTATACATATATATGTATATATATATGTATATACATATATATATGTATATCATATATATGTATTACATGTGTATACATTATATATATAAGTATATAAATGAAACAAGAATTTACAAATGTAGACCACAATGATCTTTTACCTAATATAATGTATAATGAAATGTATAATGAAGGCCAAAAAAATCTGTATTATATTTGGTGTTTATTATGCTAATGATTTCTATAAATTTTGTGGTTTGTTTCTAAATAAAACGTATTATTATTATTGGGTGTATTATTTATTTTTTATGGTCGACAGCATTCTTCAGGAAGATACTCAGGAAACTCCATACTAACCAATCATGGCAGATATTATTCTTGTAAATAATTCTTGTAAATAACAGACACATAAGGCCTGGTTTAGCTTTTGTCACAAGAGTAAGCTTCTGAGGAAACTAACTGATCACTTCTTTGCAGTGAAAGTGACCACCAGCTGCAGGATGAGCTTAGTTGGACTCCTATTGCAGTAGCTGCAGGATGAGCTTAGCTGGACTCCTATTGCAGTAGCTGCAGGATGAGCTTAGCTGGACTCCTATTGCAGTAGCTGCAAGGATGAGCTTAGCTGGACTCCTATTGCAGTAGCTTGCAGGATGAGCTTAGCTGAACTCCTATTGCAGTAGCTGCAGGATGAGCTTAGCTGGACTCCTATTGCAGTAGCTGCAGGATGAGCTTAGCTGGACTCCTATTGCAGTAGCTGCAAGGATGAGCTTAGCTGGACTCCTATTGCAGTAGCTGCAGGATGAGCTTAGCTGAACTCCTATTGCAGTACTGCAGGATGAGCTTAGCTGGACTCCTATTTCAGTAGCTGCAGGATGAGCTTAGCTGGACTCCTATTGCAGTAGCTGCAAGGATGAGCTTAGCTGGACTCCTATTGCAGTAGCTGCAGGGATGAGCTTAGCTGGACTCCTATTGCAGTAGCTGCAGGATTAGCTTAGCTGGACTCCTATTGCAGTAGCTGCAGGGATGAGCTTAGCTGGACTCCTATTGCAGTAGCTGCAGGATGAGCTTAGCTGGACTCCTATTGCAGTAGCTGCAGGATGAGCTTAGCTGGACAGTATAGCTGCAGGATGAGCTTAGCTGGACTCCTATTGCAGTAGCTGCAGGGATGAGCTTAGCTGGACTCCTATTTCAGTAGCTGCAGGATGAGCTTAGCTGGACTCTTATTGCAGTAGCTGCAGGATGAGCTTAGCTGGACTCCTATTGCAGTAGCTGCAGGGATGAGCTTAGCTAGACTCCTATTGCAGCAGCTGCAGGATGAGCTTAGCTGGACTCCTATTGCAGTAGCTGCAGGATGAGCTTAGCTAGACTCCTTTGCAGCAGCTGCAGGATGAGCTTAGCTGGACTCCTATTGCAGTAGCTGCAGGGATGATGGACTCCTATTGCAGTAGCTGCAGGATGAGCTTAGCTGGACTCCTATTGCAGTAGCTGCAGGATGAGCTTAGCTGGACTCCTATTGCAGTAGCTGCAGGGATGAGCTTAGCTGGACTCCTATTGCAGTAGCTGCAGGATGAGCTTAGCTGGACTCCTATTGCAGTAGCTGCAGGATGAGCTTAGCTGGACTCCTATTGCAGTAGCTGCAGGATGAGTTTAGCTGGACTCCTATTGCAGTAGCTGCAGGATGAGCTTAGCTGGACTCCTATTGCAGTAGCTGAGGATGAGCTTAGCTGGACTCCTATTGCAGCAGCTGCAGGATGAGCTTAGCTGGACTCCTATTGCAGTAGCTGCAGGATGAGCTTAGCTGGACTCCTATTGCAGTAGCTGCAGGATGAGCTTAGCTGGACTCCTATTGCAGTAGCTGCAGGATGAGCTTAGCTGGACTCCTATTGCAGCAGCTGCAGGGATGAGCTTAGCTGGACTCCTATTGCAGTAGCTGGAGGATGAGCTTAGCTGGACTCAATATTGCAGTAGCTGCAGGATGAGCTTAGCTGGACTCCTATTGCAGTAGCTGCAGCTTAGCTGGACTCCTATTGCAGTAGCTGCAGGATGAGCTTAGCTGGACTCCTATTGCAGCAGCTGCAGGATGAGCTTAGCTGGACTCCTATTGCAGTAGCTGCAGGGATGAGCTTAGCTGGACTCCTATTGCAGTAGCTGCAAGGATGAGCTTAGCTGGACTCCTATTGCAGTAGCTGCAGGATGAGCTTAGCTGGACTCCTATTGCAGTAGCTGCAGGGGTGAGCTTAGCTGGACTCCTATTGCAGTAGCTGAGGATGAGCTTAGCTGGACTCCTATTGCAGTAGCTGAGGATGAGCTTAGCTGGACTCCTATTGCACCAGCTGCAGGATGATGGACTCCTATTGCAGTAGCTGCAGGGATGAGCTTAGCTGGACTCCTATTGCAGTAGCTGCAGGATGAGCTTAGCTGGACTCCTATTGCAGTAGCTGCAGGATGAGCTTAGCTGGACTCCTATAGCTGCAGGATGAGCTTAGCTGGACTCAATATTGCACACTTACAAATGTGTTAATTTTATTGGTGATCCTTTACCTGTTTCCAGGTATTATATTTCGTCGCTGCAATGGAAGTTTGTATCATTTGGTAGTAAAGTTACAATGAGTCAACCAATTGTACGCAAATTAGTGTGTGAAGGGAGAAATGTAGATAGCTTTCAGAGGCGGCATTTCATGGTCTTCAGGTTTACTGCTGTAGTGATGGATTCAGGGCATGCCAGAAGTGTTTAGAATGCTAAGAAACTGCTAAAGTAGGTTTTAATGAGGTACCTTAAAATTGGTTGTTGAGTGCCCAGGCTGCGTGTATCCAGACCCTCAAGAGACCAACACTAAACAGCAAAGAGGCATGCATAACACTTTTTAAATAATGCACCCATTCATTGTTCAACCTAAATTACGAGATTACCGCACATTTTTTAAGCATGGTAGGAGGAGATGTCGCGTGAGCCAGAGAAGAAAAGGAAGCCAGGATCCATCTTGAGCTACATTCCGCTGAACTGCTTCAGCCATGAGCCATAACGCACTCTCTCTCGACCAGTACGAGCAGCAAGTTAGTCTTGCACATGTTGTTCAAAGATTGTCTCTAATGCGCCGCATAAATAAGCTTCGAGACAAACGCTTCACAGATACCATCAACTTTGAACAACTACGACTCTAATCACTCGGAGCGCTAAGCAACTCGAGTTTACGGTATGTGATTTGCTTTGTTTGTGTGTGCATTTTGGGAATCCGCCATTTTATAATAGGGGAAACCAGGAGTCAAACCAACACAGGGAGTGTTTGAGCAGAAACTCACACCAAACAAGTTTCCAGCGAGACAATGCAAATGGTAACATCTGCATGAAGTAGCTGCTCCCTCAAATAATGGAGGCCTCCATCCTGATCAGGCAGAGGGAAAATATGTCTTCTGAACGGATTCCCTGTTGCCCGGCGTCTCTCTCTCTTCGAGCAGCTGTACTTTCCCATTCACCTCTCCTTCGCTGGCTAATGATGGGAGTGGTCCAACTCTCCCTGATGTCAGTGTGCCTTACTCGTGGCTAACTCTGTGCCTGTGTGTGCAAGGAGTGTGAACCTGTGCCTACTACACAGCTGCAGGTTCTATAAATCCCTCCCTAAATGCTGCGATTATGACTATCATTGTCAACACAACTCACCTCTTCATTGCAGCTGCTCCAACACATCCAAATACTGAAGCACAATAATTATAATGAATTAGCTTATACCTAATACTAAACTGAGTTTCTAGCCAGAGGCATTCCGGGAATACATCCAACCTGAAGTTCCAGGCAAAATTGGGTCCATACCTTGGCTAATATATATATATATACACACATATATACACATATATATATACACATATACTATATATGCATACACACACATATACTATATATGCATATATGCAAATATAAATATATGTGTTCACGTGTGCATGCTACATGCCCACAGAAGATGTTGTGTCCTGTTAATATTATCTTCTGTTTGTATAGGACAATCAAAAACTTGGTATTGGGAGTGGCAGTACCATAGTCTTTGCAGTGCAGCGTTTGGGTCAGTCATGCACACACATGCACACACATGCACGCGCACACACTCTCACACACACACATGCACACACAAATGCATACACACACAAATGCATACACACTCTCACACACATGCACGCACACACATATATACACACATGCACACACACACACATACATACACACTCTCACACACATACATACACACTCTCACACACATGCACACACACACACATACATGCACACACTACATACACTCTCACACACATGCACACACATGCATGCACACACACACATGCATACACTCTAACACACACATGCACATGCACACACATGCATACACACACACGTGCATGCACACACACCTGCATACACACACGCGCGCACACACGCACACATGCATGCTGCATACACTCACACGCATACCTCGCATGCACACACATGCATGCACACATGCACATGCACACACATGCATGCACACACATGCATGCACACACATGCATACGCTCTAACATGCGTGCACACGCACACACGCACACATGTATGCACACACATGCATGCACACATACATGCATACACTCACACATGCACATGCACACACACATGCATACACACACACACATGCATGCACACACACATGCATACACACACACATGCATGCACACATGCATACACACACACATGCATACACACACACATGCATATACACACACATGCATGCACACACACATGCATGCACACACACATGCATGCACACATACATGCATACACTCTCACACATGCACATGCATACACACACACACATGCATGCACACACACATGCATGCACACACATGCATGCACACACACATGCATACACACACATGCATGCACACACATGCATACACACACACATGCATGCACACACACATGCATGCACACACACATGCATACACACACACATGCATGCACACACACATGCATACACACACATGCATGCACACACACATGCATGCACACATGCATACACACACACATGCATGCACACACACATGCATGCACACATGCATGCACACATACATGCATACACTCTCACACATGCACATGCACACACATGCATACACACACATGCATGCACACACATGCATACACACACACATGCATGCACACACACATGCATACACACACACATGCATGCACACACACATGCATACACACACACATGCATGCACACACACATGCATACACACACACATGCATGCACACACACATGCATACACACACACATGCATACACACACACATGCATGCACACACATGCATGCACACACACATGCATGCACACACACATGCATACACACACACACATGCATGCACACACACATGCATGCACACATACATGCATACACTCACACATGCACATGCACATGCATACACACACACATGCATGCACACACACATGCATACACACACACACATACATGCACACACACATGCATGCACACATGCATGCACACACACATGCATACACACACACACATGCATGCACACACACATGCATGCACACACACATGCATACACACACACATGCATGCACACACACATGCATGCACACACACTTGCATACACACACACATGCATGCACACACACATGCATGCACACACATGCATGCACACATACATGCATACACTCACACATGCACATGCACACACCCATGCATACACACACACATGCATGCACACACACATGCATACACACACACATGCATGCACACACATGCATACACACACATGCATGCATACACACACACATGCATGCACACACATGCATACACACACACATGCATGCACACACATGCATACACACACACATGCATACACACACACACATGCATGCACACACATGCATGCACACACATGCATGCACACACACATGCATGCACACACGCATACTTGGTGTTCCTGTACCACACATGTGTCGGGGGATACAGCTCCCGTGCTCTCTCTCTCGCTGTGTGTGTAGATATGTTCAGGAAAACAAAAGTGAAATTTCCACTAACCATCCAAGTTTCTGTCTAAACACACCAGCGGGGGTCTACTTTCCTGCCACCACAATGGCTGGGGGAGTGGTCTTGTACACTTTCCTGCCACCACAATGGCTGGGGGAGTGGTCTTGTACACTTTCCTGCCACCACAATGGCTGGGGGGGAGGGGCCTTGTGCACTTTCCTGCCACCACAATGGCTGGGGGGAGGGGCCTTGTGCACTTTCCTCACCACCATGGATGGACAATGATGGAACGCTCTCAATTCAGCAGGCTAGATATAAAGTGGGCTCTAATTTGGGTATAACACTTCAAGTATTTGTGGATTGTCTGTATTACAAACAACATCATACCACATGCAGTCTGTCACAATAAAACAGAGTTGGGTCGAACCCCGTCAACCGATGTGTTCCTATTTGTCACAACCTTCGTGGTTTTGTCACAAATATAATAGAAAACATGAAATTAAATGTGCGATTACGTGTCCCTAATACAGTAATACAGTGGCTAATACAGTGCTAATACAGTGCTAATACAGTGGCTAATACAGTGGCTAATACAGTGCTAATACAGTACTAATACAGTGGCTAATACAGTTCTAATACAGTGGCTATTACAGTGCTAATACAGTGCTAATACAGTGCTAATGCAGTGCTAATACAGTGGCTAATGCAGTGGCTAATGCAGTGGCTAATACAGTGCTAATACAGTGCTAATACAGTGCTAATACAGTGGCTAATGCAGTGGCTAATGCAGTGCTAATACAGTGCTAATACAGTGCTAATACAGTGCTAATACAGTGCTAATACAGTGCTAATAATACAGTGGCTAATACAGTGGCTAATACAGTGCGGCTAATACAGTGCTAATACAGTGCTAATACAGTGCTAATACAGTGCTAATACAGTGGCTAATACAGTGGCTAATACAGTGCTAATACAGTGGCTAATACAGTGGCTAATACAGTGCTAATACAGTGCTAATACAGTGCTAATACAGTGCTAATGCAGTGCTAATGCAGTGCTAATGCAGTGCTAATGCAGTGCTAATGCAGTGCTAATGCAGTGCTAATGCAGTGCTAATGCAGTGCTAATGCAGTGCTAATACAGTTCTAATACAGTTCTAATACAGTTCTAATACAGTTCTAATACAGTTCTAATACAGTGCTAATACAGTGCTAACACAGGTTAATGGCGTAATGTTCCAATGAATTGTGTGCAAATGAGCAGCTAGGAGATGCTGATGGTGGTGGCATTTGACCCGACGCTCCTTTACCTAACATGCATGTGTGTTTGAGTTTCTGGCTAGTAAGACTGATGTACACTAACTGCAGGTTAAGCCAATCTCTCCATGCACTGGTGCATGTGTTCTATAAACTGCACGCCATGCTCACCTATGAGTCATGCCTGCTTGTGATTCTTACAGCCGAGAGAGTGAAGGCAGAGAAGCTTCATGTGGTGTGTGTGCCAACATCCTTTCAAGCTCGCCAGCTCATTGTGGAACACGGACTCATTTTGGGGGACCTGGAAACACACCCCCAGGTAAGAGCCACACCCTGAAATATGCCACCCCCAGGTAAGAGCCACACCCTGATATATACTAGTCAGCCCGTGCCCAGGTAAGAGCTGCACCCTCACTCCCAGGTAAGAGCACACACCCTGATATACTAGACAGCCTGCCCTATAAGAGCTGCACCCTCACTCCTAAAAGAGACACCCCCCTGATATACACTATACAGCCAGTGCTCAGTTTTGTGTTTTGTTGTACATACCCCTAGCTGGACGTAGCCATTGATGGCGCAGACGAAGTGGACAAGAATATGAACCTCATCAAGGGAGGCGGGTGAGAAGATTGGAGGAATGATAAGCAAATAGACAGACAGTCAGAGCCGTGGTTGGATTATGTCTTGCTTATTTTTGCTGGTCCCTAGAGGGTGTCAAACGCAAGAGAAAGTGGTAGCAGCCAGTGCCAGGACCTTTGTGGTGATTGCCGACTATAGGTACATGCTTGTGTGTGTTGTTTCAGCTCTAGCTGCTGCATTTGTGACCAGCGTCTCTTCCATGTTGCTTGCAGCAAGGAATCCACTTACCTTGGACAGAAGGTGACTGCTACAACCCATGTACACACAATATTCCACTATGTATGTACATGAGTATTACTGGGGAGTACTATATATATATATTACTGGGTTTGTAATGGCACGACAAAACCTGTAAAGGAATGCAAATAGTGAGGTGGTGGTGGTGAAATGATGGGGACAGTGGACAAAGGCATCAAATTTTTTGGGGGGTTACCTTTAGATTCTGAGAATCATATTTCTGCTGGACCCCACACTCTCACAAATCGGGGGTACATGAAAAACTTTAATTGTGTAATTCAAGACAATAAATAATTACCAGAATATTCATCCTCCACCAGCAGGGGTGCAGCCACAGAGTTCAGTGCATGTGCAGTCAGCTTCTTACAGCTACATCTGCACACAGCCACTCCCACTCTTACACCCACACCCTACATGCTTTGAAAGATGTAAAAGAGCTCCTTATGGTGAATGTTCTCCATTGTCTTGTTTCCATGGCAGAATAACTTCATTCTTGCTTTATTAACATTGTCCAGTTCACTGGTTTTGTTATAAAGCAACTGTCAAGTGTTCCAAAAGATGAAAATGCTGAGAGTCAGTGTCCAAGTAGATGAAAGGGTTTAGTGCAAGGTGAGTAAAAGCTCTTGTCACATCAGATACGACTTCCAAGCCTCCCATGCCAACTTCTTTCCAATGCCAAAACAACCTGTGAACTATGGAACACACCTGATGTGGCATCAGAGCCTGTGACACTATGGAACACACCTGATGTGACATCATAGCCTGTGACACTATGGAACACACCTGATGTGACATCATAGCCTGTGACACTATGGAACACACTTGATGTGACATCATAGCCTGTGACACTATGGAACACACCTGATGTGACATCATAGCCTGTGACACTATGGAACACACCTGATGTGACATCATAGCCTGTGACACTATGGAACACACCTGATGTTGCATCATAGCCTGTACTATGGAACACACCTGATGTGACATCATAGCCTGTGACACTATGGAACACACCTGATGTGGCATCATAGCCTGTGACACTATGGAACACACCTGATGTGACATCATAGCCTGTGACACTATGGAACACACCTGATGTGACATCATAGCCTGTGACACTATGGAACACACCTGATGTGACATAGCCTGTGACACTATGGAACACACCTGATGTGACATCATAGCCTGTGACACTATGGAACACACCTGATGTGACATCATAGCCTGTGACACTATGGAACACACCTGATGTGACATCATAGCCTGTGACACTATGGAACACACCTGATGTGACATCATAGCCTGTGACACTATGGAACACACCTGATGTGACATCATAGCCTGTGACACTATGGAACACGACATCATAGCCTGTGACACTATGGAACACACCTGATGTGACATCATAGCCTGTGACACTATGGAACACACCTGATGTGACATCATAGCCTGTGACACTATGGAACACACCTGATGTGACATAGCCTGTGACACTATGGAACACACCTGATGTGACATCATAGCCTGTGACACTATGGAACACACCTGATGTGGCATCAGAGCCTGTGACACTATGGAACACACCTGATGTGACATCATAGCCTGTGACACTATGGAACACACCTGATGTGACATCATAGCCTGTGACACTATGGAACACACCTGATGTGACATCATAGCCTGTGACACTATGGAACACACCTGATGTGACATCATAGCCTGTGACACTATGGAACACACCTGATGTGACATCATAGCCTGTGACACTATGGAACACACCTGATGTGACATCATAGCCTGTGACACTATGGAACATACCTGATGTGACATCATAGCCTGTGACACTATGGAACACATGATGTGACATCATAGCCTGTGACACTATGGAACACACCTGATGTGACATCATAGCTATGGAACACACCTGATGCATCATAGCCTGTGACACTATGGAACACACCTGATGTGACATCATAGCCTGTGACACTATGGAACACACCTGATGTGACATCATAGCCTGTGACACTATGGAACACACCTGATGTGACATCATAGCCTGTGACACTATGGAACACGACATCATAGCCTGTGACACTATGGAACACACCTGATGTGGCATCAGAGCCTGTGACACTATGGAACACACCTGATGTGACATCATAGCCTGTGACACTATGGAACACACCTGATGTGACATCATAGCCTGTGACACTATGGAACACACCTGATGTGACATCATAGCCTGTGACACTATGGAACACACCTGATGTGACATCATAGCCTGTGACACTATGGAACACACCTGATGTGACATCATAGCCTGTGACACTATGGAACACACCTGATGTGACATCATAGCCTGTGACACTATGGAACACACCTGATGTGACATCATAGCCTGTGACACTATGGAACACACCTGATGTGACATCATAGCCTGTGACACTATGGAACACACCTGATGTGACATCATAGCCTGTGACACTATGGAACACACCTGATGTGACATCATAGCCTGTGACACTATGGAACACACCTGATGTGACATCATAGCCTGTGACACTATGGAACACACCTGATGTGACATCATAGCCTGTGACACTATGGAACACGACATCATAGCCTGTGACACTATGGAACACACCTGATGTGGCATCAGAGCCTGTGACACTATGGAACACACCTGATGTGACATCATAGCCTGTGACACTATGGAACACACCTGATGTGACATCATAGCCTGTGACACTATGGAACACACCTGATGTGACATCATAGCCTGTGACACTATGGAACACACCTGATGTGACATCATAGCCTGTGACACTATGGAACACACCTGATGTGACATCATAGCCTGTGACACTATGGAACACACCTTATGTGGCATCATAGCCTGTGACACTATGGAACACACCTGATGTGACATCAGAGCCTGTGACACTATGGGACAAAGGCAAGGCCAAACACTTGTTGAGTCCTAGAGCGTGGCAGATGAAAGTATGTGAATTTTTTTAACTCTACCAAATGCCCCCTTATTCTTAGGACCTAAAAGAAGGATTTAAGGTATGTAGTGATAGAACTTGCCAATAATAATAACGACTGATCAGTATCTACAGTTCAAGCAAGTATTACACACGTTCTTCAATGTCTCTTATCTACAGTGCCTATCAAGCAAGTATTACACATGTTTTTCGATGTCTCTACCAAGTGAACTACTTGCCGGGTGTTGGCTTCTTTGATCACATGATACACGTTGTGACTGGACACTTAACATTAACACCGGATGTAACAAAGACTTCCTTGCCTTCAGAGACTCAATCTTGTGTGAGAGAAATCCGAAAGACAGTGTTGTCATACTCATCAGGTCTGGTGATGTGGTTTGTAGGGATGAGGTGTACTACAGCAGCACCATTAAAAGCCAACATTGCTGATTGTCTTGCAGAATGTGCAGCATCTGATTTCACAGTTTTCCAATCAGAAGGAAAATTCTGATTGTCATGTTTGAAAAAAGAATCCATACCACAGTCCCTATTCCCGCCATGATGTACAATTGAGAGAAGAGTGCCACATT